>SMDT01000011.1:0-740435 GCA_005392925.1 Aquilaria sinensis | reverse complement strand
CCATAACTGGATTACCTCGGAGTGGGTAACAAATATTGGTATTAGAGCATGGTTTACATATGTACATAGCATATAGTTGCAGTGGATGCTAGATACATACATGAACTCAATGTGGTTAGCTGCTAGTGTCAAGTACCACTAAAATACCTATGATCTTTATATGTGCTCTATGATGAATCATTAATGGAGGAAGTAAACATGGTTGCCACAAGGAGATGGCAACCACCAGGAAGGCCTCCTACTAAATCTAGGCAACAAATAAATGGACAGAATAGAAGGAATCAAGGCTAACAAAGGGCACTAAACCCTGATGTGCAACAGGTTTGGTTAGAGCTTCAAAGGAACTTAGCTCTAATCAATAAAAACTTTGTAAGGCTGATTCAAGCATAACATCAAGGAGTCCTAGTAGCATAGGCAAAAGTAGTTCAGGATCCATAACAGCAACTAGAAAAGGAAGCTAAGAACACATCTGAACATGTTTTTTCTGGAAGAATAGGAAATAGAAATAATGAAGTTGAAGAGGTGGAAGATGTGGATAGGAGAAATTCGACAGGCAAAAGAGCAAGAACTGAGATTGGTCAGGTGTCTAAGACCAATCCCTTAGCCTATGACCATTCCTCCATTAGGAATGAGATTGAGGAACATCATGAGAGAAGTCGAACGAGAAGGCATAAAGAGCTTAACCATGCTGAGGAGTCTCACAGATCTATGAGACAGATAGATGGGGTCAGATTGCTGGAGGGGTTCCAAGAACTAAGGCCTCCATAATTTGATGGAAGAGTAGGACTAGAAAGAACTGAGGCCCTTTTTTTATCCCTTTGGGCTTAACATGCAAGTTTGTAGTAATGGCTACTCTAAGCTAAAAAGCTTTTCTTCTAAGTTTGGCCATCTCTCTATGTTCATCAATCATATCCAACTTGGTTCTTAAACTGAGGTTGTTTCATTCTTTGTCGAACACCTGCACTCTGACAGATTGTTGCACGACCTCAACAGGGATAATGGCTTTCGTGCCGAAGATGAGTGAGAAGGGAGTTTCACCTGTGGCCCTTATAAGAGTTGTTCGGTAACTCCATAGCACGTTGGGAAGCTCTCCTGGGCACTTTCCCTTTGCCTCCTTCAACGTATTTTTTAGACCATCTTTTATTGTTCTGTTGGACACTTCAACTTGTCCATTGCTTTGAGGGTGGGAAACTAGAGTGAAGTGGAATTTTATCCTGAGGTCAGTTGCAAATTCTTAAAAAGCTTTGTTAGTGAACTAGGAACCATTATCAGCTACTATCACCCTCAAGATGCCAAATCTGCATATGATGTTCTTCTAGACAAACCTCTATATGTCCTTTGCCAAAATTGCTACCAATAGCTCTGCCTCGATCCACTTGGTGAAATAATCTACTGCTACTACGCAAAATTTTACTCCTCCTGGAGCTGTTGGGAGAGGCCCAATGAGGTCGATACCTCTAATAGCGAAGGGACAAGGATAGTCTGCTAAATTTATTACTTCTGAGGGTACTTTCTGGACGTATGGGTGTCTTTAGTGCATGTCACATTTCTGGACAAATTGCCTTGCATCCTTCCTTAACGTAGGCCAAAAGTATCCTTACCGAAGTTGTCCTCTAGAAAAGGCATTAGTCCCGATGTGAGAACCACAAGCCCCTTCATGGACTTCTTTAAGGACTATCTCAATGTCCTCTTCACTAACACACCTTTGCAGTGGATTTGCATACCCTTTTTGGTACAATTCTTCTTCGATCAAGAAGTACGTATCGGAGCGCTTTCGCACCTTCACAGCTTCAAGAAGGTCTTTGGGAAGCTCCGAAGTTGCGAGATATTTCTTGATAGGATCCTTCCAGCCTCTACTCGTGGTTGCTATGAACATTATTACTATGCTCAGCCGGTAAAGTACTTCAGTAAACTCCTTTGATTTGGCCAAAGTATCTACGTCCATATTATCTCATCGAGGTACACTTTATATCTGTACCCTGTCAAATTCTTGGATAAGACTTTTTGTGAGGTCGTGGTACTTTGCCATGTTTGGTCTTTTGCCCCATAGTCCCATGCCATCTTTCAAACCACCAGCTGAGAATCGCTGTGGGCCTTTAGATTTTTCACGCTAACTCTTTTTGCCAATCGTAAGCCTGCTATGAGGGCTTTATATTCGGCGACGTTATTGGTGACACTAAAACTGAACTTGATGGACTTTGAAGCTTCCATACCTTTGGGCCCCCACAGAATTACTCTGGCTGCTTGAAGTTTACAATCGGAGGCACTATTGATGAAGAGTGTCCACTCAGGTTCATCGCTAGTGGGGCCCTCGGGGGTATCTTCAATTTTTGGTACTTCAGCAATAAAATCAGCCAATGCCTGGGCCTTTAATGCCCTTCTTAGTTCATAGGTGATGTCGTATTCACCTAGCTTGATTCACCATTTTGACAATCCTCTCGTGTGATCTACTTTCTTCATGACATCCCTAAGAGGTAAGTTACTTCAAATAGTGATTGGATGTCCTTGGAAGTAAGGCCACAACCTCTTGCTTGCCAACCCCAGAGCGTAGATGGCCCTTTTTAGAAGGGGGTACATAACTTCAGCACCATCCAGGCACTTGCTCACATAGTATACTGGCCGCTATTTTCTTTTCTCTTCCTTTATGAGTACTGAACTTATTGCCTTTTCAATTACGGTGAGGTAGAGGATGAGAGGTTCTCTTTCCAGTGACTGCCGAAGCATCGATAAATCGGTTAAGTACCTCTTGAGCTCGTCCTAAGCTTTTTGGCAATCTTCATTACAAGGGTGCTCCTTCGAACTGAAGTTGTCTTCTTCTTTTACTGCTTTGTTGAGCACTTTAAAGAATGGTCGACACCGGTCCCCATATCTGGAGATGAACCTGCTAAGGGCTGTGATTCTTCCCATAAGCCTGTGCACATCCTTGGTTGCCATGGGTGTTTGGAATCCTAATAGGGCCTTAACCTTATTTGCTTGGCATCGATACCTCTTTCAGACACCATAAACTTAGGGAATTTGCCAGTAGTCACTCTGAACACACACTTCTTAGGGTTAAGACGGATTCTCAATTATATATACATCTGGGCCAACTTCTCTAGAGAATCTGTGAGCTTCGTAGGTAAGAAGTGGGCACATTTGGTTAGCCTGTCCACAATGACCCAAATTGTATCATGCCTTAATCTGGTCATAAGCAACCTAGTAAAAAAGTCCATGGTTATGTTGCCCCACTTCCTCACTGGTATAGGTAGAGTCTGTAGGGTACCAGCTGGCTTCTGTTGCTCTACCTTTACCCTCTAGCATGTGGCACATTTGGAGACATAAGTACCTATGTCTCTCTTAATGTTTCGTCACAGAAGTGAGTCTTCAAATCTTTATACATTTTCTCACTTCCTGGATGTATGTTCGACTTACTTGTGTGAGCTTCTTCAAGTATTTCATCCTTGAGCTTTGGTCCTTTAGGCACGTTGATTTGGTCCTTGAAGCATAGTAATCCTTGCTTGTAGACAAAGGATTGATACAAGGAACCTTTTTCCTCTCTTCAAATCTTTTTCAGAGAAGGATATGTCTCCTATGCCTTTCTGGCTTCTTCAATCCATCTAGACTGAATTGTCAACATGCAAATTTGGGCTTCCTCCCACTTATGCCACCTATGCCACTTATGCCATAGGCATAGCAGACTATTCTGCTCATCATGATCATCTATGGATACTCCTTTCAGAAGACCTGTGTACTTCCTGCTCAAGGCATCTGCTACTAGATTTCCTTTCCCTCTGTGTACTCTATACTACAGTCATAGTCCTTGATGTACTCTAACCATTTCCTTTGTATCATGTTCAACTCTTTCTGAGTGAACAAGTACTTGAGGCTCTTATGGTCAGTGTAGATCACAAAGGAACTGATAGCCGAAGGGCTATCGCCCCTGAGATCTCCTGATCGGCTAACTTGATGCCACCCTCGATATGAGCTTAGCCATGACCTCCGTTCATTCTCAACACCACTTTCGGAAAGGAAGATGACTAACTTCGGGAAAAGGTGTCTTCACCACCCTCATATTTGCAAAGCTACCGACCTCAGAAAAGTAGATCCACCATCCTCAACAGAGGAAAAAGTCTCCCGAAGGTGACCCACTCTTCTGAAGGGCCTTCCCTGATAGCCCTTAATGGGAAAATCTCTGCTTAAAAGGGTCTAACGCCCCAAAGTGGTCTAGCAGAGATACGAAAAAAATGGTTAAGGAGCCTCTGACAAAGAGAACTCGTACACACCCCTTGCCTCTTGCCAGAATGGCCTACAACCAGCTGGAGATGCCAGCCTCTAAAAGTATGGATTGGATCTGACCGAACACGTGCCATGATCTGGAAAAATTGTGTCAAATGGCCTTCTGCCTCCACCCTCCTATAAATACTTGGGAAGGACCTTGGTAGGGATATGAGACTCTCGCTATTCCCTACTCTCTGCCCTTTACTACTACGGTCACAAATATTGACTTGGGTGTTGGAGGCTCCACCCCCAGAAACACATTTTGGGGAGCTTTTAACCCGTGATTGTTATAAGTGTTTCAGACATCTACACACCAAAAGTCCTCCCTGTAGGCCAACATGTCATTCGACGAAGATCCCGTTGGGCATCATTTGGCGCTGTCTATGGGAACCCATTCTCAGGTCACCGTTGTTGAGACTCGGCGTTCTAAGTACAAGGGACTCTCGAGGTCCTAGTCCATGTCGAAAACTCGAGCGGAAACTAAATAGCCTATGGCGATGACTTCCTTGCCTGAGGACGAATGTCCTCTGATGGTCATGATAGGCATTTTATGCAACTTTTAGTGCTCTACGTGGCTGAAATGACCCAACAGCTTGACCAAAGGTGGTCACAACCACCTTTTAGGGGAAAGGCAGCTTCTCCTAGTACTTGTCAATAGAAAGCCCAAGGTTACCTTACCGAAGCTCTAAAAGTAAGGGTTCTCATGATGACTCTTCAACAAAGAATGTGGCCTCTAGAGGACATGACGCTAGAGAAATGATGTCAAAGGGTCCTGGAACTTCCTGCTGACAAAGTCCATCTGCTAATGAGAAGTCCCAATCCATCATCGGTGAAGTTACTCGTTCAAAAGATGGCATCACTCTCCGTTGTTGGTGATTACCGGGCAACGAGGAGAGGACAGCACTACCATCCTCTTGGAGAGAATCCTTGAGAGGCTGGAAAAGGTAAAAAAACAAGTTTCTCAAAAAACCTATCTAGTCAAGGTTGTCGGAGACCTTCACCAGAGAAGAGTCACCCTTCATCCATGCAGTAGTAGAGGCACCGATGCCAAGTGACTTCCGAGGACCATGCTTGGAGATGTATGATGGACACAGTGACCCCCAAGCCCACCTGACAAATTGTAAGCATAGCATGATGTTGCATGGTGTTGATGACGCCACCCTTTGCAAGTGTTTCGTTGTCACCTTGTTAGGGCCAGTAACTGTGTGGTACAACTCCTTGGCTCCTGAAAACATAATGGGCTTCTAGGAGTTATGATATGATCAAAGAAGGCACAACCAATGATGATAAGGACCCATTGAAGATATCTAGTGGATCATTGACAAGAAAGGAACCTAAGGAGCTCACTAGTGCACTTCAAGCTTTTGTATCAAGCTTTTTCAATAAGAATGGCCTTGGAATTTCTCAAGGAGCTACTGGAACATGTAAGGAATCATATGGAGATGATGGCCAAGCTTGGATGTTGATAGATTGTCGATGTTCTGGTATAAAAATCATTTCTTGAGCTAAACAGATCAAAATTGAGTGATTCTTGATTCATTGGAAAGCTGACATCTGGGGCTACAAATAATATGAAACCATCAAACCCATTTTTCACGTTAAGGAGGTCCAATTTAGGTTCAAAGTCATGATTTTTGAGTTATTGCTAGTTTAGAAGCAATTGCAGTATTTTGGGCATATCTTTGGCTCTAGATGTTGTTTTTGTGTGATTCAAGTGCCATTTCAAAGATAAGAAAGAGATATACAACTTTCATGTTTTGCATTTGAGAAATCATGGCTACATCAAGTTCGAATTTCAACTTGAAGTTGAAGACACAAGTAGGAACCACCCAAGAAGACTATTTTGGGGTTTTTATGGCCAATCTTGTTTTGTAACGTATTTTATTTTAGTTTCTTATTTATTTACATTATTTAGGATGTTATTAGGGCCATGAAAGTGATTTAGGTTACTCAGGATAAATGGAATTCGCTGCACACCATAAGCATGTGTTAAAAGGGTGTAGGAATCCTAGTTTGACTAGGTTTTCTTGAGTCCTTTGTAACTAGGTTTCCTAGGTGACTTGGGCTGTGAATTTTGCTGAGTATTTTACCCTAGCATAGGCCTATAAATAGGTACATATTCTAGTTGTAAAAAAAAATAGCCTTGACATGAAATAATATTGCTACTTTGGAGAGAATTTCTCTTTGTTTTTTGTGGACTACCTTGGTGCACCAGTGTGCTTGTGTTCTTGCTGTTCTTATACTTCTCATTTCTAGTCACAGGTTGATTAGGGGTGGGGGTCTTAAAATCAAGTCTTTTTGATGTCTTGTGGACTTGAAAAATATCTTGGGCGCGTTTCATGGTCTTTATACCATCGGGGTTCGCATCAAGTTATCCACCACATTCACCCAGCAGTTCATTGGAAGTAGACCGATGGCGAATATGCCCATCCAAATGTTTGACATAGCCCAAAAAAATGGGGACACCATTCGGGACTATGTCGAGAGGTTCAACCGAGAAACCTTGTGTGTACCTAACTTTTGCCCAAAATCTGCATCCTCGCCATGATCAGGGGACTTAGGAGAGATTCACAACTTTTCTATGAGTTCTCCAAAGATCTCCCTGGCACTCTCGGAGAATTCTACTGAAGGGTAGAATAGCATATGATGGCCGAGGAGTTGAGGATGGGAGGGTTGAAGTCTGATCACAATCACTCCAAGGGTCAAAGTCACCAACCTCAATACCCCACCGACAGCAGGGCCAAACCTCGAAAACAAAAGGGGAAAAGGCGGTGTCTTGAATACCACAATGACAAACATACTAATGGCCACAGAAAGGCAAGGTACATTAATCCAACGTCTGAAGGCAATGACCTTGAACAACAAGAAGAATATGAAGAAGTTCTGCCAATTCCACTAGGACCACGGGCATGATATCAAAGATTGCTCTCAGCTGAGAAGGTACATTGAATCCCTGATCAAGCAAGGATAACTTCGCCATTACCTGGGGATGTCATCTCCCAAAGCTCAGGAAAGGAAGGAGAAAGATAAAAGGGGAGAGGATGAGGGCTATGATTCCAACTAACATCGGAATAGAATTCCCAGAAAACACCCACCACCTCTGACAGTAGTAATCCAGACTATTACCATGGGAATTCCCTCGGCTAAGAGGAAAAGGAAAGTTTGAGAAATCTCGATGATGGAATTTGGCAACCCAGTGAACATGCTTGTTTGAAAAGACGGGCCTATTGTGAAGTTCCCTCATGATGACCCCCTCCTAATCATGGTAAGAATAGGGAGTTGGGACATCAAAAGAGTGCTCATCGATGATGGCCCAAATGCCGACATTCTGGTCTCCCGCTTGTTGCCAAACTTGGGCGTCTCTAAAGGTGATCTTAAACCCGTTACCTCCCCTAGCTTCGGCGTAGGTCCCACCAAACTTCCTGTACTGGGATAGATTGATTTGCCCTTGATGCTAAGGGGAACCTTGGTTCAGACCAAGGAAAAGCTCTTTGGTTCCACCATGATGAGGTTTATCATCATAGATGTCCCTTCTTCATACAACACCATCCATAGAAGGCAGACACAGAGTAATCTTCACATTCATTCAGATGTGAAGTACCTAATAGTCATAATTGGCATAAAGGAAAGGGACGCAGAAATATTCATTAATCAAGCTGAAGTAAGGAAAGTCTTCGTGAAGGTAAGACAGAGCCTAATGAAAGTGCATGCGTAGACTTTGGGAGAGAAGAGCACGGCAAGTGAGGAGGAAAGAAGTGACTTTGAAAAAATAGAAACGGAGGATATAGAGCTTGTCCCGGGCCGAAGTTCCCGAGTAGGGAAAAAATTGGCCGAACATGACAAAGAAAAGCTTGTATCCCTTCCATTAATGAGAAAAAATCTATTTGCCTACTCTCTGAGTGATATGCCTGGGATGGACCCTGGCATAATCCAACATTGTCTTAAAGTGTGTCCAGAGGTGAAGCCTATTCAGTAGAAAAAACGTAGCCTCTTAGCACATAAGAACAACTTTGTTAAAATTGAAGTCCAACAGTTAACAGAGGCGGGAATAATAAGTGAGGTCAAGTACCCTAAATGGCTAAGCAATGTAGTTATTGCAATGAAGGAAGGGAGTAATAAGCTCTAAATGTGCATCGACTTCTGAAACATAAACGATGCCTGTCTAAAGGACTCATATCCTTTGCCACCAATAGACCAACTAGTAGACTCTACTGCCAAATATGGTCTGCTTAGCTTCCTCGATGCCTTTAGCGGATATCACCAAATTTGGATGAATCTTGAAGATGGGGATAAAACCGCCTTCATTACCAAAATTGGGACTTACTGCTATGTCAGAATGCCTTTTGGCCTTAAAAACACGGGAGTAACATACCAAAGGCTGATGAACAAGGTATTCAACTCCCAAATTGGGAGAAATATGGAAGTACATGTCGATCATATGATAGTCAAGAGCAAACAGCCTGGTAGTCATATCATAGACTTGGAGGAAACATTCCACCAACTTCGGGAATTTGGGATCCGTCTTAACCCCGAGAAATGTGTGTTCGGGGTAACGGCTGGCAAATTCCTTGGGTTTATGGTATCTAAAAGAGGTATCGATGCCAACCCAGAAAAGGTTAAGGTCCTGCTAGGATTCCGAACTCCCACAATGACCAAGGATGTGCAAAGGCTTACTGGGAGAATCACGGCCCTTAGCAGATTCATCTCCAGATACGGGGACCGGTGCCGACCATTCTTCAAAGTGCTCACCAAAGCAGCAAAGAATGAAGGTAACCTTGGTTCCGAGGAACACCCTTGGAACGAAGATTGCCAAAAGGCTTGGGACAAACTCAAGAGCTACTTAACCCACCTGCCGACACTTCGGCAGCCGCTGGAAGGAGAACCTCTCATCCTCTACCTCATCGTTACCAAAAAGGCCATAAGTTCGGTACTTGTAAGGGAAGAAGGAGGAAAATAGTGGCCAGTATACTATGCAAGCAAGTCCCTGCACATGGTGCCCAAGTTAGGTACCCTCTCCTGCAAAAGGCCATCTATGCTCTAGTATTGGCAAGCAGAAGGCTGCGGCCTTACTTCCAAGGACATCCTATCATTGTTCGAAGTAACCTACCTCTTAGGGATGTCATGAGGAAGGTAGACCACTCTGGAAGATTATCAAAGTGGTGCATCGAGCTCGGTGAATACGACATCACCTATGAGCCGAGAAGGGCAATAAAGGCCCAAGCATTGGCGGATTTCATCGCTAAAGTACCAAAAACTGAAGATACCACAGAGGACCTCGGTAGTGATGAACCTGAGTGGACACTCTTCATCGATGGTGCCTCCGGTTCTGAACATCAAGGAGCCAGAGTAATTCTGTATGGACCCGAAGGTATGGAAGCATCAAAGTCCATCAAGTTTGGTTTCAGCGTCACCAATAATGTTGCCGAATATGAAGTCCTCATAGCAGGCTTACGGTTGGCAAAAAGAGTTGGTGTGAGAAATCTGAAGGCCCACAGCGATTCTCAGCTGGTGGTCCAACAGATGGCGGGGGACTATGGGGCCAAAGACCCGAACTTGGCAAAGTACCATGACCTCACAAAGAAGGCTTATCCAAGAATTTGACTCGGTACAGATAGAAAACATACCTTGGTAGGATAATATAGAGGCAGATACTTTGGCCAAATCAAATGAGTCCACCAAAGTACTTTATCAGCCTAGCATAGCATTAATGTGCATAGCAACCTCGGGTACAGGGTGGAAAGATCCTATCAAGAAATATCTCACAACTTCAGAACTTCCCAAAGACCCTCTTGAAGCTGCGAAAGTGCAAAAGCGGTCAGGTAGATACTTCCTGATTAGAGAATAGTTGTATTGACAAGGGTACACAAGTCCGCTACAAAGGTGTGTCAACAAAGAGGACGTTGAGATGGTCCTTAAAGAAGTCCATGAGGGGGCTTGCGGTTCTCACATCGGGACTGATGCCCTTGCCGGAGTGCTACTCTGCCAAGGATATTTCTGGCCTACCTTAAGGAAGGATGTGAGGCAGTTTGTCCAGAAATGCGACAAGTGCCAGAGACACATTTCCATCCAGAGACTACCCTCAGAAGTAATAACTTCGGCAAACTATCCTTGCCCCTTCACTGTTTGGGGTATTGACCTCATTGGGCCTCTCCCAACAGCTCTAGGAGGAGTGAAGTTCTGCGTAGTCGCAGTAGACTATTTCACCAAGTGGATCGAGGCAGAGCCTTTAGCAGCAATATCGGCAAAGGACATACAAAGATTTGTTTGGAAGAACATCATATGCAGATTTGGCGTACCGAGGGTGATAGTAGCTGATAATGGTTCCCAGTTTACCGATAAAGGTTTCCAGGAATTCACAGCCGACCTCGGGATAAAATTGCACTTCACCCCGGTTGCCCATCCTCAGAGCAATGGACAAGTTGAAGTGTCCAACAGAATGATAAAAGATGGTCTGAAAAAGAGGTTGAAGGAAGCAAAGGGAAAATGGCCAGGAGAGCTTCTGAGCGTGCTGTGGAGCTACCGAACAACTCCTAGAAGGGCCACGGGTGAGACACCCTTCTCACTCATCTTTGGCACAGAGGCCATTATCCCTGTCGAGGTTGTACAACCATCTGTTAGAATACAGGTGTTTGACGAAGAAGGGAACAACCTCAGTTTAAGAACCAAGTTGGATATGATTGACGAGCATAGAGAGATGGCCGAGCTCAGAAGAAAAGCTTTTCAGTAGAGAGTAGCCGTTGCTACAAACTTGCATGTCAAGCATAAAGGAATCAAGAAAGGGGACCTCGTTCTCTGAAAGGCTGAATTCGAAGCCCGAAGACCATCTCATGGAGTACTTCGGGCAAATTGGGATGGACCTTATTTGGTCCTTGAGGAAGTTCGGCCAAGAGTCTATAAGCTCGGTGATACCGAAGGTGAAGAATTGAAAAATACATGGCATTCAGACTCTTTGAAAAAATTCTACACTTAGAAAAATTTTCAAGGGAAAAATTGTGCAAAAGACGCCGAAGGAGGTGAACCGAATGTGATTGCTTTCTGAAAGTGCATGAGTGATATTGTCCAATTTTTACTGAAGGTGGTTAAGTTTCACCGAAGATGGTCGAAACATGGTTGGTCCCAAAGGTACTTAACTATTTTTGAAAAGCAAGTCTTCCGAAGAAGGTTGACCGAAGATGGTTGTGAAACCTTCAAAGAGACTAAGGTTGTAAATCCTTAAAGGATAATATGACTCATCACTGAAGATGGTTAAATGCCGAAGGATGAAGATAATGTCCAAAGTCATACCAATCAAGGACTTGGCCAAAAGTTTTAGACAAGAAATGGGAAAGTTCCATTAAGTTTAAATGACGAAGTACAAAGTACAAAAAAAAAAGTGAAGAAGAAGCCTATAGCTTGTCTTGTCCATCTTCGGGGTCTTCAACATCCTCGACGTGATCATCTTTGACATCATCATCCTCATCTTCGCCACCATCGTGAATCAGAGGAGGAAGAATGGGGAGATTGAGAAATTCAATATTCGACCATGCTGAGGATGGCCCTTCGGGGATATCAAGTGCCCATAAGAATGAGAGGTCAAGGTCATAATACTGGGACAAGACTTGATGGGGACCAAGGCAAAAACCATCCTGAAACGAGGACTTAGTCGCCTCATTGGACTTAGCCTTCTCCGCCTTCAAATCCTCCAGTTCTTTCTTAAGTACTTCAACCTCCTTCTTTAGTTTCTTTTTTTTCTTCTTCTTTTCCCTCTTCAGCTGATCGATCTTGGCTATGAATTTGACATTGAGCCCTAGCGCCTTTGTGAGATCCGTAATGACATCCTCATTCTCCTTCTGAAAGGCTTCATTTGCTGAAGTCAATGCCACCACCCTTTCGCCAAGGTTTGACACTTTGGAAGAAAAGTCCTGCAAAAGCTCATTTTGGCTCTTCAGCACCTCTTCCCGAAGACTGGCTAGGTCCTCCTTCGTAATTTTGTTGAGCTCGCCATACTTGACGACCAAGCCAGCAAATAGCTCCTTGGCCTTGGCCAAGTTCTCCTCCAATTGACTTCATACTGAAGACTACTTGGTTGCCCAAGCCTGAAAATATCCACCGTACGACAAAAGCAGCAAAAAGGAGGATTCCAAATGCAGGTTAAAAGCAACAAAAGCTTAAAACTTTTCTAAGTCCTAATGGGCTAAGGTTTACTTGGACAGTATGCTTGGTCATCCTCGCAATGAGGACTTCCTCATTCGGTCTCTCCTCCATCAAAGACTGGAAGGTAGCATTAGTCATAATGCCCCTCGCCATCTGAGAGGCCATCTTTTGACTATGCTCAGAGAATAAGTCCATATCCTCAGTGAAGGTCCAGAAGGGCTCCCTCAGGACCTTGTCTTTCAGGATTTATGAGTCCCGAGGGGCCCTCTTCTGAACATGCTCCGCCATCCACTGAGCCTGGGCTCGCTCATCTACAAAATCACACTGAAGTTCAGTTATAACATTATCCCTTAGCCATTCATCTACAAGGTCTAAAATAACAAAAAATCCCAAACCCATAGATGAATGGCTAAGGGACAAACCTGGTTGGAGTTCGGGGCCCTCTTCATCAAACTCACTGACGTCCAACACCTTAGCGGGGATGTCCTTGCCCTTCATTCTTCGTAGTTCTTGGGCCTCTTCGGTAGACATCTACCCCAACGAAGTTCCCAGTGCCTCGACAGCAGCATCGGGACTTAGGGGGATAGAATGGATGGCGGGCTCCAAAGGCGGGTCAGCACGCGCAGGAGTTCAGTCGAGGACCTCCACTTGACCTTTGGGCGGAGGTGGAAGGGAGCCCTCCTTACTTTTCTTTGACTTCGGCACCGAGGATGACCCAGCTGGCACCTTCTTCCTCTTGGGTGCCTTCTTCTTCTGTTGCTCCCCCTTCTCCGCCTGACCAAGGAAGAGACTCTTGTAGAAGGCTGCAGATTTATTGCCCATCTATATAAAAAAAAGAACATCAGTGTAAGTACAAAAAAGTTATAAAAAAGAAAGTGGGAAAAAAGCTTACTCTCCACCAGTGCCAAGTGCGTAAGTTCGCCCCGAAGGAGCATGACCAACCACGGCTTCTTTCCATCCACGGTTAGTTTCAGTATGTTCAAGTCAGTAAGGTGCTCTCTAATAACCCCTAGTTCTCAAAGTACTTCTTTGGTCATGAAGCTCTACCTAATGGGGAAAGGGTAGAGAGAACGCAAGTAAACCTCGGCATCCCGGTTCACAATAGCCCGAATACGGCTATCAAACTCCTCAAATTGGGCCTCCAATTCTAAAGTTAATAGCTTCCTTGGGTCTACTAAGTCAATGGCTAAGGTACCCAAAGCCCATTGAGCAGGAAGATCTACCCACTTCTTATCAATCCTCATGAAGAAGTACTTCTTCTGCCAACCTCACCAACTGTCTTTTGTCCCGAAAGTAAAAGTAAACTTCTTGCTCCTGGCTCCCCGAGGGAGTAAGAAAGTATAATCCACCCTTTGGGAAGGGATGGAGTTTGTAATATTGCATGAAAAAGATGAAGTGGGGCTCTATATTGAAGACCCCACACATGCAAAGAAAGGTGTTAAAATAAGAATATGAGTTCGGAGGAAGTTGGTTGACGACTATGCCATGAAAATTGGTAGAAGTCGCAAACCATCTTCGGCAGAGGATACCGATGACCCACCTTTCAGCTATGCTTTGAAGACAGTAACCTTGTCATGACGAGGAAGGTAGCTCAGCATAGCAGGTCTGAGAAGATGGGTGATGGTGTACAAGGGAAAGAAAATTTTGACTGACCACTTATTCAGCTTTTTCGAAATGGCGCAGCTTATGTGGGAGTGGAGAGGAAGCTAACTCTCGAGAATGGGTTTTACTAAAGCTTTCCTAGAAGACATATTCGAGGATGAAGGTATTAACCTCGAACAAATGAGATAAAAAAAAAAAGAAGGAGCAAGAGGAAGAACTCCTTCAGACACAAACCCACCTAGTTCGAGAGGAAAGGAGATTCGGGAGAACACCGCAAAAGTTGCCAGAAATCACTTTGCTGCTAGCACCACCGTGAAAGAAAGCTAGAAAGGTAAGACGAAATTCATGAGTGAAGGAAATGAAAATAGAAGAGTGATGAAACCCTTTATGGAAAATGCATTATATAGACCAAAGGACGCAGGCGATGTTACCACCTCACAAAATGGGAGAATTACAAGTGTGTCATAATGGTTAAAAACCATTATATTGTGTAATTCTCACCATAGTGATTGTAGTGTGGGGGAAAATGGTATGATCAACACCTCCTTAAAAGTGTTCCAAGTTGGTAACTTGGTCCTCTAGAAAAGCTTTAAGGATTGCTTGTTTGTCAAGCAACTTATGGACTTTTTTGTAAGATTTTGAAAATTTGGGTACTCAATTGCAAAACTTTCACAAAAGAGATTTGGAGAGTTATGGGAAGGATATGAATGGTATGAAAGTGCTATTGGAGACCAAATTGCTTATGGAAGACAACTAAGGACAAAGAAAACACAAAAAGTCATAAAGGACCTAAGTGTCCTAATGTAGGCCTTAAGATGTGTATGTCTATGACTTAAGTCAAATGGAAGTTTTGTGGGGTTATCCCACATAAGGAGGGCTGCTAAAGGAATATAAGGATGGTCAAATGTGGGCCAAGAGATTAAGACTAAGAAACCATAGTCTTGTAGCAAGGAAAATGACATAAGACAAGGTTAAGACTACTTAAGTGTGTTTAGTGTACTTTTGACTATTTAAGTAGTCAAGACCACCTTTGCTTCTCTAAATTTCGGCCTCCACCAGAAAAAAAAAAAGCCAGCCCTCTCCTCCACACTTCCTCCATAGCCACCATACCTTCAAACTCAAAACTACTTGCAATTGAAGTCAAGGAAGCACAATTGGAAGCTATTTGGTGCTATTGCTTGAGTGCACCTAGGATCAAGCTCCAATTTCAGCATACCCATCAAGGTAAGGGTTCTCTTGCTCTCATGGGTTGTTTTCTATATTTTCAAACATCCATGGAGCTAGGGCTAAGCTTGGAAGAGAGCCATGTGCTTGATGAACCAAGCTTAGTGAGGGGAGTGCACTTATTGAAGGTTTTGTGACCTAGTGTGAAGTGCACAGTGATGGCAGCGAATTTTTGGGTTTCTAGAGCCCAAAATTTAGTACTAACTAGTGTTAAAATCCTCCTAAGACCAAGCATTAGCTTGAGGAGGGCTGCCATAGTGATTTGGTTATGTTTATTATGTGTTTTATGGACTAACCTATGGTATATGTTGCTGCCACATTTCATGTGTTTGTTGTTTGTGTTTGGCTGCTGCATTTGGTTGCTATATCTTGTATATATGCATTGTGGTTTTTTGTGTTTTAGTGTCTTTGGATGCAGGTTTTAATGATGGTTACATTGCCTATTGAATCCAAGTGCTACCCTTACTAAGTTTCTCAATGAAACTTACTCTCCTCAATTCTGTCATTTCAGGTCCAGCAGAAAGATCACCTTCAAAATGACCTTTGTGGTTTGAGTTTTGATCTGAAATTTCAGGTACATAAACTTACATATGTCCAGTTGTGATCTGGAAAGTTTGGGTATTTTAGGAGCACATTTGGTATTTTTAATGGTGGTACTTATTGTGTTGTGCAGCAGCTGTCTAGTATCCTGTTTTTGAAGTCCATTGTGTCTCAGGACCTCCTATAACCTAGGGTGCGTATTTAGCTGAGTTAAGACCATATTTTAGTGCATTTATTCATGTACATGTATTGTATGTAAAATGAGACAAGTATGTGAACATTTGAGTAATGTTTTGCCTATGTAAGTGATGTGGTGCAAAGCTGCCTAAGTGTGAATGATGGGCTGCTTACTTGTAAATTCTGTTTTGACCACATAAAGTTGTTAAAATAAAAGGAATATAATTCCTATGTGTATTGGACATGTATGGGATAGCCTTGGAGGGGTTTCCCGTTGTGAATGAAGTGTTTGCATGGTTTCGAAAAATTATATGGGCAAAATGGTCCAAAAGTTGCCAGAATTTTGACTCTGGACCTAAAGTTTCATATCTCCCTGTGTAGAATGAATCTTGGTATGCAATGTTGACCACACCTAGAGGAAAGCTAGAATGTTAACTGGGATGTAGAATTTCTGGATTTAGAGTCCTGTATCCAAAGATATGACGTTGCAAAGTTGGCTGAGTTACTGTTCATTTGGTCAGAATTTTGTAACCAACTTAAAAAATCCATAACTTGGTCCATAGGTGGGCTATTGATGTAAAAAAAAATTCCTTGGTTTTCTCTAAGTCTCCACTTGATAATGGAGCAAATAAAATAGGGGGGTATGTGGCTAGAATGATACAGTTTATTACTGGAAGTTACAGGTGCAGTAGCTGGTCACTAGAACTTAACAAGATTGCCTAATGTGTGGAAGCCAAAACTAAGACTTGTGCTAGTGTTTTCCTTCTTAGCTGCCATAGTGTGCATAAATGTAAATATGTGTGTTATGGTTAGACCAATATGCATGTATTTACATAGTGCTCAAGAGGGTCACTTGAGTATGTACACTAGGGGTGTTGTTCTGATGACCTACAGGACACACCAAACCTGGGAGTTTAAATGCACAGTTTTGGCACCATAACTGGACTACCTCAGAGTGGGTAACAAAAGAAGTGATGGCATAAGGACCTTCGCATGATGGACCGAAGGAGGTAGGCGAATGGATTGCCAAAATGACCCTTCACAAGCTAAGGGACGTGATCGACGTAATAGATGTGACTGATCACCATTAACTCGATGACACATGTCACATGATGCAAAAATTGAGGGCACACCTACTGACACTGGTGCGAGTACCCAAACAGATAGGAACAGTTCACTAATTGAAGGCAAGAATATTAAACATTGAAGAAATTATGGCCCCTCACATTCGAAAAGACAACTTTGGCTGCAGGACACGAAAAAGCTCATTCGGATTTCGAAGGTGTGACCTCGTCAAAAGAATAAGAAGCTGGCTTTGAACAACATCCTTGTCAACAACTCAAAATTTAGTGCGAAGACCCTTAGAGAATGCCGAGATTACAGCTTCGATAAAAGAGTGGAGTTTTTGCCCGAAAAGCTGGCAGTCTATTGGTGAAAGTACTACTTCAGCTGCTAACGCTGAAGATATTACTTTGGCTTGCTCGAAGGGGTCATGTGATAGATGAAGGGCTATCACCCCTGAGATCCCCTGATCGGCTAGCCTAATGCCACCCTCGGAAAGAGCTTAGCCCTAACCTCGGGGCATTCTCAACACCACCCTTGGAAAGGAACATGACTAACTTTGGGAAAAAGGTGTCTTCACCACCCTCGGACTTGCGAAGCTACCAACCTTGAAAAAGTAGATCCACCATCCTCGACAGAGGAAAAAGTCTCCCAAAGATGACCCACTCTGCCGAAGGGCCTTCCCCGATAGCCCTCAGGGGGAAAATCTCTCGAAGGGCTTTCCCAAAGGGGTCTCACGGAGAAACAACAAAAATGGTTGAGGAGCCTCTGAGAAAGAGACCTCACACACGCCCTAGCCCTTTGGCCAGAATGACCTATGGCCAACTGGAGATGCCTACCTCCGAAGGTATGGATCGGATTTGATCGAACATGTGTCATGATCTGGACAACCTGTGTCAAATGGCCTCCTACCTCCGCCGTCCTATAAATACTTGGGAAGGACCTTGTAAGGATACGAGACTCTTGCTATTCCCTGCTCTCTGCCCTTTACTACTATTCCCACAAATATTAACTTGGGCGCCGGTGGCTCCTCCCCCAGAAACACACTCCGGGGAGCTTTTAACCCGTGTTTGTTCTAAGTGTTTCAGACATCTTCACACCAGAAGTCCTCCCTGTAGGCTGACATGTCATTCAACGAAGATGCTGCCGGGCATCAGGAACTACCCATGAAGTAACGCCTCCATTGCTTCAGAGAAAAAATCACTGCTGTCAGTTCTAGGTCATGGGTAGGATAATTTTGCCCATGGGTCTCAACTACCTTGACCCATAACCAATGACATTTCTATCTTGCATAAGCAAACAACCTAACCCAGATCTAGATGCATATGTATAGATGACGTAGGGCTTACTTGGAACAGGATGAATCAACACTGGAGCTTCAATTAACCTCTGCTTGATCTCCTGGAAACTCTTTTCACACTTCTTAGTCCACTCAAATCTTTGACCCTTCTTGCTTAGATGAGTAAGAACTGAGGCAGTCATGGAAAAGCTTGATATAAATCTTCTATAGGATCCAGCTAATCCTAGGAAACTTCTGATTTCCTTCACAGTCTTTGGGCTTTCCTACTCTTGCACTGCCTTGACCTTTTCAGGGTTTGCCTTAAGGCCTTGTGCATCTATGATGTGTCCTAGGAAAGACACTTCATTTATCCAAAATTGGCACTTGGATAACTTGGCATAAAGTTGATGCTCCAACAGAGTCTTTAAGACAATCTTCAGATGATGTTCATGTTGATTTTCATCCTTGGAATATACTAGGATGTCATCAGTGAACACAACCACAAATTTGTCCAGATGTGGTCTGAACATCCTGTTCATCAGGTCCATAAAATAGCTGGGGCATTAGTCAAACCAAATGGCATGACTATGTACTCATAATGCCCATATCTAGTCTTGAATGCAATCTTAGGAATATCTTCTTCCTTTACTCTCAATTGAAAGTATCCAGATCTAAAATCTATCTTGGAGAAGATCTTAGCTTCATTGAGTTGATCAAATAGATCCTCAATCCTAGGGAGTGGATACCTGTTCTTGATAGTCACAACATTGAGCTTCTTGTAGTCAATGAATAGTCCCAATGATCCATCCTTTTTTTTCACAAAGAGAACTAGAGCTCGCCATGGCGAAACACTTGGCCTTATGAACCATTTTTCAAGAAGTTCATCAAGTTTTTTCTTGAGCTCATTCATCTCTGTGATAGCCATTCTATAAGGAGGTATGGATATTGGACTAGCTTCTAGTTGTAGCTTGATTTGAAACTAAATCTCCTTTTGTGGAGGAATATTTGGTCGATATTTAGGAAAGACTTGTGGAAAGTCTATCACTGTAGGTATTTTATCCACTTCTTCTTTATAGTGCAATCGATTCAATGCATAACAATAATCATGCTAAGAAATCATAGGTATCTTATTTAGTACCTCTAGCTCCATGCCATGCATTTCATACACTAATTCCTTAGAATTAATTAATGCATGCACTTCACCGTCAGGCAATGTGATTTCCCTCTTAGCACAATCAATTCTTATGCTAAGCATAATAAGCCAATTCATACCTAGCACTAAATCATACTTAGGAATGTCCAACACTAGCAGATTAGTCATAACCTTAGTCTTTTCTACTATTAGCTCACAATCCTTAGCTAGGTCATTAGTGAAAAGACATTGACTACCTGCTGTTTTCACTAAGGATATCTTAGGCAAGATTTCAGTAGCCAATTTTATGGCATCAGCGATTTCCTAGCCACTATAGACATAGATGATATCCAAACGACTATCGCCCATGAAGACCTTATCCTTCGGAGGAATCTAACACCACCATTGGGACTTTATAGCACCAACCTCGGGATGAATCTCTTCATCACCCTTGGTAATATACATGGTTGACTCCGGGAAAAAGGCTCCTTGCCACCCTCGAGACTACCAACCTCAGGATTATAAGTCCACCATCCTTGACAGAGGAAAATGTCTCTCGAAGATGGTTCGCCATTCCAAAGGGCCTTCCACAGTAGCCTTCAGGGAAAATCCCTACCCAAAGGGGTCTCACACTTCCGAAGGGGTCTTATAGAAAAATGACAAATACGTTTGAGGGATCTCTGACACAAAAGCCTCACACACACCTTGACCCTCTAGTCAGAACCACTTATGGCCAACTGGAGATGCATGTCTCCGAAGGTACAGATTAGATCTAGCCAAACATGTGTCCTAATTTGAACAGGTCATGTAAAACGACCTTCTTCCCCCATCCTCCTATAAATACTCAAGAGGCTCCCAGATAAAGGACATGGGACTCTCTCCCTTATACTGTTTAGTCTTAAATAACTTCTCTCCCATAGCCTGACTTGGGCATCAGAGGCTCCTCCCCCGAAAACATACTCCGTGGAGCCTGTAACCCACTTTCTTCAAGATCTTGCAAATACCTTCTCACCGGAAGTCTTTCTCAGGTCCAAAATGTCACACAGCAAAGATGCCGTAGGGCACTATTTGGCGCTATCTGTGGGAACTCATTCTCAAGGCATTGTTGTTGAGACTTGGCATTCAAAGTACAAGGGACTCCTGAGGTTGTAGTCTGTGCTGGAAACCCAAGCAACGATTGAACAGCCTACAGAGGAGACTTCCCCACCAGAGGGCGAGCGTCGTATGACTATCACAATGGGCTTCCTCCATAATTTTTAGCGCTCTATCATGGCTGAAATGACACAACAACTCGACCAAAGGTGGTGAATGGCATCTCCAAAGGGAAGAGCATCCTCTCCTGATGCACGTCCGGAGAAAAGTGTCAAGTCACCTCGTTGGAGCTCTAGAAGTGGGGCTTCTCACAATGAGTCCTCAATGGATAACATACCATCCCGGGGACATCGCACTGTAGGAATTGGGTAGAAAAAGCCTAGAACTTCCCACTGGCAAAGTCCATCCCCAAACGAGAAGTCCCTATCCTCATGCTAGAACAGTTACACGCCGAAAAAGAGATGTCATTCTTCGTTGCTTGTGGCTGGCAGGCAACAAGGAGAGGATGGTATTACCATCCTGATGGAGAAATCTTGGACAAGTTGGAAAATGTGGAAAGATAGGTCTTCGAAAGCCTGTTTGGTCAAGGTTGTCGGAGACCTTCACTGAAGAGGAGTCCCTCTTCATCCATATGATAGTAGAGGCACCAATGCCCAGGGACTTCCGAGTTTCATGTCTGGAGACATATGATTGGTGCAGTGATCCCCAAGCCCACTTGACAAAATATAGCCAAAGCATGGTGCTGCATGGTGTCGATGATGCCACCCTCTGCAAATGTTTCAAAATCACCCTGTCGGGGCTGGCAACTGCATGGTACAACTCCTTGGCCCTCAGAACCATAATGGGTTTCTAGGAGTTGTCCACCGCCTTCATCCTGTTAGTGTTGTGCCCAAAAGGCCAATCATGAGATGATTGTATTTTTGCACATTGAGTCATGATATTTTATTAAGGCATTAATCCAGCAATTATGTTTGTTATTTTTCTTTCTGCGTAACTTAACAAACATAATTGTAACCTTAGAATAATGATATTCTCAAACGTCCCTAGTCTAGTATTATTGTGGAGCGGGTTGCAATAATACATAATGACTAGCATATGTGGAGACTAATATGAGATATGTAGTCTGCATATGGGTACAAGTTGGAGAACTTGTGTACTGGACCGACCCACCATGAGAACACTACATGGATCGTTATATGAGTGTCATAAGTGATTCTCATAGTGATCATGGTATATGTAGTCCTTCGACCTAAGATCATCAAGGTTCCCTACAAGTAAGTTACATACTTCGATACCTTCATTTGTTGCTCGTAACTGAGTGAACTTGAAGGACGTCATTGGATATGTCACATATCATGCGGAGAGATTTGTATGATCAAGATGGGATTTGTCCCTCCTATGTAACGGGAGTGATATCTTCTGGCCCCTTGATAGAGTAAGACTTAGAAAAATTCATGGCCATGCTCAGATGAGTTGATATACGATATCAATGTCATCAGTTTAAGTTGGTCTACTCGGTAATCAATAAACCAAAGATTGGGCTATACGAGAGTGACACATTCTATTTCTCATGCTTAGTCTTGATATCTTGGACAAAGGGATAGTGGCATATATCGGTGATGATCATAAAGGTTTAGTCAAATCATCGACAATCTTGTCACTTGGGTAGCAATCATGTGTTGCTAGACACTGCTCATTGCTTATGATCATAAATGTGATTTATGATCATTGCCAACATGGTAAGAGCCTATTGGGTCACACACATAGAGCTATTTGGATCATTAGAGTTCATGGGCTAATAATTTGGGTTTTGGTTTCACAATAATTTCGTATTAATAATGGGCCTAATAGTTAAGCCATTATTAAGCCCGAAATTAAAGCATAATTGGATTAGGGCTTTGAAACCCATTAGGCCTGGAAATTGAGTCTCACTATAAATACAACTTCTAGTGAGAAATTCGTAGGTCTCCTTACCCTAGCCTCCCAAAAGGACAGCCGCACTCTTGTTTTGTAATTCCTTGGAGGACACAAGCTAGCACTGCGAGCGCAAGAGAAACGTATCTGCCGGGACGCGGTGGAAGCGTGGTGATCCCGAGAGGCTCGTGTGGATACCATAGAAAGCTTGAACATGTCAACTGTTCAAGTTTTGTGATTCGACTCTACGGTTGAGTGAGAGATCTCAACCGAAAATTAGGTATGAAAATTTTTCGAACACCCGGTTTACCCCGTTTCACTTGGATCCTGGAGGGTTTCGGTTAAATTCTGCTGCGCTGTTTGGCTCCTGAAACCCAACACACCCAGCAGTTCATTGGAAGCAGGGTGATGGTGAAGATGCCTATCCAGATGTTCAATATAGCCCAAAAGAATGGGTAGACCATTTGGGACTACGTCGAAAGGTTCAACTGAGAAGCCTTCAGTGTGCCAGACTTCTGCCGTGAAATCTGAATCTTCGCTATGATTAGGGGACTCAGGAGGGACTCACAACTCTTCTACAAATTTTCCAAGGATCCCCCTGATGCCCTAGGAGAATTCTACCAAAGGGCCGAGTAGCACATGACAGCTGAAGACCTAAGAATGGGCGGCTCAAAGTTTGACCATAATAACTCTGAAGGTTAGAGTTACCCACCTCGGTTTCCACTGACAGAGGGGTAGACCTCGAAAAGCAAGGGGAAAGAGGCTAGTACCATTTAATCCTCTAAACACCACAAGAAAGAACATCTTGATGGCCTTGGAGAGGCAGGGAACCACAATCCAATGTCTAAAGGCAATGATGTTGGACAACAAGAAGAGCATGAAGAAATTCTACCAATTTCATCATGAACATGGGCATGACATCAAGGATTGCTTCCAACTAAGGATATACATTGAATCTTTGATTAAGCAAGGGCAACTTTGTCGCTACTTAAAGATGTCGTTGCCCAAAGCCTGAGAAAGAAAGGAAAAAGATAGGAAAGGATAGGACGAGGACTATGATTCTGACCGATGTTAGAACTGAAGTCCCAGGAAACACCTGCCACCTCAAGCCGATATAATCCAGACGATCACAACTAGAATACCCTCGACTAAGAAGAAAAATAAAGCTCATGAAATCGCAATGATGGAATTCAACAACCGAAAGAACAAGCTTGTTCGGAAAGATGGGTCTACAGTGAAGTTTCCACATGATGACCCTCTCTTGAATATGGCAAGGATAGGAAGCTGGGATGTCAAGAGGGTGCTCATTGATGATGGGTCGAATGCTGACATTTTGTTCTCCCATTTGTTGCCGAACTTGGGTATCTCCAAGGGTGATCTTAAACCTATTACCTCAGCTACCTTTGGCAATGGTCCCTCAAAACTCCCAGCACTCGGGTGGATTGATCTACCCCCAATGCTAAAAGGTAGCTTGGTCCAGATTATGGAAGAACTCTTTGGTTCTACTATGATAAGGTTCATCATCATAGATGTTCCATCTTTATATAATGCCATCGTCAGAAGGCAGACACAAGGGAATCTTCAGATTCACCTATATGTGAAATTCTTGACTGTCACATTCAGCACAAAGGAGGGTGATCCAGAAATACTCATCGATCAAGCCAAAGTAAGAAAAGTTTTTGTCAAAGCAAGACATAGCCCAGCGAAAGTTCACGTTTACACTTCGGCAGAGAAGAGTATATCAGGCAAAAATGAGATAGAAAGTGAAAAAAGTGATCTTCAAAAGATAGAAACAGAGGATGTAGAACTTGTCCCAGGCCAAAGTACCCGAGTGGGGAAAAAACTGGCTGAAGGTGACAAGGAACAACTTGTATCCCTTCTATCAATGAACAAAGATCTATTTGCTTACTCTTAAAAGGATATGCCTGAGGTAGACCTAGGTATAATTCAACACAGTCTTAAGGTAAAACCTAAGGTAAGACCTGTTCGGCAGAAAAAGTGTGGCCTTTTAGTGCATAAGAACAATTTCATCAAAATCGAGGTCTAATGACTAATGGAGGCAAGCATAATAAGCAAAGTCAAGTACCCTGACTGGCTTAGCAACATTGTTGTCATCACAAAGGAAAGGAGCAATAAACTCTGAATGTATATCATATTTTAAATATAAACAATGCTTATAAAAAAGACTTATATCCTTTACCACCAATAGACCAATTGGTGGACTCAACAGTCGAATACGGTATACTTAAGTACCCTGATGCTTTTAGTGGATACTACCAAATTCAGATGGATCTTGAAGATGAGGAAAAACTTGCCTTCATTACCAAAGTTGGGACCTATTGCCATGTTAGAATGCCCTTTGGCCTTAAAAATGCAGGAGCCAAATACCAAATGCTGATGAACAGGGTATTTAACTCCCAAATTAGGAGAAATATGGAAGTGTACATTCTACCAACTTTCAAAATTTGGAATCCACCGTAACCCTAAAAAGTGTGTGTTTGGGGTGACTACTGGCAAATTCCTTGGATTCATGGTATCCAAAAGAGGTATAAATGCCAACCCTAAAAAAGTCGATGCCCTGCTAGCACTCTGAACTCCATCAACAACAAAGGATATACAAAGGCTCACTCGAAGAATAACTTCCCTTACCAGATTCAACCTAGATATAGGGATTAGTGCTGGCCATTCTTTAAAGTACTTATGAAACCAGCAACAAATTAAGACAACCTTAGAGCTGAGGAACACCCTTGGAATGAGGAATGCTAGAACGCTTGGGAGGACCTAAAAAATTACTTAACCCATTTGCCGATACTTTGGCAACCAAGGGAAGGAGAACTATTCATCCTCTACCTTGTAGTAATTGTGAAAGCCATAAGTTTGGTTCTAGTTAGGGAGGAAGGAGGGAATAAATGGCTAGTGTACTATGTGAACAAGTCCTTGTGTCACACGCCACACAAGCCCCAGCCCGTGCACTCTCAGTGCCACTCACCAATACTACCCAGGAAGTTATTAAACACTTGTGTTCTTAAGTGTTATGAGTATTCTTAAATTTCAGCCAACTTTCCATTAGGTAGTTTAAGTCTTATTTTCTTAAGCTTAAGGCCTCGGAGGTGCCCCAAGAGGCTTATAAATTGTTTTGTGTACTTACTTGCAGCCTAAGGTAAAGCCCATAACACAAACTTGCAACACAAGGCAAGGCATACACTTATTTCTTTAAGTGTCTAGGATGTGTGCTCATGAAGTGTGCTACTCCAATGCATGACAACCAAGAAGCCCATCATATCAAGTTTTGGAAAACATAAGTTTTCATGTTCATATGCATTCGGCTAAGTAAGGTTCACTAGAGGTTTGTCTCACAAAAACCTTTCTATAAGCACATAACCGAGGCATAACTTGGCATTTCATCAACCATAACGTGTACACAAGAAAACAAAGTTCATCCGAGGCTAAAATATACATCAAAATAGCCTACATACAAGTACTAACTACTTGGCAATATACCAAGGTCACCATTGTCCAAAACTAGTCCAAGTTATGCATTACAACCTAAGTTCACCTAAAATACCCGAGAAGCACCTTGAAAGTGCAATACAAGATCAAACATTGAAGTATAAGACCAATGACCAAGTTCATGGTCATGAAAGCAAGCCACCACACTAAAGCCGAAGAACACACATCCATCTCCCCTAGACTTGTTCCACAAACCTACACCAAGCCTTCAAAATTTAACACATAAGTTTCCGGTAAATACCATAAGACTTTCACATGTACCTAACTAGCCAAGTTCTCAGTTTTGGCACATACCTTAGTAAAAAGTGTACAACTTAGTACACAAGCAATCAAGCACAATCACAATCACTCAAGCTAAATTCCTTTCCCTGAAACACAACCAATAAGGTTATGAGTTTTACAACTTAGTAAGGTTCATTACAACTCTTGAAGAGTTTATTTAGTTAAGCCCGAGGGCTTAACCTCCAACAAGCTAGCTTAACCTGCAAGGAAGACATGAAAACAAAATAATACACATGCTAGCCAAGACATACATATATATAAAAACACTATCTACTCTGGTTAGCAAGCACAAACAATCAACCAATGCACACAACTCACACACACACCACATTTTCAATCTCGGTCGAAACCATTAGCAAGTACAATTCCATTTCTTGCACTTCACCCATTTCCATTCACTCTCCAATCCACTAGAGCTCCAAGTTCAATAGTAAGTTGGCCTACTTACTAAGAACTTTAGTACTTGCCTTTAATTGACAAGCTAGCCAAACCATATGAACCCAAAAGTTCAACCATATGCCCATCTAGCAAAAAAAGATCACATAGCATAATTTACTATCACTTAGACGCCATTAATCTACTTGAACATGGAATTATACCAAAATCAAGTAGAACCATGAACCTTACCCCAAAAATCACAAGCTTGAGCTCTCCGCCAACCTTGAATTCTTTAAATCCAAGCTTGAAAATTGAAGTACAAGGTCGCCTAATGCCAAAATGCTCAATGCCGAGCTTGATTCTTCACTCCAAGCTTTAATCACCAACAATTTGGGAAAGACCTGGCACCTTAATCACCAAGAACACTGATAGTCAAAGTGCTATCGCCCTGTTTACCCACCGACCACAGAAAAGAGAGAGCCAAACACCTGAGGCACACGTCCTCGGTAGCTCGCCAATTCCAACTTTGGGAGCCAGCGCAGCGCCTCCTTCAGGAAGGTGACCTAACCAGCTTCGGGGGAGAAGGACCAATCACCCTCTGAGGGAGAATAGCCCCCGAAGACTGGGACACCGAAGTTCCAGCCCGGCTTCGAGAAAAAGCTCCTCACCCCGAAAGTGAGACATCAACCAAAGGGACCTCGGTTGTACGGCAAGAGCTATTAAGGAGTCTCTGACACTCTTCTCACATACGTCTTCGACACGCCACCTTCAGATACGCTCTGACATGCCATCGCAGTCTAATGTCTTGTCATGAAGGGCTACGACTCAAGGCCCAAGGAGCCTGCAGGTGGCTAGGGGCTCCCATGCCTAGAAGTACGAACACCATCCAACCACACACGTGTAATCATCTGAAGGGGTCACCTTCTTCCTTTTATCAAAGGGAAATCATCATAGGAGGGGGGCTTTTTGGCCAAAGAACAGAGAGAGAGGCCGGAGAACATGGGACGCCCTACTTCCTCTGCCTAAAAACTCTCCCTTCGCCTGAATGCTCTCCCTCCGGCCCTCAGAAAGACACGGCAGGTAAGAGTCCCTTGTGCTTATTACTGAGTATCTCTCATTCTGAAAGCACTAACTTGGGCGTTGGAGGTTCCCCCCCGGAAAACTACCCCGAGGTCCTCCTAACCCTTGTTTTCACAGTGTTTCAGACAGGTCTCCCTGAAGAATCACTGTGTCGGGCTCTCTCCCACACCGGAGGTACCTCCCATCCTCGCCTACCACGGGATCAAGAAGGTGCCAGCCATCACTTAAGGTGATCCACCCCGGACGCCTTCCTCTTGGACCAACCCTTGCCTCAAGGACCCCCTGCTGCCTTCACCACTGCACACAGTGGAGATGTTGGCTCCGCATCACCGGACCGCATCATCTGGCGCCGTCTATGGGAACTCACTCCCAGGTTGCCGAAGTTGAACCTCAGCGTTCTATGGAGAGGGGACTCCCCAAGTCTCCGTCCGCGCCAGAGATTCAACGGGCAACCGAATAATGGCAGCAAGGAATTCCCTACCCGAGGGTGAACGCCGTCTGACTATCACCATAGGCTTCCTGCACAAATTCCCACGCCCTGGCATGGTCTAAATGACGTAGTAGTCAAGCCAAAGAAGGCCGCAGCTAAATTCGGGCCGAATGCCCCCTCATCAGTACCACGTTGGGATAAGAGTCCTGTATCAATTCATAGGAATTTAGGAAATGGAGATTTGAGTCCTCGGCGGGAACCATACCCCCCGGAGTATAGCATGCAGGAAAAGCAGGGTCGAGATGACCCAGACCTCTCCGCCGAAAGAGTTCTACATCCGAGGAAAAATCGCCGACTCCTGAGCAACGAAGTCAAAACCCATTGCCCCAAAAGGTCATCCACGATTTGACGGGTGGGCAAAAGGCGCCGACTCTACTCCCTTGGACACGCTATCACCGTCCCAAGGGATCCGCTTCTGCGTGACCTGGTGAAAAAGAGTAGAGCATTCGAAAAGGACTATCGAAATGGTGTATCGAACTCAAAGAGTACTACATCGCGCGTAAGCCTAGAAGGGCAGCAAGCGCCCAGGTACTGGCAGACTAGATCACCAAAATCCCAGAAATAAGGAAGGCTGAAGCCAACAAGGGAGATAGAATGAAGGTAGATCCAGAGTGGAAACTCCTTGTCAGTGGAACCCAAGCACAGAACATCAGGGCGCTGGGATACCCCCTCGGGGGACCAAAGGCAGGGAGGCCACCAGAACGATCAAATTTGATTACCAGAAGTGTTGGCCCATCCGAGCATGGCAACGCTAGGTATAGTAACCTCGCACAGGAAGCGGAAAGATCGTACAAAGAGGAATCTCGCAGCCAAAGAGTCTCGAAAATCCTCATGAAGAGGCAGAAAGTGCAAAGACATTCCGGACGATATTTCCTGACTAAGGAAAAACTATGCAGGCAAAGGTACGCAACTCCATTATAAAAATATATATATTGGTAAAAAGGGTGCAGGACAATTCATCCAAGAGGTGTGAAAACGGCCAGAGACACGCCAGCACCCGAAGACTGCCTTTGGAGTGGATAACCTCGGAAAGATTGCACCAAGCCACTCCAATCAACACCCAAAGATATGTGAAGTTCTGCGAGATAGTAGAGGACTACTTCACTGAGTGGGGAAAAGCAGAACTCCTAGCAACCATGCCGGCAGAAGGTTCACAAAAAGTTCATCTGAAAGAACATAATATGCTAATTTAGCATACCGAGGGTGACACAGGCCATTAGTGATTTCCAGTCTATGAACAAGGGATTTTAAGAATTTATCACCAACCTCGTAATAAAAAGGCACTTCAGCCCATTAGCTCAACCCCCGAGCAACAGACAAACAGAAGGTTGCCAAAAAAGCTATAAAAAAGGGACTGCGAGAAATGCAAAAGGAAGATGGCCAGGAGAACTTCCTAACTGTACCAAGGAGTTATCAGACAACTCTTCGAGGACCAAAGAGGAGACACTTTTCTCGTTTACTCCCAGTACAGAAAAGCCATTATCCATTTGAAGAAGTTCGGCCAGCATACAGATGTTTGATGAAAAAGGAAGTGACTGAGTGAACTTGAAGGACGTCATTGGATATGTCACATATCATGCGGAGGGATTTGTATGATCAAGATGGGATTTGTCCCTCCTATGTAACGGGAGTGATATCTTCGGGCCCCTTGATAGAGTAAGACTTAGAAAAATTCATGGCCATGCTCAGATGAGTTGATATACGATATCAATGTCATCAGTTTAAGTTGGTCTACTCGGTAATCAAGAAACCAAAGATTGGGCTATACGAGAGTGACACATTCCATGTCTCGTGCTTAGTCTTGATATCTTGGACAAAGGGACAATGGCATATATCGGTGATGATCATAAAGGTTTAGTCGAATCATCGACAATCTTGTCACTTGGGTAGCAATGATGTGTTGCTAGACACCGCTCATTGCTTATGATCATAAATGTGATTTATGATCATTGCCAACATGGCAAGAGCCTATTGGGTCGCACACATAGAGCTATTTGGATCATTAGAGTGCATGGGCTAACTATTTGGGTTATGGTTTCACTTTAATTTCGTATTAATAATGGGCCCAAGAGTTGAGCCATTATTAAGCCCGAAATTAAATCCTAATTGGATTAGGGCTTTGAAACCCATTAGGCCTGGAAGTTGAGTCTCACTATAAATACAACTTTTAAGTGAGAAATTCGCTGGTCTCCTTGCCCTTAGCCTCCAGAAAGGACAACCGCACTCTTCTCTTGTAATTCCTTGGAGGAACGCAAGCTAGCACTGCGAGCGCAAGAGAAATGCATCTACCGGGACGTGGTGGAAGCGTGGTGATCCCGAGAGGCTCGTGTGGATACCATAGAGAGCTTGAACACGTCAACTGTTCAGGTTTTGTGATTCGACTCTACAGTTGAGTGAAAGATCTCAATCAAAAATTAGGTATGAAAATTTTCGAACACCCGGTTTACCCCGTTTTCACTTGGATCCTGGAGGGTTTCGGTTAAATTCCACTATGCTGTTTGGCTCCCGAAACACATCAGGGCGCTGGGATACCCCCTCGGGGGACCGAAGGCAGGGAGGCCACCAGAACGATCAAATTTGATTACCAGAAGTGTTTGCCCATCCGAGCATGGCAACGCTAGGTATAGTAACCTCGCACAGGAAGTGGAAAGATCCTACAAGAGGAATCTTGCAGCCAAAGAGTCCCGAAGATCCTCATGAAGAGGCAAAAAGTGCAAAGACATTCCGGACGATATTTCCTGACTAAGGAGAAACTATCCAAGAAAAGGTACGCAACTCCATTATAAAAATATATATATCGGTAAAAAGGGTGCAGGACAATTCATCCAAGAAGTGTGAAAACGGCCAGAGACACGCCAGCACCCGAAGATTGCCTTCAGAGTGGATAACCTCGAAAAGATTGCACCGAGCCACTCCAAATAGCACTCGGAGATGTGAAGTTCTGCGTGACAGCAGAGGACTACTTCACTGAATGAGGTAAGGCAGAACTCCTAGCAACCATGCCTGCAAAAGGTGCATAAAAAGTTCGTCTGAAAGTATGCTGAGTTGGCGTACCGATGGTGACATTGGCTAGTAATGATTCCCAGTCTATGGACAGAGGATTCCAAGCGTTCGTCACCAACCTCGGAATAAAAAGGCACTTCAGCCCATTAGCTCAGCCCACGAGCAACAGACAAACAGAAGGTTCCCAAAAGAGCTATAAAAGAGGGACTGTGAGAAATACAAAAGGAAGATGGCCAGGAGAACTTCTTAACTATACCAAGGAGTTATCGGACAACTCCTCGAGGGCCAAAGACGAGACACTTTTCTCGCTTATCCCCAGTATAGAAAGCCATTATCCATTTGAAGAAGTTCGGCCAGCATACAGATGTTTGACAGAAGAGGAAGAGACCTAAGGTTGACCTAGTTCTCAAATACTGAGAAATGGCCGAGCTCGAAAGGAGGCCTTTTTGGCAAAAGGTGGCCATAAGTGCAAATCTGCATGATAGGCCAAAAGGAACAAGGAAAAAGAGACCTCGCCCCTGAAAGGCTGAATTAGAACCCCGAAAACCGTCCTATGGGGTACTTCGGCCAAACAGGAAAAGGCCTTATTGGGTCCTAAACAAGGTCCGAATGGGAGCACACAAGCTCGGCAACACCAAAGGGAGAAAAACTGAAAAAGTACAAGGTACTCGGGCGCCTTAAAGAAATTCTACACTTAGAATTTTTTAGACAAGAAATGGTGAAAGCCAGAAATTTGTCTAAGTACAGAAAGTTTTCCCCTGTCCGAGAATGTTTGCCGAACAAAGCTGAGGCGTGGACTCCCGAAAGTCTCCTGTTCCTTCCGAAGTTAGTTGGGTTATATATGCCCAAAAGAAGGCAAGTCTACCGAACACGGCCGGCAAAGGGCAGGCTAAACTTTGCCTAAGGGAACTTCGCCGAATGCGAAAGACCTCCCGAAGAATGGCCGACGAAAACGAGCAAAGAAAGTACCGAAGTCCCTTGACCGAAAGTGGTCGGGACAAGTGGGAAACAAAAATTGCTCAAAAAGACTTAGCCAAAATAATGAAGGAAAATTCATTGAAGAAGGTCTTGATACAAGGAGAAGATTACAAGAAGAAGAGTACAAAGAAAAAGAAGAAGGTCCTAGATTATCTAAGGGACCCCGGCGTCGTGGGAAGCTTCGGCTCCTGAGTCTTTCGCCGCCGCCTTCGGTGCAGGAGGAGGAAACGGCAGGTTAAGGAACTCGACTCTTGACCACATCCACCGAGGTCCCCCGGGAATATCCAGGGCAGCCAGAAAGGAAGGATCGAGGTCCGGATACTTCTTCAGAAACTGATGACGAGCTAGGCAGAAGCCGTCCTGAAAAGCAACCTTGGACGTCTGGACGGCTTTGCCTCTTTCAATGTCCAACTCGTCCGCCTCATGCTGAAGATCCGAAACCTCCTGCTGAAGGTCGGAAATCTCCTTCTCCAGCTCCTCAGTTTTCTTCTTCTTCTTCGAACTCTCCTTCAGCGAGTCGACCTTGGCCTGGAGTTCAGCATTCTCAGCCATCGCCTTCGCCAAGAGGGCAGACTCCCCTTCTTTTTCCTTTTGAAGGGTCTCGTTGGCCGAAGTCAGGCTGACCAGTTTGCCACCAAGGTCGGACATCTTCTCGAAAAAATCCTTCAAGAGCTCTTCTTGGCCCTTCAAGAATTCCTCCCGAAGATTGGCAATCTTCTCCTTGCATATTTGGCTCAACTTGGTGTTCGTCAGCACCGAGTTGGCACAAAAGACTTTGGCCTTCTCCAATTTGTCTTCAGCCCAAGCTCGGGCCGAAGACTGCTTTGCTGCCCAAGCTCGGAGGTACCCACTATACCCCAGAAGCTGCAAAAAAGAGAAGGTACTTAGCGAAATTTGCACAAGGAAAGCCAAAAACACTTAGGCCAAAAAAGGGGAAGGAAAAGCGAAGAGCCTGAAGAGTTACCTGAGCAGCATGCTGGGAAACTTTTGCAGCAAGGGCATCCTCGGAGGCACACTCCTCGGCGACTGCCTTGAAGGATGCCTGAGTAAGCACGCCCCTCGCCATTTGGGGAGCCATCTCCCGGCAGTCCTCGGAGAACAGATTCATGTCCTCCGTGAAAGACCAGAACGGCTCCCTTGGGACTTTGTCCTTCGGGACACGAGAATCCCGAAGATCCCTCTTTCGGGCGTGCTCAATCTTCCAAGCCAGGGGCGCCGGATCCTCTGCAAAAAGAAACATGCATCTTATCAGGTAAAAATTCCTTGATTATCAAAAAATGTAAGTTTGATTGCAGGGAAAAAGAGACAAACCTGGCACGACCTCGGCACAGTCGTCATCAGAGTCACCGACCTGCTCCACGTCGGCAGGAATATGTTTGCCCTTGGCCCTTCGGCGTCTTTCTAAATCTTCAGCAGAAAGATCCGCCAAAGAGCCCACAAGATCTGCCGACGTGGCAGGACTCAGAGGAGCAGGAAGGGCAATCACCCCGGCAGGGACTTCGGCAGCAGTTTCAGGCTCGGCGAAAGTTGCAACCTTGGTGGAAGTTGCAATGACATCGCCAGCCTTAGTGGAAGTAGCAATAACATCGCCGGCTTCCGAAACGTCCTCCGGAGGGGGAAGAGGGGTGTCCTTCTTGGCCTTCTTAGCCGAAGATGATCCGCTCCCAGAAGCCTTGCGCCTCTTCTTTTGTTCTCCCTTCTCGGCCTGACCAAGGAAGAGAGACCTGTAATAGGCGGCAGACTCCTCGCCCATCTCTGAAAAAGAGGGAAGAAATCAGTGTAAGTCCATAGGCACTTATGCTGAAAAAACTTTGAAAGAAACTTACTTTCAGAAAAGGCTTCGTAAGTGAGCTCGCTCCGAAGGAGCTTCACCAGCCAAGAGTTCTTCCCCTCGGTAGCAGGAGCTGGCATGCCGAGATCCATCTTATGCTCTATAACCAACCCCAGCTCCCGAAGGACATCCTCAGTCATGAGTTTCCATATGATCGGGAAAGGGTAGAGAGAGCGTGAAGGGACCTTGGCATCCCAGTCGGTGACAGCACGGATTCGTCTGTGAAAGTGCCCAAACCTCGCCGCCAACTCGAGAGTTAGTAGCTTCCTGCGATTCATGACATCCGCCTCCAGCTTTCCCCGAGCCCACTTAGTCGGGACGTGCGACTAGGCCTCCTCCACCTTCAGGAAGAAGAATTTCCTTTGCCACCTGATGCGAACCCCGATGGTATAAAGACCATGAAACGCGCCCAAGATGTGATTCAAGCTCCACAAGACATCAAAAAGACTAGGTTTGAAACCCCCACCCCTAATCAACCTGTGATTAGAAACAAGAAGTATAGAACTCCAAGAACACAAGCACACTTGTGCACCAAGGCAGTCCACAAAGAGCTAAAGAGAAAACCTCTCCAAAGAGCAATATTATTTCGGCATTAATCTATGTGTTTACATCCAGAATATGTGCCTTTATATAGGCCTAAACTATGGTAAAAATCTGGGCAAAATTCGCAACCAAAGTCACCTAGGAAACCTATTTACAAAGGACTCAAGAAAACCTAGTCAAACTAGGATTCCTACACCCTTTTAACACATGTTTAAGGTGTGCAGCGAATTCCATTTATCCTAAGTGACCTAAATCACTTCCATGGCCTAAATAACATCCTAAATCATTTAAATAAACAGGAACATAAAATAAAATACGTTACAAAATAAGATTGGCCATAAAAATCCCAAAATAGTCTTCTCAGGTGGTTACTGCTTGTGTCTTCAACTTCAAGCTGAAATTAGAACTTGATGCAACCATGATTTCTCAAAATTCAAAGAATGAAAGTTGTAGATACCTTTCTTAGCTTTGAAATGACACCTGAACCACACCAAATGGATATCTGAAGCCAAAGATATGGCCAAAATACCACAACTGCTTCTGAACCAGCGATAACTCGCAAATCACAACTTTGCAGCTGAATTGGACCTCCTTAACGTGAAAACTGGGTTTCATGATCCTCATATGATCTGTAGCTCTAGATGTTATCTTTCCAATGAATCAATAATCACTCAATTATGATCTGTTTAGCTCAAGATATGATTTTTCCACCAGAACATCGCCAATCTGTCAACATCCGAGCTTGAAGTGCACTAGTGAGCTCCTTAGCCTCCTTCCTTGTCAATGGTCCACTAGTTTTCTTCAATGGATCCTTTCCATCCTTGGTTTTGCCTTCTTTGATCATATCACCACCCTTTCCAGCTATCCTTGGTAGCGAAGGTGAACATAAATTTCTTGCTCCCAGATCCCCGAGGTAGCATGAAATAAAAGCCACCCTTCGGAACTGGATAGAGCTTATAATACTGAATGAACAGGATGAAATGGGTTCTAACCCGAAGATCCTACACATGCAGAGAAAGGCGTTAAAATAGCAAAAAGAGTTGGGAGGAAGCTGATTCATGGCTATGCCATGAAACTGGCAAAAGTCACAAATCATCTTCACAGGAAGAAACCGAAGTCCGGCCTTTGGTTGGGCTTGGAAAATGGTAACCTCGTCACCCCGATTCATAAAGCTAAACTGGCCAAGGTGAAGTAACCTTGTAATAGCATACGAGGGAAGAAAAAATTTGGTCTTCCACCTTTCTAATTTTTTAGGAGTAGTGCAACAAGGGTGAGACAAAAGAGGTTGCCAGCTCTCGGGAATAGGCATGGTTGACCGAAAAATGACTTCGGAAAAAGGGAAAAAATGACTTCGGAAAGCAAAAAGAAAAGCAAACACCGAAGGAACGCTAGAAGTCAGAACCCACCAAAGGTCTTGCCGAAGTTGGGGTTGGAGGACGCCATCGTGAAAGGTTGCCGGAAATCGCTCCGCCGCTAAGACAGCCACAAAAAAGGAAGGAAAAGCGAGAGCAAAGTGAGAGCAAAGAAACATAAGTGAAGAGTATGATAGGACAAAGGCTTATATAGATCGAGGAAGGGCAGCCAAAAGGGCATCATAAATGCTGCGCGAAGGCAAAGCGTAGCCATGATTACCCTTCACGCGCGAAAAGGCGTGCCCATCCCAGCTGATGACTGCCACGTGTCACCCATCACAAGAAACTAGGACACATTTTCTAACATCCGGAAAACCAGGGCCCATTGCTCGAGACTGACACACCTAGTTTCAAGACGCGTCGATCCACTAGCCTATGGCGGGAAAAGTGAACAAGTTGGGAATCTTGACAACACCGAAGGGCGGGCTTATCACCTAGTTGGCGAAGTGCCTTGCTGACCAATGTCATACTCTGAGTGTAAATCCATAAGGTTCAAAGGCTCCATGCCGCCCTGTTCGACCGAAAAAAGGACATACTACTACGTGGGCCTCTAGGAGTCCACGAGGTCATCCTATCAAAAACTGCCAATTGAGCGATAGACAGACGCTGGAAAAGCTACTTACCGAAGTCTTCACTTCGACTTTCCAAGGGGGGCATGTGATAGCCGAAGTGCTATCGCCCTGTTTACCCACCGACCATGGAAAAGAGAGAGCCAGACACCCAAGGCACACGACCTCGGTAGCTCACCAATTCCAACTTCGGGAGCCAGCGTAGCACCTCCTTCGGGAAGGCGACCTAACCAGCTTCGGGGGAGAAGGACCAATCACCCTCCGAGGGAGAGCAGCCCCAAAGACGGGGACGCCGAAGTTCCAACCCGGCTCCGAGAAAAGGCTCCTTACCCCGAAAGTGAGACATCAACCAAAGAGACCTCGATTGTACGGCAAGAGCTATTAAGGAGTCTCTGACACTCCACTCACATACATCTTCTACACACCACCTTCAGATACGCTCTAACACGCCATCGCAGTCTAATGTCTGGTCACAAAGGGCTACGACTCAGGGTTCAAGGAGCCTGTAGGTGGCTAGGGGCCCCCACGCCTAGAAGTACGAACACCATCCAACCACACACGTGCCATACACGTGTAATCATCTGAAGGGGTCACCCTCTTCCTTTTATCAAAGGGAAATCATCACAGGAGGGGGGGCTTTTTTGGCGAGAGAACAGAGAGAGTGGCCGGAGAACACGAGATGCCCTACTTCCTCCGCCTGAAAACTCTCCCTTTGCCTGAATGCTCTCCATCCGGCCCTCAGAAAGACACGCCAGGCAAGAATCCTTTGTGCTTATTACTGAGTATCACTCCTTCTTAAAGCACTGACTTGGGCGTCGGAGGTTCTCCCCCGGAAAACTACCCCGGGGGCCTCCTAAACCTTGTTTTCATAGTGTTTTAGACAGGTCTCCCTGAAGAATCACTGTGCCGGGCTCTCTCCCACACCGGAGGTACCTCCCATCCTCGCCTAGCACGGGATCAAGAGGCTGCCGGCCATCACTTAAGGTGATCCACCCCGGACGCCTTCTTTCTGGACCAACCCTTTCCTCCAGGACCCCCTGCTGTCTTCACCACTGCACACAGTGGAGATGCTGACTTCGCATCACCGGACCGAATCAAACACCTTCTTGACTTTCGAAATGAAGCTTTGGCCAAAACTAGTTGATTTTGGCTTAAGTGGTAACACGTATACCAGGCATGTGCCACATGTTCTTAAAAATGGGCTTAATGCCCTTCATATCTGAAACTAAATTGCATGGCTTAAAGGAACCTTCCATGCTTGTTAGTATCAAAATTAGCACCCGAAAGATCTTTCAAAGTGGCCCTTAATCTTTATTTTTCGTCATAAGCCACATAGTCACTTTTCATTTGCATTTTTGACCCAAAAGTTTTCGATTGCGCACATGCACCACCACTCACATTTTCAATTGAGTCCCTCATATTTTTATTGCATTTTCATTACATTCTTGGCCTAGGCCAAACACTGAAGGATGGTCCAGACAACTTGCATGGTGCCAAAGTTAGATACCCTATTTTGCAAAAGGCCATCTATGCCCTAGTATTGGAAGGCAGGAGGTTCCAGCCTTATTTCCAAGGACCTCCCATCACTGTGCGAAGTCACTTACCTCTACGAGATGTCATGTGGAAGGTGGACTACTCAATCCAATTATAGAAGTGGTGCATCAAGCTAGGTGATTATGATATCACTTATGAGCCAAGAATGGCAATAAAAGCCCAAGCGTTGGAAGATTTTATAACCGAGGTACCCGAAACTGAAGGTACCCCAAGAGACCTCAGAAGTGACAAACCTGAGTCGACATTATTCATTGATAGAGCCTTAGGATCTGAACACCAGGGAGCCGGAGTAATTATGTACGGACCCAAAGGCATGGAAGCTTCAAAATCCATCAAATTTTGTTTCAATGTCACTAATAATGTTTCCAAATATGAAGCCCTCATAGCAGGCTTGCGATTGGCAAAATGAGTCGATGTGAGAAATCTAAAGCCCATAGTGATTTTCAGCTGGTGGTTTGGCAGATGACTGGGGACTACAGGGCAAAAGATACTAACTTGGGAAAGTACCATAATCTCATAAAAGGACTTATCCAAGAGTTCGACAGGGTACAAATAGAAAATGTACCCGGTGAGATAATATGGAGGCAGATATTTTAGTCAAATCAAAATAGTCAACCAAAGTACTGGATACCCATAGTATAGCAATAACGGCTGTCGCAACCTTGGACAAATGGTGGAAGGATCCTATCAAAGGGTATCTTGTGATCTTAAAATAACCCAAAGACCCTATGAAAGTTGCAAAGGCGTGAAATTGCTCGAGTGCATAATTCTTGATTAGGGAACAGTTGTACCGAAAAGGGTACGTAAACCCACTGCAAAGGTGTATCAATGAAAAGGACATTGTGGCAATCCTTAAACATGTCCATGAGAGGGCCTGTGGGTTTCACAATGGGATGGACATCGTTGCTAGGGTGTTACTTTGGCAAGCACATTTCTAGCCTACTTTAAGAAAGGAAGCAAGGTAGTTCATGAAGAAATGCGACAAGTGCCAACAACATGCACCCATCTAGAGAGCACCCTCCGAGGCAATAACTTTGGCAAACTACCCTTGCCCCTTCGCCGTTTAGGGTATTGACCACCTTGGGCCTTTCTCAACGGCTACAGGTGGAGTAAAGTTCTGTGTAGTCATAGTGGATTATTTCACTAAGTGGATCAAGGTGGAGCCTTTGGTAGCAATATCGACAAAGGACATATAGAGATTCATTTGGAAGAATATCATATGTAGATTTGGTGTGCCAAGGGTGATAGTAGCGAATAATGGTTCCCTGTTCACTAATAAAGGATTTCAGGATTTCACAACCAACCTCAAGGTAAAATTGCACTTTTCCCCAGTTGCCCATCCTCAGAGCAGTGGACAAGTTGAAGTGTCTAATAGGACAATAAAAGATTGTCTGAAAAAGAGGTTGAAAGAGGCAATGGGAAAATGGCTGGGGGAACTCCCGAGTGTGCTATGGAGTTATCGAACAACCCCTAGAAGAGCTGCTGGAGAAACACCTTTCTTACTTGTCTTCGACATTAAGGCCATTATCCCTATCGAAGTCATATAATTGTCTGCCAGAATACAGGTGTTTGATGAAGAAGGGAACAACCTCGGTTTAAGGGCTAAGTTGACATGATTGAAAAACATAGAGAAATGGCTAAACCTAGAAGAAAAGCCTTTTAACAGAGGGTAGCAATTGCTATGAACTCATACGTTAAACACAAAGGGATTAAGAAAGAAGACCTTGTCGTCTAAAAGGCTGAACTGGAACCCCGAATACCATTTCATGGCATACTTCAGGCAAATTGGGAAGGACCTTATTTGGTCCTCGAGGAAGTTCGGCCAGGGGTCTATAAGCTCGAAAATGCCAAAGGAGAAGAGTTGAAGAACTCATGGCATTCTGACTCTTTGAAAAAAGTCTGCACTTAGAATTGTCCAAAGGAGTTTAACCAAAAATGGTGGCTTCTGAAAGTGATATTTTACAAGTATCGCCGAAGGTGGATGACCGAACGTGGTTCGTCCTAAAAATACCTAAGCATTTTTTTTTTGCAAAGCAGGTTGTCTGAATATGGTTAACCGAATATGCTTGATTTCGAATGTAGTTAGCTGAATATGGTTGATTATATTCTTAAACACTTAGAATGATATTTATAACTCACCGAAGATAATCAGACATTACCTTCGGGAAAGACTACGGTTATGAATCCTTGGCAAAATTTTTAAAGTTGTACGTGACCGAAGGTGTTGAGCCTTACATTACCAAATATGGTAAATGCCGAAGGTCGTATCAGAGGTCATACCCATTGTGGACTTAGCCAAATTATTGGAAATAAAGTTCTATTAAGAATGGTAGTACAAAAAAAAACTACATCCTATGGGTTATTAGAAACATCCTCAGGGTCTTTAGCTTTTGTATCTTTGGCATCACCACCTTCGGCGTCATCCTCATCTTCATCACTTGCATCTCTCACCGAGGAAAAAAGAGCAGGAAGGTTCAGGTATTCAATTTTAGACCATGGCAAAGATAGCCCTTCGGGGATGTCGAGGGCACTTAAGAAAGAAACATTGAGGTTGGGGTATTGCAAGAGGACCTAATGACGGGTAAGGTAGATGCCATCTTAGAATGAGGACTTGGTTGCCTTATATGCCTTAGCTTTCTAGGCCTTAAGGTCCTCCAGCTCCTTCTTCAGTGCCTCGACCTCCTTCTCTACCTTCTTTTTCTTCTTCTTCTTCTATTTCTTCAATCGCTCAATTTCGACAAGGAATTTGGCATTGCTTTACAGCAACTTAGTAAAGTCAGCTACTGCATCTTCTTTCTCCATCAGAAGGGCCTCTCCCTCTAAGGTAAGCTCGGCCATCCTTACCCTGAGGTCAGATATTTTCGTGGAGCACTCATCAAGGAGCCTCTTCTAGCTCTCCAGCACTTCTTGGAGAAGCTTGGCTAGGTCCTCCCTTGCAATCTTGTTAAGCTCGCCATATTTCATACACGAGCTCCTTAGCCTTTGCAAAGTTCTTTTTTGACTGACTCTGGATGGCAAACTATTTTGCTGTGTAGGCCCGAAAGTAGCCTTCATATGCTAATAGCTACAAGTAGAAAATACCTTATGTGTGCCATAATAAGTTTGAAGACTTTAAGAAATAAAAAATTTTCTAAGTACTAGGAATCACCTGAGTAGCATGCTTGGTCATTCGAGCAGCGAGGATCTCCTTGTCCGGGCAGTCCTTGGTCAATGTTTGAAAGGTGGCATTGGTCATGATGCCCCTAGCCATATGAGGGACCAACTTCTGACAGTTTTCGGAAAAAATATCCATGTCCTTGGTTAAGGTCCATAAGGGTTCCCTCGGGACCTTGTCCTTCAGAATCTTTGAGTCCCAAGAGGCCTTCCATAGAATGTGGTCTGTCATTCACATAATTTGGGCCTTATCCTCTGGATAGTCATGCTGAAGTTCCTTTATTACATTATCTCTTAGCCATTCATCTACAAGGTCTAAAATACCAAAAAATCCAAAACTCATAGATGAATGGATAAAAGACAATCCTAGTGCAAGTTTAGCCTGAGAATCACTAATGTCGAGTACTTTGGTAGGGATCTCTTTCCGTTTGCACATATACCTCTTTGGGCCTCTTATGCTGAAATCTCCCCCAGCGAGGTCCTTAACGTTTCGGCAGCAACATTAGGACTTAGAGCGGTCGAGAAGATGGTTGTGCCTGATGATGTGTCAGCATCTGCGGGTGTTTAGTCTGACACCTCAGCCTAGCCTTCAGGAGGAGGAGGCAGGGAGTGTTCCTTGGTTTTCTTCAACTTCAAAGCCAAAGATGGACCAGCTAGCCCTTTTTTTCTCTTTGGAGTCTTCTTCTTCTACTGCTCTTTCTTAGCTTGGCTGAGAAACAAACTCTTGTAGAAGGCTCTAGACTTATTGCCCATCTCTATAATGGAAAAAATATCAGTCTAAGTATAAAAAATCCTAACATTACGGTTGAAGGATCAGCTTACTTTCTACAAGGCTGGAGTAAGAGAGTTTGCCCTGAAAGAGTAGAACAAGGCACGCCTTTTTTCCATCCACTGATGGCTTTGGCATTTCTTTGTCGACAATGTGTTTAGCGATTACCCCAAGCCCCCGAACATCTTGGTCGTAAAGCTCCATCTAATGGGGAATGGGTAGAAAGAGCACGAAGGTGAATGCGCATCCTAGTCCACGACAGCCCGAATACGGCTATCAAACTTCTCAAATTGAGACTCCAGTTCTAGAGTTAACAACTTCCTCAGATCCACTATGTTAGTGGCCAGGGTACACGAAGCCCATTGAGCTAGAAGATCATTCCATTTTTCATCAATCTCCATGAAGAAATACTTCTTCTGCCAACCTTGCCAGCTATCTTTGGTGTCAAAGGTGAACGTAAATTTCTTGCTCCTAGATCCCCGAGGGAGCAATAAGTAAAACCCACCCTTCAGGATAGGATGAACCTTGTAGTATTGGAGAAAGAGGATCAAGTGTGGGAAAATTTTGAAAACTCCACACATACACAGGAAGGCATTAAAGTATGCATAAGAGTTCGGGGGCATCTGATTGATGGCTATGCCGTGAAAATAATAGAAGTCAGAGACCACCATTGGAGGACGATAATGGAGACCTACCTTCAATTGCACTCTAAAGATGATAACTGTTACCCACTCTGAGGTAGTCCAATTATGGTGCCAAAATTGTGCGTTTTGACTCCTAGGATTGCTAATGTTCTGGAGGCCATCATAACACTACCCTTAGTGTGCATACCCAAGTGGCCCTCTTGGGCACTATGTAAACCATGAATATTAGTCCAACCAACACACACATATTCACATTTCATTCACACTATGGCAAAAAAGAAGGAAAATTGTAGCACAAGTCTTAATCTTGGCTACCACACATTAGGCAGCCTTGTTAAGTTCTAGTGACTAACCACTGCACCTGTAACTTCCACTAATAAATTGTATCATTCTAGGCATGTACCCTTCTATTTTCATTGCTCCATTATCAAGTATAGACCTAGAGAAAACCAAGGAATCTTTTTTTACATCAATAGCCCACCTATGGACCAGGTTATGGATTTTTTAAATTGGCTACAAAATTCTAACAAAAAAAACAGTAACTTGGCCAACTTTTCAACGTCATATGTTTCACTACGGGGCTCCAATATTAAAAATTCAAAATTCTAGTCCAACCTATAGATGTTCTCTAGGTGTGGTAAAAATTTCATACAAATATTCCTTCTACATAGGGAGATATAGAACTTAAAGTGAAGAGTCAAAATTTTGGTCACTTTATGACCATTTTGCCCATACAAAATTTCATAAGTGTGCAAACACTTTATTCACAAGGGAAAAGCCCTCAAAGGCTACCCCATATATGTAGATTACACATAGGAAATACATTCCCTTTCATTTAACAACCATACATGGCTAAAAAAGAATTTAAAAGTAAGCAGCCCATCATTCACACTTAGGCAGCTTTGCACCACATCACTTACATAGCCAAAACATTACTCAAATGTTCACACACTTGTCTCATTTTACATACACAAAAAGTAGATGCATGAGTGAACTAAAAAATGGCCTTAACTCAACTAAATATCCACCCTAGCTTATAGAAGTGCCTGGGACACATTGGACTCTAGAGCAGGATGCTAGATAGCTGTTGCACAATACAATAAGTACAATCAGTAAAAATAACAAACGTGCTCCTAAAATCACCAAAATTTGAAGATCACAAGTAGACATATAGAAGTTAAAGTACATGAAAATTTAGGGAAAAACTCGAACCACAAGTGTTCGTTTGAAGATGATTTTTCAGCTGGACCTGAAATGACAGAGTTGAGGGGTGTAGGTTTCATTGAGAAACTTAGTAAAGGTAGCACTTGGATTCAATAGGCAATGTAACCATCATTAAAACCTTCATCCAAAGAGACTAAAAAAACACTACAATGCTTATATACAAGATATAGCGACCAAATGTAGCAGCCATTCACAACCAGCAAGCACATGAAATGTGGCAGGAACATATAGCACAGGTTAGTCCATAAAACACATAATAAACATAACCAAATCACTATGGCAGCCCTACTCAAGATAATACTTGGTCTTAGGAGGATTTTAACACTAGTTAGTACTAACTTTGGGCTCCAAAAATGCCAAATTTTTTTGCCATCACTTTGCACTTCACACTAGGTCACAAAACCTTCAATAAGTGCACTCCTCTCACTAAGTTTGGTTCATCCGGCTCATGAATTTCTTCCAAGCTTAGCCCTAGCTTGATGGTTATTTGAAAATATAGATAACAACACATAAGATCAATAAAACCCTTACCTTGATGGGTATGCTAAAATTGGAGCTTGATCCTAGGTGCACTTAAGCAATAGCACCAAATAGCTTCCAATTGTGCTTCCTTGACTTCAATTACAAGTAGTTTTGAGTTGGAACGTATGGTGGCTATAGAGGAAGTGTGGAGGAGAGGGCAGGCTTCCTCTTTGCTAGTAGAGGCCAAAATTTGGGAGATAAGGACAAGAATGGACATTTATATGGTCTTAAGTTCACTAAACACACTTAACAACTTAACCAAGCTTTATGTCATTTTCCTTGCTACAAGACCATGGTTTCTTTACCTTAATCTCTCAGCCCACATTTGACTTCCTTATCCCATGCCATAGTATCCCCTCCTTATGTGGGATAACCCCACAAAACCTCCATTTGACTTAAGTCATAAGCATGGACAACCATAGGCATACAATAGGCCACTTAAGTCCTTAAAGCCTTTCTGTGTTTTCCTTTGTCCATACTTGTCTTCTATAAGCAATTTCATCCTCCAATAGCACTTTCATACCATTCCTATCCTTCCCCTAACTCTCCAAATCTCTTTTGTGAAAGTTTTACAATTGAGTACCTGAATTTCCAAAATCTTACCAAAAAGTCCATAGGTTGCTTGACAAACAAACAATCCTTAAGGATTTTCTTGGGGGCCAAGTTAATAGCTTGGAACACTTTTAAGGAGGTGTTGATCATGTCTTTTACCCCCCACACTTTAATCACTATGGTGAGAATAACATAATATAATGGTTTTTAGCCATTATGACATACTTGTAATTCTCCCATTTTTGTGATGTGGTAACAATAACCTCATTCGGTCGAGGAAGGTATCTCGGTTCACTGAGACCGGGTAGCCTAACTTTTTTATAAGAAGGGAGAAAGATCTTTAGTCTCTACTTCTCCAACTTCTCCAAAGTCCCAAAGCTCAAATGAGAGTTGAGAGCGATCCAACTCTCAGGAATGGCGGTAACCTTGGCTTGCTCGGCCGACATCCTTGGTAACCAAGATCATAACCTTAAACGGATGAAGGAAAAAGAAAAGAAAAAGGAAGAAGAAGAGAAGCTTCAGAAGGAAACCCACCTATATGGAAAATAGGGGAAACTTCAGAAAAATGCCGTGAAACTTGTCAGAAATCGCTCCGCCACTAACACCGCTGCAAGAAAAAGCTGGAAAGTGAGAAGAAGTCTGAGAGCAAAAGGAATGAAAGTAGAAGAAGTGAGGAAACTCTAAGAGGGAAAGGATTTATTTAGACAGAGGGAGGGAGGTGAAGCATCATCATGATGACCCTTCGCAAGCGAAGGGACGTAACCAATGTAACGGACGTAACTGATCGCCAATGATCTGATGACATGTGGCACATGATGTGAGAAACAAGGGCACGCCATCTAACATTGGTAGGCCTATATTGCCTATATCGAAGTGACGTGACTACCCAGTTAGAAGATAGGATGGTTCACTGGCAGATGGTAAGAACAAAAAATCCTGACAGAAAATAGCTCCCCACCTTCGAAGATACAACCTCAGACAAATTGGGAGTTTAGCTTGAGGACAGAGCAGGTTCTTATATTCCGAAGGTGTGACCTCACTAGATGTAAGAACACAAATAAGGAGTCTTGGAAAATGCCAAAGATATTGCATCAGCAAAAGAAAGTGTCTTGGGCCAAGAAAGTTAGTTACGCCGACGAAACGACCTCAGATAAAAGAAGTTCTTTTGCTAGGGACAGCTGTAGCTTGCCAAAGGAAGTATTTTAGTAAACATTTCCCCAGATGATTAGTATAGAAGATACCACTTAGGTACTTTGGAGGGGGGCATGTGATAGCCGAAGGGCTATTGTTCATGAAGACCTTCTCCCTTAGAGGAATCTAACACCACCCTCGAGACTTTATAACACCAACCTTAGGACAAATCTCTCCACCACCGTTGGTAATACACATGGCTGACTCTGGGAAAATGACTCCTCGCCACCCTCAGTTTTGCACACTACCAACCTCGGGATTATAAGTCTACCATCCTCGACAGAGGAAAAAGTCTCCCAAAGATGGTCCGCCATTCTGTAGGGCTTTCCCTAGTAGCCCTCGGGGAAAATCCCTACCTAAAGGGGTCATACACTTTTGAAGGGATCTCACAGAAAAATGACAAATATAGTTGATGGATCTCTGACACAAAAGGTTCTCACATGCCCTTACCTTTTGGTCGGAGCCGCCTACAACTAGCTAGAGATTCCTATCTCCGAAGGTAAAGATCAGATCCAGCCCAACACATGTCCTGATCTAAATAGGTCATGTAAAACAGCCTTTCACCCCCATCCTCCTATAAAAACTTGGGAGGCTCCCAGGTCAAGGACATAGGACTCTCTTATTCATACTCTCAACTCTTAAACAACTTCTCTCCTGTAGACTGACTTGGGTGTCGAAGGCTCCTACCCCAAAAACATACTCTAAGGAGCTCCTAACTCACTTTCTTCAAGATCTTACAAATACCTTCTCACCGGAAGTCTCCCTTAGGCCCAGCATCTTACACAACGAAGATGCCACCGGGCATCAACAGATGCATCAGTATCAAACAGACACTAACAGGCATACCATTAAGGTAAATGTTACCTTTTAGTGCTCCTCCCTACTATGATGTCTCTGGCCTCTGCACTTGGAAGACTCTGCCAGCTCTCTGCACTGGAGGCCAAGGCACTAGAGGAACTGGCATCTGCTGTCCCTCCCTAGGTAATCCCCCTTTACGCCCTGCCCCAATAAGCATTACTGGACCCTAGTCTTCTGGCCTCTTTAGAGCTCGTTGGCAGTCTTTGATCCAATGATCCATGGATCCACATCTTAGACACGCTTAGGTGTCAAAATAGCAAGGTTTCTTTCCATGAAACTTCTTGTAGTTAGGGTACCTTAGGCCAAGTAAATTCCCATTAACCTTGCCTTCACCACCAAGATGAGAACTCTTGGCAATTCCCTTGCCATTTGGTGGCTACTTCTGCTTACCTCCTTTTTGGCTACTTCCTCCTAGTCTAGTAGGAAAGTACTTAGTCTCATACTCCTTTTGCTCTACTAATAGAGCTTTTTGCACTATTTCATAGTATGTGATTGCTCCAAAAGGTCTTACAATCTTTCTAATGTCGAACTTTACGCGTCTGACAAATCTTTTGGCCTTTAACTCCTCTAGTCCATGATACTGAGGAGCATACCTCACTAGCTGATTGAATTTGTGCTCATACATTAGGACACTGAACTTGTCTTACACAGAGCATCAAATTTAGCTTGCTTTATATCCTCGATGGCATCACTAACGTACTACTCCTGGAATAACTGGGTCAACTCTGGTCAGGTCATTTCCATGTCTTGTCTAGGTCTTCTACGCTTCTGGGCAACATATTTATCTTTGGCATTTCTTCACCACATTTCTACACTACCTACCAAATTGCAGGTAGCCAGCAACACTCTTTTCGTGGAGCTGAGTGGCATCCTCTCAAACATTTTTTCAATGAAGATTAACCACTCCTCAGCTTTCTCTGGCTCAGCTCTTCCATCAAACTATGGAGGTCTTAGGCCTTGAAACCTCTCTGATAGTCTAACTTCATTTAGGCCTTCTAGATCCTCTAATCTATGTCTCCTAGGTCTGTGAGAGCCCTCTGTTTGGTGATGCTCTCTATGATCTTTCTACCTTCTCCTAAATCTTCTTTCATGGCTATCCTTAATCTCATTCGTAGTGGAGGAATGGTCATAGATTGAGGGATTGGTCTTGGACACCTAACCAATCTCAAACCTTAGTCTTCTTCCTCTTGGATTTCTCCTATCCTCATCTTCCTCATCAACGGTCTCATCATTTGTGTCTTTTAAGCTTCCAGAAGGAACATATTCAGATGTGTTCCTAGTATCCTCTTTTGGTTGCTGCTGTGCATCCTAAACTGGTTCTACTAGAGCTACTTTGACTCCTTGCTGTTGTGCTTGAATAAGCCTTATTAAGTTCTCATTCATTAGAGCTAACTTCCTCTAAAGCTCTAACCAAACCTGAGGCACTTCAGGGTTTGGTACCTATTGTTGCCCCTGATTCCCTATATTCTGTCCATTTCTTTGTTGCCCAGAGGTAGTAGGAGACCTTCGGGGTGGTTCCCCTCTCATTGTGGCAACCATGTTTACTTCCTGCATTGATGATTCACCATAGACCACATATAAAAATCATATATATTTCGATGGTACCTGACAGTAGTAGCTGACCCAATTAAGTTCATGTATGTAGATGCATGCAATGCAACTATATGCTATGCACATGTATAAACCATGCTCTAATACCAACATTTGTTACCCACTCTAGGCTAGTCCAATTATGGTGCCAAAATTGTGCATTTAGACTCCCTGGATTTGTAATGTTTTATCGGCCATCAGAACACTACCCTTAGTGTGCATACTAAAGTGGCCCTCTTAGGCACTGTGTAAACACATGCACATTGGTCCAACCATCACACACATATTCACATTTCATGCACACCATGATATGAAAGAAGGAAAACACTAGCACAAGTCTTAATCTTGGCTACCATACATTAGGCAATCTTGTTAAGTTCTGGTGAACAGCCACTGCACCTGTAAATTCCACTAACAAATTTATCATTCTAGCCATATACCCTTTGTTTTATTTACTCCATTATCAATTATAGACTTGTAGAAAACCAAGGAATTTTTTTTACATCAATAGCCCACCTATGGACCAACTTATGAATTTTTTAAGTTGGTTACAAAATTCTGACCAGATGAACAGTAACTTAGCCAACTTTGCAATGTCATATCTTTGGCTACAGAGATCCAAATTTATAAATTCAAAATTCGAGTTCAACCTATAGATGTTATCTAGGTTTGGTCAAAATTTCATAAAATATTCCTTCTATACAAGGATATATAGAGCTTTCAGTGCAGAGTCAAAATTCTGGTCAATTTATGACCATTTTGCCCAATACAAAATTTCGTAAGTGTGCAAACACTTCATTCACAAAGGAAAATCCCTCAAAGGCTACCTCATATATGTCCATTACTCATAGGAAATAAATTCGCATGCATTTAACAACCATATGTGGCTAAAACAGAATTTACAAGTAAGCAGCCCATCATTCACACTTAGGCAGTTTTGCACCACATCACTAACATAGCCAAAACATTACTCAAATGTTCACATACTTGTCTCATTTTACATACATGTACATTCTTGCATGCACTACAAAATTGTCTTAAATCAGCTAAATATGCACCCTAGATTATAGGAATGCCTGAGACACAATGGACTCCAGAACAGGATGCTAGACATCTACTGCACAATATAAAGTACCATCACTAAAAATACCAAATGTGCTCCTAAAATCACCAAAGTTTCCAGATCACAACTAGACATATTGAAATTCAAGTACATAAAATTAAGTTCAAAACTCAAAAAAGAAATTTTAGTTTGAAGGTGATCTTTTAGCTGGACCTGAAATGACAGAATTGCGGGGAATAAGTTTCGCTGAGAAACTTAGGAAGGGTAGCACTTGGATTCAATAGGCAACGTAACCATCGTTGAAACCTACATCCAAAGACACTAAAACACAAAAACTACAATGCATATATACAAGATATTGCAACCAAATGCAGCAGCCACTCATAACCAACAAACACATGAAATGCAGCAGTAACATATACCATTGGTTAGTTCATAAAACATATAATAAACATAACCAAATAACTATGGAAGCCCTCCTCAAGCTAATGCTTGGTCTTAGGAGGATTTTAACATTAGTGAGTACTATCTTTGGGCTCTGGAAACCCTTCAATTTGCTACCATCACTGTGCACTTTACACTAGTTGACAAAACCTTCAAAAAGTGCACTCCCCTCACTAAGCTTGGTTCATCAAGCTCATGGCTCTCTTCCAAGCTTAGCCCTTCCTCCATGGTTGCTTAAAAATATAGAAAAAAACTTGTGAGAGCAAGAGAACCCAGTGTATGCTAAAATTGGAGGTTGATCATGGGTGCACTCAAGCCTTAGCACCAAATAGCTTCCAATTTCCCTTCCTTGACTTCAATTGCAAGAATTTTTGAGTTTGAAGGTATGGTGGCTATGAAGGAAGTGTGGAGGAGAGGGCTAGCTTTCTTTTTGCTGGTGGAGGCTGAAATTTGGGAGATAAGGACAAGAATGGACACTTATATGGTCTTAACTGCACTAAACACAGTAACAAGCTTAGCCAAAGTTTATGTAATTTTCCTTGCAACGAGACCGTGGTTTCTTTACCTTAACCTCTTGGCCACATTTGACTTCCTTATCCCATGCCATAGCAGCCCCTCTTTATGTGGGATGACCCCACAAAACTTTCATTTGACTTTAGTCATAAGCATGGACAACCAAAGGCACACAATAGGACACTTAAGTCCTTAAAGCCTTTTTATGTTTTTCTTTGCCCATACTTGTCTTCTATAAGCAATTTCATCCTCCAATAGCACTTTCATACCATTCATATCCTTCCCATAACTCTTCAAATCTCCTTTTTGAAAGTTTCACAATTGAGTACCCGAATTTCCAAAATCTTACAAAAAAGCCCATAGGTTGCTTGACAAACAAGCAATCCTTAAGGCTTTTCTTAGGGGCCAAGTTACTAACTTGGAACACTTTTAAGAAAGTGTTGATCATGCGTATTACCCCTCATACTTCAATCACTATGGTGAGAATTACACAATATAATGGTTTTTAGCCATTATGACACACTTGTAATTCTCCTATTTTTGTGAGGTGGTAACACCAAAAAGGCCACTTGGGCATGCACCCTAAGGATATTGTTCTGATGGCCTACAAAACATACTAACCCTGGGACATTTAAATGCAAAATTTTAGCACCATAACTGGACTACCCCAGAGTGAGTAAGAGATTCCCTGACGCCTAAGTATGTAAGTAGTATAGATGAGAGTATAAGAAAAGCTCAATAAGGTTGTTCTCTTTGTGTACCTGTGGGTGGCTCCTTTTTATACCTATTTTGGAGAGTTGAGGCCTAGTAGCTGCACTGTAGATTAGCCATCTACGTGTCTTGTGAGATTTGAGACCAAAGGTCTATTTCCCCAGCGGCCTCTATAGCCCGCTGTCCTAAGGCAGGTATGACAGAGCACGTCGCACACAATCAAGAATACCTCTCTAATGATTTTTGTTAGTATTCAGGGGGTATCTCATCCTGTTGATGGCGAGGTGCCTGAACTTGTCCTTCGATCATGTTGGCTAATAATCCTTTGTTTTTTTTTTTGCTTTGTAAAGCTTGATGTGCCTTGCCATTTTTAAAGTACTGTGACCAAATTTTCTAATGGCTGAGGTTGGAACATTCGAGGGAACTCCTAGACCTCAAGCTGTTACCACCACACAAAAATGGGTGAATTACAAGTATGGCATAATGGTCCAAAAGCTATTATATTGTGTAATTCTCTTCATAATGATTGAAGTGAGAAAGGTAAAAGCTACAATGAACACCTCCTTAAAAGTGTTCCAAGTTAGTAACTTGGCCCCTAATAAAACCTTAAGGATTGCTCGTTTGTCAAGCAACCTATGGACTTTTTTTGTAAGGTTTTGGAAATTCGCGTATTCAATTGCAAAACTTTCACAAAAGAGCTTTGGAGAGTTATGGGAAGGATATGAATGGTATAAAAGTGCTATTGAAGGACCAAATTGCTCATGGAAGACAAAAAAGGACAAAGAAAACACAAAAAGGCATAAGGACCTAAGTGTTCTAATGTAGGCCTTAGGATGTGTATGTTTTTGACTTAAGTCAAACGAAGCAATTTGGTGTTTTCTCACGTAGGGAGGGGCGGCTATGGCTTGTAAATGGGTCCAAAATTTTGGGCACATGTGTACCAATAAGTTTAAGACAGAAACCATAATTAGTGAGAAGGAAAATGACATAAAGCAAGGTTAAGATTGTTAAGTGTGTTTTGTCCCCTTAAGCTCATTTAAGGCCATTTAAGTGGCCAATTCATTTATTTGCCTCCCATTTTTGACTTCCTTTAGCCTAAGAACACATCCACACTTCCTCCATAGCCACTATACCTTCATACTTTCAATTAATTGAAATTGAAGGCAAAAGGAAGCAATTGGAAGCAAACTAGAGCTATTGCTTGGATACTTGAAAGAACAAGATTGATTTTTGGCCTACCCACTTTGGCAAGGGTTCTCTTGCTCCCATTGGTTGTTTATTATATTTTCAAGCATCCATGGAGCTAGAGCTAAGCTTGGAAGAGAGTCATGTTCTTGATGAACCAAGCTTAGTGAGGGGAGTGCACTTATTAAAGGTTTTGTGACCTAGTGTGAAGTGCACAATGATGACAGCAAATTTGGGGTTTCTAGAGCCCAAAATTAGTATTAACTACTATTAAAATCATCCTAAGACCAAGCATTAGCTTGTGGAGGGCTACCAGAATGATTTATTTATGTTTATTATGTGTTTTATGGACTAACCTATGGTATATGTTGGTGCCACATTTCATGTGTTTATTGGTTGTGAATGGCTGCTACATTTGGTTTCTATATCTTGTATATATGCATTGTTTTTTTTGAGTTTTAGTGTCTTTGGATGCAGGTTTTAATGATGGTTACATTGCTTATTGAATCCAAGTGCTACCCATACCAAGTTTTTCAATGAAACTTACTCCCCTCACTTCTGTCATTTCAGGTTCAGCTGAAAGATCTCATGCAAATTGACACTTGTGGTTTGAGTCACATATGCTTGATAAATGTAAGGGAATGTATTTCCTATATGTAATGGACATATATGGGGTAGCCTTGGATGGTTTTCCCCTTTTGAATAAAGTGTTTGCACACTTATGAAATTTTCTTTGGGCAAAATGGTCGTAAAGTGACCAGAATTTTGACTCTGCACTTAAAGTTCTATATCTCCCTGTGTACAAGGAATCAATATATGAAAATTTGACCACAGCTAGCAAACATCTAAAGGTTAAACTTGGATTTGGAATTTCTGAATTTGGAGCACTATAGCCAAACATATGACATTGCAAATTTTGGCTAAGTTATTATTCATTTGGTCAGAATTTTGTAACCAACTTAAAAAATCCATAACTTGGTCCATAGGTGGTCTAAATGCAATCCTGGGAGTCTAAATGCATAAGTTTGGCACCATAATTGGACTCCCCTAGAATGGGTAACAGAAGTTGGTATCAGAGCATGGTTTGTACCTGTACATAGCATATAGTTATATTGCTTGCATCTACATACCTATACTTAGTTTGGTCAACTGCTATTGTCAAGTACCATTGAACTACCTATGATCTTTATATGTGCTCTATGATGAATCATCAATGCAGGAAGTAAACATGGTTACCATAAGGAGAGGGGAACCACCCCGAATGCCTCATACTGATTTTGGGCAACAAATAAATGAACAGAATAGAGGGAATAAGGGGTAACAGGGGGTACCAAACCTTGAAGTGCCTAAGGTTTGCTTAGATCTTTAGGGGAACTTAGCTCTAATCAATGAAAACTTAATGAGGTTGATTCAAGCACAACAACAAGGAGTTGAAGTAGCTCCAGTAGAACCAATTCAAGATGCACAGTAGCAACCAGATTAGGGTAGTAGAAACACATATGAATATGTTCCTTTTAGAAGCATAGATGATACAAATGATGAAACTGTTGAGGAGGAAGATGAAGATAGGAGAAATCGAAGAGGAAAAAGACTAAGGTCTGAGATTGGTCAGGTGTCCAAGACTAATCCCTTAGTCTATGACCATTCCTCCACTAGGAATGAGATTGATGAAGGCCATGAGAGAAGATCTAGGAGAAGGTAGAGAGATCATAGAGAGCATCACCATACAAAGGGCTCTCACAAATCCAGGAGACATAGATCAGAGGATTTAGAAGGCCTTGATGAAGTCAAACTGTTGGAGAGGATTCAAGGCCTAAGACCTCCACAGTTTGATGGAAAAGCTGGGCCAGAAAGGGCTGAGGAATGGTTAACCTTCATTGAAAAAATGTTTGAGAGGATGCCACTCAGCTCCACCAAGAAAGTGTCACTGGCTACCTACAATCTGGTAAGCAGTGCACAGATATGGTGGAGGAGCACTAGAGATAGATATGCTGTCCAGAAGAGCAGAAAGCTAGTAGAAGGCATGGAAATGACTTGGCCAGAGTTCGCCCAGCTATTTCAGGAGCAATACATTAGTGATGCTATCAAGTATATAAAGCAAGTTGAATTTGATGCTCTAAGGCAGGACAACCTCAGTGTCCTAGAGTATGAGTACAAATTCAATCAGTTGGTGAGGTATGCTCCTCAGTATCATAGATTAGGGGAGTTAAAAGCCAAAAGATTTGTTAGAGGCCTAAAGTCAGACATTAGAAAGACTATAAGACATTTAGGAGCAATCACATACTATGAAGCAATGCAGAAATGTTTATTAGTAGAGCAAAAGGAGTATGAGACTAAGTACTTTCCCAGTGGACCAAGGGAAAGTAGCCAGTAGGAGGCAAGCAAAAAAAGCCAACATATGGCAAAGGAATTTCCAAGAATTCTCATGTTGGTGGCAAAGGCAAGGTTAAGGGGAAGTTCCCTGGCCTAAGGTGCCCTACGTTCAAGAAGTTTCATGGAAAGAGACTTTGCTATTTTGACACCCAAGCGTGTCTAAGATGTGGATCCATGGATCATTGGATTAAAGACTGCCCAAAGGCTCAAATGAAGCCAGAAGACCAAGGTCTAGTAAGGCCTATTGGGTTAGGACCTAGTGGGGGAGCACCTAGGGAGGGACAATAGAGGCCAATGCCTCTAGTGCCTAGGCCTCTTGTGTAAAGAGCTGGCAAAGTTTTCCAAGTGGAGAGGCTAGAGACATCACAGGAGGGAGGAGCACTAAGAGGTAACATTTACCATAATGTTATGCATGTTAGTGTTATGTTTGATGCTGGTGCATCTGTGTCTATAGTGGCTAGCAAATTTTTTGATGCCATGAAATTGCTTACTGAATCATGCCTAGGATATCCTTAGTGAAAATAGCAGGTAGTCAATGTCTATTCACTAATGACCTAGCTAAGGTGTTACAGGCCCTAGCTGTAAGCTCTTTTAAGGAATATAAATTAAAAAATACCTAGTTTAATACCTCATTTTAAGATCATCAAGCAATGTCAAGCAGGTTGGTTAAGGTTCACTAGGTTCTAAGGAGAGTATGGCATCAAAAAAGGTTTAGGGGTAAAATGGTAATTTTGTATCCTGAGGTGTCGGGCTGAGTCCCAAAAGTCAAAAACATGTTTTAAAACCTAGCCTTTGCTTAGTACCCAAATTTTCACTAAGAGTTGAAGGTTTGACCAAAGATTTGACCAATTGTTAGTATTTTGGGAAATGGGCATTTTTACATACTTATTAAAGCTTGAGGGCTTGTTAGAAAATGATGTCTTAAAACTTGGTAAAGTGCTTTCGCTGCCACATTTCTTCATTTTTCAGGCCAAATCCAAGCTCTCTCTTGCCCACTTGATTTCTTCTTCAATTCCCACTCAAATTCAAGAGTTATCAAATGTTCCAAGGGTGACTAGGCAATGGGCGGCTTGTTTCAAGGAAGTTTTGTGCTCTAGAATTTTGTAATCACATTTTCTAGTTGGGGCTTTGTTTTGCGCAAGAGGTAACTCAATTTTCTTGTTGTTTCTTTGTTTTGGCCCCTATTTGCTTGGGTTTTAGTTGGGTTGTGTTAATTTGATGCCACTTCATTGGAATTGCTTGGAACCTAGGTAAAATCTTAGTGAAGCTTGTTCTTGGAGTTGGATTGCTTTATCTTTTCTTGTATCTTGGAATTGAGGTAAGGGATTTTTTATGCACATTTATTGCCACTCATAGCTTATTTTCTTGTTAAATTCAAGTAGTTTGATAAATGGTATTAGTTGGTGGGTTGTGTTGATCATAGTGGACTAGTACGTTTGCCTAGTTTGGTGTGTTCTTTATGTGCACTTCTAGATTCGTTTTGTTAGTGTTGTGCCCAAAAGCCAATCATGAGATGATTGTATTTTTTGCACAATGAGTCATGATATTTTCTTATGGCATTAATCCAACAATTATGTTTGTTGTTTTGTTTTTGCGTACATAGTAAACATAATTATAACCCTAGAATAATGATATTCTCAAATGTCCCTAGTCTAGTCTTATTGTGGAAAGGGCTACAATAATACATAATGACTAGGATATGTGGAGACTAATATGAGATATGTAGTCTACATATGGGTACAAGTTGGAGAACTTGTGTACTGGACTGACCCACCACGAGAACGCTACATTGATCGTTATATGAGTGTCATAAGTGATTCTCATAATGATCATGGTATATGTAGTCCTTTGACCTATGGTCATCAAGGTTCCCTAGATGTGAGTCACATTCTTTGGTACTTCCCTTTGTTGCTTACAACTAAGTGAACTTGAAGGAGGTCATTGGGTATGTCAGATACCATGCGGAGGGATTTGTATGATCAAGATGGTATTTGCCCCTCCTATGTAACAGGAGTGATATCTTTGGGGCCCTTGATAGAGTGAGACTTAGAAAATGCGTGGCCATGCTCGGATGAGTTAATATATGATATCAATGTCATCAGTTTAAGTTAGTCTACTCGGTAATCAAGAAAACAAAGATTGGGTTATACGAGAATGACATGCTCCATGTCTCGTGTTTAGTCTTGATATCTTGGACAAATGGACAACGGCATATATGGGTAATGATCATGAAGGTTTAGTCGAATCACTAACAATCTTGTCACTTGAGTAGCAATGACGTGTTGCTAGACACGGCTCATTGCTTATGATAATAAATGTGATTTATGATCATTGCCAACATGGCAAGAGCCTATTGGGTCACACAAATAGAGCTATTTGGATTATTAGAGTGCATGGGCTAATTATTTGGGTTATGGCTTCATAATAATTTCGTATTAATAGTGGGCGCAAGAGTTGAGCCATTATTAAGCTTGAAATTAAAAGCTAATTGGATTAGGGCTTTGAAACCCATTAGGCATATAAGTTGAGTCTCACTATAAATGCAACCTCTTACCCACTCTGGGGTAGTCCAGTTATGGTGCCAAAACTGTGGACTTAGACTCCTAGGATTGGTAATGTTCTGTATGCCATCAGAACACTACCCTTAGTGTGCATACCCAAGTGGCCCTCTTGGGCACTATGTAAATACATGCATATTGGTCCAACCATCACACACATACTCACATTTCATGCACAACATGGCAGCAAAGAAGGAAAACACTAGCACAAGTCTTAGTTTTGGCTTCCACACATTAGGCAATCTTGTTAAGTTCTAATCGCCAGCTACTACACCTATAACTTCCACTAATAAACTGTATCATTCTAGCCTTATACCCCCCTGTTTGACCAAGTTATGGATTTTTGAAGTTGGTTACAAAATTCTGACCAAATGAACACTATTTTAGCCAAATTTGCAACATCATATCTTTGGCTACGGGGCTCCAAATTAAGAAATTCCAAATTCAAGTTTAACCTCTAGATTTTATCTAGGGTGGTCAAAATTTCATACAAATATTCCTTCTACACAGGGAGATATAGAACTTTAAGTGTAGAGTCAAAATTCTGGTCACTCTATGACCATTTTGCCCATACAAAATTTCATAGGTGTGCAAACACTTCATTCACAAGGGGAAAGCACTCCAAGGCTACCCCATATATGTCCATTACACATATTAAATATATTCCCTTGCATTTAACAACTTAATGTGGCAAAACAGAATTTACAAGTAAACAGCCTATTATTCACACTTAGGCAGCTTTGTACCACATCACTTACATAGCCAAAACATTGCTCAAATGTTCACATACTTGTCCCATTTTGCATACACTACATGTACATGCATACATGAACTATAATATGTTCTTAACTCATCTAAATATGCACCCTAAGTTACAGGACAGGAGTGCCTGAAATGCAATGGACTCCATAAACAGGATGCTGGACAGCTGCTGCACAACACAGTAAGTACCACCATTAAAAATACCAAATGTGCTCCTAAAATCACCAAATTTCCAGATCATAACTAGACATATGGAAGTTAAGGTACCTGAAATTTTAGATAAAAACTCAAACCACAAAGGTTAGTTTGATCGTGATCTTTCAGCTGGACCTGAAATGACAGAATTGAGGGGAGTAAGTTTCATTGAGAAACTTTGTAAGGGTAACACTTGGATTCAGTAGGCAATGTGACCATCATTATAAACTACATCCAAAGACACTAAAACAAAAAAAAACACAATGCATATATACGAGATATAACAACCAAATGCAGTAGCCATTCACAACAAACAAACACATGAAATGCAGCAACAACAATAACCATAGGTTAGTCCGTAAAACATGCAATAAAATTAAATAAATCACTATGGCAGCCCTCCTCAAGCTAATGCTTGGCCTTAGGAGGATTTTAACAGTAGTTAGTACTAACTTTAGGCTCTAGAAACCCTCACTTTACTGCCATTTTTGTACACTTCACACTAGGTCACAGAACCTTCAATAAGTGCACTACCCTCAATAAGCTTGGTTCATCAAGCTCATGGCTCTCTTCCAAGCTTAGCCATAGCTCCATGGATGTTTGAAAATATAGAAAACAACCCATAAGAGCAAGAGAACACTTACCTTGAGTGTATGCTGAAATTGGAGCTTGATCCTAGGTGCACCCAAGTATTAGCACCATATAGCTTCCAATTGCCCTTTCTTGCTTTCTTTTGCCTTCAATTTTAATCTTGGAGGTATGATGGCTATGGAAGAAGTGTGGGGCTGGAGATGCTCTATTTTTTATGCTGGAAGAGACCAAATGTGGGAGATAAAGACAAAGATAACCACTTATATAAGACTTTAGTGCACAAAACACACTTTATAACCTTAATTAAGCTTGATGTCATTTCCTTGCTACAAGACCATGGCTTCTTAGTCTTAATTTCTTGGCCCACATTTGAATTTCTTGCCATTCTTTGGCCAGCCATCCCTTGAGTGGGATAAGTGATTTGGCCACTTAAATGGCCTTAAATGAGCTTAAGGGCACAAAAGACACTTAACAAGCTTAACCTTGCTTTATGTCATTTTCCTTCTCATTAATTATGGTCTCTTCATCTTAAACTCATTGGTACACATGTGCCCACCATTTTTGACTAATTATCAAGTCTTGGCTGCCTCCCCCATAGTGGGAAAACTCCAAATTGCTCCACTTGACTTAAGTCAAAAACATTCACATCATAAGGCTTACATTAGGACACTTAGGTCCTCTATGCCTTTTGGTGTTTTCTTTGTCTTTAGTTGTCTTCCATGAGCAATTTGGTCCTCTAATAGCACTTTCATACCATTCATATCCTTCTCATAACTCTCCAAATATCTTTTTTGAGAGTTTTACAATTGAGTACTCGAGTTTCCAAAATCTTACAAAAAAGTCGATAGGTTGCTTGACAAACAAGCAATCCTTAAGGCTTTTCTTGGGGGCCAAGTTACCAACTTGGAACACTTTTAAGGAGGTGTTGATCATGCCTTTTACCCCCCACACTTCAAACACTATGGTTAGAATTACACAATATAACGGTTTTTGGCCATTATGACACATTTGTAATTCTCTCATTTTTGTATGGTGGTAACACAACCTTTAGTGAGAAATTCATAGCTTTTTCCATAGCCTGCCAAAAGAGACAGCCGCACTCTTTTTTTGCAATTCCTTCGAGAACGCAAGCTAACACTGCGGATGCAAGAGAAATTCATCTGTCGGGATATGGTGGAAGCGTGGTGATCCAGAGAAGCTCAGGTGGATACCATAGAGAGCATGAACTTGTCAACTGTTCAGGTTTTTGTGATTCGACTCTACTATTAGGCAAAATATCTCAACTGAATTAGGTATGAAAATTTTTGAACACCCGGTTGACCCTATTTCACTTGGATCCTTGAGGGTTTTGGTTAAATTCTGCTGTGCTTGTTTGGCTCCCAAAACCCTATAGGTTCAAATGGTGAATTATGGCCTAGTGTTTGTGTATTACATGTAGGAATGGTTTGGAGGTGCCCCATGGAGGTTTGAAGGGGTAAGGAAGGCTCCAAAGAGTCTTAGGAGGCTTTTTGTGGGTTCAGGGTACGGGACTCTGGCACCTAGGTGCCATTCAAAAGCTCAGCGCCCAAGGTGAATTTTTTATTCACATAGCAGGGTGCTCCTGGCGCCTAGGCCTCAGTGGCACCTACCTTGGCAGCTAGGCGCTAGCACTCGACAACTTTAACATGTTGTGGGGCTTTCACCATAACTTTTCGCTCGGCATGGAATTAAGGTGATTCAAGAATCCACTCGAAGCTAAGAGGGAGAAATACCATTTTCATGCCTTCCCAAAGCTTGTATATGCCTAGGTTTAGACTTATTTTAGTTTAAAGTGAAGGCATGTTTGGTCAGATTAGAGCACCATTTGTTAGGTGTAAGGTTTAGTACTATTGAGAGCCTAGCCATGCCTTTGGGTTTGAGGTTCTAGTGTGGAAACCTTAATGCACTGAGTTGGGTTCCAAAGAACCAAGTAAATGAGTCCAACAATGGTCATTACTACTCCACTAGTGTGAGCCAAGTAATGGTGGATAGGTTATGCCTTGAGTGAAGGTTTAGTGTACTTGTAGCCCAGGCAACATTACTTGAGGTGCAAGTGAAAACCTAGCACACTCTTGGTAAAGGGTTAAGATGGAAACTTAGTACAAAAGTGACCTAAGCAAGTCTTAGGACTTGAGGCACTATGTGGAAGCTTAGTACACCTAGTGAGTTCCTTGGAACTCAAGTGAGGTACATCCACCATGGTCACCTACACAACAATCAAGGGAAAGTTAAACTTATTGTGTCAGTAAGCTAAGGCTTACTAGGAGCGAGTTAGGGGCTAGAACTCGCTAGGCACGGACTAACGCCTGTGGGAGGACTAGGATGAGTAGGGATCCTAAGGGACCTAGATATATGTGCATATGCTAGACCCATATACATATATATGTGTTGTCCTCAGTGTTTTCATTGTAGGTTGAAGATCCCTTACTAAGAATCTTAGGATTCTCACTCCCTTAGTTTCATGTTGTGCAGATGTAGAGGTTGTTGGACACGACAATCATTGAGGGTTGTTGTGGTAGCTTCCATTAGAGGTATATTGCTTTGAGAATCCTTGAGATTCTAGTTTATTTAGTTGCTTGTTGGTTAAGCTACATTACTAACTATAGTTTTCTTGTCCATAGATGCTAGTGAGCACGTGGAGGATCGTTGAGGCTTGCCACCGAGATCTCTCATCTAAGTTGAAAGTTAGTTGATTGGATCTTAGTTGTACTAGCTCTATGTATTTATAATTTATAGTAATGGCCTCTAATATGTATGAATAGAGTCATGGACTCTAGGGTTGCCTTTGGGTGTAGGACATAGTCTATGATTATTTAAATGACCACACATGGTTAATTATGTCTAGGATTCATGTTGATGCTATAAAAGTTTTGTATGGTTTGACTTTTTGAACATTGGTTTTTATGGAAACACCTAGGCTACATAAATGTTTTATGATTTTATACTTGCTCAAGTCAAAGCAACTCTTGCATGCATTATTGCATTCATAGGTTAAACAACTAGTGGCATAAAGTTTTAATGAAGCTACACATAATTAATTAGCCAATTACAACCAACATGAGACTTGTTCTCATAGGCTTCTTTGGCAGGGCCATAAAGGGCCGTGTCATAAGGATTGTGTGCTAGTAGTAGGAAAGACGAAGGTTATGGCTAGTCTGTTAGTGTTGGACATTCCTAAGTATGATTTAGTGCTATGTATGAATTGTCCTGCTATGCATAACATAAGAATTGATTCTGCTAAGAGGGAAATCACATTGCCTGATGGTGAAGTGCATGCATTGATGAATTATAAGGAATTAGTGTATGAAATGCATGGCATGGAGGTAGAGGTACTAGATGAGAGACTTGTGATATCTGAGCATGATTATTTTTATGCACTGAATGAATTGAACTTTGAAGAAGAAATGGACAGAATACCTAAAGTGAGAGACTTTCACAAGTATTTTCTAAAGACCTACTAGGTATTCCTCTACTCAGAAAGATTGAGTTTGAGATCAAGCTGTAACCAGGAGCTAGTCCAATATCCATTGTTCCATACAGAATGCCAATCAGAAAGATGAATGAGCTCAAGAAACAACTTGATGAACTACTTGAAAAAGGGTTCATAAGGCAAATGTTTGACCATGGGGAGCTCCTGCTCTCTTTGTGAAGAAGAAGGATGGATCATTGACACTATGCATTGACTACAGGAAGCTCAATGCAGTGACTATTAAGAACAAGTATCCTCTCCCTAGGATTAAAAATCTTTTTTATTAACTCGAGAGCTAAGATCTTCTCCAACATAGATTTGACATCTAGATACTTCCAATTGAGAGTAATGGAAGAGGACATTCCTAAAACTGCATTCAGGCCTAGATATTGGCATTATGAGTACACATTGATGCCATTTGGTTGACTAATGCCCCAGCTGCTTTCATGGACTTGATGAATAGGGTGCTCAGACCATATCTGGACAAATTTGTGGCTGTGTTCATTGATGACATCCTAGTGCATTCCAAGAATGAAAATGAACGTGAATATCATCTAAAGATTGTCCTAAAGACTGTATTAGACCATTAGCTTTATGCCAAGTTATCAAAGTGTGAATTCTAGATAAGAGAAGTGCCTTTACTAGGACACATCATAGATGTGCAAGGCCTTAAGGCAGACCTTGAAAAGGTAAAGGCAGTGCATGAGTGGGAAAGACCAAGGACTATGAAGGAAATCAGAAGTTTCCTAAGATTAGTTGGATACTACAGGAGATTTGTATTTGGCTTTTCCATGATTGCCTCAGTTCTTACTCATCTGACCAAGAAGGGTCAAAGATTTGAGTGGACTGAAAAGTGTGAAAAGAGTTTTCAGGAGCTCAACCAAAGGTTGATTGAAGCTCCAATATTCAATCTTCCTGATCCAAGTAAGCCCTACATCATCTATATAGATGCATCTAGATCTGGGTTAGGTTGTGTGCTTATGCAAGATAAAAATTTCATCGGTTATCGGTTAAGGTAGTTGAGACCCCATGAGTAAAATTATCCTACCCATGACCTAGAACTGGTAGCAGTGATTTTTGCTTTGAAACAATGGAGGCATTACTTGATGGGTAGTTCCTTTGTCATCTACACTGACCATAAGAGCCTAAAGTACTTGTTCACTTAGAAAGAGATGAACATGAGGCAAAGGAGATGGTTAAAGTACATCAAGAACTATGACTGCAGTATAGAGTACACAGAGGGCAAAGACAATCTAGTAGTAGATGCCTTGAGTAGGAAGTACACAGGTCTTCTGAAAGGAGGATCCATAGCTGATTATGATGAGCCAAATAATCTGTTATTCCTATGGCATAAGTGGCATAAGTGGGAGGAAGCCCAAATATACACATTAACAATTCAGTCTGGATGGATTGAAGAAGCCAGAAAGGCACAAGGGATAGACCCTGATCTGAAAAAGATTTCAAGAGAGGAAAAAGATTCCTTGTATAAGTCCTTTTCCTACAAGCAATGATTATTGTATTTCAAGGACCGAATCTATGCGCCTAAAAGAGCAAACCTCAAGGATGAAATATTGGAAGAAGCTCACACAAGCAAGTTAAACATCCATTTAGGAAGTGAGAAAATGTAGAAAGACTTGAAGACTTATTTCTGGTGGCCAACTATGAAGAGAGACATAACAACTTATGTCTCAAAATGTGCCACATGCCAGAGGGTAAAGGTAGAGCACCAGAAGTAAGCTAGTACCCTATGGACTCTACCTATACCAGTGAGGAAGTGGGGCAACATAACCATGGACTTTTTGGCTGGGTTACCTATGACCAGATTAAGGCATGATACAATTTGGGTCATTGTGGATAGGCTAACCAAATGTGTCCACCTCTTACCTATGAAACTCATAGACTCCTTGGAGAAGTTAGCTCAGATGTATGTTTAGGAGATAGTGAGACAGTGCTAGATTCCATTGTATCTTATAGAGATACAAGATTTACAGCTACTAGGAACCAAAATCCATCTGAGTACTGCTTATCATGCTCAGATAGATGTGCAATCTGAAAAGGTGATACAGATACTAAAAGACATGCTTAGGAGCTGTGGGTTGGGTTTCAAAGGTGAATCGGACCAACAGTTGCCATTGGTGGAATTCTCATATAACAATAGTTACCAAAGCACCATTGGCATAGCACCTTATGAAGCATTGTATGGAAGAAGGTGCATGACACGCCACTATTGGGTGGAAGCCTCAGACGGGCTAGAGTTAGGTCCTGAAATTATTGAAGAAACTGCTGCAAAAATCAAGAAAATTCAAGAGAGATTAGACGCAGCCAATGAAAGGACCACAGCCTATGTGAACAAAAGAATAAGAGACTTGGAATTTGAGGTTGGTGACAATGTTTGACTAAAAGTTGCACCAACCAAAGGCACCGTCAGATTTGGTAGAAGAACCAAGTTAGCTCTAAAATATATCGGTCCTTGTGAGATATTGGACAGAGTTGGCAAGGTAGCATATAGGTTAGCTCTACCGCCAAGCATGTCAAGTGTTCATAATGTTTTTCACATCAGTATGATTAAGAAGTGTCTATTAGACATAAGGCATGCTATTGTAGGAAGACATATAGTTGGAACCTAACTTGACATATGAAGAGAAACCTATAGCTATCTTACCCAAGGATACCAGAAGGGTAAGAAACAAACTTATTCCCATGGTCAAAGTTCAGTGGTCATACCACTCTAAAAAAGAAGTAACCTGGGAAACTGAAGAAGACCTTATGGAAAGGTATCCTAAAGAATACCTGAAGCTAAAGGCTGTTACCACCTCACAAAATCAGAGAATTACAAGTGTGTCATAATGGCTAAAAACCATTATATTGTGTAATTCTCACCATAAAGAGTGAAGTATGAGGGGTAAAAGCCATGATCAACACCTCCTTAAAAGTGTTCCGAGTTGGTAACTTGGTCCCCAAGGAAAGCCTTAAGGATTGCTTGTTTGTCAAGCAACCTATGGACTTTTTTGTAAGGTTTTGGAAATTCAGGTACTTAATTGCAAAACTCTCAAGAAAGAGACTTGGAGAGTTATGGGAAGGATATGAATGGTATGAAAGTGCTATTGGAGGACCAAATTTCTCATGGAAGACAAGTTTGGAAAAAGGAAACACTAAAGGTAATAAGGACCCAAATGTCCTAGTGTAAACCTTAAGGTGTTCAAGCTTTTGACTTAAGTCTAAGGGTGGAATTGTGGGGTTTTCCCACCATGGGGGAGGCAGCCAAGACTTGATAATTAGTCAAAAATGTTGGGCAAATGTGTACCAATTATTTTAAGACAAAGAAACCATAATTAGTGAGAAGGAAAATGACATAAAGCAAGGTTAAGCTTGTTAAGTGTGTTTTGGTGCCCTTAAGCTCATTTAAGGCCATTTAAGTGGCCAAATCACTTATCCCTCTCTCATTTTCATCCTCCCCTAGGCCAAGAACACAGCCATACTTCCTCCATAGCCACCACACCTTCAAACTTGCAACTAATTGAAATTGAAGGCAAAAGGAAGCATTTAGAAGTAAACTAGACCTTTTTCTTGGATACTTCAAGGATCAAGCTTGATTTTCAGCCTACCCACTTTGGTGAGGCTTTTCTTGCTCTCATGGACTATTTTCTGTAATTTTGAAACATCCATGGAGCTAAGGCTAAGCTTGGAAGAGAGCCATGAGCTTGATGAACCAAGCTTAGTGAGGGGAGTGCATTTATTGAAGGTTTTGTGACCTAGTGTGAAGTGCACAAAGATGGCAGTGAAATGAGGGTTTCTAGAGCCCAAAGTTAGTACTAACTACTGTTAAAATCCTCCTAAGACCATGATGGGTTTCGGGAGCCAAACAGTGCAGCGGAATTTAACCGAAACCCTCCAGGATACAAGTGAAACGGGGTAAACCGGGTGTTCAAAAATTTTCATACCTAATTTTCGGTTGAGATCTCTCACTCAACTGTAGAGTCGAATCACAAAACCTGAACAGTTGACGTGTTCAGGCTCTCTATGGTATCCACACGAGCCTCTAGGGATCACCACGCTTCCACCGTGTCTCGGCAGATGCGTTTCTCTTGCTCTCGCAGTGCTAGCTTGCGTCCTCCAAGGAATTGCAAGAGAAGAGTGTGGCTGTCCTTTTGGGAGGCTAGCGCAAGAAGACCTGCGAATTTCTCACTAGAAGTTGTATTTATAGTGAGACTCAACTTCCAGGCCTAATGGGTTTCAAAGCCCTAATCCAATTAGGATTTAATTTCAGGCTTAATAATGGCTCAACTCTTTGGCTCATTAGTAATACGAAATTAAAGTGAAACCATAACCCAAATAATTAGCCCATGCACTCTAATGATCCAAATAGCTCTATGTGTGTGACCCAATAGGCTCTTGCCACGTTGGCAATGATCATAAATCACATTTATGATCATAAGCAATGAGCGGTGTCTAGCAACACATCATTGCTACCCAAGTGACAAGATTATCGATGATTCAATTAAACCTTTATGATCATCACCAATATATGCCATTGTCCCTTTGTCCAAGATATCAAGACTAAGCACGAGACATGGAATGTGTCACTCTCGTATAGCCCAATCTTTGGTTTCTTGATTACCGAGTAGACTTGTGGGAGACGAAAGCTACGACCAACTTAAACTGATGACATTGATATCATATATCAACTCATCCGAGCATGGTCATGCATTTTCTAAGTCTCACTCTATCAAGGGGCCTGAAGATATCACTCCTGTTACATAGGAGGGACAAATCCCATCTTGATCATACAAATCCCTCTGCATGATATGTAACATACCCAATGACCTCCTTCAAGTTCACTCAGGTACGAGCAACAAAGGAAAGTATCAAAGTATGTGACTCACATGTAGGGAACCTTGATGATCTTAGGTCGAAGGACTACATATACCATGATCATTATGAGAATTACTTATGACACTCATATAATGATCCATGTAGTGTTCTCATGGTGGGTCGGTCTAGTACACAAGTTCTTTAACTTGTACCCATATGTAGACTACATATCTCATATTAGTCTCCACATATGCTAGTCGTTATGTATTGTTGCAACCCACTCCACAATAATACTAGACCAGGGACGTTTAAGAATATCATTATTCTAGGGTTACGATTATGTTTGTTAAGTTACACAGAAACAAAACAACAAACATAATTGCTAGATTAATGCCTTAATAAAATATCATGACTCAATGTGCAAAAATACAATCATCTCATGATTGGCTTTTGGGCACAACACTAACAGACCAAGCATTAGCTTGAGGAGGGGTGCCATAGTGATTTGGTTATGTTTATTATGTGTTTTATGGACTAACCTATGGTATATCTTGCTGCCACATTTCATGTGTTGATTTGTGTTTGGCTGCTGCATTTGGTTGCTATATCTTGTATATATGCATTGTGGTTTTTGTGTTTTAGTGTCTTTAGATGCAGGTTTTAATGAGGATCACATTACCTTAAGAAGCCGAGTGTTACCCTTACTAAGTTTCTCAAAGAAACTTACTCCCCTCAATTCTATCATTTTTGGTCCAGCAGAAAGATCACCTTCAAACTAACCTTTGTTGTTTGAGTTTTGTTTTGAAATTTCAGGTACATGAACTTCCATATGTCTAGTTATGATCTGGAAAGTTTGGTGATTTTAGGAGCACATTTGGTATTTTTAATGATGGTACTTATTGTGTTGTGCAGCAGCTGTTTGGTTTGGCTAGCTTCAAAGTTTGGTTTGGTGTGCAGGCCTGGCTAGCCTGGCTGTATGTTGCCATGTGATCCCCCATGTGGAATCCTCGCATATATAATACGTGCGTTAGAAAATTAATTAATAGGGCTGACTGACTAGTGCTAGTGGCAATTAATTAATTAATATTCATTTGTAAGGATACAAATATACTCCATATAGGGCCGGGGTTGATAATTGAATTTAACATGAATTAATGTTTGTTAATTGGGTGCTCAATTAAGCATTCGACACTTTTAACGATTTTTCCCCTACGCTTGCTTAATTGCCAATTAATTTAACTAGTATTCGGACCATGCTTCCTTGCAATAATACTAGGACATTCATTCAAGAAACAAATACTATATTATATATTTATTACTCACTAACAATTAAATGAAAATAAAAAAACAATTTTAATTTTTAATTGAAAGTTTTCAAGTAACCTACTAAAAAAATCCTATTTTTGGAGTCCATTGTGTCTCAGGACCTCCTATAACCTAAGTTGTATATTTAGCTGAGTTAAGACCATATTGTAGTGAATGTATGCATGTACATATAGTATATGTAAAATGAGACAAGTATGTGAACATTTGAGTAATGTTTTGGCTATGTAAGTGATGTGGTGCAAAGCTGCCTAAGTGTGAATGATGGGCTGCTTACTTGTAAATTTTTTTTTTACCACATAAAGTTGTTAAAATAAAGGTAATGTAATTCCTATGTGTAATGGACATATATCGGATAGCCTTCGAGGGCTTTTTCCTTGTGAATGAAGTGATTGCATGGTTTGGAAAAATTGTATGGGAAAAATGGTCCAAAAGTTGCCAGAATTTTGACTCTGGACCTAAAGTTTAATATCTCCCTGTGTAGAGTGAATCTTGGTATGAAATTTTGGGCACACCTAGAGGAGATCGAAAGGGTTAACTGGGATTTGGAATTTCGGCATTTAGAGCCCTGTAACCAAAGATATGACATTGCAAATTTGGCTGAGTTACTGTTCATTTAGTCATAATTTTGTAACCAACTTAAAAAATCCATAACTTGGTCCATAGGTGGGCTATTGATGTAAAACAAAATTCCTTGGTTTTCTCTAAGTCTCTACCAAATAATGGAACAAATAAAACATGGGGCTATGTGGCTATAATGATACAGTTTATTAGTGGAAATTACAGGTGCAGTAGCTGGCCACTAGAACTTAACAAGATTGCCTAATGTATGGAAGCCAAAACTAAGACTTGTGCTAGTGTTTTCCTTCTTAGCTGCCATGGTGTGCATGAAATGTGAATATGTGTGTGATGGTTGGACCAATATGCATGTGTTTACATAGTGGCCAAGAGGGCTACTTGGGTATGCACACTAAGGGTAGTGTTCTGATGGCCTACAGAACATTACCAATCCTGGGAGTTTAAATGCACAGTTTTGGCACCACAACTAGACTATCCTAGAGTGGGTAACAAAGGCTATTTTGGAGAACCAAAATTTTTAAGGGGGGGGGGGAGGATTGTTACCACCACACAAAAATGGGAGAATTACAAGTGTGGCATAATGGTTAAAAAGCCATTATATTGTGTAATTCTCTTCATAGTGAATGAAGTGTGAGGGGTAAAAGGTATAATGAACACCTCCTTAAAAGTGTTCCAAGTTGGTAACTTGGCTCCCAAGAAAAGCGTTAAGGATTGCTTGTTTGTCAAGCAACCTATGGACCTTTTTGTGAGGTTTTGGAAATTCGAGTGTTTAATTGCAAAACTTTCACAAAAGAGCTTTGCAGAGTTATGGGAGGGATATTAATGGTATAAAAGTGCTATTGGAGGACCAAATTACTCATGAAAAACAACTAAGGACACAAAAAACACAAAAAGGCATAAAGGACCTAAGTGTTCTAATGTAGGCCTTAAGATGTGTGTGTGTTTGACTTAAATCAAATGAAGCAGTTTGGAGTTTTCCCACCTACGGAGGGGTGGCTATGGCTTGCAAATGGGTCAAAAATGTTGGGCACATGTGTATCAATGAGTTTAAGACAAATAAACCATAATTAGTGAGAAGGAAAATGACATAAAGCAAGGTTAATCTTGTTTATGTGTGTTTTGTGCCTTCAAGCTTATTTAAGGCGATTTAAGTGGCCAATTTACTTATTTTTCTCCCATTTTTGGCCTCCTCCATCCCAAGAACACAATCACACTTCCTCCATAGCCACCACACCTTCAAACTTGCAATTGATTGAAATTGAAGGGAAATGAAAGCAATTGGAAGCAAACTAGGGCTATTGCTTGGATACTTCAAGGATCAAGGTTGATTTTTGGCCTACCAACTTTGGTAAGGGTTCTCTTGTTCCCATGGATTGCTTACTATATTTTCAAGCATCCATGGAGCTAGGGCTAAGCTTGGAAGTGAGCCATGAGCTTGATGAACCAAGCTTAGTGAGGGGGGTGCACTTATTGAAGGTTTTGTGACCTATTGTGAAGTGCATGGTGATGGCAGTGAATTTGGGGTTTCTAGTGCCCAAAGTTAGTACTAACTACTGTCAAAATCCTCCTAAGACCAAGCATTAGCTTAATAAGGGCTACCACAGTAATTTATTTATGTTTATTACGTGTTTTATGGACTAACCTATGGTATATGTTGTTGCCGCATTTCATGTGTTTGTTGGTTGTGAATGGCTGCTACATTTGGTTGCTATATATTGTATATATGCATTGTGTTTTTTATGTTTTAGTGTCTTTGGATGCAGCTTTTAATGATGGATACATTGCCTATTAAATCCAAGTGCTACCCTTACTAAGTTTCTCAATGAAACTTACTCCCCCAATTCTGTCATTCCAAGTTCAGCAGAAAGTTCTCATTCAAATTGACAATTGTGGTTCGAGTTTTGATCCCAAATTTCATGTGCTTGAACTCTCATATGTCTAGTTATGATCTAGAAATTTTTGTTATTTTAGGAGTATATTTTGTATTTTTAATGGTGGTACTTATTGTGTTATGCAGCAGCTAACTAGCATCCTGTTCTGGAGTCCAGTGTGTCTCAGGCACTCTTGTAACCTAGGGTGCGTATTTAGCTGAGTTAAGACCATTTTTTAGTGCATGTATGCATGTACATGTAGTGTATGTAAAATGAGACAAGTATGTGAACATTTGGTAATGTTTTGGCTATGTAAGTGATGTGGTGCAAAGCTACCCAAGCGTGAATGATGTGCTACTTACTTGCAAATTTTGTTTTGGCCACATATGGCTGTTAAATGCAAGGGAATGTAATTCTTATGTGTAATGGACATATATGGGATAGCCTTGGAGGGATTTCCCCTTGTGAATGAAGTATTTGCACATTTATGAAATTTTGAATGGGCAAATGGTCATAAAGTGACCAGAATTGCGACTCTGTACTTAAAGTTCTATATATCCCTGTGTAAAAGGAATATTTGTATGAAATTTTGGCCACACCTAGAGAACATTTAGAGGTTGAACTGGGATTTTTTATTTTTGAATTTGGAGCCCAGCATCCAAAGATATGGCATTGCAAATTTGGCTAAGTTACTGTTGATTTAGTCAAATTTTTGTAACCAACGTAAAAAATCCATAACTTGGTCCATAGGTGGGCTGTTATGTAAAAAAATGTTCCTTGGTTTGATCTAAGTTCTAGTTGATAATGGAGCAAATAGGACATAAGGGTACATGGCTAGAATAATATAGTTTATTAGTGGAAGTTACAGGTGTAGTAGCTGGTCACTAGAACTTGACAAGATTGCCTAATGTGTGGTAGCCAAAATTAAGACTTGTGCTAATGTTTTCCTTCTCTGCTACCATGGTGTGCATGAAATGTGAATGTGTGTGTGATGGTTGGTCCAATATACATGTGTTTACATAGTGCCTACAGATGCCCTTCGGCATCTCCTTCCTGTGTCATGGTGGAGGCAGCAGGGGCTTATGGAAATGGAGAAAGGTCCGGGACGAACGTGCTATGAGAAGATCACTTGAAAATCACAGGAAGCAAGGGTTAGGAGGTCCCCGGAGTGTTTTTGCAGGGAGGAGCCTCCGACGCCCAAGTGAGTATATTTTTTGGAGGTAATGAGATGATCAAGAGTAAAGAAATATCTTATCTCAAATAATGTCCCCCCTCTTCTGTAAGAATTACCAAGTATTTGTAGATGGGTGAATAGCAATAGCCCTTCTCAGATGGTCGGCTCAGATCGTGACACGTGTTCGGCGAGATGCATTCCACATCTTTTGGGCAATAGAGGACCCCTAGTCGGCATGGGCTGCCAGGCTAGGGCTCTGGAAAACCCGAGAGTGGTGTGCTAGAGTATCCCTGCAGGTGGTGTGTCAGGACGTGACTAGGGGCGGATTATCGGGGATATCCCAAAGGCTCCTTAAATGCTTATGACGTACTCCCGAGGCCCCTTTTTGGTAGAGGAGACCTCTTCGGAGAACTTGTCTTCTGAGGTCACTTTTGGTATCGTAGGAGTATATTTCCTGAAGGTGACCTTCCTCGGTGACACCCCCACTTCCGAGGATGACTTACTCAGCCCCCCGAGGTTGGCATTGTCATTTCCTAGAATGGAGAAACGCCGAGGCTGGATTTTCAGGAGGTCGAACATCCTTCCTTCCGTGGTGGGTGATTTCTCTTCCGAGGTCGGTGCTTTGTCCGAATCCGTGTCTTCGGGGGGTGATCGGCACCTTGGCTATCACATGCCCCCTCCCGGGATGTCGAAGTGGAGACTTCGGCTTTATGCTTTGGGGAAGGCTTCTTTACCAAACTCGTGGTTGGAGCTCTTCTTAAGAAGTTGCTCCTTTTCAGAAGGAGTTCCTTCATAGCCCAGGTACCCTTCCCTAATTCTTTCTGCGACCTCAAGTCACGTGCAGCTTTTGCTTTTGCTTTCTTCTGCTACAGGTTCGTGAACCGTCGTATCCTTTGGTCAAACATGTCAGTTATGGATAAGCGGGCCTGGATTCTCGCGATGTCAGAGGGGCGTGCCCTAGTTCTCTGCATTGCATGACACGTGGCCGCCAGTGGGTGGCGGGATAGTTATGCCGGTCACACTAGTTGCGTCTCTTCACCTTTGAGGAGTAATAATGAGTCTGTTGCGCTTCCGAGGGATAATAATGACGATGTTTCGCTTACCCTCTTCTGTCTATATAAACGCTTTTTGCCTCATTCTTTGCTTTTGCTCTCATCTGCTCTGGAGCCTTTTCTTGCCTTTCTGCTTCTTTCTAGCGGCGGTTTCTGCGGCGGAGCAATTTCTGGTAATTTTTATGACAGCGTTTCAATTTTTTGGCAAAGTCTTTGGTGGGTGCTCCCTTTTGTAATTTTTTTCTCTTCTTTCTCTCGAGGTCATTTTTCCATGGTCCTTTTGTTTCCTTACCCTTTTCAAAGTCATCCTTTTTCTTCTATAAAAAAAATGTCAGATCCGACCCCATTGCTAACTGTACGACCTCTCCCTGAGAGCTTTCTTCCTCTCGAATCTCATCCTTGTACTACCACCCCGGAGAAGGTGAGGAAGTGGATGGCCAAGTATTACCTTCCTTTTTTTCTCATCCCGAGGTTGCCCATCCCGGGCACCTACGGCTTTATGTCAGATTCGCATGAGGTTACCGTTTACCAAGCTCAGATGGAAGCCGGTCTTCGGTACCCTCCTCACCGCGTAATCTGTGAATTTTGCAATTTCCACGGGATCGTCGTGAACCAACTTCCCGCAAATTCTTACTCCTACTTCAACTCTTTTCTCTGCATGTGTGGGGTGTTTAAGATAAAGCCCCACTTTCTTTTCTTCATGCAGTACTACAAACTCCACCCAGTCCCGAAGGGCGGCTTTTATTTCCTGCTTCCCCGAGGGTCCGGGGGCAAAAAGTTTACCTTCACCTTCGGCAACAAGGACAGCTGGCGGGGTTGGCAGAACAAGTTTTTCTTCCTGCCGGTCCCCAAGCTATGGCACCATGTGCCCACCAGATGGGATTCGGGGACTCTGAAGATGGACGTCGTTGACCCCCAGAGACTCCTTACTCAGGAGCAGGTTGGCGAGTTCGATCAATTTGATAGGTTTGTTCGGGCCATGGCAGGCTGGGACCCCAAGGTCCCTCCGCGTTCACTTTACCCTTTTCCCATCAAGTGGGACCTCATGACCGAGGAGGTTCTTCGGGAAATGGGAGTGGTGGACGCGCACAAGAGTGACTTCGGTCTTCCCGTTCCCGTTCTTTCGGGGAAGAAGGCCTGGATAGTCATGCTCCTTCGGGGGGAGATCACTTATGAGTATTTTGTCGAGAGTAAGTCTCTTTCCTGGCTTTGATACCTTTTTTCCTTTTGGACTTACGTTGATACTTTTTCCTTTTGCAGAGATGGGCGATCAATCTGCTGATTTTTATAAGTCACTCTCCATCGGGCAGGCCGAAAGAGGGGAGCAGACGCGCAAGAAGGCGCCTGCTAAGAGGAAGAAGGCGCCTTCTAGGGCCAAGAAGACTAGGGCTGTTACTCCTCCCTCTCCTGAAGTCGTTGTGGAGGTGTAGGATCAATCTCCTGCTCTTCCTTCGACGCCTGCGGACCTTTCTTCGGACCCTTCCCTTCTCGGGGTGGCACTAAGCCTTGTTCTATCCTCCGAGCCTTCTTCTGAGCAAAGATCTGCTCAGGAACTTGAAGAGAGCTAAAGAAGGAACGGGAAGAACATTCCCGGTGAAGTCCCGGAGGGCGAGTCTGAAGATGACGTCGCCGAAGATCTGCCAGGTTGGTTCCTTAGCCATTCTCCTGCAAACCTTAGTATTTTTTGTATCTATGATTGTTTGGATGAATGGCTAAGGGATGAAGTACTGACGGAACTTCAGTGTAAACTTGCAGAGGATATGCCTGCGGCGCTCTGGATGGGCACTCACCCCCAGCGAAGGGCTCTTCGGGACAAGCGGATCCCTCATGGCAAGGTACCGAGGGAGCCCTTCTGGACGTTCACAGAGGACATGAATTTGTTCTCTGAGGATAGCCAGTTGATGGCTCCTCAAATGGCGACGGGGATGATGACGGGTGCCACCTTTCAGTCACTCATTAATGAATGTCCCAACGAGGAGATCCTCGCGGCAAGGATGACCGAGCACACCGCCCATGTAGTTTTCTCCTCTTTGTTTGCTTAGAGATTTTTCTTCTAAGCTTTCATCATTCTTTGGATACTTATTCAGGGCCTTCTTTTTTGAAGTTTTTGGCATACAACGGGTATTTCTGCACTTGGGCGTCGAAGTAGATAGAGGCTCGTTCTCGGTCCGAAGATTCTTTGAGCAAAATGAAGGAGGTTTGCACCAGGTATGTCCTGAAATATGACGAGCTCAAGACTGTGAAGGAGGACGTTGTGAATCTTCGGGCCGAGCTCACGGTGAGCAAGCAAGAACTTCTCCTAGATTTCACTGCCAAGGTTCAAGACCTTGGCTCAAAATGTGCCCTTCTCTCTTTAGAGAACGAGGCTCTTCTGAAGGCGAACGCTGAAGATGGTAAAAGCCTAGCAGAGGCACTTGCTTTGAATGCCAACCTCGATGCCTAGGTTAAATCTCTGAAGAATGGGGCTAAGAGCAAGAAGAAGAAAAAGCTGGAGGAGAAGATTGCCAAGCTTCAGACCGAGCTTGATGCTCTTGGTGTCGAGAAGGACAAGTATGAGCGAATGGTGAAGGTGGCTTTTCAGGACGGCTTCTGCTTGGCGCGCCACCAAGTTCTTGCTCGGTACTCTGAGCTCGACCTTTCCTACCTGTCCGCTCTGGATTTTCCCGATGGGCCCCAAGAGGTATGGTCAAGGCCAGATTTTCTCAATCTTCCTCCAGCTAAGCCGGTGCCTCCGACTGAGCCTAATGACGATGATGGTGATGAGACATCGGATGTCCCTGCTCAGCCATAGGCTTCTTCTTACTTTCTTGTTCTCCTGCTTGCTTGTACATCTTTGCCTTAGAATTTTTTTAATGAAGATTCTTTCTCCAATCTCTATTCATTCTTCCAAATAAGATTCTTCAGAAGTAATTCTAAGCACGCACTTTCGGTGAATTTGTCCGTTCTTACTTCTCCGGGAAGAGTAATTTTAGGCTTTTTCCGAACTCTGTCGAGTTTATACTTCATCCAGGAGTTAGTTCCGAAAGGAAAACCATTAAGGAACTAATTTTTCAGTCTTGTGACAACATTCGTCTTGTGTCTTTATTGACGACTGCGGGGAAGAGTAACTACAATCTTTCTAAAAAATTTCTAAGTATAGAATTTCTTTAGGGCATCCGAATGCCAGGTACTTTTCAGTTCTCCCCCTTCGGTGTCGCCGAGCTTGTAAACTCCCTTTCGGACCTCGTCCAGGACCAAGTAAGGTCCTTTCCAATTTGGCCAAAGTACCCCGTGGGATGATTTTCAGGAACTCGGACTTTCAGAGGTCGAGGTCTCCTTTCTTTATTCCTTTCGGCTTGGCATGCACATTTGTGGCTATGGCCACTCTTTGCTGAAAGGCCTTTCTTCTGAGCTCGGCCATTTCTCTGTGCTCATCCACTAGGTCGAGCTTGGTTCTCAACCCGAGGTCGTTTCATCCTTTGTCGAACACCTGAATTCTAATTGATGGCCGTACTACCTTAACAGGGATAATAGCCTCCGTGCCGAAGATGAGCGAAAAAGGTGTTTCACCCGTAGCCCTTCGGGGTGTTGTCCGATAGCTCCACAGCACACTAGGAAGTTCTCCTGGCCATTTTCCCTTTGCCTCCCCTAATCTATTTTTTAGACCATCTTTTATGGTCCTGTTAGACACCTCTACTTGTCCGTTGCTCTGGGGATGAGCTACAGGGGCGAAATGCATCTTTATTCCAAGGTTGGTGATGAATTCTTGGAACCTTTTGTCAACAAACTGGGAACCATTATCGGTGACTATCACCCTCGGTATGCCAAATCTGCATATAATTCCTTTCCAGACAAATTTTTGTATATCCTTTGCTGTGATAGTTACTAGGGGCTCTGCCTCTACCCAGTTTGTGAAGTAGTCTACCGCGACCACGCAGAATTTCACTCCTCCAGGTGCTGTCGGGAGTGGGCCGATGAGGTCAATGCCCCATACTGCAAAGGGACAGGGGTAGTCAGTTGAGTTTATTAGTTCCGAGGGCAATCTTTGAACTTTTGCATGTCTCTGGCAACTATCACATTTTTGGACGAACTGTCTTGCGTCCTTTCTTAATGTGGGCCAAAAATACCCTTGGCGAAGTATCACTCCTGCCAAAGCGTCAGTCCCGATCTCGGCATCGCAGATTCCCTCGTGGACTTCCTCAAGAATTGCCCGAGTGTCCTTTTCACCAATACATCTTTGCAATGGACTTGCAAATCCCTGTCAATATAGTTCTTCCCCTATTAAGAAGTATCGTCCGGAACATCTTCGCACTTTTGCTGCTTCGCGAGGGTCTTCGGGAAGTTCTGAGGTTGTAAAATACCTCTTTACAGGATTTTCCCATCCTTCCTTCGAGGTTGTTGTGCTCATTACCGCAATGCTAGGGTGGCTCAATATTTCAGTGAAGTTTTTTTACTTCGCCAGGCTATCTGCCTCGATGTTGCTTCATCGAGGCACATTTTCAATATGCACCGCGTCAAATTCCCGGATGAGTTTTGACGCAAGCTCATGGTATTTTGCGAAAGTTGGGTCTTTTGCACTGTAGTCCCCTACCATCTATCGGACCACCAGCCGAGAATCATTGTGGGCTTTCAGGTTTCTCACACCAATCTTTCTAGCCAGGCGCAACCCTGCTATGAGAGCCTCGTACTCTGCCTCATTGTTGGTGACACTAAACCCGAATCTGATGGCTTTCATTACTTCCATGCCTTCGGGGCCGCGAATGACAACCCCAACTCCCTGGTGCTCAGAGCCAGAGGCCCCATCTACGAACAGGGTCCATTCTAGCTCACTTTTGCCAAGGTCAAACTGATCACTCTCGGCGAAAGGTACTTCGGCAATGAAGTCTGCCAGGGCTTGGGGTTTTATTGCTTTCCTTGGTTCGTAAGTGATATCATACTCACCGAGCTCTACGCACCATTTGGAAAGCCTTCCCGAATGGTCTACCCTTTTCATGACATCCCGAAGGGGTAGATTATTTCGGACGATGATGGGATGAGCCTAAAAATATGGACGCAGTCTCCTATTTGCTAGTACTAAGGCATAGATAGCTTTTTGTAGTAAGGGGTACCTGATTTTGGCGCCAAGCAGAGATTTGCTCACGTAATAGACTGGCCATTGCACTACTCCTTATTCCTTTACGAGAACCGAGCTTAGTGCTTTTTCAGCAACAGCAAGGTATAGCACAAGGGGTTCTCCATCTGGAGGTTGCCGAAGAGTGGGCAGTCGGGCCAGATAAACTTTGAGTTCTTCCCAAGCCTTTTGGCAATCCTCGTTCCAAGGATGATCGTTGTTTTTGAGGTTGCCACTATTTTTTGCTGACTTAGTGAGTACCTTAAAGAATGCTCGGCAGCGATCTCCGTACCTGGAGATGAACCTGCTAAGGGAGGTTATTCTGCCCGTGAGCCTTTGTACATCCTTTTTCGTGACAAGAGTTCAAAATTCAAGTAGAGCTTTGACTTTTTCTGGGTTGGCATCGATACCCCTTTCCGATACCATAAATCCGAGGAACTTGCCCGAACTTACACCGAAGACACATTTCTTGGGATTGAGATGAATTTCGAATGCTCTATGCTGGTGGAAAGTTTCCTCGAGGTCAGCAATGTGGTTGCCAGGTAATCTGCTTTTGACTATCATGTCATCGACTTAGACTTCCATGTTTCTCTTTATTTGACTGCTGAAGACTTTGTTCATCAGCCTCTGGTAGGTAGCTCCTACATTTTTTAGTCCGAAGGGCATTCTTACATAACAATACGTATCAACTTCAGTGATGAAGGCGGTTTTCTCCTCATCCTCGGGGTTTATCCTGACTTGATGGTATCCACTGAAAGCATCTAGGAAGCTCAGGAGCCCATATTCAGCGGTCGAGTCCACCAGTTGATCTATCAATGGGAGAGAATACAAATCTTTAGGACAAGCATCATTTACATTTCGGAAGTTGATGCACATTCGGAGCTTGTCGCTCCCTTCTTTCGTGGCGATGACTACATTGCTTAGCCATTCGGGGTACTTGACTTCCCTGATTACTCCTGCGTCCAACAGGTGTTGGACTTCGGTTTTGATGAAGTTGTTCTTGTGCATGGAGAGGCTTCACTTCTTTTGGCGGAGGGGCTTTGCCTCCGGGTTTACTTTCAGGCTATGCTGTATTATGCTAGGGTCTACCCCAGGCATGTCTTTCGGCGAGTAGGCGAACAGATCTTTATTCATTTGTAGGAAAGATACAAGTTTTTCCTTGTCTCCTTCAGCCAACCTTTTCCCTACTCGGGAGTTTCGGCCTGGGACAAGCTCTATCTCTTTCGTTTCTACTTTCTCGGGATCCTCTGTTCCTCGTTCTTCTGACCTTTGTGCGGGCAGAGCCTTCGTTTTTGTAGTCTGTGCACAATTTGTCACTGGGGCTTTTCTAGCCTTTACAAACACCTTTCGTACCTCCCCCTGGTCGATGAAAATCTCGGCATCTTCATCCTTGGTGGCGAAGGTAACTTTTAGGTACTTCACATCCGGGCGAATGTGGAGGTTTCCTTGCATTTTCCATCCAAGAATGGCGTTATATGACGAAGGGACATCGATGACGATGAACCTTGTTATTACGGAGGTGAACAGCTCCTTTCTGTTGTTTGCTAAAGTTCCCTTCAGCATCAGAGGAAGATCTACCCATCCAAGGACGGGAAGTTCAGATGGCCCCACTCCAAAAGTAAGGGAAGTGACGGATTTGAGGCGCTTCTTGATATCCCCAAGCTTGGTAGCAGGTGTGAGAATAGGACGTTTGCGTTTGAGCCATCGTGAAACAATACTCTCTTGACGTCCCAGCTTCCTATCCTTGCCAGAATTAGCAAAGGATCATCGTGGGGAAAAATGACGGTGGATCCATCCTTTCGGATGAGCTACTTTGATGGATTCCCGTACTCCATTACCGAAATCTCTCTGGCTTTTCTTTTTCTTTCCGCCGACGGCAGCCCTGTGGTGATCATTTGTATTACTCCTGCCGGGGGCGGGGGACGCCTTTTCAGACTTCGGTTTCGAAGCCTATCGGAGTCGTACTCTTCATCCTCTACCTTTCCTTCTTCTTCCCTTCTTCCCTTGGGGGAGGGTATGCGCAACTAACGCCAAAGTTGTCCTTGCTTTATCAGCATCTCTATGTACTTCCTCAGTTGGAAGCAATCTTCGGTATCATGCCCGTGGTCTCGATGTAATTGGAAGAATTTTTTCATATTCTTCTTGTTGTTCGCAGTCATGGCCCTCGGACATTGAATCTAAGTCCCTTTCCTTTCCATCGCCATCAGGATGTTCGTCCTCGTGGTGTTCAAGGGAGTGAAGGCAATGGGCTTCCTTCCCTTAAACTTCTGAGGGCGCCCACTTGTTTCAGTTGGGTAGCGAGTTTGCTGACTTGGTCCCTTGGTGCGGACATGATCGGACCTCAGGCCTCCCATTCTCAGTTCTTCGGCGGTCATGTACTGCTCCGCCCTTCGGTAGAATTCACCGAGCGTGTCAGGGGGATCTTTAGAGAACTCATAGAACAGCTGGGAATCTATCCAAAGTCCTCGTGTCATGGCCAAAATACGTATCTCCGGCCTGAAATCTGGGACACTCAAGGCTTCCCTATTGTACCTTTTGACATAGTCGCGTATGGTTTCACCATTTTTCTGCGATAAATCGAACATTTGGACGGGCATTTTCACCGTTGGGCGGCTCCTGATGAACTACTACATGAAGGCAGCAGACAGTTCTTGGAACTGCATGATGCCTCCGGGAGCCAGCGAGTTGTACCACGCCCCGGCCGGGCCAGCAAGGGTGACCTCAAAGCATTTGCACAAGGTAGCATCATCAGCTCCGTGTAGTACCATACTGCGCTTATACTTGGTCAGATGAGCCTGGGGGTCGGTTTGGCCATCGTAGGTTTCCAGCTGAGGTACCCGAAAATCGCTTGGCATAGGTGCCTCGACCACTGCTCGGGTGAATGGTGACTCATGTCCATTGAAGGTTTCTAACAATCTAGCCCAGACGGGCTTCCGAGCTACTTGTCTCTCCACTCTTTCTATCCTCTTTAGAATTTTCTCCATGAGGAGTGTGGCGCTAGGTTCTTCTTCCTGCTGTCGGTAGGCTTCTGGGAATGGAGACTGACGTCTTTTCTTTAGGGAATGGCTGTGGCGCCGGGGAGGCGGTGACTTTGCCTCGAGGGTGGAGCTCCTTCGGCAAGGGGCCTTGGGTTGCTTTGTCCCCGTTTCTCCCACAAGTCGTGCCCTCAGGGATATGTTTTCTGTTGAGGACTCATCGCGTTGATCCCCACTTCCCGAGCTCCGATGAGTTGATCGGGGGCTCTTTTCATGCCGAGGTGCTAGTGGAGAGGGCCTTCGTCCTGGGGTTGGTTGTGGCCACCTTTGGTCTAACTGCTGCATCATTTCGGTCACAACAGATCGCTGAAATTCAAGCAGGAAGGCCATGGTAATAGTCAGTGGACGTTCATCCTCAGGCGAGGAAGTCCCTGCCGTAGTTTGTTCAGCTGCCAGTTGAGTTTCTGGCGCGGATGGGGACCTCGGGAGTCCCTTGTCCTTAGAACGCCGAGTTTTAACGACGGTGACCTAGGGGTGGGTTCCCACAGACGGCGCCAGATGATGGCTTTCGGCATCTTCTTCGTGTGTCATGGTGGAGGCAGCAGGAGCTTATAGAAATGGAGAAAGGTCCAGGATGAACGTGCCCTGTGAAGATCACCTCAAAGTCACAGGAAACAAGGGTTAGGAGGTCCCCGGAGTGTTTTTCTAGGGAGGAGCCTCCGACGCCCAAGTGAGTATATTTTTTGGAGGTAATGAGATGATCAAGAGTAAAGAAATATCTTATCTCATATAATGTCCCCCCCTCTTCTGGAAGAATTACCAATTATTTGTAGAGGGGTGAATAGCAATAGTCCTTCTCAGATGGCCGGCTTAGATCATGACACGTGTTCAGCGAGATGTGTTCCACATCTTTTGGGCAATAGAGGACCCCTATTCGGCATGGGCTGCCAGGCTAGGGTATGGGCTCCCAGGCTAGGGCTCTGGAAAACCCGAGAGTGGCGTGCTAGAGTATCCCTGCAGGCGGTGTGTCAGGACGTGACTAGGGGCGGATTGTCGGGGATATGTCAGAGGCTCCTTAAATGCTTATGACGTACTACCAAGGCCCCTTTTTCGTGGAGGAGAGCTTTTTAGAGCACTTGTCTTCCGAGGTCACTTTTGTATCGCAGGAGTATATTTCCCAAAGGTGACCTTCCTCGGCAACACCCCTACTTCCGCGGATGACTTACTCGGCCCCCCGCGGTTGGCATTGTCGTTTCCTAGAATGGAGAAACACTGAGGCTAGCTTTCGGGGAGGTCTAACATCCTCCCTTCCGTGGTGGGTGATTTCTCTTCCAAGGTCGGTGCTTTGTCCGAACCCATGTCTTCGGGGGGTGATCGGCACCTTGGCTATCACCTATGAGGGCCACTTGAGTATGCACACTAGGGGTAGTGTTCTGATGGCCTACAGAACATTACCAATCTTGGGAGTCTAAAGGCACAATTTTGGGACCATAATTGAACTACCCCAAAGTGGTTAACATAAGCATTTGTGGTGGCCTGCGGCGGCTTCGTCGTGTGCCATTGTGTGGGTAAGGAGGGCTTCTGACGGAGGAGAGCACCTTGGAAGGAGATTCCCCAGTGGAGGATACCTGAAATCCTCCAGAAAACATAGGTTAGGAGGTCCTCGGAGTGTATTTCTGGGGAGGAGCCTCTGACGCCCAAGTCAGCACTTGTAGGTGACTAGATGATGTGCTCTTTTGTGTATTCCAAGAGAACTTTCTTACCTGGCTGGGATGCTTCCTGGGCGTTTATAAAGGGGGCGTATAGAAGCCATTCTCCTCACGTGGTCATCCCAGATTACGACACGTGTTCGGTGGGATGCGATCCCGGCTTTTCGGGAAATGAAGGGACACTTATCTCAGTAAAAGTCGCATGGCTAGAAGCCTAGGCATTCCGAGAGTGTCGTGTCGAGGCGTCCTTGTGATGGCATGCTCCAGTGATAGCGTGTCAGAACGTACTTGGAGGGCAACTTTATGGGGAGGTGTCAGAGGCTCCTTAAATGTTTTGTTCGTACTCCCCGAGGTTACTCTAACGCTTGCAGTAGTATATTCACCAAGGATGGTCCCTCCGAGGGATACTTCTGCTTCTAAAGAAGGTCTGATTGTTCTGTCGAGGTTCGTCCTACCGCTCCCTAAGGGGGCGAATTCCCAACATTAGGCCAGGGGGGTCGTTTTATCCTTCCGACCTCGGCTGATAGTTTTCCTCTGTCGAGGTTGGTACTCCGTCAAGTCTGGGAGCTCGGCCAGTGATGGGCAGCTTGGCCATCACATGCCCCCTCCTGGAGAGTTGAAGCGGGGGCTTCAGCTATGCTTTTCTCGGAAAGTTGCCTTTCTTCATAAGGCGTCTCCTTGGAGCCAAGGTACCCTCCTTTAGTTTTCTTGATGTCCTCGGGACGAACGTTACTTTTTTCTTTTTGCTTTTTCTGCGGCAAGTCTTTGAATCATCGCATCCTTTGGCCAGGCGTGTCAGTTATGGATAACCGTGCCTGGGTTTTGGCGATGTCAGAGGGGCATGCCCTGGTTCCTTGCGCTGCATGACACATGGACACTATTGGATGGCGAAATAGTTACGCTGGTTACGTTAACTGCACCCTTTCGCCTTCAAGGGGTAATACTGTGGCGGTTACATCTTCAAAGGATAAGTATGACGACGTTTTGCTTATCCTTCTTCGGTCTATATAAGCACCTTCCATCCCATTTTGCCTTACTCTTTTGTTTTAGCTTTCATCTGTTCTAGAGTCTTTTCCCGTTCTTTTCCTTTTTCTGGCGGCGGTTCCTACGGTAGAGCAGTCTCCAGCGACTTCTTTGCGGCGGTGTTTCACAGTTCAGATCTTAGCAAAATCTTTGGTGGGTGTTCCTTTTTGTGGTTTCTCTCCGTCGTTGTTCCTCTATTTCTCCCAAAGTCATCTCTATTTTTTCTTTTGAAAGATGTCAAATCCGACTCCATTAATGACTGTGCGCCCTCTTTCTGAAAACTTTGTTTCTCTTGAAGCTTACCCTGTTCCACTACTTTGGAAAAGATGACAAAGTGGGAGGCCAAGTACTACCTTCCTTCTTATATCACACCGAAGTTACCTTTCCCAGGATCTTATGGTTACGCAGCTTCTTCGGGGAGATTACCGTTTACCGAGCTCAGCTGAAAGCCGGTCTTCGGTATCCCCTTCATCCCATGATATGCGATTTCTGCAAATTCCACGGTATTGCCATGAACCAACTTCCCCCAAATTGTTATTCTTACTTCAATTCTTTCCTCTGCATGTGTGAGGTGTTCCACATAAACCCCCACTTTCTCTTCTTTATGCAATACTACAAACTTCACCCGGTCCCGAAGGGTGGTTTTTACTACCTCCTTCCTTGAGGGTCTGGGAGCAAGAAGTTTATGTTTACCTTCGACAACAAGGACAGTTGGCGAGGGTGGCAGAGGAAGTTTTTCTTTTTCCGAGTTCCCGAGTCTTGGAGCCATGTCCCTATTAGATGGGCTTCGGGGACTTTGAAGGTCGACATCGTCGATTCCCGGAAGCTCCTAACTCCAGTATTGCTTGCCGAGTTCGACAACTTTGACAGACGTATTCGGACAGTAGCGGACTGGGACTCCGAGGACCCCTCACGTTCACCTTACCCTTTTCCCATTAAGTGGGATCTTATGTCAGAGGAGGTCCTTCGGGAACTGGGAGTGATAAATGCCCACAAAGGTGACCCCGGCATGCCTGTGCCTGTTCTTCCGGGGAAAAAAGCCTGGATAGTCATGCTCCTTCGGTTCGAGATTTCTTATGAGGCTTTTTCCGAGAGTGAGTCATCTTTTAGGGTTTGATATCTGTTTTCCTTTTGGACTTACACTGATATTTTATCTTTTTGTAGAGATGGGCGATCAATCTGTTGACTTTTATAAGTCACTTTACGCCAGTCAGGCTGAGAGGGGGGAGCAAGTTCGCAAGAAAGCTCCTACTAAAAGGAAGAAGATGACAGCCGGCTCTTCTAAGTTCAAGAAGGTCAAGGCTACCACTCCTCTTCTTCCCCCTGAGAATGTAGCTGAGATGGAAGATCAGTCTTCTGCTCAACTTCCGACCTCCGTGAACCCTCCCTCGAACCCTGCCCCCCTCGGGGAGACGTTGAGTCCTGCCATTGCTACCGAGATTTCAGCAGAACGAAGGTCTGCTCAGGAGTTTGAAAAGGGCAGAAGGAGGAAGGGAAAGAACATCCCTGAGGAAGTTCAGGAGGTCGGTTCTGAAGAGCACGTCCCCGAAGTTCCACCAGGTTGGTTCCTTAGCCATTCCGCTACAAATCTCAGTATTTTTCGTATCTATGATTTTTTGGACGAATGGCTAAGGGATAATGTCTTGACAGAACTTCGACGTGATCTTGCAGAGAACATACCCACTGCTCCCTGGGTGGAGACTCACGCCCATCGGAGGGCTCTTCAGGATCGGCGGATTCCTCAAGACAAGGTGCCACGGGAGCCCTTATGGACGTTTACAGAGGATATGGATCTGTTCTCTTAGGATAGCCAGCTGATGGCTCCACAAATGGTGACGGGGGTTCTGACTAACGCCACCCTCCAGACCCTCACCACCGAGTGCCCTAGTGAAGAGATCCTCGCGGTGAGGATGACCAAGCATGCTGCTCAGGTGATCCTTTCTTCTCTTATATTTTAGAAAATTGCTCTTCTAAGCTGTCACTTCCTTCTGATACTCATTCGGGGCCTCTTTTTTTTTGTAGCTTTTGGCATACAGCGGGTACTTCTGCGCTTGGTCAGTGAAGCAAACGGAGACCCGTTCTCGGTCCGAAGACTCCTTGCGCAAGACGAAGGAGTCCCTCACCCAATATGCCCTCAAATATGGTGAATTGCACAAAATCACGAAAGAGGACCTTGGGAATCTTCGCACCGAGGTTGTGTCCAGTAGGCAGGAGCTTCTTACTGACTGCTCAGCCAAGGTGGAAGACCTCCGCTCAAAGTGCGTGACTCTTTCTTTAGAGAATGAAGCCCTTCGGAAGGAGATCGCTCAAGATGGCGAGAGTCTTACAAAGGCGCTCGCTTTGAATGCCGATCTCCAAGCTAAGGTTGTGTCATTGAAGAAGAAGGAGACGAAGAGCAAGAAGAAAAAGAAGCTGGAGGGGAAGATTGCTGCGCTAAAAGCTGAGCTGGCGGCTCTTAGCGCCGAGAAAGGTGGTACCGAGCAAATGTTGAAGACGTCTTACCAAGACGGCTTCTGCTTGGCTCATTACCAGGTCCTTGCTCGGCACCCTGGGCTTGACCTCTCTTACTTATCTGCTTTGGACTTTCCCAAGGAGCCCAGATCTTCATGGTCTAGAATTGAGTTTCTCAATCTTCCTCCAGCTGGGCCTGTGTCTCCGTCTGAGCCATCCGGAGATAATGTTGAAGAGACGCTAGATACTCCAGCTCATTCATAGGCTTCTTCTTCCTTTTTTTGTATTCTTTCTCTCGAATTTTTTAATGAAGAATTTTTCTCCATTCTCCATTCTCTTTTCCGAATATGAGTTGTCAGAAGCTAATATGATTCTAGGTGTGCATTTTTGGGGAACACCTGCGCCTTCTCTTTCGGAAAGATCCTTTTTAGACTGTTGTCAGGTTTTTGAGCTTAGTAAGGAACTTTGCCTCAAAAGAAGAATCATTAAGGCATATTCTTTCGGCAATGAGGCCTTATTCGTCATGTATTTTCATTGATGACTTCAGGGAGGAGTAGCTACAAGCTTTCTTTGAAAATTGTCTAAGTGTAGAATTTTTTTAGAGAGTCTGAATGCCAAGTATTCTTCAACTCCCCTCCCTTGGTATCACCCAACTTATGGACCCCCGGGCGAACTTCGTCAAGGACCAAATAAGGTCCACTCCAATTTGCTCGAAGTACCCCTTCTGATGGCCTTCGCTGTTCGAATTCGGTCTTTTGGAGAACAAGGTCTCCTTTTTTTATCTCTTTTTCTATTAATGTAAATTGGCGGCGTGTGCTATTCCCTGCTGGAAGGCCTTTCTTCTCAACTCGGCCATTTCACGGTGTTCCTCGAGGAGGTCCAGTTTTGCCCTTAGTCCAAGATCATTTTCTCCTTCATCGAACACCTGTACTCTTACCGAGGGCTGCATGACTTCAATGGGAATAATGGCCTCAGTCCCATATACAAGCGAGAAAGGAGTCTCTCCCGTGGCTCTTCGGGGAGTCGTTCGGTAGCTCCATAGCACACTTGGGAGTTCTCCTGGCCATTTCCCTTTTGCCTCTTTTAGCCTTTTCTTCAGGCCATCTTTTATTGTTCTGTTAGATACCTCGACCTGCCCATTACTCTGAGGATGGGCCACTGGAGCAAAATGCATTTTGATGCCGAGGTCCTCCATGAGTTCCCGGAACCCCTTGTCCGTGAACTGAGTTCCGTTATCGGCCACTATTACCCTCGGAATGCCAAATCGGCATATAATGTTCTTCCATACGAACTTTTGAGCGTCCTTCACCGAGATTGATGCCAGCGGCTCTGCCTCTATCCACTTAGTGAAATAGTCTACCGCGACGATGCAAAACTTTACCCCGCCGGGAGCGCTTGGGAGAGGTCCGATGAGATCAATGCCCCATACGGCGAAGGGGCAGGGATAGTCCGTTGCATTTATTTTTTCCGAGGGTAGCTTTTGGATGTTGGCGTGCCTTTGGCAGTTGTCACATCTTCGGACGAACTGCCTTGCATCCTTCCTTAAAGTAGGCCAAAAGTATCCTTGGCGGAGTATTACCCCAGCGAGGGCGTCTGTTCCTATATGGGAACCACACACTCCTTCGTGGACCTCTTCAAGTATTACTCTGACATCATCCTCGCCTACACATTTTTGTAAGGGGCTTGCATACCCTTGTCTGTACAGTTCTTCCCCAATGAGGTAGTACCTTCCTGCACGCTTTCATATTTTTGCAGCTTCTTTAGGATCCTTGGGAAGCTCCGAATTTGCTAAATATTTCTTGAGGGAGCCTTGCCATCCCTCCCCCGAGGTTTCTATGCACATTGACTCCGTGCTGGGATGTTTTAGTACTTCGGTGGGTTCCCTGGATTTGGCCAAGGCATCAGCTTGGATATTATCCCTTCGGGGCACATTCTTGATGCGCACCGAGTCAAAATTCTCAATGAGTCTCTGAACAAGGTCATGATACTTAGCCAAAATTGGGTCCCATACCGTGTACTCTCCCTTCGTCTATCGGACTATTAGCTGTGAATCACTGTGGGCCATAAGGTTTTCTACGCCTACTTTTCTGGCCATTTTCAGTCCCGCTATGAGGGCTTCGTATTTGGCAATGTTATTGGTAACATTAAAACCGAATTTGATTGCTTTAGAAGCTTCCATGCCTTCGGGACCCTGAAGAACTATTCCAGCTCCTTGATGTTCTGTGCCTGACGCTCCATCGACGAAGAGCTTCCATTCCGGATCAGTCATTGTTTATCCTTTCGCGAGCGCTTCAATTTTTTCAATCTCGGGGATTTCGGCAATGAAGTCTGCTAATGCCTGAGCCTTTATCGCCCTTCTAGGCTCATAAGTAATGTCGTATTCACCGAGCTTGATGCACCATTTTAACAGTCTTCCCTAATGCTCTACTTTTTTCATTACACCTCGTAGGGGTAAGTTACTTCAGACGGTGATGGCGTGTCCTTGGAAGTAGGGTCGCAATCTCTTGCACGCGAGTACTAACGCATTGATAGCTTTTTGGAGCAACGGGTATCTCGTCTCGGTGCCATGTAGGGACTTGCTTACGTAATACACTGGCCATTGTTTCCCACCTTCTTCTTTCACCAAGCCGGAACTTACCGCCTTTTCAGAGACTGCGAGGTAGAGAATGAGATTCTCTCCCTTCCGAGGTTGCTGGAGTGTTGGAAGGCGGGACAAATAGCTTTTGAGCTCTTCCCAGGCTTTCTGGCATTCTGTATTCCATGGATGCTCCTGGATTCCGGAGGTTCCATTGTCCTTAGAGACTTTGGTGAGCACTTTGAAAAATGGGCGACATCGGTCACCATACCTGGAGATTAATCTACTTAAGGAGGTGATCCTCCTGGTAAGCCTCTGTATGCCTTTGATAGACATAGGTGTTCGGAAATTTAGCAGGGCTTTCAGTTTCTCAGGGTTAGCGTCTATTCCCCTTTCTGATACCATAAACCTGAGAAATTTTCTTGCGTTTACTCCGAACACACACTTTTTGGGATTAAGGCGTATGCCGAACTCCCGAAGTCATTGGAAAGTTTTGGTTAAGTCGGTGATATGATTACCAGGTACTTTGCTCTTGACTATCATATCATCGACGTACACTTCCATGTTCCTACCGATCTGTGCATCAAATACTTTGTTCATCAGTCTTTGGTAGGTGGCCCATGCGTTTTTGAGCCCGAAGGGCATTCTAACATAGCAGTAGGTACCTATTTCTGTGATGAAGGCCATTGTTTCCTCATCCTCGGGGTTCATTCCGATCTGATGATACCCGTTGAAGGCGTCAAGGAAGCTAAGCAGTCCGTACTCGGCAGTTGCATCTACCAGCTGATCTATGGCCGGCAATGGGTAGGAGTCTTTTGGACAGGCATCGTTCAAGTTTCGGAAGTCGATGCACATTCGGAGCTTTTCACTACCCTTTTTTGTGGCTATAACCACATTGCTGAGCCATTCGGGGTATTTTACTTCCCTTATTACCCCGGCCTCCATGAGGCGATTAACTTCGGCTTTGACGAAGGAATTTTTGTGAGCTGATAGATTCCGTTTCTTCTGCCGAACTGGTCTGACGTGTGGTTGTACTTTAAGATTGTGGTGGATTATGCCTGGGTCAACCCCAGGCATATCCTTTGGCGAATAAGCAAACAGATCTTTGTTCATGCATAGGAAGGATACAAGCCTCTTTTTGTCCTCTTCGGCCAGTTTTTTCCCAATTTGGGTGTTTCAGCCAGGGATCAATTCTACATTTTCCGTTTCTACTTTTTCGAGGCTTTCCGTCTCCTTTGCCGCTGTCTTTTCATTTATCAAGACCATTTTTTCTTCTGCCGAAGTTTGTACCTGGATCTTGGCTGGGCTTTGCCTGGCCCTTGTGAAGACTTTTCTAACCTCGGCCTGGTCTATGAAGATTTCAGCATCTCCGTCTTCGGTGGCGAAGGTGACCGTCAGGTATCTTACATCTGGTCGAATGTGAAAATTGCCCTGAGTCTACCTTCCAAAAATGGCGTTGTATGCTGACGGGACGTCAATGACTATAAATCTTGTTTTGCCGGAGGCAATTAACTCTTTCTTGCTCTGGGGTGAGACCCCTTTCAGCATCATGGGTAGGTCGATGTGCCCGAGGACTGGAAGTTCAGATGGTCCGACGCCAAAGGTGGGGGAACTCCGGTGAGTAGATCACGAGCTCCTTTCCCGACAAATGGTCGAGGGTGAGGCCCTTTGAGCGGGTGGAGGTTGCGGCAACCTCTGATCAAGCTGCTGAGTGATTTCGGCAACGATAGAACGCTAGAAATCCTGTAGGAAGCTTATCGTTACGTTACAGGACGATCGTCCTCCGTCATAGAAGTTTCTGCCACAGGCAGAGTGGTCGCCTGCTGAGTCTCGGGTGCGAGGGGGGGTCTTGAAACCCCTTTGTCGTTCGCACGCCAAGTTTCCACGACGGCGATATGGGATAGAGTTCCCACAGACGGCGCCAATTGGTGGCCTGCGGTGGCTTCGTCGTGTGCCATTGTGCGGGTAAGGAGGGCTTCTGACGGAGGAAAGCACCTTGGAAGGAGATTCCCCAGGGGAGGATACCTGAAATGCTCTAGAAAACACAGGTTTGGAGGTCCCCTGAGTGTATTTTCGGGGAGGAGCCTCCAACGCCCAAGTCAGCACTTGTAGGTGACTAGATGATGTGCTCTTTTGTGTATTCCAAGAGAACTTTCTTACCTGGCTGGGATGCTTCCTGGGCGTTTATAAAGGGGGCATACAGAAGCCATTCTCCTCACGTGGTCATCCCAGATTACGACACGTGTTCGGTGGGATGCGATCCCGGCTTTTCGGGGAATGAAGGGACACTTATCTCAGTAAAAGTCGTATGGCTAGAAGCCTAGGCATTCGGAGAGTGTCGTGTCGAGGCGTCCTTGTGATGGCGTGCTCCAGTGATAGTGTGTCAGAACGTACTTGGAGGGCGACTTTTATGGGGAGGTGTTAGAGGCTCCTTAAATGCTCTGTTCGTACTCCCCGAGGTTACTCTAACGCTTGCAGTAGTATATTCCCCGAGGATGGTCCCTCCGAGGGATACTTCTGCTTCTGAAGAGGGTCTGATTGTTCTGCCGAGGTTGGTCCTACCGCTCCCTAAGGGGGCAAATTCCCAACATTAGGCCAGGGGGGTCGTTTTATCCTTCCGACCTCGGCTGATAGTTTTCCTCTGTCGAGGTCAGTACTCCGTCAAGTCTGGGAGCTTGGCCAGTGATGGGCACCTTGGCTATTAGTTTGAAAATCATATACCCTCCCCTAGTATCCTATGGATTTGTGGATCCATCAGCTGTATGAGCCCTTAGCACTTTGGGTCTCAGCGCTTTCTCTTTTTTTGAATTTGTCATTTGTGTTTCCCTATTGTAACCATTATTTCTGCCAGGGCGTCGTTATGTCGCTTCACCTAAAGGCATTAGTTGTGTCTCTTCATTTTGTGCTAATGAAATTGGTTCATGGGTTGACAGCTTTACGTCCCTTTGTAGCATGAATCATTACCTTGATCTGAGTTTAAAGGCACATGTGGTGTTTAAGGATTCGCTTTGTTTATAGTGCATGCCTGCTATGATCAGAGAGGCACTTTTGACGTATCATGTTTTCCATTCGATGTGACATTTAGCTCACACTTATTCAGGGCTATATATACCTTTTCCATTCAGTGGGAGACATACTTGCCCTTTCTTTTCTTTTTTTGCTTTCTTTTACTCTTAAGTTTGTCTAATTTTCTAGTTGATTTTTGGTGAACTTTTCCAATCATCCTTCCATTTCTAGGTGGGTTTCCCTCTGCATCCATCACCTTTCTTCTCAATTCTCTTATCTTTTTCCTAAAGTAGTATAATGGCTGAAGTAGTTGCTACATCAAGGGGTAACTAGGAGTGCTTAGATACTCATGCCAGTTGTGCCACATCTAAGAAGGTGGAGAAGTGGCGGATGAAGTACCTTCTACCAGCCAAGGTCTCTATTCAGGTGCCTGGCAAGGGAAAGATGAGCTTTCAGCCTTGATAGGGTGAAATCATTGTATTTAGGATGCAACTGAAGGTTGGCCACCGATATCCACCCCATTCTGTAGTGAAGGATTTCTATTTATTATATGGGATCACAGTCAACCAGCTCCCACCAAACTCATATGCCTAATTCAATGCATACCTATGCATGAGTAGTGTGTTTGGGCTAGAGATGCACTTCCTCATCTTTGTGCGATATTACAAGCTACTCCCTGTGCAGAACAGGTCATTCTACTGCATGCTCCCATGGTGCTTTGGGAGCAAGAAGTATACTTTCAATTTTAACACCTGGGACTGATGGCACAACTAGCAAAAGAAGTACTTTTTTATGTCTGTGCTAGAGTCATGGGGGAAATCTGGTAACTGGTTGACTGAAAGTTTTGAAGTCAACGTAGATGATCATTCAGTGCTTCTTGACAATAAGTTGAAGAAACACTTCTATGAATTTGATGCCAGGATACGGGCAATGGCAGATTAGGGGTACTTATTTGAAGAAGCTAATCTTTTCTGTCATGCCCCACACATGGCTTAGCCCAACTACTACTATCTGTAACTCAAAGTGTCTCACAAGACACTGGGACCCATATGCCTTATGTGCACTTCAAAGGGTCTAACTTATGTGTATATTGCTCAGCTAGGCATGCTACTAGGTGCCCACCAGGACACATGCTGGGCCCTTGCCAAGGACACTACTAAGGCATTGGGGTGTGCCCTAGGAATCCTACCAGCCTGACCATGTCACTAACTTGCACAACGAGGCAAGGCCGTAAATGTAATTTTTTTTCAATTGTTATGCTTTTGGGCATATCAAGTGTGCATACAAGATGCATGACATCGAAGATACCCATTCTCAAGTTTTGAAACTCATTTTCATATGCAAGGAGGTTAACTAATCACGCATTTCTAAGCTCACACAAGCTATACTACACAAATGGACATAACCAAAACCACATAGGCATTTCATACCATCATCGAGTTTACATAAACATCAACTTACATATATTCACAGAAATTTAGATGTCTTCAAGCATAAGTAAGCCTACCCAAGGCCTACTTCAAACATACATACCAACTATCGCAATGTTCCTTGGAAACTACCAAGAGCACTCAAAACACACAAACATCTGAGAGTGTCAATTATATGCCATTTTTTTAGTAATGGCTGAGAGCTACTTTGAACATGTAAATCAAAATGATGCTTTGCAACATAAGGCCCAATACTACACCCATGATCAACAAGGCCATCCACAACACTAATGCCCAAGAGTACGCGTCCATACCCTTAGCCTGTTCCTATTAGTGTTGTGCCTAAAAGCCAATCATAAGATAATTGTATTTTGCACATTGAGTCATGATATTTTATTAAGGCATTAATCTAGAAATTATATTTGTTGTTTTGTTTTTGCGTAACATAATAAACATAATTATAACCCTAGAATAATGATATTCTTAAATGTCCCTGGTCTAGTATTATCGTGGAGCGGGTTATGATACTACATAACCACTAGCATATGTGGAGACTAATATAAGATATGTAGTCTACATATGGGTACAAGTTGGAGAAATTGTGTATTGGACTGACCCACCAAGAGAATGTTGTATGGATCGTTATATGAGTGTCATAAGTGATTCTCATAGTGATCATGTATATGTAGTCCTTTAACCTAAGGTCATCAAGGTTCCCTACATGTGAGTCACATACTTTGATACCTCCTTTTGTTGCTCGTAACTAAGTGAACTTGAAGGAGGTCATTGGGTATGTTACATATCATGCAAAGGATTTTGTATGATCAAGATGGGATTTGTCCCTCCTATGTAATGGGAGTGATATCTTTGGTGCCCTTGGTATAGTGAGACTAAGAAAATGCATGGTGATGCTCAGATGAGTTGATATACGATATCAATGTCATCAGTTTAAGTTAGTCTACTCGATAATCAAGAAACCAAAGATTGGGTTATACAAGAATGACATGCTCCATGTCTTGTGCTTAGTCTTGATATCTTGGACAAATGGACAACGGCATATATGGGTAATGATCATGAAGGTTTAGTCAAATCACCAACAATCTTGTCACTTGAGTAATAATGACGTGTTGCTAGACACGGCTCATTGCTTATGATAAAAATGTGATTTATGATCATTGCCAATGTGGTAAGAGCTTATTAGGTCACACACATAAAGCTTATTTGGATTATTTGAGTGCATAGGCTAATTTATTTGGGTTATGGTTTCATGATAATTTCATATTAATAATTGGCCTAAAAGTTGAGCCATTATTAAGCCCGAAATTAAAACTAATTGGATTGGGGCTTTGAAACGCATTAGGCATAGAAGTTGCGTCTCACTATAAAAACATCATATAGTGAGAACTTCGCGAGCTCTTGCCCTAGGCTCCTAAAAAGTTCTAGCCGCACTCTTCTCTTGTCATTCCTTGGAAGACGCAAGCTAGCACTGCGAGCGCAAGAGGAACATATCTGCCAATACATGGTGGAGGCATGGTGATCTCAATAGGCTTGTGTGGATACCGTAAAGACCTTGAACATGTCAACTGTTCAATTTTTTTTATTCGACTCAACAGTTGGGTGAAAGATCTCAACCAAATTAGGTATGAAAATTTCGAACACCCGGTTTACCCCATTTTGCTTGGATCTTCGAGGGTTTCAATTATATTCTACTACACTTGTTTGGCTACTAAAACCCTACAATTCCTACAACCTACTCACAAAGCCTATAAGCATTGCAACACTTATATGCCTGCACTTACACAAGACTAGTACTCGCACTTATTGAGCTTACTTCTCAAATTGGGTTCATACCTTAGCAGCACCACCAAAACCACAACTCCTAATACACAAGTTACTCAAGCTCAGTATGCTTTCCTATAAAGATATAGGTACATACAGGGCATAAGTTATATTGCATAACTAAGTAAGGATTCACACGGCTACAAAGCCTATTTAGTTAAGCCGAAACTTAACCTTTAATGCTTCTGCAATTTAAAACATAGAAACAAGGAAAACCAAACACATATATATAACAACTTATCAATTATCTAACTGATAGGGGTCATCACACATATCCAAATCACCAAAGCAACCAACACACACACCACAAACCCTAGCCATAGACTCGGCCTAAAGGGTACTAGCAAGTACACACTCAGGTTAATTGAATTCTTGTTTCCATTAGTTCCTTAGTACATATAGAGCTCCGAATTCCTACATAGGTTGGCCTACCAATGTAACGATTCTAGTACTTGCCATCACTTAGCTAGCTAGCACTCAAATCACTTATACCTGAGGTAACCATAGCCCTTACAACAATCTAAGCTCATGAAGATCAAAGCCATCACCTAGACGTTTAATACTCAACTTGAGCATGGAAATTTAACCAAAATCAAGAGGAGTATAGTGAAATCCTTACCAACCATAGCCTTAATCCTTTCGGCCAAGCTTCACACACCAAAAACCAAGCTTGAAGTTAAGCTTTCCAAGTCACCTATGGTCCAAACTAGCTCGATCAAGCTCAATTTCCCAATTCAACTTCAGTCTTTCAAGAAATCATCATAAACCTAATCCTCCCTATCCAAGAACATCCATGGACTTCTAAAATGAAGTCAAAGCCTGAGTTTGCCTAGTTAGACTAAATGGAGGCATGCAAAATTCGGTCATGTGCCACATGTTCCAAAAATGTCCTTAATGCTACTGTTAGTGTTCTTACTTCTTGCATGGCTTGCTTTAGTCCTTTCACAAACATTTTCATCATTAAACCCACCCAAATATGTGTGCAAAGTAGTTCCCAAGCTTACAAATTGATCACTACATCCTTAAGTCATTCAAATGATTGTTCTCGTGCTCTCAAATCTATCTTGGAGAAGATCTTAGCTCCTTTGAGTTGATCAAATAGATCCTCAATCCCAGGGAGTGGATACTTGTTCTTGATAGTCACTGCATTAAGCTTCCTATAGTAAATGCATAGTCTCAATGATCCATCATTCTTCTTCACAAATAGCGCTGGAGCTCCCCACGGTGAAACACTTGGCCTTGTGAACCTTTTTTTCAAGAAGTTCATCAAATTGTTTCTTGGGCTCATTCATCTATTTGATAGACATTCTGTAAGGAAGAATGGATATTGGACTAGCTCTTGGTTGTAGCTTGATCTCAAACTCAATCTCCCTTGGTGGAGCAATACTTGGCAGTTCTTTAAGAAAGATTTATGGAAAGTCTCACACTACAGGTTTTTTGTTCACGTCCCCATCACAGTGCAATTCATTCAATGCATAACAATAATCATGCTTAGAAATCACAGGTATCTCATCTAGTACCTCTTGTTCCATGCCATGCATTTCATACACTAATTACTTAGAATTCACTAATGCATGCACTTCAGCATTAGCCAATGTGATTTCCCTCTTAGCATAATGAAATCTTATGTTATGCATAGCAAGCCAATTCATACCCAGTACTATATTATACTTGGGAATATCCAACACTAGCATATTAGTCATAACCTTAGTATTTCCTACTACTAGCTCATAATCCTTAGCTAGTTCATTAGTAAAAAGACCTTGACTACCTGTTATCTTCACTAAGGATATACTAGGCATAATTTTAATAGGCAAATTCATAGCATCAACCAATTTCCTAGCAATTATAAACACAAATGCACCAGTATCAAACAGAACCTTAACAAGCATACCATTTAGGTAATTGCTACTTCTTAGTGCTCCACCCTGCTATGATGTCTCTGGCCTTTCCACTTGAAACACTCTGCCAGCTCTTTGCACTAGGGGCTGTGCCATTGGAGGAATTGGTCTCTTCTATCCCTCCCTAGTTGCTCCCTCTCTTGGTCCTGTTCTAGTAGGCCTCACTGGACCTTAGTCTTCTAGCCTTGTTTCGTGAGCATGTGGGCAATGCTTGATCCAGTGATCCATTGCACCACATCTCAGACACACTTAAGTGTCAAAGTAGCAAGGTTTATTTCCATGAAAGTTCTTGCACATAGGGAACCTTAGGCTAAGGGACTTCCCTTTAACCTTGCCCTCGCCACCAAAAGGAGAATTCTTAGCAATTACTTTGCCATGTTGTGGCTTCTTCTGCTTGCTTCTTATCTGACTACTTTCCCTTGATCCACTAGGAAAGTACCTAGTTTCATTCTCCTCTTGCTCTACTAATAGAGCCTTCTGCTCTGCTTCATAATATGTTACTACCCCAAATGGCCTTATAGCTTTCCCGATGTCCGATCTTAGGCCTTTTACAAATCTCTTTACTTTCAACTCCTCTAGTCCATGATACTGAGAAGCAAATCTCACTAACTAATTGAATTTGTGCCCATACTCTAGGACACTCAAGTTAAGTTCCCTTAGAGCATCAAATTTAGGTTCTTCATGTCCTTGATAGCATCACTGATGTACTGTTATTGAAAAGCCTGAGTGAACTCTATCCAACTCATATCTATATCTCTTCCTAACCTTCTGCCCTTCTGGACAGCATATCTGTCTCTGGTGTTTCTCCACCACATTTCTGCACTGCCTACAAAATTGTAAGTAGCCAGTGACACCTTCTTGGTGGAATTCAGTGACATCCTCTGAAACATTTTTTCTATGAAGATTAACCACTCAACAGCTCTTTCTAGTCCTACTTTTCCATCAAACTGTGAAGTCCTAAGTCCTTGGAACCTTTCTATCAGTCTTACTTCATCTAGGCCTTCCAGATCATCGGCTCTCTATCTCATGGATTTATAAGACTCCTCAACATGGTGATGCTCTCTATGGTCTCCCTACCTTCTTCTGCCTCTTCTCTCATGGCCTTTCTCAATCTCATTCCTAGTGGAAGAATTGTCATAGATTAAGGAATTCATCCTGGACACTTAACCAATCTCATATCCTACTCTTCTTGCTTTCAAATTTCTCTTATCCTCATCTTCCACCTCATCAGCTTCATCATTTTTATCTTCTAATCTTCAAGAAGGAACATGGTCAGATGTGTTCCTGGCCTTCTCTTGTTCTTGCTGCTATACATTCTAAACTAGTTCTGCTAGTGCTACTTGAATTCCTTGCTATTGTGCTTGCATTAGCCTTACTAAGTTTTCATTGAACAGAACTAAGTTTCTCTAAAGGTCCAACCAAACTTGTAGCACTTCGGGCTTTGGTGCCCCCTGCTGGCTTTGATTTCCCCTTTTTTACCCACTTCAGGGTAGTCCAATTATGGTGCCAAAATTGTGCATTTAGACTCCCAGGATTGCTAATGTTCTATAGGCCATCAAAACACTACCCTTGGTGTGCATACCCAGGTGGCCCTCTTGGGCACTATGTAAACACATGCATATTGGTCCAACCATCACACACATATTCACATTTCATGCACACTATGGCAGCAAAGAAGGAAAACACTAGCACAAGTCTTAATCTTGCCTACCACACATTAGGCAATCTTGTTAAGTTCTAGTCACCAGCCACTGCACCTGTAACTTCCACTAACAAACTGTATCATTTTAGCCATGTACCTACATGTTTTCTTTGCTCCATTATCAAGTAGAGACCTAGAACAAACAAATTAATTTTTTTTTACATCAATAGCCCACCTAGGGACCAAGTTATGGATTTTTGGACTTGGATACAAAATTCTGACCAAATGAACAGTAACTTAGCCAAATTTGCAACGTCATATCTTTGGCTACAGACTTCCAAAGTAAAAAATTCCAAATTTTAGTTCAACCTCTAGATGTTCTCTAGGTGTGATCAAAATTTCATACAAATATTTCTTCTACACAGGGAGATATAAATGTTAAGTGTAGAGTTAAAATTCTGGTCACTTTATGACCATTGTGCCCATATAAAATTTCATAAGTGTGCAAACACTTCATTCACAAGGGGAAAACCCTCCATAGCTATCACATATATGTCCATTACACATATGAATTGCATTACCTTGCTTTTAACAACTTTATGTAGTAGAAAAAGAATTTACAAGTAAGCAGCCCATCATTCACACTTTGGTAGCTTTGCACCACATCACTTACATAGCGCAAACATTACTCAAATGTTTACATACTTGTCCCATTTTACATGCACTACATATACATGCATACATGCACTACAAAATGGTCTTAACTTAGCTAAATACACATCCTAGGTTACAGGAGTGCCTGAGACACAATGGACTCCAAAACAGGATGTTGGACAGCTGCGCACAACACAATAAATACCACCATTAAAAATACCAAATGTGCACCTAAAATCCACAACATTTCTAGATCATAAATAGACATATGGAAGTTCATGTATGTCAAAATTCAAATCAAAACGCAAACCAAAAATGTCAGTTTGAATGAGATCTTTCTGCTGGACCTGAAATGACAGAATTGAGGGGAGTAAGTTTCATTGAAAAACTTAGTAAGGGCAACACTTGGATTCAATAGGCAATGTGACCATCATTAAAACCTACATCCAAAGAAACTAAAACACAAAAACCATAATGCATATATACAAGATATAGCAACCAAATGCAGCAGCCATTCACAACCAACAAACACAGGAAATGCAACAGCAACAATAACCATAGGTTAGTCCATAAAACATGCATTAAACATAAATAAATCACTTTGGCAGCCCTCCTCAAGCTAATACTTGGTCTTAGGAGGATTGTAATAGTAGTTAGTACATATGTTGGGCTCTAGAAACCCTGATTTCACTACCATCTTTGTGCACTTCAGATTACGTAATAAAACCTTCAATAAGTGCACTCCCCTCACTAAGCTTGGTTCATCAAGCTCATGGCTATCTTCCAACCTTATCCCTAGCTCCATGGTTGCTTGAAAATACAGAAAACAACCCATGAGAGCAAGGGAACCCTTACCTCGATAGGTATGCTGAAATTGGAGCTTGATCCTAGGTGCACTCAAGCAATAGAACCAAATAACTTCCAATTGTGCTTCCTTGACTTCAATTCCAAGTAGCTTTGAGTTTGAAGGTATGGTAGCTATGGAGGAAGTTTGGCTGTGTTCTTCACCTAGAGGAGGATAAAGGTAAGAGAGAGATAAGTGATTTGGCCACTTAAATGGCCTTAAATGAGCTTAAGGGCACAAAACACACTTAACAAGCTTAACCTTGCTTTATGTCATTTTCCTTCTCACTAATTATGGTTTCTTTGTCTTAAACTCATTGGTACACATGGGCCCAAAATTTTTGACGTTTTATCAAGCCTTGGCTGCCTCCCCCATAGTGGGATAATTCCACAATCTCACACTTTAACTTATGTCAAAAGCTTGAACACCTTAAGGTTTATACTAGGACATTTAGGTCCTTAATGCCTTTAATGTTTCCTTTGTCCAAACTTGTCTTCCATGAGCAATTTTGTCCTCCAATAGTAGTTTCATATCATTCATATCCTTCCCATAACTCCCCAAAGTCTATTGAGAGTTTTACAATGGAGTACCCAAATTTCCAAAACCTTACAAAAAAGTCCATAGGTTACCTAACAAACAAGCAACCCTTAAGGTTTTCTTGGGGGGCCAAGTTACCAACTTGGAACACTTTTAAGGAGGTGTTGATCATGCCTTTTACCCCCGACACTTCAATCACTATGGTGAGAATTACCTAATATAATGGTTTTTAGCCATTATGACGCACTTGTAATTCTCCTATTTTTGTGAGGTGGTAACAAGAGGCCTTAGGGGTGGTTCCCCTTTCCTTGTGGCAACCATATTTACTTCCTGTTTATTATTCATCATAGAGCACATATAAAGATCATAGGTATTTTAATGGTACTTGACACTAGCAGCTGATGAAAATGACTTCATGTATGTTGCTAGCATGTAAATGCAACTATATGTACATGTACATGTGCAAACCAGGCTCTGATACCAATAACTGTAACCCACTTTGGGGTAGTCTAGTTATGGTGCCAAAATTGTACTTTCGGAACTCCTAGGGTTAGTATGTTCTGTAGGCCATCAGAACAATATGCTTAGTGTGCGTACCCAAGTGCCCCTTTTGGGCACTATGTAAATATGTGCATATTGGTCCAACCAATACACACATCGACATTTTATGCACACCACGGCAGCAAGGAAGGAAAACACTCACACAAGTCTTAATCTTGGCTTCCATACATTAGGCAATCTTGTTAAGTTTAAGTAACTAGGCACTACACTCGAAACTTCCTCCAAAAAATGTATTAATCTAGCCATGTACCCCATAGTTTTCTTTACTTCATTATCAAGTAGAGATTTAATCCAAACCAGGGATTTTTTTTTAAAATCAATAGCCCACCTATGGATCAAGTTATGGATTTCTTAAGTTGGTTACAAAATTTTGACCAAATGTACAGTAGCTCAGCCAAATTTGCAATGTCATACCTTTGGCTACAGGGCTTCAAATGCATAAATTCCAAAGCCCAGTTCAACCTCTTGGTGTGGTCTGGGTGTGGTTGAAATTTTATACCAAGATTCATTCTACACAGTGAGATATTGAACTTTGAGTGCAAGGTTAAAATTCTATCAACTTTTGGACCATTATGCCCACACAAAATTTCATATGTGTGCAAACACTTCATTCACAATGGGTAAGCCCTCCAAGGCTATCCCATAAATTTCCAATACACATAAGAATTTGATGCTGTTGCATCTAGCAACTTTATGTAGCCAAAATAGGATTTACAAATAAGCAGGCTATCATTCAAACTTAGATAGCTTGTGCATAGCTACGCATACATAGCCAAACAGTCCTCAAATGTTTGCATACTTTTTTCAACTTTACATATCTTATATGTACATGCCTCCATGCACTACATAATGGCCTTAACTCAGCTAACATATGCCCCATAGTTACAAGGGAGATTTAGACACAATGCACTCCAAAAACAGGATGCTGGAAAGCTGTCGCATAACACAGTAACCACCATCACTAAAAATACCAAATATACTCTTAAAATCACCAAAATTTTTAGATCAAAACTAGATACATGGAAGTTCAAATACCTGAAATTCTTGATGAAAACTCAAGCCACAAGGGTCAGATTGAATGTGATCTTTCTACTGGACCAGAAATGGCTAGATTTGAGGGGAGTAAGTTTCATTGTGTAACTTAGTAAGGGGAAAACTTATACCATTAAGGTAGTGTAACCCTTAGTATCACCTGCATCTAAAGACACTTAAACACAAGAAAACACAATGCAAATATCCAATATAGAGCATCCAATTGCAGCAGCCAATCACAAACAATGAACACATGTATGCAGTAGCAACAATTAACATTGGTTAGTGCATAAAACATGAAATAAACATAAGCAAATCACTATGGTGACCCTCCTCAAGCATAACCTTGGCCTTAGGAAAGTTTTAACACTAGTTAGTACTAACTTTGCAATCTAGAAACCTTTAAATTCACTACCATCACTATGCACTTTAGACTAGCTCACAAAACCTTCACTAAGTGCACTCCCCTCACTAAGCTTGGTTCATCAAGCACTTGGTTTTCTCCCAGACTTAACTGTAGGTCCATGTGTTACCACCTAACAAAAATGGTAGAATTACAACCTCCATGTGGAAAAATGGTCAAAAAAACCATTACATTGTGTAATTCTCTTCATAGTGATTGAAGTATGAGGGGTAAAAGGTACAAGGAACACCTCCTTAAAAGTGTTCTAAGTTGGTAAGTTGGCCCCCATGAAAAGCCTTAAGGATTGCTTGTTTTTCATGTAACCTGTGGACCTTTCTGTAAGGTTTTGGAAACTCGGGTACTTAATTCCCAAACTCTCAAGAAAGAGCCTTGGATACTTATGGGAAGGATATGAATGGTATGAAAGTGCTATTGGAGGACCAAGTTGCTCATGGAAGACAACTTTGGAAAAAGGAAACACTAAAGGCATTAAGGACCTAAATGTCTTAGTGTAAACCTTAAGGTATTCAGGCTTTTGACATAAGTCAAAGGGTGGAATTGTGGGGTTATCCCACCATGGGGGGCTGGCTATTGCTTGATAAGTAGTAAAAAAAGGTGGGAAAAATGTGGACCATTAAGTTTAGGACAAAGAAATCATGCTTATGGGCGAAGAAAATGACATAAAGCATGATCAAGGCTAGTAAGGATGTTTAGTGTCCTAAAGCTAATTTAAGAAGCCAAACTCAATTTTTCTTCTCTCATATTTGGCCTAAACAGTTTTCACCATGCTCCACACTTATTCTATACCGCCTCCATAGCCACCATACCTCCAAGATTGAAATTGAAGGCAAAAGGAAGCAATTGGAAGCAAATTAGAACTATTGCTTGAATATTCCAAGGACCAAGCTTCAAATTTGGCTTACTCATCATGGTAGGGGTTCTCTTGATCTCATGGATTGTTTACTATATTTTCAAGCATCCATGGAGCTAGGGCTAAGCTTGGAAGAGAGCCATGAGCTTGATGAACCAAGCTTAGTGAGAGGGTTGCACTTATTGAAGGTTTTGTAACCTATTCTGAAGTGTATAACGATGAAAGTGAAATGAGGGTTTCAAGAGCCCAAAATTAGTACTAAATAGTATTAAAATCCTCCTAAGACCAAGCATTAGCTTGAGGAGGGCTGCTATAGTGATTTAGTTAAGTTTATTGCATGTTTTATGGACTAACCTATGGTTTATGCTGCTGCCGCATTTCGGACAGGTGTCGTCTGCCCGCCTTTGGTGTTCTCGAGATTCCCAACTTGTTCACTTTTCCCTCCATAGGCTAGTGGATCGACGCGTCGTAAAACTAGGTGTGTCAGTCTCGAACAATGGGCCCTAGTTTTCTGGATGTCAGAAAATGCGTCCTAGTTTCTCATGATGGGCGACACGTGGCAGTCATCAGCTGGGATGGGCACGCCTTTTCACGCGTGAAGGGTAATCCTGGTGACGTTTCACCTTCGCGCAGCATTTATGACACCCTTTTGCTTTCCCTTCCTCGATCTATATAAGCCTTCCTCTTGTCATACTCTTCACTTGTGTTTCTTTGCTTTCACTTTGCTCTCGCTTTTTCTTCTTTTTTTGCGGCGGTCTTAGTGGCGGAGCAATTTATGGCAACCTTCCACTATGGAGTCCTCCAACCCCGACTTCAGCAAGACCTTTGGTGGGTTCTGACTTCTAGCGTTCCTTCGGTGTTTCCTTTTCTTTTCGTTTTCCGAAGTCATTTTTTCCCCTTTTCTGAAGTCATTTTTCGGTCAACCATGCATATTCCCGAGAGTTGGCAACCTCTTTTGTCTCACCCTTGTTGCACCACTCCTGAAAAATTAGAAAAGTGGAAGACCAAATTTTTTCTTCCCTCGTATGCTATTACAAGGTTACCTCGCCTTGGCCAATTTAGCTTTATGAATTGGGGTGACGAGGTTACCGTTTTCCAAGCCCAACTGAAGGCTGGACTTCGGTTTCCCCCTGTGAAGATGATTTGCGACTTTTGCTAGTTTCATGGCATAGCCGTGAATCAGCTTCCTCCCAACTCATTTTTCTGTTTCAATGCCTTTCTCTACATGTGTGGGATCTTCGGGGTAGAACCCCATTTCATCCTATTCATGTAGTATTATAAGCTCTATCCGGTTCCGAAGAGTGGCTTTTATTTCATACTGCCTCGGGGATCTGGGAGCAAGAAATTTATGTTCACCTTCGCTACCAAGGATAGCTGGCGAGGGTCACAAAGGAAGTTCTTCTTCCTAAAGGTGGCGGAGGCCTGGTCGCACGTCCCGACTAAGTGGGCTCGGGGAAAGCTGGAGGCGGATGTTCTGGATCCCAGGAATCTGCTAACTCCTGAGTTGGCGGCAAGGTTTGGGGACTTTGACAGACAAATCTATGCTGTCGCCGACTGGGATGCCGAGGTTCCTTCACGCTCTCTCTACCCTTTCCTGATCATGTGGAAACTCATGACTGAGGATGTCCTTCGGGAGCTGGGGGTGGTTACGGAGCATAAGACGGATCTCGGCATGCCAGCTCCTGCTACTGAGGGGAAGAACTCTTGGCTGGTGAAGCTCCTTCGGAGCGAGCTCACTTACAAAGCCTTTTCTAAAAGTAAGTTTCTTTCAAAGTTTTTCCAGCATAAGTGCCTATGGACTTACACTGATTTCTTCCCTCTTTTTCAGAGATGGGCGAGGAGTCTACTGCCTATTACAGGTCTCTCTTCCTTGGTCAACCCGAGAAGGGAGAATAAAAGAAGAGGCGCAAGGCTTCTGGGAGCGGATCATCTTCGGCTAAGAAGGCCAAGAAGGACACCCCTCGTCCCCCTCCGGAGGACATTTCGGAAGCTGGTGATATTATTGCTACTTACACTAAGGCTGGCGATGTCATTGCAACTTCCACCATGGTTGCAACTTTCGCCGAGCCTGAAACTGCTGCCGAAGTCCCTGCCGGGGTGATTGCCCTTCCTGCTCCTCTGAGTCCTACCATGTCGACAGATCTTGTGGGCTCTTTGGCGGATCTTTCTGCTGAAGATTTAGAAAGACGTCAAAGGGCAAAGGGCAAACATATTCCTACCATCGTGGAGCAGGTCGGTGACTCTGATGACGACTGTGCCGAGGTCGTGCCAGGTTTGTCTTTTTTTCCCTGCAATCAAACTCACATTTTTTTATAATCAAGGAATTTTTACCTGATAAGATGCGTGTTTCTTTTTACAGAGGATCCGGTGCCCCTAGCTTGGAAGATTGAGCACGCCCGAAGAAGGGATCTTCGGGATTCTCATGTCTAGAAGGACAAAGTCCCAAGGGAGCCGTTCTGGGCTTTCATGGAGGACATGAATCTGTTCTCCGTGGACTGCCGAGAGATGGCTCCCCAAATGGCGAGTGGCATGCTTACTCAGGCTTCCTTCAAGGCAGTCGCCGAGGAGTGTGCCTCCGAGGATGCCCTTGCTGCAAAACTTTCCTAGCATGCTGCTTAAGTAACTTCTTCAGGATCTTTGCTTTTCCTTCCCATTTTTTGGCCTAAGTGTTTTTGGCTTTCCTTGTGCAAATTTCGCTAAGTACCTTCTCTTTTTTGCAGCTTTTAGGGTATAGTGGGTACCTCCAAGCTTGGGCAGCAAAGCAATCTTCGGCCCAAGCTTGGGCTGAAGACAAATTTGAGAAGGCCAAAGTCTTTTGTGCCAACTCGGTGCTGACGAACACCAAGTTGAGCCAAATATGCAAGGAGAAGATTGCCAGTCTTCGGGAAGAATTCTTGAAGGGCCAAGAAAAGTTCTTCAAGGAATTTTCCAAGAAGATGTCCGACCTTGGTGGCAAACTGGTCAGCCTAACTTCGGCCAACGAGACCCTTCACAAGGAAAAAGAAGGGGAGTCTGCCCTCTTGGCGAAGGCCATGCCTGAAAATGCTGAACTCCAGGCCAAGGTTAACTTGCTGGAGGAGGGTTAGAAGAAGAAGAAGAAAACCGAGGAGCTGGAGAAGGAGATTTCTGACCTTCAGCAAGAGGTTTCGGATCTTCAACATGAGGTGGACGAGTTGGATATTGAAAGAGGCAAAGCCGTCCAAAAGTCCAAGGTCACTTTTCAGGACGACTTCCGCCCAACTCATCACCAGTTTCTGAAAAAGTATTCGGACCTCGATCCTTCCTTTCCGGCTGCCCTGGATATTCCCCGGGGGACCTCAGTGGATGTGGTCAAGACTCGAGTTCCTTAACCTGCCGTTCCCTCCTCCTGCACCGAAGGCGGCGGCAAAAGACTCAAGAGCCAAAGCTTCCCACGACGCCGGGGTCCCTTAGATAATCTAGGACCTTTGCCATCTTCTTTTTCTTTGTACTCTTTTCCTTGTATCAAGACCTTCTTCAATGAATTTTCCTTCATCATTTTGGCTAAGTCTTTTTGAGCAATTTTTGTTTCCCACTTGTGCCGACCACTTTCGGTCAAGAGACTTCGGTACTTTCTTTGCTCATTTTCGTTGGCCATTCTTCAGGAGGTCTTTCACAGTTGGCGAAGTCCCCTTAGGCAAAGTTTAGCCTGCCCTTTGCCGGCTGTGTTTGGTAGACTTGCCTACTTTTGGGCATTTATAACCTAACTAACTTCGGAAGGAACAGGAGACTTTCGGGATTCCACGCCTCAGCTTTGTTCGGCAAACATTGTCAGACGGGGGAAAACTTTCTGTAGTTAGACAAATTTCTGGCTTTCACCATTTCTAAGTGTAGAATTTCTTTAAGGCGCCCGAGTACCTTGTACTTTTTCAGTTTTTCTCCCTTCGGTGTTGCCGAGCTTGTGTGCTCCCATTCGGACCTTGTTTAGGACCTAATAAGGCCTTTTCCTGTTTGGCCGAAGTACCCCACAGGACAGTTTTGTTGGGTTTCGGGTGCCAAATAGCGCAGCGGAATTTAACCAGAACCCTCCAGGATCCATGTGAAACGGGGTAAACTGGGTGTTCAAAAATTTTCATACCTAATTTTCGGTTGAGATCTCTCACTCAACTGTAGAGTTGAATCACAAAACCTGAACAGTTGAATCCACACGAGCCTCTCGGGATCACCACGCTTCCACCACGTCCTGACAGATGCGTTTCTTTTGCGCTCGCAGTGCTAGCTTGCGTCCTCCAAGGAATTGCAAGAGAAGAGTGCGACTGTCCTTTTAGGAGGCTAAGGCAAGGAGACCTACGAATTTCTCACTTAAAAGTTTTATTTATAGTGAGACTCAACTTCCAGGCCTAATGGGTTTCAAAGCCCTAATCCAATTAGGATTTAATTTCGGGCTTAATAATGGCTCAACTCTTGGGCCCATTATTAATACGAAATTAAAGTGAAACCATAACCCAAATAATTAGCCCATGCACTCTAATGATCCAAATTGCTCTATGTGTGCGACCCAATAGGCTCTTATCACGTTGGCAATGATCATAAATCACATTTATGATCATAAGCAATGAGCGGTGTCTAGCAACACATCATTGCTACCCAAGTGACAAGATTGTCGATGATTCGACTATACCTTTACGATCATCACCGATATATGCCATTGTCCCTTTCTCCAAGATATCAAGACTAAGCATGAGACATGGAATGTGTCATTCTCGTACAGCCCAATCTTTGGTTTCTGGATTACCGAGTAGACTAACATAAACTGATGACATTGATATCGCATATCAACTCATCCGAGCATGGCCATGCATTTTCTAAGTCTCACTCTATCAAGGGGCCCGAAGATATCGCTCCCGTTACATAGGAGGGACAAATCCCATCTTGATCATACAAATCCCTCCGCATGATATGTGACATACCCAATGACCTCCTTCAAGTTCACTTAGTTATGAGCAACAAAGGAAAGTATCAAAGTATGTGACTCACATGTAGGGAACCTTGATGATCTTAGGTCGAAGGACTACATATACCCTGATCACTATGGGAATCACTTATGACACTCATATAATGATCCATGTAGTGTTCTCATGGTGGGTTGGTCCAGTACACAAGTTCTCCAACTTGTACCCATATGTAGACTACATATCTCATATTAGTCTCCACATATGCTAGTTGTTATGTATTATTGCAACCCGCTCCACAATAATACTAGACCAGGGACTTTTAAGAATATCATTATTCTAGGGTTACAATTATGTTTGTTAAGTTACCCAGGAACAAAACAACAAACATAATTGCTGGATTAATGCCTTAATAAAATATCATGACTCAATGTGCAAAAATACAATCATCTCATGATTGGCTTTTGGGCACAACACTAACAGGTTTTTTGGGGTTCTAATTCAGCCTCTCGGGGGTGAGGTCTCTTTTTCCTTGTTCCTTTTGGCCTATCATGCAGATTTGCACTTATGGCCACCTTCTGCCGAAAAGGCCTCCTTTCAAGCTCGGTCGTTTCTCGGTATTTGACAACTAGGTCGAGCTTAGTTCTAAACCCGAGGTCACTTCCTCTTTCGTCAAACATCTGTATGCTGGTCAAACTTCTTCAAATGGATAATGGCTTTCTGTACTGGGGATAAGCGAGAAAAGTGTCTCCTCTTTGGTCCTCGAGGAGTTGTCTAATAATTCCTTGGTACAGTTAGGAAGTTCTCCTGGCCATCTTCCTTTTACATTTCTCACAGTCCCTCTTTTATAGCTCTTTTAGCAACGTTCTGTTTGTCTGTTGCTCAGGGCTGAGCTAATAGGCTGAAGTGCCTTTTTATTCTGAGGTCGGTGAGGAATTCTTGAAATCCCTTGTTCATAGACTAGAAATCACTACTGGCCAGTGTCACCGTCGGCATGCCAAATTAGCATATTATGTTCTTTCAGATGAACTTTTTGTGCACCTTCTGACGACATGGTTGCTAGGAGTTCTGCCTTACCTCATTCAGTGAAGTAGTCCTCTGCTGTCATGCAGAACTTCACATCTCCGAGTGCTGTTTGGAGTGGCTCGGTGCAATCTTTCCGAGGTTATCCACTCCGAAGGCAGTCTTCGGGTGCTAGCGTGTCTCTGGCCGTTTTCACACCTCTTGGATGAATTGTCCTGCACCCTTTTTACCGATATATATATTTTTATAATGGAGTTGCATACCTTTGCCTGCATAGTTTTTCCTTAGTCAGGAAATATCGTCCGGAGCGTCTTTGCACTTTCTACCTCTTCATGAGGATTTTCAGGACTCTTTGGCTGCGAATTCCTCTAGGTAGGATCTTTCCACTTCCTGTGCGAGGTTACTATACCTAGCGTTGCCATGCTCGGATGGGCCAACACTTCTGGTAATCAAATTTGATCGTTCTGGTGGCCTCCCTGCCTTCGGTCCCCCGAGGGGTTATCCCAGCGCCCTGATGTTATGTGCTTGGGTTCCACTGACAGGGAGTTTCCACTCTGGATCTACCTTCGCTCTGTCTCCCTTGTTTTGCTTCAGCCTTCCTTATTTCTGGGATTTCGGGGATCTAGTCTGCCAGTAACTGGGCGCTTGCTTCCCTTCTAGGATTACGCATGATGTAGTACTCTTTGAGTTCGATGCACCATTTCGATAGTCCTTTATGAATGCTCTACCCTTTTTTGCCAGGTCGCGCAGAGGCAGATCAATTCGGACAGTGATAGCATGTCCTTGGAAGTAGAGTCGGCGCCTCCTGCCCGTACGTCAAGTCGTAGATGACCTTTCGGGGCAATGGGTTTTGACTTCATTGCTGAGGAGATGGCGATTTTTTTTTCTCGGGTGCAGGACTCTTTCGTTAGGGAGGTTTGGGTCACCCCGACCCCACTTTTCCCATAGGTTATACTCCGGGGGGTATGCTTCCCGCCGAGGACTCAAATCTCCGTTTCCCAAATTCTTGCGAATTGACACGAAATTCTCTTCCTGTTGAGATACCGATGGGGAGGGCCTTCGGCCTGAATTTAGCTGCGGCCTTCTTTGGCTTGACTACTGTGTCATTTCGACCATGCTAGGGTGTGGGAATTTGCGCAGCAAGCCAATGGTAATAGTCAGAGGGCGTTCACCCTCGGGTAGGGAATTCCTTGCTGCCATTATTCGGTTGCCCGTTGAATCTCTGGCGCGGACGAAGACCTCGGGAGTCCCCTCTCCTTAGAACCCTGAGCTTCAACTTTGGCAACCTGGGAGTGAGTTCCCACAGACAGCGCCAGATGATGCGGTCCGGTGGTGCGGAGCCAGCATCTCCACTGTGTGTAGTGGTGAAGGCAGCAGGGGTTCCTGGAGGCGAGGGTTTGTCCAGAAGGAAGGGGTCCGGGGTGGATCACCTTAAGTGATGGCCAGCAGCTTCTTGGTCCCGTGGTAGGCAAGGACGGGAGGTACCTCCGGTGTGGGAGAAAGCCCGGAACAGTGATTCTTCAGGGAGATCTGGCTAAAACACTCAGAAAACAAAGGTTAGGAGGCCCCCGGGTTGGTTTTCCGGGGGGGAACCTCCGATGCCCAAGTCAGTGCTTTGAGAAGGAGAGATACTCAGTAACAAGCACAAGGGACTCTTGCCTGGCGTGTCTTTCTGAGGGTCGGAGGGAGAGCATTCAGGCAAAGGGAAATTTTTGAGGCGGAGGAAGTAAAGCGTCCTGTGTTTTCCGGCTTCTCTCTCTCTGTTCTCTCGCCAGAAGGCCTCCCTCTCCTGTGATGATTTCCCTTTGATAAAAGGAAGAGGGTGACCCCTTCAAATGATTACACGTGTATGGCACGTGTATGGTTGGATGTTGTTCGTACTTCTAGGCGTGGGGGCCCCTAGTCACCTGCAGGCTTCTCGAGCCATGAGTCGTAGCCCTTCGTGATAGTACGTTAGACTGCAATGGCGTGTCAGAGCGTATCTGAAGGTGGCGTGTCGGAGACATATATGAGCGGAGTGTCAAAGACTCCTTAATAGCTCTTGCCGTACAACCGAGGTCCCTTTGGTTGATGTCTCACTTTCGGGGTAAGGAGGCTTTTCTCGAAGCCGGGCTGGAACTTCGGCCTCTCCATCTTCGGAGGCTGGTCTCCCTCGGAGGGTGATTGGTCCTTCTCCCTTGAAGCTGGTTCGGTCGCCTTCCCGAAGGAGGTGCTGTGTTGGCTCCTGAAGTTGGAATTGGCAAGCTACCGAGGTCATGTGCCTCAGGTGTCTGGCTCTCTCTTTTCCGTGGTCGGTGGGTAAACAGGGCGATAGCACTTCGGCTATCAACATCTAAACATGTTCCTTCTAGAAGAATAGGAAACAGAAATGATAAAGTTAATGAGGTGGAAGATGAGGATAGGAGAAATCCGATAGGTAGAAAAGTGAGATCTGCAATTGGTCAGGTGTCCAAGATCAATCCTTTAGTCTATGACCCTTCCTTAACTAGGAATAAGATTAAGGAAAATCATGGGAGAAGGGGTAGGTGAAGGCATAAAGAGCATCACCATTTTTAACAGTCTCACAAATCCAGGAGACAGATAGCAAAGGATCTAGAAGGCCTAGATAAGCTCTGAACTAAGTTTAGGGGCAAAATGGTAATTTTGCACGCTGAGTAGCCGGGATGAGTCCCGAGTGTTTTAAAATGAATTTTTAGAACTTAACTCTTAACTATAACTCAAACTTGACAAATAGACAAGAATTGAATCAAGAACTGTTAAGTTACAAAGATGGGGGACCTAATTGCACTTAACTTGAAACCTTGGTGATCTTGGTGTTAAGTCATGTTTTTGAGGCTTGGAGAGGCGTTTTTCTCCATCCCCTATTTTTGAACGAGGTAAGATTTGTGTTCTTGACTGAATTCTTGGTATTTGGTTGATTGGAAGCTTGGGTTTTGGTTAGGAGGCAAGAATTCAAGGTTTGGAGCTTTGTTTTTGGTTTGGAATTGTGTAGAACTTTGGGAGCTTGTTTGAGGGAGGAGGAGCTTGATTCTTGCTTGGTTCTTGGAGTTAGGGTAAGGGAGTTGTGTTTTAAGTTCATGGAATGCCATTAGCTTAGATTTTCTTGAGAAATTCGAGTGGTTTTAGCTAAGGCATTAAGGAAACGTTTTGGTGAATTATGGTGGACTAGCAGGATTGAGAGGAATTGTTTGATGTTACAATACATCATAGCTTAGCTTTTGATAGTTGGTCATGTTCCTTGCAACATGTACTTTGTGTGTATGAAATTTGGAGGCATTCCATGCATGTTTGATATGTGTGGGAAGTGTCCAAAGTTCATAGCAGCAAAATCGCATTTGACACCCGGTTTTGTTTTCAGCATAACTTTTCGCTCGGGCGTCCGATTGAGGTGATTCAAGATTCCACTCGAAGCTAAGAGGAAGTACTATGACCTCAATGTTTTAAAAACACTTAAATTGTCCCATTTTTAGATTTATATTAACTCAAAGTGAAGGCAAGTTTTTAAGGAAACTATGTTGCAAATGAACATAATTAGTTATCATTAGCTCAGGTGAGAGGTTTCGAACCCTTGTCGGCCTAGCTGTGCCGTAGCCATGAGGCCACAAGGCGAAACCTTGTTCATCTAGTCTACATCAACGAGGCCCTGCGGCCTAGTCTGCAAAGTCCCACCATAATTCCCCTGCATAACAACTAGGTGAGAGGTTTTATGATTGTTTGTGGCTTGCTAAGGTTCGCCCTTGGGCCGAGTGCCAGGTTGCTAAGTAGTTGCGCTTGGCCTGGTAAGGAGGACTACTTGAGGAGAGGTCTACGGACCTGGTTATATGCGTATATACTAGTACCCTCATGCTGTGTGAGCTCGCAGCTAGAGTCCTAGTTTTTCTTGCAGGTACATGGAAGACCCCTTACTGAGAATTGTTGAATTCTCACTCCCTGTTTGTTATGCAGAGCCTGAAGTTGCTGGACCGGATAATCGTTGAGGATTATCGCGGTAGTGAGTTTTTGGTGTGTAAAGGTATGGTAGTTGAGAAACCTTGAGTTTCTAGTTTACCTAAGTGCTTAGTTGGGTTGTTGGTCAGTTTGCAGTACTAACTAGTTTCTTCCTTTGGCTGTAGAGCCTAGTAGCACTTGGCAGAGGACTTGTGAGACTCGCCACTGGGACGGGTGTCCAAAGTGGGAGTTAGGGTAAAGAGATATCAGCAAAGTCTTGTATTTTGATATAGCACTTTAGTTTGCCTCCATAGTCTATGTTATAAAGAGTCCTTGACTCCAGGATTGTTCTTGGGTGAGAGCATTAGTTGCTTCATTGTACGAATGCTTTCACGAGTTGTTTATGTGTAGTTAAACTCACATAAATGTTGATTTTGATATGCTTTGGCAGTTTGTGTATATTTGTGCAGAAATTACTTGGCCGAGTTCTTGTTTAATGTTTTATGGTTTTAATAAACCAAGTCAAAGCATAAGAACATGCATGTTGCATTTCTAGGTTAATCAACTAGTAGCATTGGATTTAATCCGCACACATACTCAGCTTGCCAATTACAATCCACTATGAGACAAACGCTTACAGGGTATCCCGGGCAGAGGCACGGGGATCGTGTCAGACACGACCCTCAGGAATTTGTACTACCAACCTCAGGAAAATTCTCTACACCACCCTTAAAAGTATATACGACAAACTCTGGAAAAAGGTTCCTTACCTTCCTTAAGAGTGTACATTATCAACCTTAGGAACATAAGTCTATCATCCTTGACTGAGGAAATGTCTACCAATTTGAAGGGCCTTCTCCAGTCACCCTTAATTGAGATTCCTGTCCGAAGGGGTCTCAGATCCCCAAAGGGGTCTTTTGGAGAAACAACAAATATAGTTTAGGGATCTTTGACAAGACGCCTTGCACATGCCCCTACCTTTTGGCCAGAACTACCTTTGGCCAGTTGGAGATTCCTCTCTCTGAAGGTATGGACCAAATCCAACCAAACACATGTCCTGATCAGCTCAAGCTAGGCACAACGGCCTTCTTCCCCCAGCCTTCTATAAATACTCGGGAGGCCCCCAAGTAATTATGTGTGGGACTCTCTCATTCTTACTCTTTTCTCTTAGCAACTTTTCTTTTATATACTGATTCGGGCATTGGAGGCTCCTCCCCTAGAAACACACTCCAGGGAGCTCCTAACCCACATTCTTCAAGGTCTTACAGATACCTTCTCATTGGAAGTCTCTCTCTTAGGCCCAGCGTGTCATACAATGAAGATGTCACTAGGCATCATTTGGTGCTGTCTGTGGGAACCCATCGCCAAGTCGCTGTCATGGAGACTCAGCGTTCAAAGGACAAAGGACTCCTGAGGTCCTAGTTTGCGTCGGAGACTCAAGCAGCAACTGAACAACTTGCAACAAAGACTTCCCTGTCAGATGATGAGTGTCCTCTGATGATCGTAATGGCTTTTCTACATGACTTTCAGTGCTCTATTATGGCTAAAATGACACAACAAATCATCCAAAGGTGGTGACACACACCTATAAAAGGAAGGCCACCTTCACCAGACGCCTGTCCAAAAAAAAGTGGGAGTCCTTGTGATGAGTCCTCAATAGAAAACATACTTTCCCAGGGATCTCACGTTGCAGGGGTAGGGTCGAAAGAGCACAACACCTCCCATTGGTGAAGTTTGTCCCTGGATGAGAAGTTCCTTTCATCATGCAAATGAAGTTACTCACCAAGAAGATGACACTATTCTCCCCTGCTGGCAGTTCCCAAGCAGCAAAGAAACGAGGGTACTACCGTCTTGTTGGAGAAAATCCTAGAAAGGTTAGAAAAAGTGGAAAAATAGGTCTCTTGAAAGCCTGTGTGGTCATGGTTATTGAAGACCTTCACTAGAGAGGAGTCCCCCTTTATTCATAGGATAGTAGAGGCACCAATGCCCAACGACTTCTGAGTACCATGCTTGGAGACATACGATGGGTGCAACGACCTCGAAGGCCACTTGACGAAGTATAGGAGGAGCGTTGTATTGCATGGTGCCAATGATGCCACCCTCTGCAAATGTTTTGAAATCAACTTGTTAGGGCTAGCAACTGCGTGGTACAAACAATCAATTTTGCTTTAGTCACTTTGTCTCGTACAAAGTGATAGCCCAAGGCAATGTGCTTCATTTTAGAATGAAAGAAGGAATGGCACAAGCATAGGTAGTGCTAAGATTATGACTGTAGAGCATAGGTGGCACCAGAAGAGAGACTCCAAGGTCATGAAAAAAGGACTGAAGCTAGTCAAGCTTACAAGATGCAGTGGATATGGAACGATACTCAGCTTCAGTGGAAGACTTAGCAATGGAGCGTTGCTTCCGGGAGCCCCAAGAAATTGGCCAATCGCCATAATAAATAATATAGGTAGAGGCAGAATGAAAGTTATTAGGGTCTCCAGCCCAGTCAGAGTCTTCAAACATGACCAAGCTAGGTGCCTTATAAGGACGAAGAACAATGCCATGATCAGAAGTATGCTTGAGATAACGAAGAACACGTTTCAAGTTAGCAAGATGCAGGATGATGGGCTTGTGCATAAACTGAGACAATTTATTAACAGCAAAGGCAATGTCAGGCGTTGTGAAGGAAAGATACTGTAATGCACCAACTAGTTGATGAAACTCTGTAGCATCTGTGGCAGCAAACCCATCAACAAGATGAAGAATGGTTAACTTAGAAAGTGGTGTACCAACACCGTTGGCATCTTCCATATGAGTCTAGAAGAGGATGTCAAGAATATATTGCTGTTGAGAGAAAAAAAACCCAAGGATGTGCGCATAACCTCCACACCAAGAAAGAAATTTAGCTTACCTAAATCCTTCACGGAAAAGGCTGATGAAAGCATAGAGAGAAACTGCTACAAGAAAGCTTAGTTGTTCCCAGTAATAATGATTTCATCAATGTCGATAAGAACATAAGAAACAATCTCACCACGGTTGTAGATAAAAAGGGAGAAGTCGACCTTGGAATTTGGATAGCCTATACATAGAAGAACATTGGATAAGGACTTGTACCAGGCTCGTGGGGCTTGCTTTAATCCATAAATGGCTTTCTGAAGACAGCAAACAAGTGTTGGCCGAGTAGGATCAACAAAGGCCAATGGTTGCCGTATATAAACATCTTTAGAGAGATCTCTTTGCAAAAAGGCATTGTTAACATAACCTTGATGGAGTAGCCAATTATGAGAAACAACAATTGTAAGAACCAAATGCATGGTAGAGGCCTTGACTATAGGACTGAAAGTTTTAGTGTAGTCTAGGCCAGGCCGTTGATGAAAGCCCTTAGCCACAAGACGTGCTTTGTACTTGGGGGTGCTACCATCGGGGTAGAACTTGGTACGAAAGACCCATTTGCAACCAACAACATTATGAGAAGAAGTTGGGGGCACTAGTACCCAAGCATTGTTTTTCTGAAGAGCATCAAGTTCCTGAAGCATTGCATTTTTCCAATTCTGATCTTTCAAAGCTGCAGAAGCAGAAGTGGGTTCTAATGGAAGAGGAAAAGGATGTGTCTCGGAACCATGGCTTTGTTTGGTAGCTTGGGAGCGAGTAACCACAGGGTAGCTATGTTTGGGAGGTTCAGACGTTTGGGCAGTTGGTAGAGGTGGAAAATTAGGTGCTGGTTAGGGGAAAGCTATGTTTGGTAGAGGACGATGGCATCTCTGGTAGGTAAGCAGGGGAACAACAAAACGAGGGGGAGGGGTTGGTGAAGTAGGGACTGGAGGAACCTCTTGATAGAGACTACCAATTAAAAAAGGAGGTAAAAATAAAAAAGGTATCACTTGATTTGTTGAGTGCCAAAAGATCACTGTTAGAGTTGAATTGAAAAGGAATGGAGTCTATATTTCCAATGACCATTTCTCCACAATCCCAAGAAAAATGAGAAACAGTTGAAATGGATTTTGAAGATGGAAAGAGATAAGGAAAAGGAAGAATATGTTAATAAAAAACTACATAACAAGTAATGGAAATTTTGATAGTGTGTGTATCAAAACAAAGATAGACACTTTGGTTGAGAGAACATCTTAGAAAAATGCAAGGTCTAGACTTAGTTTGAAACTTGGGCTTATTATAAGGTTTAAGCCAAGGATAACAAAGACAACCAAAAACCTTTAACTTAGCATAGTTTGGATCTTGATAAGAAAGAACAGTAAAAGGTGACCTATTTTGAAGAATAGGTGTAGGAAGACAATTAATGAGATAGACAGCAGCTGCAAAGCAAAAGCCCAATACGAAGAAGGCATATTGGCATCATGAAGAAGAGATAAACCATTTTCAATAACATGGTGATGTCTACGTTCAGCTGTCCCATTGTGTTGAGGTATGTGAGGTGGTGTGAGAAGATACAAAATCCCCTCTGAAAAGAGAAAGTGCTATAGTTTTTGAAATTCTCCACCACCATCAGTATAAAGTTGGAAAATTTTAGTATTAAAAAAATTTTCAACAAGAAGCTTAAATTTTTTAAAAGTGTTATAGACATCAAATTTGTGTTTTAGTGGATAAAACCAAATATATTTAGTAAAATGATCCACTACACAAAGATAGTAATGAAAACCATCAATGGAAGAAACTAAGGTAGCCCCCCAAACATCAGCATAAATGAAATCAAGTGGACATTGACTAGAAAGGGTACAAATACTAAAGGGAAGTTTGTGAAATTTATTGCAGTTGCAAGAATTACAAAAATTGGAATTGAGAGAAAAACTAGCTAAAGAATATTTAGATAAAATTAAATTTAATATTTCTGTAGCAGGATGACCAAGATGATGATGCCATAAACTTGGAGATGACTTGGCTATGGTTGAAACTCTGGGTGGAGATTTTGGAGTTGCAGCTGAGAGGAAATACAGACCGTCCTTACTCTACCCGCGATGAATTGGCACCCCCATTTCTAGGTCCTCCACATAAGATGAAGAGGGAAAGAATTCAATAGAAGCATTATTAGACTTGCAAAATTAAGAAATAGAAAATAGATTATTTCAATAGAAGCATTATTAGACTAGCAAAATTGAGAAATAGAAAATAGATTATTAGCAATTTTAGGAGCATGAAGGGAATCGGAAAGAGTAAAATAATGATTAGAGGTGTGTAAGGTAATAGAACAAGAATGACATATAGGCAGAGAGTCCCCATCACTAATGACAAGTTGATCAGGACCAGTGTACTCAAAATATTGACTGAAGGAGCCAAGTTTAGAAATAACATGATGTGAGTGCCAAAGTCCAGAAGCCATGGTTTTCTAGTTGATGTGGTAGCATTAACGAACGGGTGAGAAGAGGAGGCAGGATGATGAGTAGTGCAGTCCCAAGCTATAACGCCAAACTCAAAACAAAGCTAACACCGTGGATTGTAGGGCCGACAACTATGTTTGCGATTGAAGGTGCCACAGGCTCGAGGAGAATTGGAAGATTGGTTGATCATGGGCAGGTTCTTTGGAGTGGCTAAAAAAGGTGGCTGCTGGTGGTGTTTGGTGGTGGCGGCATTGGCTATAGTTATGGTGTAGGTTGCATCTTGCTTCTGTAAGAAAACTTCATAATCCATAAGCATGTCATGGAGCTCTTCAAAAAAAATGGGAGTTGGACGAGACATTATGGTAGCTGCAATCTCCCGACATTCATAGCGAATCCCATTGAGAATAAGAATGGTGAGATCATCATCCAAAACTAGAGTATTTGCCATTGCAAGGTCATCAATCACGTTTCTGATGCACCGAAGATATTCATACATGGTGCAACTGCCTTTGGGTATTATGAAACGCTCCTTCAGGGACATAATTCTGCTATAAGACTTATTGGCAAAGATATTTTCAATTGTCTTCCATGTTTCATAGGATGATTTCATAGCAGCAATAAGAGGAAGGACATATTCGGAGATAGAAGTGAAGATGCCATTGAGGATGAGAATATCTTGGCACACCAAATAAGAGTATTCCAAATTTGGAGTTGGTTCTTTTCCCTCTGCAGTAGTAATTTCTTGCGAAGGTTTAACATGTTTCACATTGACAAATCAAAAAAGATCCAAGCCGAGGAGAAGGACTATGGAATTGTGCCTTGCATAGATGGTAGTTGGATTGCATAAGCCTGATGGGAACCTGAGCTACTGAATTGATAACCTAAATCTTTTTCTACCATTGTTAATAAGGAAAGAAAAGAAGCAAGTCGCACAGGATAAAAAAGAATAAGGTATGGGAAGAGGATGAGAAAATTTAGGGTTTCTTTCAAAAGGATAGCAAGAGAGCAAGGGAGAAAAGGATCAAACCACCTTCGCCTAGCAGTTCATCAGAGGTAGACCGGCAGTGAAGATGCTAGTCCAAATGTTCAGAGCAACACATGACAGTCAAGGAACTAATGATGGGTGGCCCAAAATTTGACCATAATCACTCTGAGGGTCAGGGTCACCAACCTCGGTATTCTGCCGAGGGAGGGGGCAGACCTCGAAAACCAAGGGGGAAGAGGCCAGTATCATTCACCCCCCAAAACACAATAAGAACAAACTGATTGACCTAGAAAGGCAAGGAACAATAATCCAGCATCCAAAGGCCATGACCTCGAATAACAAAAAAAACATGAAGAAATTCTATCAATTTCATTGGGACCATGGGCATGATATCGAGGATTGCTTTCAATGAAGAAAGTATATTGAATCCTTGATTAAGCAAGGGCTACTTCATCGCTACTTGTGAATGCCATTGGCCAAAGCATGAGAAAGAAAGAAAGAAGATAAAAATGAGAGGATGAAGACTATGATTCTGGCCGATGCTGGAATTGAAGTCCCAAAAAACACCCGCCACCTTTAGCGGGTATAATCCAGACAATCACAACTGGAATACCCTTGGTTAAGAGGAAAAGGAAACATCAGGAAATCACGATGATGGAATTTGACAACCTAATAAACAAGCTTGTTTGGAGATATGGGTCTACAGAGAAGTTTCCACATGACGACCCTCTCCTGATCATGGTGAGGATGGGAAGCTGGGATGTCCAGAGGGTGCTCATCGATGATGCATCGAATGTTGATGTCTTCTTCTCCCACTTTTTGCTGAACTTGGGTAATTCCAAGGGTGATCTTAAACCTGTTACCATGCCTACAAGTTGTTGGTCCCTCAAAAATCCCAGTGCTTAGATGGATTGTGTTAGTGTTATGCCCAAAACCCAATCATGAGATGATTGTATTTTTGCACATTGAGTCATGATATTTTATTAAGGCATTAATCCAGCAATTATGTTTGTTGTTTTGTTTTTGCGTAACTTAACAAACATAATTGTAACCCTAGAATAATGATATTCTTAAATGTCCCTGGTCTAGTATTATTGTGGAGCGGGTTGCAATAATACATAATAACTAGCATATGTGGAGACTAATATGAGATATGTAGTCTACATATGGGTACAAGTTGGAGAACTTGTGTACTGGACCGACCCACCATGAGAACACTACATGGATCATTATATAAGTGTCGTAAGTGATTCTCATAGTGATCATGGTATATGTAGTCCTTCGACCTAAGATCATCAAGGTTCCCTACATGTGAGTCACATACTTTGATACTTTCCTTTGTTGCTCGTAACTAAGTGAACTTGAAGGAGGTCATTCGGTATGTCACATATCATGCGGAGGGATTTGTATGATCAAGATGGGATTTGTCCCTCCTATGTAACGGGAGTGATATCTTCAGGCCCCTTGATAGAGTGAGACTTAGAAAATGCATGGCCATGCTTCGATGAGTTGATATACGATATCAATGTCATCAGTTTAAGTTGGTCTACTCGGTAATCAAGAAACCAAAGATTGGGCTATACGAGAGTGACACATTCCATGTCTTGTGCTTAGTCTTGATATCTTGGACAAAGGGACAATGGCATATATCGGTGATGATCATAAAGGTTTAGTCGATTCACTGACAATCTTGTCACTTGGGTAGCAATGATGTGTTGCTAGACACCACTCATTGCTTATGATCATAAATGTGATTTATGATCATTGCCAACATGGCAAGAGCCTATTGGGTCGAACACATAGAGCTATTTGGATCATTAGAGTGCATGGGCTAATTATTTGGGTTATGGTTTCACTTTAATTTCGTATTAATAATGGACCCAAGAGTTGAGCCATTATTAAGCCCGAAATTAAATCCTAATTGGATTAGGGCTTTTAAACCCATTGGGCCTAGAAGTTGAGTCTCACTATAAATACAACTTTTAAGTGAGAAATTCGCAGGTCTTCTTGCCCTAGCCTCCCAAAAGGACAGCCGCACTCTTCTCTTGCAAGTCCTTGGAGGACACAAGCTAGCACTGCGAGCGCAAGAGAAATGCATCTGCCAGGACGTGGTGGAAGCGTGGTGATCCCGAGAGGCTCGTGTGGATACCATAGAGAGCCTGAACATGTCAACTGTTCGGGTTTTGTGATTCGACTCTACAGTTGAGTGAGAGATGTCAACCGAAAATCAGGTATGAAATTTTTGAACACCCGGTTTACCTCATTTCACTTGGATCCTGGAGGGTTTCGGTTAAATTCCACTGCACTATTTGGCTCCCAAAACCCAACAGATTGATCTACCCTTGATGCTAAGGGGTACCTCAGTCCAGATCAAGGAAGAACTCTTTGCTTCCACTATGACAAGGTTCATCATAATAGATGTCCCATCTTCATATAATTCCATCATCAGAAGACAGACGTAGGGCAATCTTCACATTCGAGTGGATGTGAAATACCTGGCTATCATGTTCAAGGCAAAGAAGGGTGGCGCAGAAATACTCATTGATCAAGCCGAAGTAAGAAAAGTTTTCATCAGAGCAAGACAGAGTCTGGTGAAAGTTCACATACAGACTTTGGGAGAGAGAAGCATGACTAGCGAAGATGTGATAGAGAGAGGAAGGAGTTATCTTGAAAAGATAAAAACAAGGGATGTAGAACTTGTCCCTGGCCAAAGTACCTGAATGGGGAAAATACTGTTCGAAGGCGACAAGGAAAAGCTTGTATCCCTTCTATTAATGAACAAAGAACTATTTGCTTACTTTCCAAAGGATATGCTTGAAGTAGACCCGGATATAATTCAGCACAGCCTTAAAGTACATCTAGATGTGATGTCACACCCCACACAGGCTCCAGCCTGTGCACCTAAACTGCCACCCAACTGGGCTACCAAAGTAGTAACAATTTTATGCAACTTTTACACTTCAAGTAACTTTTTAAGTACCATTATGGCTCAGCCATGATCTTTATTCTTACTCAAGATTGGTACTCCTAAGGCTAAGGTCTGAGAGGTGCCCCAGGAGGCTAAACAAGTAGCTTTAAATCATTACTCACATCACAAGGCAAGGCTTAATTAGTTACTTGCATCTCAAGGCAAGATTTGTGTACATTCATTGTTAAGTGTTTTGGGTATGTGCTCATCAAGTGTGGCATTCCAATGCATGGCAACCTAAAAGCCCATATCCACTCAATTCAAAATTTGAAAACACAAGCTATTCATGTCATATGCACATTCATCACAACAATGTTTAAGAGAGGTTCAACACATTATGATCAAAATCAAAAGCACTCATAACATAACTTGGCAATTCATGCATAACACTTACACAAAAGTTTCATAAGTCATCCGAGGCTACCTTACAAAATATCCTCCATACTAGTACTTATATACTTGGAACAATACCAAGAGTACTCAAACTACAAAATAGCCATTTGTTATGCATTATATATCCAAGTTCCTAGTAGTACCCGATGGCTACCTTAATGGTGTAGTACAATACCAAAGTTTGTAGGAAGATTCCTACAACTAAGCACATGCTCATAAGTTCAAACCATGTAACTAAAGCCCATGAGCACAAATCCATTTATCCTAGACTTGTTCCCAAATCCATACAATCCTGCAAAACTCAAACACATGAGTTTGTGCATTAACCATAAGACTTGCACTATGTACTTAGAAAGCCAAGCATTCGGTCTAGAACATACCTTGGAAAAACCAAGCAATAACTTATCACACAAGCAACTAATCAAGCTCAAGACCTTTTCCTAAAACATATAAAAAAAGGGGCATGAGTTTTTCTAAACTTAGTAAGGATCACTACAGCTCATTAACCATATTTACTTAAGCCCGAGAGCTTAACCTCCCATTATCCTACTTCTGCTGCAAGAAGGACAAGAAAACACCAAAACAACATATAGAATAGCATGTACACATAATAACTACAACTATGAGAGGTTAGCAAGCACAACCAAGCAACCAAGCACAAAACTCACACACCACACACACAATGTCCTTCTCGGCCAAAGTGAACTTGCAAGTACACACATAGTTGCCATCAACTTCTTCATGCTAACACCCATTCTACTAAAGCTCCAAGTTCAAATATAGGTTGGCCTACCTATAATGAACCTTAGTACTTACCATTAATGACTAGCTAGCCAACATATCACATAAACCTGAAGGTGTTCCATATGCCCCTCTTTAGCATTCTAAGATACTACTATCACTTTCATGCCAAAACACTACTTGAACATGGAACACTACCAAAATCAAGTAGTATACCGTGAATCCTTACCAATTTCATTCTTTGAAACTCTTGGCCAACTTGAATCTTCAAGACCAAGGTTGAAAATACAAGTACAAGGTTGCCAATGGCTGAGAACACCAAATTTGAGGTTGATTCTTCAATTCAAGCCTAAATTGCTAGGCTTTGCTATGAAATCGTGAAAACCTGAGTACAACTGGCTACACAAAGTGAAGGCATGCAAAATTCACACATGTGCCACATGGCACATTAATGTCCTCTAGCGCCATTATTGGCCTCACACAATTTTGCATGAAGCAATGAGATCCCTCTAAGCTTCTTAGTATCACTATTAACACCCGAAAAAAGGTTTAATTTGGCCCTTAAACTTTGTTTTTCGACATTAGCAACTTAAGCCATTTAAATGTACATTTTGAACCCAGTAGTTCTTGGTTACACATATATATGACTTTCCTAATTTTCAATTAAGTCCCTCATTGTTTTAATGCATTTTTCTTGCATTCTTGGCTTAGGCCAAGTACTGAGGTAGGGTCTTAACAGGTGAAGCATGTTCGATGGAAAAAGCATAGCCTCTTGGCATATAAGAACAATTTCATTAAAACTGAAGTCCAATGACTAACAGAGGCAGGCATAATAAGGGAGGTGAAGTACCCCAAATGGCTTAGCAACGTTGTTGTTGCCACAAAAGATGGGAGTGAAAAATTTTGAATGTGCATCAACTTTCAAAATATGAACAATGCTTATCCAAAGGACTTGTATCCTCTACCATCAATAAACCAATTTTTAGACTCTATTACCAAATACAGTCTACTTAACTTCCTCAAAACTTTCAGCGGATACCACTAGATTCAGATGGATGTCAAAGATGAGGAAAAATTTGCCTTCACCACCAAAGTTGGGACCTATTGTTACATCAGAATGCCTTTCGGACCTAAAAATGCAGGAGCCATATATCAAAGGTTGATGAATAGGGTGTTCGGCTCCCATGTTGGGAAAAATATAGATGTGTGCATCGATGATATGATAGTTAAAAGTAAAAAACCTAGTAGTCATATCATGCACTTGGGGGAAACATTCCAGCAGCTTCAAAAATTTGAAATCCATCTTAACCCTGAAAAGTGTGCTGCCAAATTCCTTAGGTTTATGCTATCTGAAAGAGGTATAGATGCCAATCCATAAAAGGTTAATGCTTTACTATGATCCTAAACTCCCATAACAACCAAGGATGTGCAGAGGCTTATGGGATGAATTTTGACCCTTAGCAGATTCATCTCTAGATATGGAGATCAGTGCCAACCATTCTTTAAGGTGCTCACCAGAGCAGCAAAAAAGGATGGCAACTTCAGTCCTGAAGAACATCCTTGGAAAGAAGATTGCCAAAAGGCTTAAGATGAACTTAAGAGCTACTAAACCTATCTACCAACACTTCAGCAACCACAAGAAGGGGAACCCTTCATCCTCTACCTTGTAGTCACCGAGAAAGCGGTAAGTTCGGTACTGGTGATGGAAGAAGGAGGAAAACAATGGCCGGTATATTATGTCTGCAAATCCTTGCAAGGTGTCAAAGTCGGGTACCCTCTATTGCAAAAAGGCATCTACGCCTTAGTCATGGCAAGTAGGAGGCTCCGGCCATATTTCCTATAACATTTTATCACGGTCCAAAGTAACCTACCTCTTCCAAATGTCATGAAAAGGGTGGATCATTCAGGGCAACTATTAAAATGGTGTATCAAGCTTAGCAAATATGACATTATATATGAAGAAGGTTAAGCTTTAGTAGACTTTATTACTGAACTCTTTAAAATGAGGGACACTCTCGATGACCTCAAAAATGATGAAGCCGAATGGGCTTTGTATGTAGATGGCACTTCAGAGTCAGAACACCAGGGGGCCGGAATAATACTATGAGGTCTTGAAGGGATGGAAGCGGCCAAAGCTATCAAGTTTGGATTCCAGGTCACCAATAACATCGTTGAGTATGAAGCCCTTGTGGTTGGACTATGGTTGGAAAAAATAGTTGGTGTAAGGAATCTAAATGCTTATAGTGACTCCTAGTTGATTGTCTGACAGACAATGGGGGAGTACGGTGCCAAGGATCCTAGTCTGGCAAAATACCATAACCTCGTCATAGAACTGATCCAAGAATTTGACAAAGCAAGCATAGAAAAGGTACCTTAGAAAGAGAATGTTGAATCTGACACACTGGCGAAATCAAAACTGTCAACTGAGGTACTTGACCAGCTATGCATAGCCATAATGGTGCTCACCACAAAAAAGAAGGGGTGGAAAGATCGTATAAAGGAATACCTGGTTAGCTCATCCTTACCCTAGGATCCAAAAGAAATGGTGAAGCTGCGTAGATGCTCCGAAAGATACTTTATGGTTGGGGAAGAATTATAGCACCGACGGTACGCTAATCCACTATAAAGCTGCATCAATGAAGAAGACATCAAGATAGTCCTCATAGAAGTCCATGAAGGAGCCTGTGGATCTCACATCGGGATTGACACTCTTGTTGGGGCACTACTTTGGTAAGGATATTTCTGGCCAACTTTAGGGAAAGACACAAGGCAATTCATCAAAAAATGTGATATGTGCCAGCGACACGCACCCATCCAAAGAGTACCCTCAGAAGAGATAACTTCGCCTAACTATCCTTGCCCCTTTGCTGTTTGGGATATTGACCTCATTGGCCATCTCTTGACCGGTCCTAGAGGAGTGAAGTTTTGCCTAGTTGTAGTGCATTATTTCACCAAGTGGATTAAGGTAGAGCCTCTGGCAACAATTTTAGCAAAAGACATCCAGAAGTTTTTCTAGAAGAACATCATATGTAGATTCGGTGTGCTAAGAGTGATAGTAGCAGATACTAGTTCCTAAATCATTGATAGAAGATTTCAGAAATTTACAACCAACCTTGGGGTAAAATTACACTTTGCCCCAGTTGCCCATCCTCAAAGCAATGGACAAGTTAAGGTGTCCAATAGAACAATAAAAGATGGTCCCAAGAAGAGGTTGAAAGAAGCCAATGGAAAATGGCCGAGAGAACTCTTAAGTGTACTATGAAGTTTTTGAACAACTCCTAGAAGAGCTACCAGTGAAACACTTTTTTCTCTCGTATTTGTCACTAGGGCCATTATCCCTACCAAAATTGTAGAATCATCTATCATAGTACAAGTGTTCGACGAAGAAAGGAACAACCTCAGTTTGAGGACCAAGTTAGATATGATTGACGAACATAGGGAGATGGCCAAACTCAGAAGAAAAGCTTTTCACCAAAGGGTGGCTGTTACTATGAACTTGCTTGTCAAACCTAAAGAGAATAAGAAAGGATACCTTGTTCTCCAAAAGGCTGAACTCAAATTTTGAAGACCATCTCATGGTGAACTTTGGGTAAATTGAGAAGGACCATATTTGGTGCTCGAAGAAGTTTGGCCAAGAGTTTATAAACGTAGAAATACTGAAGGAGAATAGTTGAAAAACACATGGCATTCAAACTCTTTGAAAAAATTCTACACTTAGAATTTCCCAACAAAAGGAGGTTAACCGAATATGGTTGCTTTCGAAAGTACCTTAGTGATATTGTATAAGTTTTACCGAAGGAGGTTATTTGAATATGGTTGATCCCAAAAGTACCTAAGTGTTTTTGTACATAGCAAGTTTCCCGAAAATATTGCTTGAATTCTATTCTAAGACACTTAAGAAAATGCTCAACTTTCCAAAAATAAAAGGCTAAGGCTTTGAACTCTTGATAGTATTGTTGTCGAGGGTAGTACATGAAAAAATCTATTTAGCATTGCTGAAGCGAACGTCATAAGTTACCCAAAGATGGTGAATCGTCCGAAAAGCCTTGTAGTCAAGCTATACTTGCCAAACATAGTGTTAATCATGGACTTAGCCACAATTATGAGAAATGAGGATAATTTCATTAGAAAGTGCAAAGTGCAACAAAAAAAACTAGAAAAACAGAGTCCTAAGGGTTACTTTACCCATCTATGGGCTCTTCAACACCAACAACCTCGTCATTGTCATCATCATCATCAATAGCATCTTTAGCCGAAGGGGGATGCTCTGGCAGGTTAAGGAACTCCATCTTTGACCACCATGAGGATGGTCCTTCGGGTATATCGAGGGCTCTTAGGAAGGACACATTAAGGTCAAGAAATCATAAGAGCATCTGATGGTGAGCAAGCCAAAAACCACCTTGAAAGAAGGACTTCACTGCCTCCTCTACTCTGGCCTTTTCATTTTTCAAACGCTCCACCTCCTTGTTCAGCACTTCCATTTCCTTCTCCACCTTCTTCTTCTTTTTCTTCTTTTTTTACTTCTTTAGCTGATTAATCTCGATAAGAAGCTCGGCATTGATTTCTAGTGCCTTGGTCAAATCGGCTATGGCTTCCTTCTTTTCCTTCCGAAGGACCTCCCCACCGATCTCAGTTCCATAACCTTCACTCTGAGGTTTGATATTTTGTAGGAGCACTCATTAAGGAGCCTCCTCTGGCTCTCCAGCACCCCTTAGTGAAGCTTGGCTAGGTCTTTCCTGGCAATTTTGTTGAGCTTGCCATATTTAATGCATGAGCTCATGAACATCTCTTTAGCCTTGGCCAAGTTCTCTTCTGACTGAGTTTGGATGCAGGATTGTTTGGTCACCAAGACTCAAAGGTAGCCCCTGTATGCTAAAAGCTACAAGGAAAAAGACCAATTGTGAGTTACATGAACTTATAGACCCAAAATTTTTCTAAGTACCCAAAGGCTAAGGTTTACCTGAGCAAGGTGCTCAAAAATCTGAGTAGTGAGGATCTAGTCACTCAAGTAGTCTTCGGTCAAGATCTAAAAGGTGTTGTTAGGACCACCTTTTAGTAGTTTGCTTAGGCCAAGAAAAATAAGAAACATACAATTAAATACAAGAGGGACTCAATTGAACATGGTAATAGTGATGTGAATGCAAGACTACAAAACTATGTGCCTTAAGTGCACTTAAATGGAAGACTGTGTTGAGTTTGGCAAGAAATAAATTTGGAGGACTACAATGCACACTTGAACTAGTGATGCATTTGAAACTATGAAACTTAAACTAGTAATTTCGGCCATGCAAATAAGTGCAAGGAGAAATGAAGAATTAGACCAATTTCTTTGGTGACTTTTGATGGCCGGTTATGATTATGTCTTCCACCATGCCATAAATCACTTAGTTCAATTAATAGCTAATGTCTTGGTAATTGGCCAAAATATGCATGGGATAAAGACCATTTCCAGCCACTTTGATTAACGCTTGGCAGTGTAGGCCATGAATGAAGATTAATGCCAAAATGAACATGCATTTTAATGACTAAAGTGAAGCCATGGATTCTTGAGGGGTGAAGTGAACCATGCAAAATAGGATGAGACTAAATAGAGCATTAGACCATCTTCTTGGACAAGTGTCCATGGCCGGCTGCCATGTCCCCCATTAAGCAAAATAAACAAGTGTTTTTGGTTCTTGATTGTGTTTTGGTTTGTTGGCCGAAACTTAAAGTGTTCCAAAAGGCTTTGCATGTTCTTGGTGTTCATGAAGAATTGCTGCCAAAATTAATGCCAAATTGAAGTGAAACTGAAGCTTGAACATGAAACCAAGCTTGGAGTCTTCAATTTTGGACGTAGGCGACCTTAAACTCCAAATTGAGAGGGTCAAAGGTGAAGAACAAGGTTCGGCCGAGAGATACTTAAGTTCCATTTGAGGTAAGGTTCATGATTCACTTAAAATTCTTGGTAAATGTCCATGATCAAGTGATTAGAATGGCTAAGTGATGGCCTTGTTATGCTAGCCAACCTTGGTTTGGAAGCTTAGAGACACACTCAACCGAGAACTTAAGCTTGTGTTTAAGAAGGTAGGATTCACGTTTTACTTGCTTGCCTGGTAATTATTCCATGAACAAGTAAATTAAGTAACTAAGTGATGGTTAAAATTTGTTATGTGATCTTAGTTACTTGATGGGCATTATTGAGGAGATTCGGTTTATGATTTGGTTAGCTAATCATTTATGGGCATGTGTTAGAATTCCTAGTGAAGGAGGCCAACTTGCTAGTGAATTCGAAGCTCTAGTGGAATGGGAGTGATGTTGTGAAGATGGAAGTGCAAAAAGTGCACATGGACACATGCTAGTGAATATGGCCGAATGTATCTTGTGGTGTGTGTGTGTGTTTTGTGTGCTTGATTGTTTGTTTGTGTCTGCAAACCGTTTGTAGATAGCTTAGTTATACTTATTATGTCTCAGTTACTATATGTGTATATTGGGTTTTTTTTGTGTTTTCTATGTTTTCTTGCCGGACAAGTAAGCTATAGAGCTTAAGTTTTGGACTTAACTAAATAGACCAAATATGGTAAGTTGTGAATCCTACTAAGTAATTGTTACTCATTGCCCATATATATTTCTTGTTTCAGGTAAGGATATTCAGCTTGAGTAGGTTTTCCTGAGTTACTTGTTTGTGTGCTAGGTAGTACCCTTATTGCTCAAGGTATGTGCCAACTCAATCCTGGCTTGATTACTTGCATTACAAGTCTTATGGGTTAAGGCCGAAACTTATATTCTAAGTTTTGCAGTCTTGTGTAGTTATGGGACACATCTAGGTGCAGGATGGATGTATGGACTATGGCTCTGATTGTAGTGTTCACTTTCATGACCATGAATATGGTCATTGGGTTGGTGCTTCAGTGTGTGCTGCTGTATTGCACACTTAGGTATCTTCTTGGGGAGTAAGGGAATTTAGCTTGTAAAACTTAAGCTTGGCTATATTTTGGACTTGTAGCATCCTTGAATGCTTCCAGGCTAGTGGTGCTTGTACTTAGGCCATTTTGTGTGTACATGTAGCCTTTGTTGTACATGGTTTTGTATGTGCATATGTTGGATGCTTATGTGCCAAGTTATGTTAAGTTTATGAGCTCATGGTTATGTTTCATGTAAGAAACCTCTTGAGATACTTTGTTTGGCCAAATATACATGTGCATGGAAACCTTGATTTTCAAAACTACAAAGATGTGGGCTTCTTGGTTGTCATTCATGAAAGTAGCACACTTGATGAGCACACATCCTAGACACTTAACTGATTAAGTGTACGCCTTGCTTGTATTGCAACTTATTGATTTACAGCCTTGCCTTGTGTTGCAAGTTAGTGGTTGGGCCCTACTTAAGCTGCAGGTAATTGTTCTAATTAACTCATAAGCCTCCTGGGGCACCTCCCAGCTCTTAGCTTAAGAAAATAAGACTTAAAACTACCTAACAAACAATTGCCAAAATAAAAAGGTAGTTAATAACACCTAAACTTAAGAGCATCCAAATAACTCTTGGGGAAGAAATGGTGAGTGGCACTGAGAGTGCACAGGCTTGGGCCTGTGTGGGGTATGACAGGCTTTGTTTGGTATCAGAGCTTAAGGTTTAGAAGGTTCTGATTTAGAGGAAAGTATAGCCTAGACTTGTTGTTACATAGGATTATATAAGACTTGTATTATTGGATATATGTGAATAGCTGCAATTTGAAGTGCAGGATAGGAACAAAAGGTAGGGAAAGAGAATCCCTGAAGCAAACAGAGAATGTAATAGCCCATCCTAGAGATGGCATGCATATAGAGGTGCCTAAGATACAAGCAGGTGCTATTGATCATAATATGGCCGAAGAGCCAAATGCAGGGTTTACATTACTTGTACCTGGACCACCTGGACCAAACAGGGAGAGGCCAGACAGGATAGAAGTGATGATGGATTCACTGCAGTTAACTATGGTACAAATGGTGGAATGAATTAGATTCTTGGCTAGAGGCCGACCTCCAATACATGAAAACCCAGAGTTGATGGGAGCAGGAGTAAACTTTGAAGCAGAAGGTAGAAATGGAAGGAGAAGGCCTGGCAAAGAGCTAGTGAATCGTGATTAGCATAGTGATAATGAAGGCAATCAGGAAAAAGAAGACGGTGATGAGGAGAGAAGACATCCCAGGGCTAGAAAGATGAGATCAGAGGTTAGGCAAGAACCCAAGACAAAGGAAGAGGATGAGGAAAGCCCAGACATTGAAGAGCTAGATGCTTATATTTACTCAAGGAGGACGGAGCCTCCTATAGGAAGTACAATAAGAGGGAGAAGCTTCATAGACAAAACTAGTAGTACAGAAGTAAGAGGAGAAAGGTCCAGAAGGGGTGGACTTAAGGAGGGCTAGCTAGAAGGGTTCCTGGCATTAAAACCTCTAGTATTTAGGGGTGGCAGTGACCCTGATGAAGCAAAGTTTTGGGTGTACCAGGTAGAAAAGATTTTTGTGATAATGGATGTATCATCTGCTCAGAAAGTACTTCTATGTACCATCAGGCTAGAGGGAAATGTAGAGCTATGGTGGAGGGTAGTGTAGAGGACATATCAGGAAAAAAATTAGAGGAGACCACCAGCTAGAAGAAGATCTATGAGGTGGGCAGATTTTCTGTAGGTTTTCCACCAGCAATATGCCAGTGAGGCCAGATAGATCAGAAGCAGGTGGAGTTTGATAAGCTGGAGCAAGGGGATCTCACTATTCTAGAATATGAATAAAGATTCAGCAGTCTAATCAGATATGCCCCACAGTATAGGGGACAGGAAGAATTAAGAACCAAGAGGTTTTTGTGAGGCTTGAGGCCTGAGTTGAGACAGATTCTCAGAATAGTGGGGACCAGGGACTACTACTCTATGACGTAGAGTGCCATTGCACTGGAACAGGAGTTCAGAGAACAAGCCAGGAGTAGACCTGGTAGTGAAAGCGGCTCCCAAAAAGGGACCTAGAAAAGACCTAGGGAAGAGGTAGGAGCTAGTGGAGGATGAAAAGGAAGCAAGAAAGAGAAGGGGCCACAGTAGTATGGTCCACAATGCCACACTTGTGGGAGATTCCATGGCAATAAGCCATGTTTCAAAACTGCTACTGGTTGCCACAAGTGTGGGGCACTAGATCATTGGGTAAGAGATGAGAGGAAATTACTGGGAAGGTTTAATCCCAGAGGGCAGCATGGGCAGCTGATACCCACGCCCCAATTGAGGACCAATCTGCCCAATCCATGAGGGAGGCAGGCACAAAAGCCCCCACAGGAGCAAAGAAGGCCTAATGCACCTCCAGGCAGGATATTTTAGCTGGAGTCATCCAGAAAGGTGCAGGTAGCACCAGACGCTACTAGACAGAAGGAGACTAGTTAGCAAAGGACTAGCAGGAGAGCCTTAAAAGGTACTATTTACCTTAATGTCTATTTAGTATCTACATTATTTGATACTGGAGCTTCATTGTTTGTGATTTCTAATATCTTGGTTAAGGCCATGAATTTAGAAGTAAAGTACACAACAAGCATGTACTTGGTTAAAACTGCTGGCAATGAAGTTTTATTCATATACCATATGGTTGAAAACTATGAAATCCAGATAGACAAGCTGAAATTGAGAGCATATATCATGGTGCTAGACACATATGATTCTGATGTGATTCTAGGCATGAATTGGCTAGGAGAAAATAAAGTAGTCATTGATTGTCATTCTAGACAATTAATAATGCCTAGCTATATACCATATGACTTAGATAAGTCACTAGAGTTAGCTATGGATTGTCAAATCAAAGTGTTAAAACACATGGTTCTAGAAAGTGACTATGAATGCCTAGAACTGAGTGACCAGGAAGTAGCTAATGAACTTAAATAGATACCTATAGTTCAAGATTTTCTAGGGGTCTTTCCTACAGACCTACAGGGATTACCACCAGTGAGGGAGATGGAGTTTGAAATTAAGCTGGTACCAGGAGCAGCACCAGTATTCACTGCTCCATATAGGATGGCACTACCTGAAATGGTAGAGCTGAGGAAGCAATTAGATGAGCTACTGAAGAGAGGTTTCATCAGACCCAGTGTGTCTCCCTAGGGGCACCTGTGTTGTTTGCAAAGAAAAAGGTTGGAACTCTTAGACTCTGTATTGATTACAGAAAATTGAATGCATCAACCATAAAGAACAAATACCCCCTCCCAAGACTAGGAGATCTGTTTGATCAGTTGAAGGGAGCAAAAATATTCTCCAAAATAGATCTGAGATCTGGATATTTCCAGTTAAAAGTTAGGGAAGAGGACATACCTAAGATCGCTTTCAGGACTAGGTACGAACACTTTGAGTAGACAGTAATGCGATTTGGGCTTACTAATGCACCTGCATTCTTTATGGACTTAATGTAGAGGGTGTTCAAAGCACACCTAGACCACCTTGTGGTGGTGTTTGTTGTTGATATCTTGGTATATTCCAAGCATGAGGCAACTCATAGAGAACACTTGAGAACAGTGCTTGGCTTGCTCCAAGAACATAAGCTTTATGGAAAGCTGAGTAAGTGTAAATTCTGGACTCAAGAAATTGGGTTTTTGGGTCATCTAATAAATGATCAAGGGCTAGCCGTGGATCCTGAAAAAGTAAGGTTAACCTTGGATTGGAAGCAGCCCTAGAATGTGAGAGAAGTCAGGAGTTTCCTAGGGTTGGCTGGTTATTACAGAAGATTTATGCCAAAATTTTTTGTTTTAGCAGCACCTATGACTCAATTAACCAGAAAGAACCAGAAGTTTGTATGGGAAACAAAATGCGAAAAAAGCTTTCAAGAGCTTAAGAGAAGACTGACCATAGCTCCTATATTAGTCTTACCATACCCTGAAAAGGAATTTGAAGTGTATACTGATGCATCTCATGTAGGACTAGGATGTGTCCCAATGCAAGAAAAGCAGGCCATTGCTTTGGGTTCAGACAACTAAGACCACATGAAAAGAAATATCCAGTGCATGACCTGGAATCAGCAGCATTGGTCTTTTCCCTCCAACAATGGAGACACTATCTTCTCGGTTATATATTCCAAGTTTTAATAGACCACAAAAGTCTCAAATACCTTTTTACTCAAAAGGACTTGAATATAAGACAAAGGAGGTGGTTGGAGTATTTGAAGGACTTTGACGGTGTAATTGAAAACATAGCTAGGAAAGCTAATGTAGTAGCAGATGCTTTGAGTAGAAGCTACACTGGAGTGCTTAAAGGTCATGAAATTGAGCATAAGGCCGAAAGCCTGAGCTTTACTTGCTTGGCAAGTTAATGGCTAGCTAAGGAAAGTGAGCAACTAAATGTACTCACCATTACACCGGAATGGAAGGAGCTTATCAAAGAAGCTCAAGCTGGTGATGAGAATATGGAATTGATATCTGGGCAGAAAAAAGGAGAACTGTACCAAGGTTTTTCCTTTAAACAAGGGATGCCATACTTCCAGAATAGGTTATATGTGCCTGAAAAGGTCAACATAAGCATTCAAATTCTGGAAGAGGCTCACTCTAGTAAATTGAGCATGCATCCAGGGGCCACAAAGATGTATCACACCCTTAGAGTTTATTTTTGGTGGCCATACATGAAGAAGGATATTAGCACACATGTAGCTAGTTGTGAAGTGTGCCAACAAGTAAAAGTGGAAACCAGAAACTAGGAGGGAAGCTGCAAAGCTTGCCCATACCTGAGAGAAAGTGGGGATCCATATCAATGGATTTTGTGGTGGGAATGCCACTAAAAAGAAGGAAACATGATGCCATATGGGTCATTGCAGATAGACTGACCAAGGCAGCTCATTTCCTTCCCATGAATCTTACTTATTCTTTGGACAAACTAGCATAACTTATATAAGAGAAATAGTGAGATTGCGTGGAGTACCTGATGACATAGTGTTAGAAAAGGATCCTAGGTTTGTTTCTAGGTTTTGGAAGTCCCTACATCAGTCATTGGGCACTAAGCTCAAGTTTAGTTCTGCTTACCATCTAGAAACGGATGGACAGATAGAAAGAACAATACAAACTCGAGAAGACATGTTGAGATACTGTGTAATTGACTTCCAATGTGAGTGGGATGTACATCTACCACTAATAGAGTTTTCCTATAATAATGGCTATCATTCAGTGATAGGAACGGCTCCTCATGAGGCCTTGTATGGCAGAAGGTGTATTACTCCTCATTGTTGGCATCAGCCAGAGGACAAATTGGAGTTGGGGCTAGACATTATTAAGGAAACTACACAGAAAATAAAACTGATCCAAGCTAGGATCAAAACTGCAACTGATAGGCAGCAAGCCTATGCCAACCTGAAAAAGATAAGAGACCTGGAATTCCAGGAACAAGACTGGATGTGGATCAAGGTTTCTCCCATGAATGGAGTAATCAGATTTAGAAACAAGGGAAACTAGCACCCATATATGTTGGGACATATCAAATTCTGGCCAAAGTTGGAAATGTTGCTTATCAGCTGGATTTGCCACCAGAACTAGGTAACATACATAATGTGTTTCATGTGAACTTACTCAAGAAATATGTTCCAAATTCCAAGCAGATAGAGATACCTACTAGTGTAACTATGGCACCAAACCTTTCATATGAGGAAGTACCAATTCAGTTCCTGGCAAGAGATACGAGGAAATTGAGGAGCAGGGGGATCTCTATGATTAAAGTTCAGTGGAGTAACCATACTCCTGAAGAGGCAATCTGGGAAGTGGAACAGGAAATTGCCAATAAGTACCCTTAGTTGTACCCTAGAGTAGTGAAGAATTTAGAGGACCAAATTCTCTAAGGAGGGAGTAATTGTTAGGACCACGCTTTAGTACTTGTCTAAGGCCAAGAAAAATAAGAAACATACAATTAAGCACAAAAGGGACTCAATTGAACATGGTAATAGTGATGTGAATGCAAGACTACAAAAATATATATCTTAAGTGCACTTAAATGCAAGACTGTGTTGAGTTTGGCAAGAAATAAAGTTGGAGGACTACAATGCACACTTGAACTAGTGATGCAATTGAAACTATGAAACTTAAACTAGTAATTTTGGCCATGCAAATAAGTTCAAGGAGAAATGAAGAATTAGACCAATTTTTTTGGTGACTTTTGATGGCCGGTTATGATTGTCTTCCACCATGCCATAAATCACTTAGTTTAATTAATAGCTAATGTCTTGGTAATTGTCTGAAATATGCATGGGATAATGGCCATTTCCAGCCACTTTGATTAATGCTTGGCAATGTGGGCCATGAATTAAGATTAATGCTGAAATGAACATGCATTTTAGTGACTAAAGTGAAGCGATGGATTCTTGAGGGGTGAAGTAAACTATGCAAACTACTATGAGACTAAATAGAGCATTAGAGCATCTTCTTGGACGCGTGTCCATGGCCAGCTACCACGTCCCCCATTAAGCAAAATAAACAAGTGTTTCCAGTTCTTGATTGTGTTTTGGTTTGATGGCCGAAATTTAAAGCGTTCCAAAAGGCTTTGCATGTTCTTGGTGTTCATGAAGAATTGCTGTCAAAATTGGTGCCAAATTGAGGTGAAAGTGAAGCTTGAACACGAAACCAAGCTTGGAGTCTTCAATTTCGGAGGTAGGCGACCTTAAACTCCAAATTCAAAGGGTCAAAGGTGAAGAACAAGGTTCGGCCGAGAGATACTTAAGTTCCATTTGAGGTAAGGTTCATGATTCACTTGAAATTCTTGGTAAATGTCCATGATCAAGTGATTAGAATGGCTAAGTGATGGCCTTGTTATGCTAGCCAACCTTGGTTTGGAAGCTTAGAGACACACTCAACCGAGAACTCAAGCTTGTGTTTGAGAAGGTAGGATTCACGTTTTACTTGATTGCTTTGTAATTATTCCATGAACAAGTAAATAAAGTAACTAAGTGGTGGTTAAAATTTGCTATGTGATCTTAGTTACTTGATAGGCATTATTGAGGAGATTCTGTTTATGATTTGATTAGCTAGTCAATTATGGGCATGTGTTAGAATTCCTAGTGAGGGAGGCCAACTTGCTAGTGAATTCGGAGCTCTAATGGAATGAGAGTGATGTTCTGAAGATGGAAGTGCAAGAAGTGCACATGGACACATGCTAGTGAATATGGCCGAATGTATCTTGTGGTGTGTGTGTATGTTTTGTATGCTTGATTGTTTGTTTGTGTGTGCTAACCAATTGTAGATAGCTTAGTTATACTTATTATGTCTTAGTTACTATATGTGTATACTGCGTTTTTTGTGTTTTCTATGTTTTCTTCCAAGACAAGTAAGCTATGGAGGTTAAGTCTTGGACTTAACTAAATAGACCAAATATGGTCGATTGTGAATCCTACTGAGTAATTGTTACTCATTGCCCATATATAGTTCTTGTTTTAGGCAAGGATATTCAGCTTGAGTAGGCTTGCTTTTGTTCTTTGTTTGTGTGCTAGGTAGTACCCTTATTGCTCAAGGTATGTGCCAACTCAATCTTGGCTTAATTACTTGTATTACAAGTCTTATGGGTTAAGGCCGAAACTTATATTCTAAGTTTTGCAGGCTTGTGTTGTTGTGGGACACGTATAGGTTGCGGATGGATGTGTGGACTGTGGCTCAGATTGTAGTGTTTACTTTCATGACCATGAATATGGTCATTGGGTTGGTGCTTCAGTGTGTGCTGCTGTATTGCACACTTAGGTATCTTCTCGGTGAGTAAGGGAACTTAGCTTGCAAAACTTAACCTTGGCTATATTTTGGACTTGTAGCATCCTTGGAATGCTTCCAGGCTAGTGGTGCTTGTACTTAGGCTATTTTGTGTGTATATGTAGGCTTTGTTGTACATGGTTTTATATGTACATTTGTTGGATGCTTATGTGCCAAGTTATGTTAAGTTTATGAGCTCATGGTTATGTTTCATGTAAGAAACCTCTTGAGATACTTTTTTTGGTCGAGTATACTTGTGCATGAAAATCTTGATTTGCAAAACTACAAAGATTTGGGCTTCTTGGTTGTCATTGATGAAAGTAGCACACTTGATGAGCACACATCCTAGACACTTAACTGATTAAGTGGATGCCTTGCTTGTATTGCAAGTTATTGATTTACAGCCTTGCCTTGTGTTGCAAGTTAGTGGTTGGGCCCTACTTAAGCTGCAGGTAATTGTTCTAATTAACTCATAAGCCTCCTGAGGCACCTCCCAGCTCTCAGCTTAAGAAAATAAGACTTAAAACTACCTAACAAACAATAGCCAAAATAAAAAGGTAGTTAATAACACTTGAACTTAATAGTATCCAAATAACTCTTGGGGAAGAAATGGTGAGTGTCTCTGAGAGTGAACATGCTGGGGCCTGTGTGGGTTGTAACAGGTGGCATCCATGATGATGCCCCTTACCATTTATGGGACCATTTTCTGGCAATCCTCCAAAAACAGGTCCATGTCTTCATCAAATGTCCAGAAGGATTCCTTCGGCACTTCATCCCTTAGGATCTTTGAATCCCAAATAGCCCTCTTCCAAAGGTTGTCCATCATCCACTCTGCTTAGGCCCGTTCCTGTACAAAATCATGCCAAAATTCCTTTATTACATCATCTTTTAGCGATTGATTTATAAAGTCTAAAATGTCAAAAAAGCCAAAATTGATGGATGAATGACTACAAGACAGACTTGGTGGAATTTTGGCGTCTTCTCTGTTAGTGTCACTGAGATCAAGCACCTCAGTAGTATCTCCTTCCCCTTTCTTCTTTGCCTCTCTTTGGCCTCTTCAGCAAAAATCTACCTAAGTGAGGCCCGCAAGGTTTTAGCAGTAGCATTGGACATAAGGAAATTGATATGGTGGCTGCCAAGAATGAAGGGTCAGCACATGTGGACAAATGATCTAGCATCCTAGGGTGGTCTTTAGGGGAAGGGGGTGGGGAATGCTCCATAAATTTCTTGGTCTTCGGGGCCAAAGACTGCCTAGTTGGCCCTTTCATACTTTTCAGGGGCTTCTCTTCCTAGTCCCTTTTCTCGGCTTTGCCGAGGAAAAGGCTATTGTAAACACCTGCTGATTTATCACCCATCCCTCTAAAGAGTAAAATATTAGTGTAAGTACAAAAAAATCACAAATAACAAGCTGGAAAGAACCTTACTATTTATAATGGCTGAATAGGAAAGTTCACCCCTAAGAAGCATGGCCAGCTAGGACTTCTTCCCATCCACTACTGGTTTTGGCATTTTCTTGAAAGTAATATGCTCCTTGATGACCCGGAGCTCTTGAAGTACTTCTTCGGTCATAAAGTTCCATCTAATTGCGAAGGGGTACAGTGGACTTGAAGAAGCTTGGTTTAACCAGTCAGCTACTGCCTAAATGCGGGTGTCGAATTCCTCAAACTGAGATTCAAGTTCGAAGGTGAGCAGCTTTGACAGATTCATCATGTCAATGTCAAGGGTCTCAAAAGCCCACTTAGCAGGCATGCCCTTCCATTTTTCATCCATCGCCATCCTTGCCAACTATCTTTGGTGCTAAAGGTGAAAGTGAATTTCTTACTCTCGGATCCTAGAGGGAGCAAAAAGTAAAACAAGCCCTGTGGAATAGGGTGAGGATTGTAGTATTGTATGAAAAGATGAAGTGAAGGGCTACCTCAAAAACCCCACACATGCAGAAAAAGGCATTGAAATGAGAGCAAAAGTTTGGTGGCAATTGGTTAATGCTATGCCATGAAATTGGCAAAAGTTGCTCACCATCTTCAGTGGAGGACAACAAAGTCCTACCTTTAGTTGGGCTCTGCAGATTGTAACCTCATTTTACCAAGGAAGGTAGCTTAGCTCACTAGGGCCATGAAGCCTAGTGACGGCATAAGAAGGAAGGAAAAATTTTGCTGACCACTTCTTCAGTTTTTTTGAAGTGGCGCAGCTCGGATGAGAGTTAAGAGGAACCTAAGTCTTAGGAATGGAATGAACTTCAACTTTAGAAGAAGGCATGTTAAGAGAAGAAAAACCCTAACATTGGAATTAATGAGGAAAAATGGGGGACTAGAGAGACAAACCAACCTCGAAGACACTAACCTAAGAAAACTGCCATAATAGACTACCAAAAATCGCTCCTCCGCTAATGCTGCCACAGGAAAAAGCTAGAGAGTGAAAGGAAGTTAGAAAGCAAGAGGAATAGAAATAGAAGAGTAAGGAAACTTTGAAGGGAGATGGCTTTATATAGCCTGAAGAAGGCAGGCGAAATGTCGCCGTTATAACCCTCTGCAGGCAAAGAAAAGTAATCGATGTAACGGACTTGAAGGTTGGCGAATGACTTGGTGACATGTGTCACATGGCATGAAAAACAAGGGCACGCATGCTGCCCTAGTGTAGGGTTTTAGGAGCCAAACAAGTATACCAAAATATAATCGAAGTCCTCTAGGATCCAAGTGAAATGGGGTAAACTGGGTTTTTGAAAATTTGATAATTAATTCGGTTAAGATCTTTCACCCAACAGTTAAGTTGAATCACAAATCCTGAATAGTTTACATGTTCAAGCTCTCTACGGCATCCACACGAGCCTTTCAGGATCACCACACTTCCACCACGTCCTGGTAGATGCGTTTTTCTTGCACTCACAGTGCTAGCTTGCATCCTCCAAGGAGTAGGAAGAGAAGAGTGCGACTGTCACTTTTTGGGAGGCTAAGGCAAGGCAGCAAATTTTGCACTCTATGATGTATTTATAGTGAGACTTAACTTTTAGGCCTAATGGGTTTCGAAGCCCTCATCCAATTAGGCCTTAATTTTGGGCTTAATAATGGATTAACTTTTAGGCCAATTATTAACATGAAATTATCATGAAACCATAACCCAAATACATTAGCCCATGCACTCAAATAATCCAAATAAGCTTTATGTGTGTGACCCAACAGGTTCTTACAACGTTAGCAATGATCATAAATCACATTTATGATCATAAACAATGAGCAATGTCTAGCAACACATCATTGCTACCCAAGTGACAGCATTGTTAGTGATTTGGCTAAACCTTTATGATCATTATCCGTATATGCCATTGTCCCTTTGTCCAAGATATAAAGACTAAGCATGAGACATGGAATGTGTCACCTTATATAGCCTAACCTTTGGTTTATTGATTATCGAGTAGACTAACTTAAACTGATGACATTGATATCATATATTAACTCATCCGAGCATGCCCATGCATTTTCTTAGTCTCACTCTATCAAGGGGCCCGAGTTACATAGGAGGGACAAATCCCATCTTGACTATACAAAACCCTCTACATGATATATGACATACCCAATGTTCTCCTTCAAGTTCACTCAGTTATGAGTAATAAAGGGAAGTATCAAATTATATGACTCACATGTAGGGAACCTTGATGATCTTAGGTTAAAGGACTACATATACTATGATCACTATGAGAATCACTTATGACACTCATATAACATCCTTGTAGCATTCTCATGGTGGGTCAGTCTAGTACACAAGAAGGGATCTCGGACCAGAAGGTAGTTACTCCAAAGGGGCAACCTCTGTAGAAAGAACTTCCTTTGCCAAGGATAGCCTCAGTTTCCCAAGGACAGGGTTCTTATTCATAAAACCTTCTTACTCGCATACCTGACACAACCCTTTAGAATTCATACGACCAATCTTGGGAGAATTCTCCACACCACCCTCAGAAGTATATACCAAAAACTCTAAAACAAGGTTCCTTACCTTCCTTAGGAGTGTACATTACCAACCTTGGGAACATAGGTCTATCATACTTGACAGAGGAAATGTCTCCCAAAGATAGGTCCACCATCTGAAGAGCCTTCTCCAGTCACCTTCGTTTGAGATTCCAGTCTGAAGGGGTATTAGATCCCTAAATGGGACTTATGGAGAAATAACAAATACAGTTGAGGGATCTCTGACCAAAAGCCTTGCACACTCCCCTACCTTATAGCCGGAACTACCTATAGCCAGCTGGAGATTCCTCTTTTTGACGGTACTGACTAGATCCAGCTGAACACAAGTCTTGATCCGCTCAGGCTAGGCACAACGACCTTTTTCCCCCGTCCTCCTATAAATACTTGGGAGGCCCCCAGAAAATGATGCATGGTACCCTTTTTCACCTATGCTTTGCTCTTAGGAACTTGTCTCCTGTATGCTGACTTAGGCTTTGGAGGCTCCTCCCCCGAAAACACACTCCGGGGAGCTCCTAACCGGCATTCTTTAAAGGTCTTGTCGATACCTTCTGACCAAAAGTATCTCTCTCAGGCCCAGCATGTCATACAATGAAGATGTCACCGGGCATCACTAGGTACTTTCCCAGTGGACTAAGGGAAAGTAGCCAGGTAGGAGCCAAGTAGAAAAAGCCACCACATCGTAAGGGTATTGCCAAGAGTTCCCATCTTGGTTGCAAGGGCAAGGTTAAGGGGAAGTCCGCTGGCCTAAGGTGCCCTAAATACAAGAAGTTTCATGGAAAGAAACCTTTTTATTTTAATACCCAAGCTCGCCTAAGGTGTGGTGCAATCGATCTGTTACCCACTTCGGGGTAATCGAGTTAGTGCCAAAACTGTGCATTTAAACTCCCAACATTGGTGTGTCTTGTAGGTAATCAGAACAACACCCCTAGTCTACATAGTCAACTGACCCTCTTGAGCACTATGTAAATACATGAATATGGGTCTAACCATAACACACATATTCACATTTATGCATGCTATGGCAGCTAAGAAGGAAAACACTAGCGCAAGTCTTAGTTTTCGCTTCCACACATTAAGCATTCTTACTAGGTTCAAAAATTCCAACCACTGCACCCAAATTTCCTCCAACAAAATGTATTAATCTAACCATGTAACCCCCTATTTTCTTTATTCCATTATCAAGTAGAGACTTAACTCAAACCAAATAATTTTTTTTTACATCAATAGCCCACCTATAGACCAAGTTATGCATTTTTTAAGTTGGTTACAAAATTCTGACCAAATGAATAGTAACTCAGCCAACTTTGTAATGTCATATCTTTGGTTACAGGGCTAAAAATTTAGAAATTAAAAATCCTAGTTCAACCTCTAGATGTCCTCTAGGTGTGGTCAAAATTTCATACCAACATTCCTTCTACATAGGGAGATATAGAACTTTAAGTACAGAGTCAAAATTCTGGTCACTTTATGACGATTTTGCCCATACAAAATTTCATAAGTGTGCAAACACTTGATTCATAAGGGGAAGGCCCTCCAATGCTACCCCATATATGTCCAATACACATGGTAAATACATTCTCTTGTAGCTAGCAACTTTATGTGAACAAAACAGAATTTACATATAAGCAGCATATCATTCACACATAGGCAACTTTGCACCACATCACATGTTTTGCCAAAACATTACTCAAATGTTCACATACTTGTCTGATTTTACATACAATACTTGTACATGCATACATGCACTACATAATGGTCTTAACTCAACTAAATATGTACCCTAAGTTATAGGAGTGCCTGAGACACAATGGACTCCAGAAACAGGATGCTGGACAGTTGCTACATAACACAATAAGTAGCATCACTAAAAATACCAAATGTGTTCCTAAAATCACCAAACTTTCCAGATCATAACTATACATATGGAAGTTTAACTACCTGAATATTCAAAAAAAATCAAATGACAAAGGTTACTTTCAAGCTGATCTCTCAACTGGACTTGAAATGACAGAATTGGGGGAAGTAAGTTTCATTGAGAATCTTAGTAAGGGTAACACCTGGATTCAATAGAGCAGGTAACCATCATCAAAACCTACATCTGAAGGCATTAAAACACAAAACCTCAATGCATATATACAAGATATAGCAGTCAAATGCAGCAGCCATTCACAACCATCAAACACATGAAATGTGGCAGCAACATATACCTTAGGTTAGTCCATAAAACACATAATAAACATAACCAAATCACTGTGGTAGCTTTCCTCAAGCTAATGCTTGGTCTTAGTAGGATTTTAACACTAGTTAGTACTAACTTTAGGCTCTAGAAACCCTCATTTCACTACCATCTTTGTGCACTTCACACAAGGTCACAAAACCTTCAATAAGTGCACTCCCTTCACTCAGCTTAGTTCAACAAGCTCATGCCTCTAAGCTTAGCCCTAGCCACATGGTTTCTTGAGAATACAAAAAATGATTCATAAGAGCAAGAAAACCCTAACTAATGTGGGAAGGCCAAAAATCAAGCTTTATCCTTGAAGTATCTAAGCAATAGCTCTAGTTTGCTTCCAATTGCTTCCTTTTTCCTTCAATTTTAATCAATTGCAAGTTTTGTTACCACCTCACAAAAATGGGAGAATTACAATGTGTGGAAAATGGTGAAAAAAACAAGTATATTGTGTAATTTTCTTTATAGGGATTGAAGTATGAGTGGTAAAAGGTATAATGAACACCTCCTTAAATGTGTTCCAAGTTGGTAACTTAGCCTATAAGAAAAGTCTTAAGGATAGCTTGTTTGTCAAGCAACCTGTGGACTTTTTTGTAAGATTTTGGAAATTCATGTACTTAATTTCAGAGCTTTCACAAAAGAGATTTGGAGAGTTATAAGAAGGATATGAATGGCATGAAAGTGCTATTGGAGGACCAAATTGCATATGGAAGACAACTGAGGACAAAGAAAACACAAAAAGGCGTAAAAGACCTAAGTGTTCTAATGTAGGCCTTAAAATGGGTATGTCTTTGACTTAAGTCAAATGGTGAAATTGTGGGGTTATCCCACCTAAGGAGGGGCTGCTAAAGTAAGATAATGATGGTCAAATGTGGACGATGAGATTAAGACTAATAGACCATTGTCTTGTAGCAGGGAAAATGACATAAGACAAGGTTAAGACTACTTAAGTGTGTTTAGTGTACTTTTGACCATTTAAATTATCAAGACCACCTTTTCTTCTCTCATACTCGGCCATACCATCCAAGGGATGCTGTTCATCCTCCTCCTTACTTCTGCTATAGCCACGATACCTTCAAACTCAAAACTATTTACAATTGACGTCAAGGAAGCACAATTGGAAGCTATTTGGCGCTATTGCTTGAGCGCGCCTAGGATCAAGCTCCAATTTCAATGTACCTATCAAGGTAAGGGTTTTCTTCCTTGCATGGATTGTTTATCATATTTTCAAACATACATGGAGCTAGAGCTAAGCTTGGAAGAGAGCCATGAGCTTGATGAACCAAGCTTAGTGAGGGGAGTGCACATATTGAAGGTTTTGTGACCTAGTGTGAAGTGCACAATGATGGCAGTGAAGTGAGGGTTTCTAGAGCCCAAAGTAAGTACTAACTAGTGTTAGAATCCTCCTAAGACCAAGCATTATTTGAGAAGGGCTGCCATAGTGATTTGGTTATGTTTATTATGTGTTTTATGGACTAACCTAAGGTTTATGTTGCCGTTGCATTTCATGTGTTTCATAGTTGTTAATGGCTACTGCATTTGGTTCCTATATCTTATATACATGCATTGTGGTTTTGTATTTTAGTGTCTTTGAATGTAGGATTTGATGATGGTTACATTTCCTATTGAATCCAAGTGTTACCCTTACTAAGTTTCTCAATGAAACTTACTCCCTTCAATTATGTCATTTCAAGTCTAGTTGGGAGATCACCTTCAAACTAACCTTTTTTGTTTAAGTTTTACTCTAAATTCTCAAGTACTTGAACTTTTGTATGTCTAGTTTTGATCTAGAAAGTTTGGTGATTTTAGGAGCACATTGGTTTTTTTAGACATGGTGCTTATTGTGTTATGCAGCACCCATCTGGCATTCTGTTCTAGAGTCCATTATGTCTCAGGCGCTCCTGTAGCTTAGGGTGTGTATTTAGCTAAGGTAAGACAAAATTTTAGTCAATTTCTACATGTACATGTAATGTATGTAAAATGAGACAAGTATGTAAACATTTGAGTAATGTTTTGGCTATGTATGTGATGTGGTGCAAAGCTGCCTAAGTGTGAATGATAGGCTGCTTACTTTTAAATTCTATTTTTGCCATATAAAGTTATTAGATGAAAGAGCATTTAATTCTTATGTGTATTGGACATTTATGGGATTGCCTTGGAGGGCTTACCCCTTGTAAATGAAGTGTTTGCACATTTACAAAATTTTGTATGGGAAAACTGGTAATAAAGTGACTAGAATTTCACTCTCCAGTTAAAAGTCTACAACTGCCTATGTAAAAGGAATCTTGGTAGGAAATTTAGACCACACCTATAGAACATCTAGATTTTGAATTAGGATTTGGAATTTCTAAATTTGGAGCCCTGTAGCCAAAGATATGACATTGCAAATTTGGCTAAGTTACCGTTTATTTGGTCAAAATTTTGTAACAAACATAAAAAATCAATAACTTGGTCCATAGGTGGGCTATTGATGTAAAACAAAATTTCTTGGTTTTTTCTAAGCCTCTAATTGATAATCAAACAAATAAAATTGGGGTTTAAATGGCTAGATTAATACATTTTTTTGGAGGAAGTTTGGGTGCAGCAGATGGAATTTTTGAACCTAGTAAGAATGCTTAATGTGTGGAAGCCAAAACTAAGACTTGTGCTAGTGTTTTCCTTCTTTGATATCATAGTGTGAATAAATGTAAATACATGTGTTATGGTTAGACCAATATGCATGTATTTACATAGTGCTCAAGAGCGTCACTTGAGTATGTGCACTAAGGACCTTGTTCTGGTGACCTACAGGACACACCAATCCTAGGAGTTTAAATGCACAGTTTTGGCACCATAATTGGATTATCCCGGAGTTGGTAGCAAGTTTGAATGTGTGGTAGCTATGGACGGAAGTGTGGTTTTATTCTTAGGCTAGAGGAGGTCGAACATGGGAGAGAGATAAGTGAGTTGGCTAGTTAAATGGGCTTAAATGAGCTTAAGGGCACAAAACACACTTAACAAGCTTAACCTTGCTTTATGTGCTTTTCCTTACTACAAAAACTTGGTTTATTATGCTTAATTTCTTCACCTATATTTGACCATATCCCTACCTTGCCTTAGATGTTCTCCCTTTAGTGGGATAACACCAAAATTTCTTCATTTGACTCTAGTCAAATGAAAAAACAACCAAAGGCCTACACTAGGACACTTACCTTAAGCCTTTTTTGTATTTTCTTATCCCGCACTTGTCTTCCACAAGTAATTTGGTCCTCTAATAGCACTTTCATACAATTCATATCATTCCCATAACTCTCCAGAGCTCTTTCTTGAGTGTTTTTCAATTAAGTACCTGAATTTCCAAAAACTTACAAAAAAGTCCATATGTTGCTTGAGAAACAAGCAATCCTTAAGGCTTTTTCTTGGGGGCCAAGTTACCAACTTAGAACACTTTTAGGGAGGTGTTGATCATGCTGTTTACCCCTCACACTTCAGTCACTATGATGAGAATTACACAATATAATGGTTTTTGACCATTATGCTACACTTTGTAATTCTCCCATTTTTGTGAGGTGGTAACAAGAACAAAGAGTCCCCACATGTGCAGGGAAGAAGGTCAAAAGACCAAGGTCCGGTGTGACCTAGTAGAGCAGGACCCAGAAAGGAAGCACCCAAGGAGGGACATCAGAGACTAGTTCCTCTAGTGCGAAGAGCTTGCAAACTGTTCCAAGTGGAAAGACTAGAGACATCACAGCAGGGAGGAGCACTAAGAGATAACATTTATCTTAATGGTGTTCCTGTTAGTGTTCAGTTTGAGACTGGTGCTTCTGTGTCTATAGTGGCTATTAAATTTATTGATGCCATGAAATTGCTGACTGAAATCATGCCTAGGATATCCTTAGTGAAAACAGTAGGTGGTCAAAGTCTTTTCACTAATGACCTGGCTAACGATTATGAGCATATGGCAGGAAAGATTAAGGTTATGACTAATATGCTATTGTTGGACATTGCTAAGTATGATCTAGTGCTAGGTATGAATTGGCTTGCTATGCATAACATAAGAATTGATTGTGCTATGAGAGAAATCACATTGCCTGATGGTGAAGTGCATGCATTTGTGAATTCTAAGGAATTACTGTATGAAATGCGTGGCATGGGCCTAGTGGTACTAGATGAGATACCTGTGATTTCTAAGCATGATTATTATTATGCATTTAATGAATTGTACTATGAAGAGGAATTGGATAAAATACCTATAGTGGGAGACTTTCCACAAGTATTTCCTTAAGACCTGCTAGGTATTCCTCCATTAAGGGAGACTGAGTTCAAGATCAAGCTGCAACAAAGAGTTAGTGCAATATCCATTCCTTCTTACAGAATGCCTATCGTAGAGATGAATGAGCTCAAGAAACAACTTGATGAACTTCTTGAAAAAGGGTTCATAAGGCCTAGTGTTTCACCACGGAGAGCTCTAGTTCTCATTGTGAAAAATAAGGATGGATCATTGAGACTATGCATTGACTACAGGAAGCTTCATGCAATGACTATCAAGAACATGTATCCACTCCCTAGGATTGAGGATCTATTTGATCAACTCCAGGGAGCAAAGGTTTTCTCCAAGATAGATTTGAGGTCTAGATACTTCCAGTTGAGAGTAAATGAAGAGGACATTCCTAAAACTGCATTCAGGACCAGATATGGGCATCATGAGTACACTGTCATGCCATTTGGTTTGACTAATGTCCTAGCTACTTTTATGGACCTGATGAATAGGGTGTTCAGACCTCATCTGGCGAAATTTGTGCTTGTGTTCATTGATGACATCCTAGTGTATTCCAAGGATGAAAGTGAACATGAACACCATCTAAAGATTGTCTCAAAGACTCTGTTGGAACATTAGCTTTATGCCAAGTAATCCAAGTGTGAATTCTAGGTAAGGGAAGTGTATTTCCTAGGACATATCATAGATGCACAAGGCCTTAAGGCAGACTTTGGAAAGGTCAAGGTAGTGCAAGAATAGGAAAGACTAAAGACTATAAAGGAAATCAGAAGTTTCCTAGGATTAGCTGGATATTACAGAAGATTTGTATTAGGATTTTCCATGATTGCCTCAGTTCTTACTCATCTGACCATGAAGGGTCAAAATTTGAGTGGAATGGGAAATATGAAAAGAGTTTCCAAGAGCTCAAAAAGAGGTTGATTGAAGCTTCAGTATTGATTTTGATGTGAACCCCAATGGTATGAAGACCATGAAACACACCCAAGATGTTTTTCAAGCCCCACAAGACATCAAAGAGACTGGATTTGAAGAACCCCACCCTTAATCAACCTGTGACTAGAAACAAGAAGTATAAGAACACTAAGAACACAAGCACACTTGTGCACCAAGGTAGTCCGCAAAGAACCAAAGATAAATCTCTCCAAAGTAGCAATATTATTTTGGTTGAAAGCTATGTTTTACAACTAGAATATGTGCCTTTTTATAGAGTAAAAGAATCATCAAAATTCGTAGCCCAAGTCACCTAGGAAACCTAGATACAAAAGACTTAAGAAAACCTAGTGAAACTAGGATTCCTACACCCTTTTAACACATGTTTAAGTTGTGCAGCGAATTCCCTTTATCCTAAGTGACCTGAATCACTTCCATCGCCTAATTAACATCATAAATAATGTAAATAAATTTACAAATAAAATAAAATAAAATATGTTACAACATAAGATTGGCCATAAAAACCCAAAATAGTCTTCTCAGGTGCACTTAAGGGCTCGTTAGGGTTCTTGCTTTTGTCTTCAACTTCAAGCTGCAATTTGACCTTGATGTAGCCATTATTTCTCAAAATGCAAAGCATGAAAGTTGTAGATCTCTTTCTTAGCTTCGAAATGACACCTGAATCACATCAAACGGACATCTAAAGCCAAAGATATACCCAAAGTACTACAACTACTTCCGAACTAGTGATGACTAGCAAATCACAACTTTGAAGCTAAATTGGACCACCTTATTGTGTCATGGTCTCCATATGATTTTCAGCACCAGATGTTAGCTTTCCAATGAATCAAGAATCACTAAATTCTAATTTATTTAACTCAAGATATGATTTTTCTATCGGAACATCGCCAATCTGTCAAAATCCAAGCTTGGCCATCATCTCCATATGATTCCTTGCATGTTCCAGCAACTCCTTGCGAAATTCCAAGCCCATTCTCCATGAAAAAGCTTGATACAAAAGCTTGAAGTGCACTAGCGAGCTCTTTAGCCTTCTTTCTTGTCAATCGTCCACTAGTTATCTTCGATGGGTCCTTGCCATCTTTGGTTGTGCCTTCTCTGATCGTATCAGATTCTTCCTGATCCATGCAAGTCCTACATCATCTATACAGATGCATCTAGATATGGGTTAGGTTGTGTAGCTATGCAAGATAGAAATGTCATTGGTTATGGGTCACGACGGTTGAAACCCCATGAGCAAAATTATCCTACCCATGACCTAGAGCTAGTAGTAGTGATTTTTTCTTTGAAACAATGGAGACACTACTATGATTGCAGTATAGAGTACATAGAGGGAAAAGGCAATCTAGTGGCAAATACCTTGAGCAAGAAGTACAAGGGTCTCCTAAAAGGAGGTTCGTAGCTGATCATGATGAGCAGAATAGTCTACTATTCCTAAGGCATAAGTTGAAGGAAGCCCAAATTCACACATTGACAATCTAATCAAAATGGATTGAAGAGGTTAGAAAGGCACAAGAGATAGATCCTGTTTTGGAAAGGATATTAAGAGAGGAAAAAGGATCCTTGTATGAATCCTTTGCCTACAAGCAAAGATTACTGTACATCAAGGACCGAATCTATATGCCTAAAGGACCAAAGCCCAAGGATGAAATACTTGAAGAAGCTCAAACAAGCAAGTTGAACATCCATCCAGGAGGTGAGAAAATATATAAAGACTTGAAGACTCACTTCTGGTGGCAAAATTTAAGGACAGACATAGCTACTTATGTCTCCAAATGTGACAAATGCCAGAAGGTAAACATAAAGCACCAAAAGCCAGCTGGTACCCTATAGATTCTACCTATACTAGTGAGGAAGTGGGGCACAATAACCATGGACATCTTGACTAGGTTGCCTATGAGTAGATTAAGGCATGATACAATCGGGTCATTGTGGATAGGCTAACCTAATGTGCCCACTTTTTACCTATGAAACTCACAGATTCTCCAGAGAAGTTGGCTCAGATGAATGTCCAAGAGATAGTGAGGCTACATGGAATACCAAATTCCATTGTATCTGATAGTGATCCAAGATTTACAGCATGATTTTGGAGTGCTTTTCACAAAGCTCTAGGTACCAAACTCCACCTAAGTACTACTTATCACCCTCAGACTGATGGACAAACTAAAAGGGTGATACAGATATTGCAAGACATGCTCAGGAGCTATGTGTTGGATTTCAAGGGTGAATGGGACCAACACTTTCCATTTGTGGAATTCTCATATAATAATAGTTATTAAAGCACCATTGGCATGGCACCTTATGAAGCATTATATGGAAGAAGGTGCATGACACTCTACTATTACATGGAAGCCTCAGATAGGCTAGAGTTTGCTTCCAAAATTATTGAGGAAACTACTGCCAAGATCAAGAAGATTCAAGAAAGATTAAAGGTGGCCAATGAAACAACCACAGCCTATGTGAATAAAAAAAGGAAGGACTTGGAGTTCAAGGTTGGCGGCAATGTTTGGATGAAAGTTACACCAACCAAAGGCAATGTCAGATTTGGTAGAAGAGCCAAGTTATCTCCAAGATATATAGGTCCTTATGAGATCCTGGTCAGAGCTGGCAAGGTAGCATACAGGTTAGCTTTGCCGCCAAGCATGCTTCAGAGGGTAAATTACATCGGCTACCCCCAACCTTTAATTGTTCTCTCACTTCTAACCCTAACCTTCACTTTGTTCATTCCATATCCCTAACCTCAATAAAATGCTTCATTTTGACCCCTTTTTGGACAGAAATAGTTATCTCAGACGGAAAAAGCCACGTCAGTAAATTACTCATGGGAAAAATGCTTGTTTTAACCCTTGTAAAAATCCCCTTTTGTCAAAAAAGCCTTAAAACTTTTAAATCTAACAAAAATTCACGCAAACCTCTCTTATCTCTCATTCCTCGCCGGGGGCGCCATCTTCGGCCTCTCATCCAAGGGATTGAAGATAACATCAACATAGGAGGGAGCCTCAATGCAAGAGTTGTTGTCAGAACTATTAGGGTTTCGGTACGCAGACGGTGCGAGGAGTGGATGATAATCGACGGGCATAACGAAGATCGGCGGTGAGAGTGGGTGATGTGAGGCATCCGCGAATGATGAAATGGAATTTCGGTAATTGGAGTATGAGTGGTTGCTTTGGTTTTCGTTGACTGTGCCATCAGAGGTCTCATCGAGCACGAGGCTCGCCAGTTCCTCACCAGAAGCGTAGGGGTGGGCTTCATCGAAACCCTGGTTCTCGGAGCCCATCATCTTGAACCGAGTCAAAATCAATCAAGAGACTAAGAGTTGAATAAAATCAAGATGAAGCCGAATTAGAGGCAATGATGGAGGGGAAGAAGCAGGGATGGGTGAGCGACGGCGGAAAGGAAAGCCAAATCAAGAGGAAGCCGAATCGCAGGCCGGAGATGGGAAGACAGGGTGGAAAAGGAGGCCGGAGATGGCACCGCCAGAGAGGGAGGAGAGGTAGGAAATGTTTACCTGAATTTTTGTTAGATTTAAAAGTTTTAAGGATTTTTTGGCAAAAGAGATTTTTTCAAGGGTTAAAACAAGCATTTTTCCTATGAGTAATCTGCTGAGATGGCTTTTTCCGTCTGAGAAAACTATTTCCATCCAAAAGGGGGCCTAAATGGAACGTTTTATTGAGGTTAGGGATATGGGATGAACAAAGTGAAGGTTAGGGTTAGAAGTGAGACAACAATTAAAGGTTGGGGGTAGCGGGTGTAATTTACCCATGCTTCAGAAGTGTCTGTTGGACACAAAGCATGCTATTATAGTGGAAGACATACAGTTGAAACCCAACTTGACATATGAAGAGAGACCTATAACTATCTTAGCAAAGGATTCTAGAAAGTTAAGAAACAAGCTCATTCCCATGGTTAAAGTTCAATGCTCACACCACTCTAAAAGAGAAGCAACCTGGGAAACTGAGAAAGATCTTATGGAAAAGTATCCTACAGAATACCCAAAGCTAAAGGCCATTTTGGACGACCAAAATTTTTAACAGGGGCAGGATTGTTACCACCTCACAAAATTGGGAGAATTACAAATGTGGCATAGTGGTAAAAAAACCATTATATTGTATAATTCTTTTCATAGTGAATGAAGTATGAGGGGAAAAAGGTATAATAAACACCTCCTCAAAAGTGTTCTAAGTTAGAAACTTGGCCCCCAAGAAAAGCCTTAAGGATTGCTTGTTTTTCAACAAACCTATGGACATTTTTGTAAGGTTTTGGAAGTTTGGGTGCTTAATTGTAAAACTCTCAAGAAAAAGCCTTGGAGAGTTATGGGAAGGATGGGAATGGTATAAAAGTACTATTGAATGACCAAATTGGTCATGGAAGACAGGTTTTGCCAATGGAAACACTAAAGGCATTAAGGACCTAAATGTCTTAGTGTAAACCTTAAGGTGTTCAAGCTTTTGACTTAACTCAAAGGGTGGAATTGTGGGGTTATCCCACCATGGGGGTGGCAGCCATGGTTGATAAATAGTGAGAAAGGTTGGAAAAATGTGGACCAATAAGTTTAGGACAAAGAAATCAAGCTTATGGGCAAAGAAAATGACATAAAGCATGATTAAGGCTAATAAGGATGTTTAGTATCCTAAAGCTAATTTAAGAAGCCAAACTGAATTTTTATTCTCTAATATTGAAGCCAAATAGCCACAACCCTCCTCCACTATTCTTCCATAGCTCCTCCATAGCCACCATACCTCTAAGATTGAAATTAAAGGCAAAAGGAAGCAATTGGAAGCAAACTAGAGCTATTGCTTGAATACTTCAAGGTTCAAGCTACAAATTCAGCCTACTCATCTTGGTAAGTGTTCTCTTGCTCTCATGGATTGTATACTATATTTTCAAGCATCCATGGAGCTAGGGCTAAGCTTTGAAGAGAGCTATGAGCTTCATGAACCAAGCTTAGTAAGGGGAGTGCCACTATTAAAGGTTTTGTGACCTAGTGTGAAGTGCACATTGATGGAAGTAAAATGATGGTTTCTGGAGCCCAAAGGTAATACTCACTAGTGTTCAAACCCCCCTAAGACCAAGCATTAACTTGAGGAGGGCTGCCATAGTGATTCACTTAAGTTTATTGCACATTTTATGCACTAACCTGTGGTTTATGTTGTTGCCACATTTTATGTGTTTGTTGGATGTGAATGACTGCTGCATTTGGTTTTTATATTTGTATGTATGTATTGTGGTTTTGTGTTTTATTGTTTTTGGATGTAGGTTTTAATGATGGTCACATTTCCTTAAGAAACCAAGTGTTGCCCTTACTAGGTTTCACAATGAACCTTAGTCCCCTCAATTCTACCATTTTAGGTCTAGCAAAAAGATCACATTCAAACTGGCCTTTTTCATTTGATTTTTGATCTAAAATTTTAGTTATTTTAAGTACCATGTATCTAGTCATGATCTAGAAATTTTGGTTGTTTTAGGAGCACATTTGGTGTTTTTAGTGGTGGTGCTTATTGTGTTATGTAGCACCTGTCCAGCATCCTACTTCTGGAATCCATTGTGTCTCAGGTACTCCTATAACTGAGGGTGCATATTTAGCTGGATTAAGACCATTATGTAGTGCATGTATCCATTTACATGTAGTGTATATAAAATGAGATAAGTATGTGAACATTTGAGTAATGTTTTGGCTATGTATCTGATGTGGTGTAAAGCTGCCTAAATGTAAATGATATGCTGCTTACTTGTAAATTCTATTTTGGTGACATAAAGTTGCTAGATACAAGAGCATGTAATTCCTATTTGTATTGGACATCTATGGGACAGCCTTGGAGGGCTTCCCCCTTCCGAATGAAGTGTTCGAACACATATGAAATTTTGTACGGGCAAAATGGTCATAAACTGACCAGAATTTTGACTATGCACTCAAAGTTCTATATCTCCTTATGTAGAGTGAATCTTGGTATGAAAGTTTGCCCACACCTAGACCACATATGGAGGTTGAACTAGTATTTAGAATTTCTAAATTTGGAGCCCTATACACAAATATATGACATTACAAATTTGGCTAAGTTACTGTTCATTTGTTCAGAATTTTGTAATGAACTTAAAAAATCCATAACTTGATCCATAGATGGGCTATTGATGTAAAATCAAATTCCTTGGTTTGGCTAAAGATGCTACTTGATAATGAAGTAAGGAAAATAGGAAGTTACATGGCTAGATTAATACATTTTTTTGGAAGAAGTTTTAGGTCTAGTGGCTAGTCACTTACACTTAATAGGATTGCCTAATGTGTGGTTGCCAAGATTAAGACTTGTGCTAGCGTTTTCCTTTCTTGCTGCGATGGTGTGCATAAAATGTGAATTTGTGTGTAATGGTTGGACCAATATGCATTGATTTACATAGTGCCCAAAAGGGCCACTTGGGTATGCACTCTAAGGGTATTGATATGATGGCCTACAGAACATACCAATCTTGGGAGTTTTAAATGCATAATTTTGGCACCATAGCTAGACTACCCCAGAGTGGGTAGCACCATGGGTGTTTGTATAATAAATTAAATAGTCCATGAGAGCAAGAGAAATCCTTTCCTTGATTGTATACAAAAATTGGAGCTTGATCCTAGGTGCACTGAAGTCTTAGCACCAAATAGCTTCCAATTGCCCTTTCTTGCTTTCAATTGCTTCTAGCTTCAAGTTTGGAGGTATGGTGGCTACGGAGGAGATACAAAGGTAAAGGTGGTTGGTGTGGGTTGAATATGGGAGAAGCAAAGAAGAAATATGCTAGTTTAAGATGCTTAACCAAGCTTTAGTGCACACTAAACAGCCTTAATGGCCTTAATCAAGCTTTATGTCATTTTCCTTACTTCTAAACCATGGTTTATTTACCTTAAACTCATGGCCCACATTTGAATACTTTTCCCCTTGCTATGGCTGACCTTACTAGTGATGGTGATGGGAGCCATCAGGATCTCCACTGTGTACCGTGGAGACTGCAGCAAGGACTTCTGGGGGTGCAGATGAACCCAGGGAGAGAGTGCTCTGTGTGGATCACCCGGGACAACCGGCAGCGTCTTTGTCTCATGGTAGGAGGGCCTGCTTGTTGTGTTCTCTTTTGAGGGCTGAGGAGAAGAAGGGGGAAGCCCCTAGCCTCAGAGTATTATTTTTTTGGCCCCCCCTAGAGGAGAGAGATCCCTTTGGCATATATAGGAGGGGGTGAACACTTCAGATTGTAACATGTGTATGGACGGATCGTATCCGTATTTCAAGGCGTGGGGTCCCCCAACTGCCTGCAGGCTCCTCGGGCCACAAACTACGTCAGGCGCAGCCCTACATGATAGAACGTAGGTAAGGGCGGCGCGCCAGAGTGCATATGAGGGCGGTGTGCAGGGTGTTCGGGCATAATGTCAAAGACTCCTTGATGGCTCTTGTCGTACCTCCGAGGTCCCCTTTGTTGATGTCCTCCTTCAGAGTGAGGGGCCTTCTCCCGGAGTCACACCTGTACTTCGGGGTGTTTATGGGCGCTGAAGTTGGTCTCTTCAGGGGGCTTTCACCTGAAGAAGGTGGCTGGCACTTTTTCTCGAAGCTAGTTCGGTCGCCCTCGCGATGGAGGCGATACGGTAGTTTCCCGAGGTTGGTATTGGCGGGCTACCGAGGTCACGTGCCTCAGGTGTTTGGCTCCCTTCTTCCCAGGGTCCTTAGGTGTTTGGGGTGATAGCACTTCGGTTATCACGTGCCCCCCCTCGAAAAACCAGAATGGAGACTTTGGCTAGTAGTCCTTTCGAGAGCGCTTTTTGGGACTCGGAGTGCGACGTTCACATGGGAGGTGATATACCACGTAGAGCGTAAGCCTTGTTAGGGCAGGTGTTACCTGTTTGCCCTTTGGTGTTCTTGAGATGCCCAACCTCTTTACTTTTTCTGCCATGGGCTAGTGGACCGTCACGTCTTGAAACTAGGCGTGTCATTTTGGAGCAGCGTGCCTGGGTTTTCAGGATGTCAGAAAATGCATCCTGATTTCTTGTGTCAATCGAAACGTTGCAGATGCTGGTTGGGATGGGCACGCCTTTTTGCACGCAAGGGGCAATTATGGCAATGTTTTGCCTTCGCACAGCAGTTATGACGTCCTTTTGGCTGCCCTTCCTCGATCTATATAAGTCTCCTCCTTTCATACTATTCATTTGTTTTCCTTTGCGTCTCATTTTGCTCTCGTCTGCTTTCGTGCGTTTTTGTGGCGGTATTAATGGCGGAGCAATTTTTGGCATCTTGCACGACGGCGTTCAGGAATCCTGATTTCGGCAAGGCCTTTGGTGGGTTCTTCCTTCGGTTTCTGCTTTTCTTTTAGCTTCCCGAAGTCATTTTTCTTTTTTTCCAAAGTCTCTTTTTTGGTCAACCATGTCTTCGGCTATTCCCGAAAGCTTGCAATCTCTTATGTCTCACCCTTTTTGCTCCACTTCTGAGAAATTAGAGAAGTGGACAGCCAAATTTTTTCTTCCCTCCTACGCCACCACGAGGTTACCCCACCTCGGTCACTTTAGCTTTATGAATCAGGACGACGAGGTTAGCGTTTTCTAAGCCCAACTGAAGGCCGGACTTCGGTATCCTCTAGCGAAGATGATTTGTGACTTTTGCCAATTTCATGGCATAGCCGTGAATCAACTTCCTCCCAACTCGTACTGTTATTTTAATTCCTTTCTCTACATGTGCGGGGTCTTCGGGGTAGAACCCCATTTTATCCTGTTCATGCAGTATTACAAGCTCTATCCAGTTTCGAAGGGTGGCTTTTATTTCATGCTACCTCGGGGATTTGGGAGCAAAAAATTCATGTTCACCTTCGCTACCAAGGATAGTTGGCGACGGTGGGAAAGGAAGTTCTTCTTCCTAAAGGTGGCGGAGGCCTGGTCGCATGTTCCGACTAAGTGGACTCAGGGAAAGCTGGAGACGGATGTCGTTGATCCCAAGAAGTTGCTAACTCCTGAGTTGGCGGTGAGGTTTGCGGACTTCGACAGACATATCCGCGCTGTTGCCAATTGGGATGTCGAGGTCCCTCTACTTCCCTCTACCCTTTCCCAATCATGTGGAAACTCATGACCGAGGAGGTTCTTCAGGAGTTGGGGGTGGTTACGGAGCACAAGACGGATCTTGGCATGCCAGCTCCTGCTACCGAGGGGAAGGACTATTAGCTGGTGAAGCTCATTCAGAGCGAGCTGACTTATGAGGCCTTTTTTGAAAGTAAGTTTTCTTTCAAATTTTTCAGCATAAGTGCCTGTCTGGACTCACGCTGATGTTTTCCCTCTTTTTCAAAGATGGGTGACGAGTCTGCTGCCTACTATAAGTCTCTTTTCCTTGGTTAGGCCGAGAAGGGAGAACAAACGACGAAATGCGTCTCCAAGAGGCCCAAGACTATTGGGAGCTGACCGTCTTCGGCCAAGAAGGTGAAGAAGGACACCCTTCTTCCACCCCTGGAGGATGCGGCGGCAATTGGTGTCATTACAACTTCCACCAAGGTTGGCAATGTCATTGCAACTTCCACCAAGGTTGCAACTCTAGCCGAGCCTGAAACTACGGCCGAGGTTCCTGCCGGGGTGATTGCCTTTCCTACTTCTTTGAGTCCCGCAACGTTGGCAGATCTTGCAGGCTCTTTGGCAGGGAGTCCCTCTGTCGAGGAGCTGGAAGAATGCCGCAGGGACAAAGGAAAACATGTTCCTACCGACGTGAAGGAGGTCTGGGACTCTGACGACGACGTCGCTGAGGTAGCGCTAGGTTTGTTTCTTATCTCCTTTTCTGTATTCGCAATCCCATAGCTTTCTCAGTCAAGGAATTTTGATGGGGCACATGCTTTTTTATTTTTGTAGAGGATCTGGCGCCCTCAGCTTGGATGGTCGAGCATGCCCGAAGGCGGGCTCTTCGGGATTCCCACGTGCCAAAGGACAAGGTTCCAAGCAAGCCGTTCTGGTCTTTCACGGAGGACATGAACTTGTTCTTCTAGGATTGTCAGGAAATGGCTTCCCAAATGGCGAGGGGTGTGCTCACTCAGGCCTCCTTCAAGGCAGTTGCCGAGGAGTGCGCTGCCGAGGACTCTCTTGCCGCCAAAGTTTCCGAGCATGCTGCCCAGGTATTTCTTCAGGCATTTTCATTTTTCCTCCGCATTTTTTGTCTAAGTGTTTTTGGCTTTCCTCGTGTAAATTTCACTAAGTACCTTCTTTTTTGCAGCTTTTGGGGTATAGTGGATACCTTTGAGCTTGGGCAGCAAAGCAGTCTTCGGTCCGAGCTTGGGCTAAAGATAAACTTGCGAAGGCCAAGGTTTTCTGTGCTAACTCGGTTGTGACAATCACCGAGTTGAGCCGCATAGCCAAGGAGAAGGTTGCCAATCTTAGGGAGGAGTTCTTGAAGGGCCAAGAGGAGCTCTTGAAGGATTTCTCCAAGAAGATGTCCGGCCTTGGTGACAAAGTAGAGAGCCTGACTTCAGCCAACAAGATCCTTCAAATGGAAAAAGCAGGGGAATCTTCCCTTTTGGCAAAAGGCGATGGCTGAGAATGTTGAACTCCAAGCCAAGGTCAACTCGCTGAAGAAGGATTCAAAGAAGAAGAAGAAGATAAAGGAGCTGGAGAAGGAGGTCGAAGACCTTTGGAAGGAGGTTTTGAATCTTCAGAATAAGGCAGACGATCTGGATGTCACGAAAGACAAGGCGGTTCAGGCGACTAAGGTTGCCTTTCAGGATGGCTTCTGCCTAGCTCGTCATCAATTTCTGAAGAGATATCCAGACCTCGACCTTTCATTTTTGACTGCCCTGGATATTTTCGAGGGGCCTCGGTAGTCTTGGTCTAAAGTCGAGTTCCTCAACCTGGCGTTTGCTCTTCCTTTTCTGCCGAAGGCGGCGGCCAAAGACACCGGAGCCGGAGCTGCCGGGGACCCTTAGATATTCTAGAGCCTTTGCCTTCTTCTTTTTCTTTGTATTTTTCTTCTTGTAACAATCTTCTTGTATTAAGACCTTATTCAATAAATTTTCCTTCATAATTTAGTTAAGTCTTTTGAGCAATTATTGTTTCCTAATTGTCCCAACCACTTTCGGTCAAGGGACTTTGGAAAGGCATATTTCGCTCGTTTCCTCGGCCAACCTTTGGGTAAACATTCATTGTTGGCGAAGTTCCCTTAGGCAAAATTTAGCCTGTCGGCTGTATTCGATAGACTTCACCTTTTTTGGGCATACAACCCAATCAACTTCAGAAGGAAAATGAGACTTTCGGGAGTCGATGGACTTCACCTTTTTTGGGCACATGACCCTATCAATTTCGGGAGGAAAACAAGATTTTCGGGAGTCGATGGACCTCACCTTTGTTTGGCGAGTATTTTCAGATAGGGGAGAACTTCTGTACTTAGAGAAAATTTCTCACTTGTACAATTTCTCATCTAAAATTCTAAGTATAGAATTTCTTTAAGGCCTCCAAGTGCCATGCATTTTTCAGTTTTCCTCCTTCGGTGCCGGTAAACTTGTATACTCCCTTTCGGACCTCTTCTAGGACCAAATATAAGGCCCATTCCCATTTGGCCGAGGTACCTCATGGGTCGGTTTTCGGGGTTTAGACTCAGCCCTTCGGAGAACGAGGTCTCCTTTCCTTATTCCTTTTGGCCTGTCATGCAGGTTTGCGCTCCTGGCCACTTCTACTGGAAGGCCTTTCTTCTGAGCTTGGCCATTTTTCTGTGTTCGTCAACTAGGTTGAGCTTAGCTCTTAACCCAAGGTTGTTTCATCTTTCATCGAACACTTGTATTCTAGCTGATGGTCGTACTACTTCGAATGGATAATGGCCTTTGTACTGGAGAGGTGTCTCCCTCATGGCCCCTCGGGGAGTTGTCTAGTATCCCCTTAGTACATCCGGAAGTTCTCCTGGCCACTTTCCCTTTGCTTTTCCCAACCCTTTTTTTATAGTCCCTCTTTATAGTTTTGTTGGCTACCTCAACTTTGTCTGTTGCTCTAGGGCTGAGCTAGTGGGGCGGAGTGTGTTTTTATTCTGACGTTGGTGATGAATTCTTGGAATCCCTTGTTCACAGACTAGGGACCATTATCGGCCGGTATCACCGTCGGTATGCCAAATCTGCATATCACGTTCTTCCAGATGAACTTTTGTATTTCTTTTACCGGAATGGTCGCTAGGGGGTCTACCTCATTCCACCTAGTGAAGTAGTCCACTGCTGCTATGAGAACTTCACTCCTTCGGGTGCTGTCAGGAGTGGCCCGGTGAGGTCTATGCCCCATACTGTAAAGAGGCAAAAGGTAATCTTTCAGGGTTATCCATTCCAAAAGTAGTCTTTGGGTGTGGGGGTGTCTTTGGCAATTTTCATGCTTCCTAGATGAACTGTCTTGCACCCTTTTTTGCCGATACCTTTCTGTAACGGACTTGCGTACGCTTGCCGGTATAATTTCTCCTTAATCAGGAAATGTCATCCGTAACATTTTCACACTTTTTACCGCTTCATGAGGATTTTTTTGGGGACTCTTTGGTTGCGAGATTCCTCTTCGAAGGATCTTTCCTCCCTTCGTCCGTAGTTACTATATTTAGCGTTGCCATGCTTGGATGGCTCACCATTTTGGTAACCCTTTTTTTTTTATCCTGGTCAGGCAGTCTGCTTCTTCGGCATTGTCTTGGAGAGGTGTGTTTTCAACATGCACTGCATCGCACTTTCGGATGAGCTTTGCTACACCCTTATGGTATTTTTGCCGAAGTTGGACCATTTGTTCTATAGTCCCCTGCCATCTACCGTACTAGTAGCTGAGGGTGCCTGTGGGCCTCTAGATTTCCCACGCTAACCTTTCTAGCTAGGTGTAACCTTGCTATGAGAGCTCTATCGTTTTTGTGGCGTTAAATCCACATTTAATGGATTTCCTGATTTTCAGGCCTTTGGGAATGACTATCCCAGATTTCTGGTGCCCGGCGCTAGAGACCCCTTCTACAAAATAAGGTCCACTTCGGCTTGGCTGTGCCGAAGTCTGATTGCCCTCCTTTGGCCACTTTGGTATTTTTAGCAATAAAGTCTACTAGGGCCGGGGCGGATTTGAAGGCACGGAGGTAATCTCCTGCTTGCTGGCACTAGGGCGTAGACAGCTTTTTGCAGCAGAGGGTACCCGACTTTGTTGCCAAGAAGATGGCGACTTTTCTTCGGGTGCGGAACTCCTTCAGTGGGGAAGTCTGGGTCATTCTAACCCTGTTTCTCCCGCAGGTCGCATCCTGAGGGGTATGTTTCCAACCGAGGACTCATCTCGTCGATCTCTGCTTCCCATACTTCTGTGAGTTGACAAGGGACTCTTCTCCGACGAGGTACTGATGAAAAGGACCCTCGGCTCGAATTTAGCTGCGGCCATCTTCGGTCTAATTGCTGTGTCTCTTCGACCACGACAGAGCATGGGAATTCATGTAGGAAGCTCATTGTAATAGTTAGAGGGTATTCGCCCTCTAGTAGGAAGTCCCTGCCATGGTGGTTCGGTTGCCGGTTGGTCCTCTGGCGCGGACGGGGACCTCGGAAGTTCTTGGTCCTTAGAACGCCGAGTTTTCAACAACAACGGCCTAGAAGTGGTTTCCCACAGACGGCACCAGATGATGGTGATGGGAGCCATCAGGATGTCCATTGTGTACCATGGAGACTGCAGTAGGGACTTCCAGGGGTGTAGATGAACCCAGGGAGAGGGTGCTCTGTGTGGATCACCCGGGACGACCGGCAGCATCTTTGGCTCATGGTAGGAGGGCCTGCCTGTCGTGTTCTCTTTTGAGGGCTGAGGAGAAGAGGGGGGAGGCCTCTAGCCTCAGAGTATTATTTTTTTGGCCCCCCCAGAGGAGAGAGATCTCCCCGGCATATATAGGAGGGGGTGAACCCTTCAGATTGTAACACGTGTATGGATAGATGGTATCCGTATTTCTGGGCGTGGGGCCCCCTAGCTACCTGTAGGCTCCTCGGGCCACAAGCTGTGTCAGGCGCAGCCCTACATGATAGGACGTAGGTAGGGGCGGCGCACCAGAGTGCATATGAGGGTGGCATGCAGGGTGTTCGGGCGGAAATGTCAGAGTCTCATTTATGGCTCCTGCCATACCTCCGAGGTCCCCTTGGTTGATGTCTTCCTTCAGAGTGAGGGGCCTTCTCCCAGAGTCACACCGGTGCTTCGGGGTGTTTACGAGCGCCAAAGTTAGTCCTTTCAAGGGGCTTTCACCTGTAGAAGGTGGCTGGCACTTCTCATCGAAGCTAGTTCGGTCGCCCTCCCGATGGAGGCGATACGGTAGTTTCCCGAGGTTGGTATTGGCGAGCTACCGAGGTTGCGTCCCTCAGGTGTTTGGCTCACTTCTTCCCGGGGTCCTTAGGTGTTTGGGGCGATAGCACTTCGGCTATCAAATAGTATAGGAGAACATCAAACAGCTTCTATTTGACTGAAGTCAAAAGCTTGAACATCCTAAGGCTTACATTAGGACACTTAGGTCCTTACTTCCTTTTATGTTTTCTTTGCTCAAATTCGTCTGCCATAAGTAATTTGGTCCTCCAATAGTACCTTACTACCATTCATATCCTTCCCATAACTATCCTTAGCTTTTTTTAAGAGTTTTACAATTGAATACCCGAATTTCCAAAGCCTTACAAAAAAATCCTTAGGTTGCTTGACAAACAAGCAATCCTTAAGGCTTTTCTTAGGGGCCAAGTTACCAACTTGGAACACTTTTAAGGAGGTGTTGATCATGCCTTTTACCCCTCACACTTCAATCACTATGGTGAGAATTACACAATATAATGGTTCTTGACCATTATGCCACACTTTGTAATTGTACCATTTTTATGATGTGGTAACAATGCATCCCCCCTTAAAAATTTTGGTCCTCCAAAATTTCCTTTAGCTTTGGATGTTCTATAGGATATCTTTCCGTAAGGTCCTTCTCAATTTTCCAGGTTGGTTCCTATTTAGAGTGGTGTGACCACTAAACTTTAACCATGAGAATGAGCTTGTTTCTTAACCTTTTGGTATCCTTGGCTAAGATAGCTATAAGTTTCTCTTCATATGTCAAGTTAGGTTCCAACTATTTGTCTTCCATTATAGTAGCATGCTTTGTGTCCAATAGACACTTCTTAAGCAAACTAATGTGAAAAACATTATGAACACTTGACTATTAGTGTTGTGCCCAAAAGGCCAATCATGAGATGATTGTATTTTTTTGCACATTGAGTCATGATATTTTCTTAAGGCATTAATCCAGCAATTATGTTCGTTGTTTTGTTTCTACGTAACGTAATAAACATAATTGTAACCCTAGAACAATGATATTCTTAAACGTCCCTGGTCTAGCATTATTGTGGAGCGGGTTATAATAATACATAACGACTAGCATATGTGGAAACTAATATGAGATATGTAGTCTACATATGGGTACAAGTTGGAGAACTTGTGTACTGGACTGACCCACCATGAGAACACTACATGGACCGTAATATGAGTGTCATAAGTGATTCTCATAGTGATCATGGTATATGTACTCCTTCGACCTAAGATCATCAAGGTTCCTTGCATGTGAGTCACATACTTTGATACTTTCCTTTGTTGCTCGTAACTGAGTGAACTTGAAGGAGGTCATTGGGTATGCCACATATCATGCGGAGGGATTTGTATGATCAAGATGGGATTTGTCCCTCCTATGTAACGGGGGTGATATCTTTGGGGCCCTTGATAGAGTAAGACTTAGAAAAATGCATGGCCATGCTCAGATGAGTTGATATACGATATCAAAGTCATCAGTTTAAGTTGGTCTACTCGGTAATCAAGAAACCAAAGATTGGGCTATACGAGAGTGACACATTCCATGTCTCGTGCTTAGTCTTGATATCTTGGACAAAGGGACAGTGGCATATAGGTGATGATCATAAAAGTTTAGTCGAATTATTGACAATCTTGCCACTTGGGTAGCAATGATGTGTTGCTAGACACCGCTTATTGCTTATGATCATAAATATGAATTATGATCATTGCCAATGTGGTAAGAGCCTATTGGGTCGCACACATAGAGCTATTTGGATCATTAGAGTGCATGGGCTAATAATTTGGGTTTTGTTTTCACAATAATTTCGTATTAATAATGGGCCCAATAGTTGAGCCATTATTAACCCGAAATTAAAGCCTAATTGGATTAGGGCTTTGAAACCCATTAGGCCTGGAAGTTGAGTTTCACTATAAATATAACTTCTAGTGAGAAATTCACAGGTCTCCTTGCCCTAGCCTGCAAAAAGGACAGCTACACTCTTCTCTTGCGATTCCTTGGAGGACGCAAGCTAGCACTGTGAGCGCAAGAGAAATGCATCTACCAGGATGTGGTGGAAGCGTGGTGATCCCGACAGGCTCGTGTGGATACCATAGAGAGCTTAAACACGTCAACTGTTCAAGTTTTGAGATTCGACTATACAGTTGAGTGATATATCTCAACTGAAAATTAGGTATGAAAATTTTTGAACACCCGGTTTACCCGATTTCACTTGGATTCTGTAGGGTTTCGGTTAAATTTCACTGCATTGTTTGGCTCCCGAAACCCAACATTGACATGGTTGGCGGTAGAGATAACCTGTATGCTGCCTTGCCAACTTTGTCCAAGATCTCATAAGGACCTATATATCTTAAAGCTAACCTGGTTCTTCTGCCAAATCAGGCAGTGCCTTTTGTTGGTGCAACTTTCAACCAAACATTGTCACCAACCTCAAACTACAAGTCTGTACCCCTTCTATTCACATAGGCTGTGGTTCTTTTATTAGCTACTCTTAATCTTTCTCGAATCTTCTTAACCTTGGCAGTAGTCTCCTCAATAATTTCAGGACCTAACTCTAGCCTATCTAAGGCTTCCACCCAACAGTGGGGTGTCATGCACCTTCTTCCATATAATACTTTGTAAGGTGCCATGCCAATGGTGCTTTGATAACTATTGTTGTAAGAGAATTCCACCAAAGGTAAGTGTTGGTCCCATTCACCTTTGAAATCCAACACACAACTCCTAAGCATATCTTCTAGTATCTGTATCACCCTTTTAGTTTGCTCATCAATCTAAGGGTGATAAGTAGTTCTCAGGTGGATTCTGGTGCCTATTGCTTTGTGAAAAGCACTCCAAAATCAAGCAATAAATCTTGGATCTCTATTAGATACAATAGAATCTGGTATTCCATGGAGTCTCACTATCTCTTGGATGTACACCTAAGCTACATTCTCCAAAGAATCTGTGAGTTTCATAGGTAAGAAGTGGGCACATTTGGTTAGGCGATCCACAATCACCCAGATTGTATCATGCCTTAATCTGGTCATAGGCAACCTAGTCAAAAGGTCTATAGTTATGTTTGCCACGGCCCTACACCGCCTGCGGTTGCCTGTGGCTGCCTGTGTTGCTCAGGATCACTAGGGATTCAGGGAATTCCCAAGTTTTGGTTCGTAATTGTTGGTTTCTATGTTTGTGATACAAAGTAATGCTCGTGACCTAAAGTTACTAACCTAGATACTAGCATTAAATAATGCATGATTCACTTTGGCATAAAACTTAAACATGAAATAAAAAATTCAAAACATTGGTGGATCCACACTTAAAAAATAGTAAAACTAGCCAAAGCCATAAATGCATTTCCACAAAGCAATAACCCTATGTACATTAGTCAATTATGAACATGAATCATAAACCAAAACATAAAACTAACGAATGTTGTTAGAGGCATCTAGTACAATTAAGTTGTTACCCATTCCAGGTTAGTCCAATTATGGTGCCAAAATTATGCGTTTAAACTCCCAGGATTGGTTATGTTCTGTAGGCATCAGAACACGACCCTTAGTGTGCATACCCAAGTGGCCCTCTTGGGCACTATGTAAATACATGCGTATTGGTCCAACCATCACACACATATTCACATTTCATGCACACCATAACAGCAAGATAGGAAAATGCTAGCACAAGTCTTAATCTTGGCTACCACACATTAGGCAATCTTGTTAAGTTGTAGTGACCAGCCACTGCGCCTGTAACTTCCACTAACAAAATGTATCATTCTAGCCACATACCCTACATATTTTCTTTGTTCCATTACCAACTACAGACTTAAAGCAAACCAAGGGATTTTGTTTTGCATCAATAGCTCATATATGGACCAAGTTAAGGATTTTTTAAGCTGGTTACAAAATTTTGACCAAATAAATAGTAACATTGCCAAATTTTCAATGTCATATCTTTGGTTCCAGGGCTCTAAACTCAGAAATTCCAAATCTTAGATTAACCTCAAGATGTTCTCTAGGTGTGGTGAAAATTGCATACAAATATTCCTTCTACACAGGGAGATATGGTACTTTAAGTGTTGAGTCAAAATTTTGGTCACTTTATGACCATTTTGCCCATACAAAATTTCATAAGTGTGCAAACACTTCATTCACAAGGGAAAAACCCTCCAATGCTATCCGATATATGTCCATTACACAAATGAATTACATGCTCTTCCATCTAGCAACTTTATATGGCCAAACAGAATTTACAAGTAAGCAGCCTATCATTCACACTTAGGCAGCTTTGCACCACATCACTTACATGGCCAAAACATTACTGAAATGTTCATATACTTGTCCCATCTTACATACACTACATGTACATGAATACATGCATTACATAATGGACTTACCTGAGCTAAATACACACCCTAAGTTACAGGACTACCTGAGACACAATGGACTCCAAAATAGGATGTTGGATAGCTGCTTCACAACACAATAAGTACCACCATTAAAAATACCAAATGCGCTCCTAAAATCACCAAACTTTCCAGATCAGAACTAGACATATGAAAGTTCATGTCCACAAAATTTTAGATCAAAAATCAAACCAAAAGGGTTAGTTTGAAGGTGATCTTTCTACTGGAGCTAAAATGATAGAATTGAGGGGAGTAAGTTTCATTGAGAAACTTAGTAAGGGTAATACTTGGATTCAATAGGCAATGTGACAATCATCAAAACTTGCATCCAAAGACACTAAAACACAAAAACCACAATTCATATATTCAAGATATAGAAACCAAATGCAGCAGCCATTCAGAACCAACAACCACATGAAATGCAGTGGCAACAATTACCATAGGTTAGTCCATAAAACATGTAATAAAGATAACCAAATCACTATGGCAGCCTTCCTCAAGCTAATGGTTGGTCATAGAAGGATTTTAACAATAGTTAGTACTAACTTTGGGCCCTAGAAACCCATAAATTCGCTGCCATCACTGTGCAATTCACACTATGTCACAAAACCATCAATAAGTGCACTCCCTTCACTAAGCTTGGTTCATCAAGCGCATGCCACTCTTCCAAGCTTAGCCCTAGCACCATGGATGTTTAAAAATTGCAAAAAATAGTCCATGAAAGCAAGAGAACCCTTACCAAAGTGAGTAGGCCAAAAATCAAGCCTGATCCTTGAAGCATCCAAGCAATAGCTCTAGCTTGCCTCCAATTGGTTCCTTTTGCCTTCAATTTCAACCAATTGCAACTTTGAAGGTGTGGTGGAAATGGAGGAAGTGTGGCTGTGTTCTTGGGCTGGAGGAGGACCAAAATGAGAGAGGGATAAGTGATTTGGCCACTTAAATGGCCTTAAATGAGCTTAAGGGCACAAAACACACTTAACAAGCTTAACCTTGCTTTATGTCATTTTCCTTCTCACTAATTATGGTTTCTTTGTCTTAAAATCGTTGGTACACATGTGCCCAACATTTTTTACTATTTATCCAGTCTTGGCTGCCTCCCGCATAGTGGGATAACCCCACAATTTCACCCTTAGACTTAAGTCAAAAGCTTGAACGCCTTAAGGTTTACACTAGGACATTTAGGTCCTTGTTGCCTTTAGTGTTTCCTTTGTCCAAACTTGTCTTCCATGAGCAATTTGGTCCTCCAATAGCACTTTCATACCATTCATATTCTTCCCATAACTCTCCAAGTCTCTTTCTTGAGAGTTTTGCAATTGAGTACCCAAATTTCTACAACTTTACAAAAAAGTCCATAGGTTGCTTGACAAACAAACAATCCTTAAGGCTTTTCTTGATGGCCAAGTTACCAACTTGGAACCCTTTTAAGGAGGTGTTGATCATGTCTTTTACCCCCACATTTCGATCACTATGGTGAGAATTACACAATATAATGATTTTTAGCCATTATGACACACTTGTAATTCTCCCATTTTGTTAAGTCGTAACATAAGTACCCAAGCACAACCTAGTGAGATGACCCTACTAGGCTAACCACCTGAGATGTACTTGTCAAGTGCCTTTAGCGTTGATCTCCCTTTATGCTTCTAGATTAGCCACTTCTCAAGGTTAATCCAACATAGTTAATACATAGCATATCCAATAAATCAATGGGAAAATACAAACTAGCAAGTATAATTTTGTACCTGCTTATCTAGCTCAACAACCATCTCATGTTGCTGCCCAAACCACCTAAACCTGCACATGAAACTAAGGGGTGAGAACCTTACATTCCCAATAATGGGTCTTCGGGGTACCTACAAAGAAAACACTAGATGACATTGGACAATAAATGTCACAATTCTGCTGTGAGCTCATTATAGTCAAAGGCCTAATATATATGCAAATACTCAAGTCCTTTGGAACCCTTCCCCGTCCTACTCCTTTCCTAGTGAGCTCTAGCCTTGAACTCACTCTAGTAAGCCTTGACTTTCCAACTGTGCCAGGTTCTGACCTAAGCACGTAATAGCCTCCCCTTCAATACTATGTGTAGGAGAAATCCAAGTCTTCTTGGCAAAGCTAAGTTGGGAGCACTAAGGTACTACATTAGTGCCTCAAGTCTAAGACCAGGCTAGGCCACTAGGTGTTACTAACCTCGGTGAACCTTGACTAGCACAATGCCCATCTAGTTTTTGTTACCACCACACAAAAATGGGAGAATTACAAGTGTGTCATAATGGCTAAAAACCATTATATTGCGTAATTCTCACCATAGTGATTAAAGTGTGGGGGGTAAAAGACATGATCAATACCTCCTTAAAAGTGTTCCAAGTTAGTAACTTGGCCCCCAAGAAAAGTCTTAAGGATTGCTTGCTTTTCAAGCAACCTATCGACTTTTTTTGTAAGGTTTTAGAAATTCAGGTACTCAATTGCAAAACTCTCAAGAAAGAGACTTAGAGAGTTATGGGAAGGATATGAATGGTATGAAAGTGCTATTGGAGGACCAAATTGCTTATGGAAGACAAGATTGGAGAAAGGAAACACTACAGGCAATAAGGACGTAAATGTCCTAGTATAAACCTTAAGGTGTTCAAGCTTTTGACTTAAGTCTAAGGGTGGAATTGTGGGGTTATCCCATCGTGAGGGAGGCAGTCAAGACTTGATAAATAGTAAAAAATGTTGGGCACATGTGTACCAATCAATTTAGGACAAAGAAACCATAATTAGTGAGAAAGAAAATGACATAAAGCAAGGTTAAGCTTGTTAAGTGTGTTCTGTGCCCTTAATCTCATTAAAGGCCATTTAAGTGGCCAAATCACTTATCCCTCTCTCATTTTCATCCTCCTCCAGCCCAAGAACATAGACACACTTCCTCCATAGCCACCACACCTTCAAACTTGCAATTGATTGAAATTAAAGGCGAAAGAAAGCAATTGGAAGCAAACTAGAGCTATTGTTTGGATGCTTCAAGGATCAAGCTTGATTTTCAGCCTACCCACCTTGGTAAGGCTTTTCTTGCTCCCATGGGTTATTTTCTGTATTTTCAAGCAACCATGGAGCTAGGGCTAAGCTTGGAAGAGAGCCATGAGCTTGATGAACCAAGCTTAGTGAGGGGAGTGCACTTATTGAAGGTTTTGTGACCTAGTGTGAAGTGCACAGTGATGGCAGCAAATTTCTAGGCTTTTAGAGCAAAAAAGTTAGTACTAACTAGTGTTAAAATCCTCCTAATACCAAGCGTTAGCTTGAGGAGGGCTACCATAGTGATTTGGTTATGTTTATTATATGTTTTATGGACTAACCTTTAGTATATTGTTGTTGCTGTATTTCATGTGTTTGTTGGCTTTGAATGGCTGCTACATTTGGTTGCTACATGTTGTATATATGAATTGTGGTTTTTGTGTCTTTGGATGCAGGTTTTAGTGATGCCCACTTTCCCAATTGAAACCAAGTGTTACCCTTACTAAGTTTCTCAATGAAACTTACTCCCCTTAATTCTAGCTTTTCAAGTCTAGCAGAAAGATCACATTCAAACTAACCTTTGTGGTTTGAGTTTTGAGCTGAATTTTAATGTACATGAACTTCCATATTTCTAGTTATGATATGCAAATTTTGGTGATTTTAGGAGCATATTTGGTATTTTTTTTTATGGTACTTACTGTTAGTGTTGTGCCCAAAAAGCCAATAACGAGATGATTGTATTTCTTTTTTTTTGCACATTGAGTCATGATATTTTATTAAGGCATTAATCCAGCGATTATATTCGTTGCTTTTGTTTCTGTGTAATGTAATAAACATAATTGTAACCCTATAACAAAGATATGTTTCAACGTCCCTGGTCTAGTATTATTGTGGAGTGGGTTGCAATAATACATAACCACTAGCATATGTGGAGACTAATATGAGATATGTAGTCTACATATGGGTACAAGTTGGAGAACTTGTGTACTGGACCGACCCACCATGAGAACTCTACATGGATCGTTATATGAGTGTCATAAGTGATTCTCATAGTGATCATGGTATATGTAGTCCTTCGACCTAAGATCATCAATGTTCCCTACATGTGAGTCACATACTTTGATACTTTCCTTTGTTGCTCGTAACTGAGTGAACTTGAAGGAGGTCATTGGGTATGCCACATATCATGTGGAGGGATTTGTATGATCAAGATGGGATTTGTCCCTTCTATGTAACGGGAGTGATATCTTCAGGACCCTTGATAGAGTAAGACTTAGAAAAATGCATGGCCATGCTCGGATGAGTTGATATATGATATCAATGTCATCAGTTTAAGTTGGTCTACTCGGTAATCAAGAAACTAAATATTGGGCTATATGAGAGTGACACATTCCATGTCTTGTGCTTAGTCTTGATATGTTGGACAAAGGGACAATGGCATATATCGGGGATGATCATAAAGGTTTAGTCGAATCGTCGACAATTTTGTCACTTGGGTAGCAATGATGTGTTGCTAGACACCGTTCATTGCTTATGATCATAAATGTGATTTATGATCATTGCCAACATGGTAAGATCCTATTGGGTCGTACACATAGAGCTATTTGGATCATTAGAGTGCATGGGCTAATAATTTGGGATTTTGGTTCACAATAATTTTGTATTAATAATGGGCCCAATAGTTGAGCCATTATTAAGCCCGAAGTTAAAGCCTAATTGGATTAGGGCTTTGAAACCCATTAGGCCTGGAAGTTGAGTCACACTATAAATACAACTTCTAGTGAGAAATTCGCAGGTCTCCTTGCCCTAGCCTTCCAAAAAGGACAGCCGTACTATTCTCTTGCAATTCCTTGGAGGATGCAAGCTAGCACTGCGAGCGCAAGAAAAACGCATCTGCTGGAATGCAATGGAAGCGTGGTGATCCCGAGAGGCTCGTGTGGAAACCATAGAGAGCTTGAACACGTCAACTGTTCAAGTTTATGATTCGACTCTATAGTTGAGTGAGAGATCCCAACCAAAAATTAGGTATGAAAATTTTTGAAGACCCGGTTTACCCCGTTTCACTTGGATCCTTGAAGGTTTCGGTTAAATTCCGCTGCGCTGTTTAGCTCCCAAAACCCATAATGACCTTGGTAAAAGGACACAGAACTCTCTCTACTCTTTGGCCTCCACTCTCTGCTCCTTACGCCCCAAATACTAACTTGGGCATCGGAGGCTCCTCCCCCGGAAACACATTATGGGAAACTTCTAACCCTTGTTCTTCTGAGTGTTTTAGGCACCCTCATAATGAAACTCTCTCCTTTTGGCCAGCATGTCATACGATGAGGATGCCATTGGGCATCAAGATGCACAATAGCAACCAAAAGAGGATACTAGGAACACATCTGAATATGTTCCTTCTGGAAGCTAAGAAGATACAAATGATGTGACCAATGAGGAGGAAGATGAGGATAGGAAAAATCCAAGAGAAAAAAGAGTAAGCTCTGAGGTTGGTCAGGTGTCCAAGACCAATGCCTCAGTCTATGACCATTCCTCCCCTAGGAATCAGATTGAGGAAGGCCATGAGAGAAGATCAAAGAGAAGGTAGGGAGATCATAGAAGGCATCACCATACACAGGGCTCTCACAGATTTAGGAGACATAGATCAGAGGATCTGGAAGGCATAGATGAAGTCAGACTATTGGAGAGGTTCCAAGGCCTAAGACCTCCACAGTTTGATGGAAGAGCTGGGGCAAAGAGAGCTGATGAGTGGTTAATCTCTATTGAAAAAATATTTGAGAGGATGCCACTCAGCTCCAGCAAGAGAGTGTCACTGTATACCTATAATCTGGTAGGTAGTGCAAAGATATGGTGGAGGAGCACTAGAGAGAGATATGCTATCCAAAAGGTCAGAAGGCCAGGAAAAGATATGGAAATGACTTGGCCAGAGTTCACCAAGCTGTTCTAGGAGCAATACATTAGTGATGCTATCAAGGATATGAAGCAAGTTGAATTTGATGGTCTAAGGCAGGACAACCTTAGTGTCATAGAGTATGAGAACAAATTCAATTAGATAGTGAGGTATGCTCTTCAGTATCATGGACTGGAGGAGTTGAAGGCCAAAAGATTTTTCAGAGGCTAAAATTCAGACATTAGAAACGCTGTTAGACCATTTGGATCAATTATATACTATGAAGTAGTGCAGAAAGCTCTATTCATAGAGCAAGAAGAGTATAAGACTAAGTACTTTACCAGTGGACCAGAGGAAAGTAGTTAGGTAGGAGGCAAGCAGAAGAAGCCACCACATGGCAAGGGAATTGCCAAGAATTCTTATGTTGGTGGTGAGGGCAAGGTTAAGGGGAAGTTCCCTGCCCTAAGGTGCCCTAAATGCAAGAAGTTTCATGGAAAGAAACCTTGCTATTTTGACACCTAAGCTTGTCTAAGATGTGGATCCATAGATCATTGGATCAAAGACTAACCATAGGCTCAAAGCATGCCAGAAGACCAAGGTCTAGTAAGGCCTGTTGGGATAGGACCTAAAGAGGGAGCACCTATGGAGGGACAGCAGAGGTCAGTTCCTCCAATGCCTCGGCCTCCAGTGCACATAGCTGGTAGAGTATTCTGAGTGGAGAGGCCAGAGACATCAGAGTAGGGAGGAGGATTAAGAGGTAACATTTACCTTAATGGAATGCCTGTTAGTGTTTTGTTTAATACTGGTGCATCTATGTTTATAGTGGCTAGGAAATTTGTTGAAGCCTTGAAATTGCCGACTGAAATCATGCCTAGGATATCCTTAGTGAAAACAACAGGTAGTCAATGTGTTTTCGCTAATGACCTAGCTAAGGATTGTGAGCTAGTAGTAGGAAATACTAAGGCTATGACTAATTTGCTAATGTTGGACGCTCCTACATATGATTTGGTGCTAGGTATGAATTGGCTTCCTATGCATAGCATAAGAATTGATTATGCTAAGAGAGAAATCACATTTCCTAATGGTGAAGTGCATGCATTAGTGAATTCTAAGGAATTAGTGTATGAACTGCATGGCATGGAGCTATAGGTACTAGATGAGATACTTGTGATTTTTTAGCATGATTACTGTTATGCTTTCAATGAATCACACTGTGATGAGGAAATGGACAGAATACTTGTAGTGAGAGACTTTTTAGAAGTCTTTCCTAAAGACCTGCCAAGTATTCCCCCACAAAGCGAGATTAAGTTTGAAATCAAGCTGCAACCAAAAGCTACTATAATATCCATACCTCTCTACAAAATGCCAATCAGAGACATGAATGAGCTCAAGAAATAACTTGATGAACTTTTTAAAAAATGGTTCATAAGGCCAAGTGTTTCACCATGGGGAGCTCTTGTTCTCTTTGTGAAAAAGAAGGATGGATCTTTAAGACTATGCATTGACTATAGGAAGCTTAATGTAGTGACTATCAAGAACAAGTATCCACTCCCTAAGATTAAGGATCTGTTTGATTAACTCACGGGAGCTAAATCTTCTCCAAGATAGATTTTAGATTTGGATACTTCCAGTTGAGTGTAAAGGAAGAGGACATTCCTAAGACTGCATTCAGGAGCAGATATGGGCATTATGAGTGCAAAATCATGCCATTTGGTTTGACTAATGCCCCAACTGCTTTCATGGACCTGATGAATAGGGCGTTCAGACCACATCTAGGCAAATTAGTGGTTTTGTTCATTGATGACATCCTAGTATGTTCGAAGGATGAAAATGAACATAAACATCATCTGAAGATCGTCCTAAAGGCTCTATTGGAACATCAGCTTTATGCCAAGTTATCCAAGCATGAATTTTGGATAAGAGAAGTGTCTTTCCTAAGATAGATCATAGATACACAAGGCCTGAAGGTAGACCCTGAAGAGGTCTTGGTGGTGCAAGAGTGGGAAAGACCAAAGACTATGAAGGAAACCAAAAGTTTCCTAGGATTGACTCGATACTACAGGAGATTTATATCAGGCTTTTCCATGATTGCCTCAATTCTTACTTATCTAACCAAGAAGGGTCAAGGTTTTGAGTGGACTGAGAAGTGTGAAAAAAGTTTCCAAGAGCTTAACCAGAGGCTGATTGAAGCTCCAGTATCAATTCTTCTTGATCCAAGCAAGGATTAACATATTTCAAGGACAGAATCTATGTGCCTAAATAACCAAGTTAGCTCGAAGATACATAGGTCTTTCTGAGATCTTTGACAGTGTTGGGAAGATAGCAAACAGGTTAACTCTATCGCCAAGCATGTCAAGTGTTCATAATGTATTTCACATCAGTATGCTTAAGAAGTGTCTATTGGACACAAAGCATGCTATTGTAGTGGAAGACATACATTTGGAACCTAACTTGACATATGAAGAGAAACCTACAGCTATCTTAGCCAAGGATACTAGAAGGTTAAGAAACAAACTTATTCCCATGGTTAAAGTTCAGTGGTTACACCACTCTGAAAAAGGAGCAACCTAGGAAACTAAAAAAGACCTTATGGAAAGGTATCCTGAAGAATAACCAAAGCTAAATGCTATTTTGGAGGACCAACATTTTTAAAGGGGGGAGGATTGTTACCTGCACACAAAAATGGGAGAATTACAACCATGTCATAATGTCTAAAAACCATTATATTGTGTAATTCTCACCATAGTGATTGAAGTGCGGGGGGATAAAAAGGCATGATCAACAGCTCCTTAAAAGTGTTCCAATTTAGTAATTTGGCCCCAAAGAAAAGTCTTAAGAATTGCTTGCTTGTCAAGCAACCTATGGCCTTTTTTGTAAGGTTTTGGAATTTCAGGAACTCAATTGCAAAACTCTCAAGAAAGAGACTTGGAGAGTTATGGGAAGGATATGAATGGTATGAAAGTGCTATTGGAGGACGAAATTGCTCATGGAAGACAAGTTTGGTGAAAGGAAACACTAAAGGCAATAAGGACCTAAATGTCCTAGTGTAAACCTTAAGGTGTTCAAGCTTTTGACTTAAGTCTAAGGGTGGAATTATGGGGTTCTCCCACCATAAGGGAGGCAGCCAAGACTTGATCAATAGTAAAAAATGTTAGGCACATATGTACCAATGAGTTTAGGACAAAGAAACTATAATTAGTGAGAAGGAAAATGAGATAAAGAAAGGTTAAGCTTATTAAGTGTGTTTTGTGCCCTTAAGCTCATTTAAGGCCATTTAAGTGGCCAAATCACTTATCGCTCTCTCATTTTTGTCCTCCTCCAGCCCAGGAACACAGCCACACTTCCTCCATATCCAACACACCTTCAAACCTGCAATCGACTGAAATTGAGGGCAAAAGGAAGCAATTGGAAGCAAACTAGAGCTATTGCTTGGATGCTTCAAGGATCAAGCTTGATTTTCAGCCTACCCACCTTGGTAAGGCTTCTCTTGCTCTCATGGGTTATTTTATATATTTTCAAGCAACCATGGAGCTAGGGCTAATCTTGGAAGAGAGCCATGAGCTTGATGAACCAAGCTTAGTGAGGGGAGTGCACTTATTGAAGGTCCTAGTGTGAAGTGCACAGCAATGGCAGCAAATTTCTGGGTTTCTAGAGCCCAAAAGTTAGTGCTAACTATTATTAAAATCCTCTTACGACCAAGCATTAGCTTGAGGAGGGCTGCCATAGTGATTTGGTTATGTTTGTTATGTGTTTTATGGACTAACCTATAGTATATTGTTGCTGCTGTATTTCATGTGTTTGTTGGCTGTGAATGGCTGCTGCAGTTGGTTGCTATATCTTGTATATATGCATTATAGTTTTTGTGTTTTAGTCTATTTGGATGCAGGTTTTAATGATGGTCACATTGCCTATTGAAACCAAGTGTTACCCTTACTTAGTTTCTCAATGAAACTTACTCCCCTCAATTCTGTCATTTTCAGGTCTAGCAGAAAGATCACATTCAAACTAACCTTTGTGGTTTTATTTTTTATCTAAAATTTTTTTCACATGAACTTCCTTATTTTTAGTTATGATCTGGAAATTTTGGTGATTTTAGGAGCACATTTGGTATTTTTAGTGATGGTATTTACTATGTTGTGCAGCAGCTGTCTAGCTTCCTGTTTCTGGAGTTCATTGTGTCTCTGGCACTCCTATAATTTAGGGTACATATTTAGCTAATTTAAGACCATTATGTGGTGCATGTATGCATGTTCATGTATTGTATGTAAAAGGAGACAAGTATGTGAACATTTGAGTAATGTTTTGGCTATGTAAGTGATGTGGTGCAAAGCAGCCTAAGTGTGAATGATAGGCTGCTTACTTGTAAATTCTGTTTTGGACACATAAAGTTGCTAGATGCAAGGGCATGTAATTCATATGTTTCTTGGACATGTATGGGATAGCCTTGGAGGGCTTTATCTTTGGGAATGAAGTGTTTCAATGATTTGGAAAAATTGTATGGGCAAAATGGTCCAAAAGTTGCCAGAATTTCAACCCTGTACCTAAAGTTGAATATCTCCCTGTGAAGAAGGAATCTCTATATTAAATTTTTACCACAGATAGATAACATCTGGAGGTTGAACGTTGATTTGGAATTTATGAATTTTGAGCAGTGTAGCCAAAGATATGATGTTGCAAAGTTGCTAAGTTACTGTTTATTTGGTCAGAATTTTGTAACCAATTTAAAAAATTCATGACTTGGTCCATAGATGGGCTATTGATGTAAAAAAAAATTCCTTGGTTTGCTCTAAGTCTTTACTTGATCATGGAGTAAAGAAAATAGATGGGGTACATGGCTGGAATGATACAGTTTATTAGTGGAAATTACAGGTGCAATGGCTGGTAACTAGAACTTAACAAGATTGCCTAATGTGTGGTAGCCAAGATTAAGACTTGTTCTGGTGTTTTCCTTCTTTGCTGCCATAGTGTGCATGAAATATGAATATGTGTGTGATGGTTGGACCAATATGCATGTGTTTACATAGTGCCCAAGAGGGCCACTTAGGTATGGACACGAAGCGTAGTGTTCTGATGGCCTATAGAACATTACCAATCCTAAGAGTCTAAATGCACAATTTTGGCACTGCAATTGGACTACCCTAGAATGGGTAACAGTTTGGGTGTACTAGGTTCCCGCTCTAGCTCCATAGACCTAAGACCCAATTACATAGCTAGGTGTACTAAACTCCACCCTTGGGTAAACTAGGCTCCCATTTTAGTCCCTTAGGTCTAAGATCCGACTAGGTGACCGAGTGTTACTAAGCCTCCATCGTCCTTGGTGAACCTTGTATAATGCTAGGCTTAGCACTTGCTACACTTTAGTGAGTTGGCCATCACTAGGAATCATGCTTTCTCTATGTGCTCCTTGTGCTTCCTAGCACATATTAAGGTCCCATATGCACTAAGGTACCTTAACTACCTTACTCCTCAAAGACCCCTCAATGTGCCTAAGTAACTTAGCTTGAGTGCTAAGTCACCTACCTACTTAGAGCTCTTAGTGTTCCTATTCATTCATTATGGTAAATTTCACTTACTTGGGTATTAAGCAACCTCCCAAGTGATGCTAAGCTCCCATATTATGCAATCCAGGCTTCCCATTGGCCCTAGAGCTCACATTGTGCCCAAATGCACTTATGTGCCCTTATTGCACTCATAGTGCCTTCTTTGGCCCTTAGGTGTTTTCCTTACCTCTTTGTAGTTATTTTAGCTCTTGAACCAATCTAGGGTCAATAAAATACAATCCCAAATCGTTTTGTCTCACTACAAGAAGTTGTGCCATATGTTGCCCACACTAACCAATGCCATATTGCACCTGCACCATTCTTAGTTTATTAGGCCATGGTTCTAGTTCACCATTTCTAGTTCATCATGAAACTTGCTTAAACTACTCAATTACTCAGTATTAATGCATTTAAACTACCTTAATGATGACTACAAGCCTCAACTAGGGCACCAAAATACCCTTAGAGATGCACATGGTCCAATTGTTCATACACCATCTTCTCCTTGATTCATTTAATCCAATTGTCAATTTTCCTTCATTTTATCTCCATTTCAAAACTTTATTCAACCTTAGGAACATGTCCAAGATGTTTAGGAACCAATTAGGAACCAAAAGCAACATTCTTGGATGAATTTTGAAGCAATTGTGGCACTATAGCGTGAGCCTGGCGTCGTGGTGCCAAAGTTCATTTGATGCTATCTAAACATAAGTATCCTAGTGCCTAGGCCTTAGGAGCCTAACCTAGGCATGCTTCCCTTTGGCACCTAGGCACCCAGAATGGTGCCACAGCACCATAAACTTGTTAGCTTCGTCGATCTTCACAAAAACTATGCACAATTAACTCAAACTTGAGTCTAATCACTTCTAGGCTTGCAATTAATCATCCCCAATGCTAAATATGGTATAAATTCATTAACATAACATGGAAAACAAGAAATCCTCTTACCTTAAATACATCTAAAGCAAAATCAACTAAATTGAGCACGAAAGCTTCCATTGAGCTTTAATGCTGTTCTTGAGGTTCCAAGCATAAATCCTCCACAATGGGCACCCAAAACAACTAAATCAATAGCAATTTAACTTACCCAATCACCTTAGAACCAAAATTAAGCTATGGAAGAGACAATTGACTAGGTTTTGAGCTCAAAACTCCTGGAACACCACAAAAATGCCACAATCTTACCAAAACTAGCTTGAGCTTTAATGAATTAACTAGGGAGGCTCCATTTTTATGAAGAAATCATGAAAATGAGAACTTGGTAGGTCCATCCATGGAGGTGAAAGGTAAGCTATAGTTTTAGGAGGTAAGAGATGGTGAATAGTACCAATATCTTATCTCCTCATGTTACCACCTCACAAAAATAGGAGAATTACAAGTGTGTCATAATGACTAAAACACCATTATATTATGTAATTCTCACCATAATGATTAAAGCGTTAGTGCTAAAAGGCATAATCAACACCTTCTTAAAAGTGTTCGAAGTTGGTAGCTTGGCCCCCAAGAAAATCCTTAAGGATTGCTTGTTTGTCAAGCAACCTATGGACTTTTTTGTAAGGTTTTTGGAAATTTAGGAACTCAATTGCAAAACTCTCAAGAAAGAGACTTGGAGAGTTATGGGAAGGACAAGAATGGTATGAAAGTGCTATTGGAGGACCAAATTGCTCATGGAAGACAAGTTTGGACAAAGAAAGTAGTAAAGGCATTAAAGACCTAAATGTCCTATTGTAAACCTTAAGGTGTTCAAGCTTTTGACTTAAGTCTAAGGGTGGTATTGTGGGTTTATCCCACTATGGGGGAGAAAGCAAAGACTTGATAAATAGTAAAATGGGTTGGGCACATGTGTACTAATGAGTTTAAGACAAAGAAACCATAATTAGTGAGAAGGAGAATGACATAAAGGAAGGTGAAGCTTGTTTAAGTGTATTTTGTGCCCTTAGGCTCATTTGAGGCCATTGATGTGGCCAATTCAGTTATCCCTCTCCCATTTTCAGCCTCCTCCTCCCCAAAAACACAGCCACACTTCCTCCATAGCCACCACACCTTCAAACTTGCAATTGATTGAAATTGAAGGCAAAAGGAAGCAATTGGAAGCAAACTAGAGCTATTGCTAGGATGCTTCAAGGATCAAGCTTGATTTTTGGCCTACCCACTTTGGTAAGTGTTCTCTTGCTCTAATGGGTTGCTTTATTCATTTTCAAGCAACCATGGAGCTAGGGCTAAGCTTCAAAGAGAACCATGACCTTGATGAACCAAGCTTAGTGAGGGGAGTGCACTTATTGAAGGTTTTGTGACCTAGTGTGAAGTGCCCAAAGTTTGTAGTGAAATGAGGGTTTTTAGAGCCCAAAGTTAGTACTAACTAGTGTTAAAATCCTCCTAAGACCAAGCATCAGCTTGAGGAGGACTGCCATAGTGATTTGGTTATGTTCATTATGTGTTTTATGGACTAACCTATGGTATAAGTTGCTGCCACATTTCATGTGCTTGTTGGTTGTGAATGGCTGCTGAAGTTGGTTGCTATATCTTGTATATTTGCATTGTGGGTTTTTTGTTTTAGTGTCTTTGGATTCAGGTTTTAATTATGGTCACATTGCTTATTGAATCCGAGTGTTACCCTTACTAAGTTTCTCAATGAAACATACTCCCCTCAATTCTGTCATTTCAAGTATAGCAGAAAGATCACATTTGAACTAACCTTTGTAGTTTGGATTTTGATCTGAAATTTCTGGTACATGGACATCCATATGTCTGGTTATGATATGGAAATTTTGGTGATTTTAGGAGCACATTTGGTATTTTTAGTGCTGGTACTTATTGTGTTATGCAGGAGCTGTCTAGGATCCTGTTCTGCAGTCCATTGTGTCTCAGGCACTTCTGTAACTTAGGTTGTGTACTTAGCTAAGTTAAGAGGATTTTTTATTACATGTATGCATGTAAATGTAGTGTATGTAAAATGACACAACCATGTGAACATTGGAGTAATGTTTTGGCTATGCAAGTGATGTGGTGTAAAGTTGCCGAAGTGTGAATGATGGGCTGCTTATTTGTAAATTCTGTTTTAGCCACATAAAGTTGTTAAAAGTAAGGGAATGTGATTCATATGTGTAGTGTACATATATGGGATATCTTTGGAGGGTTTTCCCTTCTGAATGAAGTGTTTGCACGCTTCTGAAATTTTGTATGGGTAAAATGGTCATAAAGTGACTAGAATTTCAACTCTGCACTTAAACTTCTATATCTCCCTGTGTAGAAGGAATCTTAGTATGAAATTTTGACCACACCTAGAGACCATCTAGAGGTTGAACTGGTATTTAAAATTTCTAAATTTGGAGCCCTATATCCAAAGATATGTTATTATAAAGTTCGCTAAGTTACTGTTCATTTGGTCTGAATTTTGTAACCAACTTAAAAAATCCATAACTTGGTCCATAGGTGGGCTACTGATGTGAAACAAAATTTCACGGTTTGTTCTAAGTCTCTACTTGATAATGGAGCAAGGAAAATAGTGGGGGGGGGGGGAATATGGTTAGAATGATAAAGTTTATTAGTGGAAGTTATAGGTGCAGTGGCTAGTCACTAGAACTTAACAAGATTGCCTAATGTGTGGTAGCCAAGATTTTGACTTCTGCTAGTGTTTTCCTTCTTTTCTACCATGGTGTGCATGAAACGTGAATGTGTATGTGATGGTTGAACCAATATGCATGTGTTTACATGGTACTGAAGACGGCCACTTGGGTATGGACACTAAGGGTAATGTTCTACTAGCCTACAAAACATTACAAACCCTGGGAGATTAAATGCACAATTTTGGCACTATAATTGGACTACCCCAAAGTGGGTAACACCTAACCCCTTATAAACACACTAACCCATCTCCACTCCTCTAACTTTGCTCGCTTGGTCACTAAGGTCCCAAATGTCATCTTGGCTATACTTTAGGCCTCCTGAACTTTCCATGGCATCAAAACTGAGTCCACATAAAAGTTCCCTTGGCTCCCCTCTTAGCCGAAACTCTATTAAGGTGTTTGGTTTACCAAACTAGCTCAAAAGCTTCAACAGTCTACAGTTTGGTCCTTCTATTCTAACTCATGGTTCTAACTGCTTAGAGAACTTATGGTCTTGATTTTCTAGGTTAGTTTAACCTTTTAGACACAAGTCAACCAAAATCATAGTTTTAACCATCACCTAGGGAAAAATTACCAAAATACCCCTAGTGACACTTAGGTTCCAAATGACCTAGGAACCATCAAACCCTTGAAGAACTTATTTAACTTGCTAAATTAAACCAATTGAGGCCTTAAGCTAAGGATTTTTTTTTACCTTGTAACCAAGTCTTACTTGACCATTACTAGTCTGATACTTGGAGGGTCATAGCAATGTTGCCCAACTTCTTCACTAGTATAGGTAGACTCTGTAGGGTACTAGCTAGCTTCTTGTGCTCGACCTTCACCCTCTAGCATGTGGCACATTTGGAGACATAAGTAGCTATGTCTTTGTTCATGTTTGGCCACCAAAAGTGAGTCTTCAAGTCTTTATACATTTTCTCAGTTCCTGGATGGATGTTCGACTTACTTGTGTGAGCTTCTTCAAGTATTTCATCCTCGAGCTTTGGTCCTTTACACATATGGGCTAGGACACATCGGCAAGGTAGCCTAGGCACATACTAGGGGATATGGAGGCTTGGCACAGCATGTGCCAAGACACCTGGTAGGGGCACTAGGGCGTGCTCTGGACACTATCAGGACACATGGGCATGTACCCAGGACACATACTAGTACTAGCTTGTCAAAGCACCCAAATTTTCATGCTCATCCGTAACAAGCTTAGCACCTAAGATGGATTTATGCTAAAACAACATCACATTCATTCATTCATCACATGCATGACAACCAAAACACCAACATCAAGTTTTTAAAAGCACAAGTTTTACATATCCATAAGTACATGTCTCGATAAGCCTACTAGTGGCCACCCTAGTGCACAAAACATCCAAAAACACCTATACACATGCAAGTATAGTTATTCACATCTAATATAGATCAAACAATTCCTAAGCATAAATATCCATCCTAATACATGTTCCCACAACACATAGCTTTTAAAGTGTACAAGCAATGAATTCCACAAATTTGCTTGCCATACAACAAGAATTACAAGTTACAATATTGAGTTAACATAACACTAACACATTACCTTACCAAAACCCAAAAGAGGGCACACAAACACTTAGCTTCCTTACTTCTCAAGCAAACCCTTGCCTGTAATATAAAGTAGTAGGGCATGAATTTTACAGCTCAGTAAGGATTCCATATTCCTCCAAGGCCTAAACATAGGTTAAGTACTAAGCTTAACCAAATACACATTCCAAGCACCTACAACGAAAACAAGAAAACACAAAAAAAAGGCAAATACATATATAACAGCATAATCAATATAAAGGATTTGCACAATCAATCATGGAAGCACACAACTCACACACCACAAACACCAGCTTAAGATTTTCAGCTTATAGGACCTAGCAAGCATGAATTGATTTCCATATTCAATTTGGTTAACCTCTTATATGATCCTATTGATGCTTTAGCATATCTTTGATGTAGGACATGTTGAGCCTCTGGTAGACCTTCATTTGAGTAGTAGCTGCAACACTTGAAGAATAACGGTTAGGAACTCCCTGGAGTGTGTTTCCGAAGGAGGGATCTCTGATGCCCAAGTTAGTATGTGAGAGGATAAGTTATTAAGGGTAGAGAACAGAAAATGAGGGTATTTCTTGTGTTTTACCTGGGCGCCTTCCCTGAGTATTTATAGGGGGCCAGGACGAGAAGGCCATTATGCCCAACTTGAATAGATCAAGGCAAGTGTTCAGGTTGATTTGGTTTATACCTTTAGAGAGAAGTATCTCCAGCTGGCCGTAAGTAGTTATGCTTAGAGGGTAGGCGCGTGTGCGTCATTTTTGTCAGAGATCCTTCAAATGTATTTGTCATTTCTCCCTTAGGACCTTTTAGGAATCTAAGACTCCTTCAAACGTAAGATTTCCCCCTCGAATGTGATTGGGAAAGCCTATTGACTATGCAAGATATTTTCAGGAGGTATTCCTTCTATCGAGGGTGGCAGGCTTACGTTTCTGAGGTTGGTCATGTAGATTTCCGAGGGTGGTGTAGATCCTTATCCCAAGGTTGGTTGTATCCATTTCTAAGGGTGGTGTTAGGTATACTAATTAAGATGTTCTATGGGTGATAGCCCTTTGGCTATCACCTATACTAATCCAAGAGCTCACAAACCTTAGAATTGAGTTGCCCTACTCAATTCTAGGTCCTAATGCTTGCCATTGTTAGTGTTGTGCCCAAAAGGCCAATCATGAGATGATTGTATTTTTGCACATTGAGTCATGATATTTTATTAAGGCATTAATCCAGCAATTATGTTTGTTGTTTTTGTTTCTGTGTAACTTAACAAACATAATTGTAACCCTAGAATAATGATATTCTCAAACGTCCCTAGTCTAGTATATTGTGGAGTAGGTTGTAATAATACATAACGACTAGCATATGTGGAGACTAATATGAGATATCTAGTCTGCATATGGGAACAAGTTGGAGAACTTGTGTACTGGACCGACCCACCATGAGAACACTACATGGATCGTTATATGAGTGTCATAAGTGATTCTCATAGTGATCATGGTATATGTAGTCCTTCGACCTAAGATCATCAAGGTTCCTTACATGTGAGTTACATACTTTGATACTTTCCTTTGTTGCTCGTAACTGAGTGAACTTGAAAGAGGTCATTGGGTATGCCACATATCATGCGGAGGGATTTGTATGATCAAGATGGGATTGTCCCTTCTAATTAATGGGAGTGATATGTTCGGGCCCCTTGATAGAGTAAGACTTAGAAAAATGCATGGCCATGCTCGGATGAATTGATATACGATATCAATGTCATCAGTTTAAGTTGGTCTACTTGGTAATCAAGAAACCAAAGATTGGGCTATACGAGAATGACACATTCCATGTCTCATGCTTAGTCTTGATATCTTGCACAAAGTGACAATGGCATATATCGGTGATGATCATAAAGGTTTAGTCAAATCATCGAAAATCTTGTCACTTGGGTAGCAATGATGTGTTGCTAGACACCGCTCATTGCTTATGATCATAAATGTAATTTATGATCATTGCCAACATGGTAAGAGCCTACTGGGTCGCACACATAGAGCTATTTGGATCATTAGAGTGCATGGGCTAATAATTTAGGTTTTGGTTTCACAATGATTTCGTATTAATAATGGGCCCAATAGTTGAGCCAATATTAAGCCCAAAATTAAAGCCTAATTGGATTAGGGCTTTGAAACCCATTAGGCCTGGAAGTTGAGTATCACTATAAATACAACTTCTAGTGAGAAATTCACTAGTCTCGTTGCCTTAGCCTCCCAAAAGGACAGCCATACTCTTCTCTTACAATTCATTGGAGGACGCAAGCTAGCACTGCGAGCGCCAGAAAAATGCACCTGTCGGGACATGGTGGAAGCATGGTGATCCTGAGAGGCTCGTGTGGATACCATAGAGAGATTGAACACATCAACTGTTCATGTTTTGTGATTCAACTATACAATTGAGTGAGAGATCTCATCCGAAATTAGGTATGAAAATTTTCGAACACCTGGTTTACCCCATTTCACTTCGATCCTAGAGGGTTTCGGTTAAATTTTGCTATGCTATTTGGCTCCCAAAACCCAACAGCCATAACTTAGCTAATTAGCAATTCAACATAGTTCCCGAAACAACCATAGCCCCTACAGCTTTTTAGGATCCTTTGCCAACGATAACCATCACCTAAGTGCTTGGTAAACACTAAAGTAACATAGTCCAACTATGAAAGCTTTGTGAATACATAGAATCCTTGCCTCACTTAGAAACACTTGTTGCCCAAAGCTCCAAGAGCTTAATCTCTGCCATTTTTTAGCTCTTTGTAGCTAGAATCCTCCCCCTTGGCCTATCTTGCTCATGAATCCACCTTTTCCACCAGAAAATTGCCTTATTTTGCTTCAGTTGCACTTAAAACTCTCTTAAGAACACTTCAATAGCTTAAGCTTGAGCCTTCAACAATGGCAGAGTAATCGGGTGGAGGAGACAACACTAGTGGAAGCATGCAAAAATCTGAAATTAGCCAAGTGTCATTAAAATTGGCTTAATGCTAGCTTAGTAAGCTTACAACTTTGCATGAAGCACTTGAGTCACCACATAAAAGATTCCTTCACTTAAGCCACGTGATATACTTGCAATTGAGTCCTGTATTTTGCTAAATCATCATTTGCATCTTTCCTTCTTGGCTAAGGAACATATGAACCCGAAAGGTTCAAATAGTTAAGTCATCAACATGGTTCCTTCAAAACTTAATCTTCTAAGTTCATATAGCTCTTTCCTTGTGTTCCTGCTTTATTCTTCTTATTTCTACCATCTTATGCCCTATATACAATGGTTTTAAGATGCATACCGATGTCCCCTCTTTTAGAAATTTGGTCCTCCAAATTTCCTAGATGCTTAGGGAACACATTAGGATAGCTCTTTAGCATCTCAGCTTCAACTTACCATGTGGCCTCTTCTTCAAAATGATTAGTCCATTAGACTTTAACCATAGGTATACACCTACTCCTAAGCTTTATAGTGTCCTTTGCCAATACCCGAATTGGTTCTTCTTTATATATAAGGTTTGAAGCAATAAAAACACTAGTAACATGTACCACTTGCCTAGGATTAGAGATACACTTCTTTAGTAAGCTCACATGGAAGGTGTCATGGACATGTCCTAGTTCAAAAGATGGCTCTAGCTTGTAGGCTACATTTCTAACCCTTGCGACTATCTGCTATGGTCCTACATACCTTGGGGCCAACTCACCCTTGTTTCTGAATCTCATCACTCTCTTTATGGGAGATACCTTCAACCATACACAATCTCCATCTTGGAACTCAAGGTCCATTTTCTTCTTCTAATTTTTATAGGACTCTTAGCTATTGTTAGTAGCTCTAATCCTTTCTTGGATTAACTTGATTTTCCCAGTAGTTTCTCTTATGAGTTATGGGCCTATCTCCAACTTATCTCTAGGCTTATGCCAACAATGTGGAGTTATGCAACCCCTACCATATAATCCCTCATAAGGTGCCATGCCAATCACTAAATGATGGCTGTTGTTGTAGGAGAACTTCATTAACGGTAGCTGTTGGTTCCATTCCCCTTGAAAGTCTATGACATAACATGTCAACATGTCCTCTAATACTTAGATGGCCCTCCCGGTCTGCCCATCTATGTGGGGATGGTATGTTGAGCTGAACTTCAGCTTTGTGTCTAATGCATGGTGCAAGGACCTCTAGAACCTAGAAACAAACTTAAGGTTTCTATATAAAACAATGTAATATAGTACACATGCAACCTCACTTTATCCCGAATGTATATCTGAGAAAACTTATCCAATGAGTCTGTGAGGTTTATAGGCAAGAAGTGGGCTACCTTAGTCAACCTATCTACTATGGCCAAGATTGTGTTATACTTCCTTCTGGTAAGTGGCATACCTACTACAAAGTCCATAGATATGGGGCCTCACTTTCTTTCTGGTATGGGTAAGCTTTGAAGCTTACCCCCATGCCTTTGGTGCCCAACCTTGACTTGTTGGCAGGTCATACACTTAGCCACATAAGCACCAATCTCTTGTATTAAGTAAGGCTACTTGAAGTGTGATCTTGATGCTTATGCATCTTGTGGGCTTTTGGGTGTATACTTATCATGCTAGAGTGGGCTTTCTTTAGAATCTATTACCTAAGGTTATCATTAATAGGCACACAGATTTTATATTAGAAGTACAACATTCCATGGCTAAAGGAAAATCCTTGGTACATTTATCCTTGTTTCTACCCATAAATCTTAGGAAGCTCCTCATCTTGTAACTATGCTTCCTTAATTAAATCCTTCCACTTTGGCCCAATGGTTAGAACCTTTACTTGGTTCATTTCCCCTTGCCCCTACCCTTGGGCTAACTTAGTTCGACTAAGCACTCCTACTTCAATCTACTCCACAGTGGCCCTGATTACTTCAGCACATTTCCTGCTCAAGGCATCAGCTACCACATTAGCTTTGCCAGCAGTTTAGTCGTTAATGCACTTAAAATCCTTTAGGTACTTAAGCCATCTTCTCTGCCTCACTTTCAAATCTTTTTGTGTAAATAGATACTTCATACTCTTGTGGTCTGTAAAGACTTGAAGTTTGCTTCCTAGCAAGTAGTGTTCCCACTGCTTGAGTGCAAAGATCACTACTGCTAACTCCAGCTCATGAATAGGATAATTCTTCTCATGAGGCGTAAGCTGACTTGACCCATAAGCAATTGCTTGTTTCCCTTACATTAAGACACAACCTAACCCTACTTGAGAGGCATCTATGTATACCTCATACTCCTTGGATGGGATTGGCAAAACTAGTATTAGAGCTATAATCAATCTCTTCTTGAGTTTTTGGAAGCTAGCCTCACGTCCTTCACTACACTCATACCTTTGATCTTTTCAGGTTAACTAAGTTAGTGCAGCTGCTATTGCAGAGAATTTAGGAACAAATCTCTTGTAATAGCCTACAAGTCCTATGAAGCTCCTAACTTTCCTCACATTCTGAGGTTGCTTATATTCTAAGACAGACTTTATCTTCTTCGGGTCAAAAGCTAAACCATGCTCATTTATCACATGACCTAGGAATCCAACTTCCTTGGCCCAAAATTTGCACTTACTTAGCTTTCCATACAACCTATGATCATGTGGTAAGCCATGTACCAACTTCAGGTGCTCTTCATGTGCTTTCTCATCTTTTCAGTACACAAATATGTCATCTATAAATACCACTAAAAAGTGGTCCAAGTAAGTCTTGAACACTCTTTGCATGAGGTTCATGAAAAAGGCTGGTCCATTAGTGAGCCCAAATGGCATCATTGTGTACTTAAAGTGGCCATACCTAGTCTTGAAAGCCATTTTAGGTATGTCCACAGCCTTGAATCTTAACTAGAAGTATCTAGAACTGAGGTCTATCTTGGAGATGACCCTAGCTCCCTTCAACTATTCAAAGAGATCCTCTATCCTTATGAGGGGTTACTTGTTCTTCATGGTCAGTGCATTGAGCTTCTTATAGTCTATTCACAGTTTGAGGGTGCCATCCTTCTTCTTTACAAAAAGTACAAGTGCCCCCCATGGAGATGTACTTGGTCTTATGAAACCCTTTTCTACCAGTTCATCCAACTACTTTTTTATCTCCACTATTTCAGGAATAGCCATCCTGTAGGGGGCAATAGACACAGGAGTAGCTCTTAGTTCCAATTGGACCTCAAACTCAACCTTCCTTATAGGAGGGAGTCCTGGCAGGTTAATGGGGAACACTTTAGCAAATTCCTGCACAATGGGAATCCTACCTAGCTCACTGACTACCTCATTCCCATTCAACCCCATGTATTCACCCTTAACTACAATGGGTTTATGTTCCACCACTCTTAAGCACCTCTTAGGTGCAAGCTCAAACGAGCTTTCCAGAACATGTGGCTCACAACCGGGCAAGAAAAGTTGTCTAGAATTATAGTCAATAACTACCTTGTTGTCACTAAGCCAGTCCATAGCAGTATGATATCATAGCCACTAGTTTCTAAGACTATCAAGTTAGCTTTGAGTTCTAGTTCACCAAGACTAAGTATGAAATTGCTAACTACATGGCAAGTGAACATGATTTCACTCCCAGCAGTTCTAACTAGGTACATTTCATTCATAGTGCTTACTTCCAAATTCATAGCTTTAACAAGCTTAGATAAAATAAAAGACAAAGAAGCACTAGTATCAAATAAAACAAATACTTCATAACCATTAACTGAACTGATACCTTTTAGTGCTTTCTTGTTCAACCATGCTTGGCCTAACCCTTACTCCTCAAATTTGGGTTCCTTACCTTCTTGAGTCGTCCTTGAGGTTTTCAGCTAGAACATTATTCTAGGGGCTTAATTCAACCTTTTCTGATCAAGGGGCATCCTAGGTCCTTGGTCCTTCTTCAGTAGAGGCGCATTATACCTCCATATAGGCAGTTTCCCATGGGACCATTTGTTGCCAAACCTTCCCGTCAACCTCTGATCTTCCTTGTTAAAGGGGAAATCGGTTACCTAGTGATCTTGGGCACCATACTTAAGACAGCGTTATCTCAGCTTGCAGTAGGGCCTCTGGCCATGGTACTTGCCACATGTATTGCTCTAAGCTCCGTACTGACTAGACTACTTCTCCTTCTTACTTTCCTTCTTAGCTTCTAGTGCCATTGCCTTTTTTCAGCCACTTTTCACGAATGCCTTCTACACCCCACTTTAACAACTAAGACCGCTCCTAACTTGGTCCCTAGACTCCTGCTGCAAGGCCATAGCTCTCTACACCACCTCATAACAATCTTGGGTTCCCATTACCAAGAGTATTAACTTTAGCACAGGCTTGAGTCCTCTGAGGAACCTCTTGGTCTTCCCTCCTGACTTTCATACTAAGGCGCATAGCATATGAGGTTGTTAAACCTTTGCTCATACTCCAAAACAGAGAGTTCTCCTTGATTAAGCAGGTTAAACTCCACCTGCTTTTGGTCTTTGAGGGCTTCACTAATGTACTCATGCTGGAAGGCTTGCAGAAACTTTGCCCATCTGATTGATCTTTTCCTTGAAGCTATTCTTCTAGCATTCTTGCCTCAGTAAGTTTTGTGGACTACTCTCCAACATAGTTCTACATTGCCTTCTAATCTAAAAATGGCAAGCAAAACTTTCTGAGGACAGGAAACCTTCATCCTCTCAAATATCTTCTCTACTTGGTTGATCCAAAACTTTGATTCCTCTAGATCACATCCTCCTATTAACACTAGGGGTTTCAAAGTTAGAAACCCTTATAGTTGATGTTCTCTCAAGCCTCCACCTCTTGGCCTTGCAGCTCTTTCATGGCCATCTCCATGCCCACTCTTCAAAGACCTCACTACTTTAGTTGTAGTAGTGATTTGGGTTGGCCTTTCAATCTCCTCAATGTCTAGCTCTTCACCTTTGGACTTACTTCCTCCTTAAGCCTAGTTTCATATTTTACTTTCGATCTAACCCTCCATGCTTTCGGGTGCCCTCTTCCCTTATCAACATCTTCATAATTTTATCTCCCATTTTAACTAGCTTGATCATCATGTATAGGCTATTATGCCCCTTAAAATCAATGTATATAAGCCATGATTTGGTGGGAATAAAGTGAACAAAGCTAGAGACACTAGGAATAAGTGCATTAAAATTGGAAAAATAAAGTTTTCTATGAAGCTTGAATGTGGTCTAAGAGTGGAACCTTTTGGGTTCACATGTAGCTTGGCCAAGAAGAAAGATGCAATTTATGATTTTGAAAGATGAGGAACTTAATTGTAAGTCAATCACATGACTTAAGTAAAGGAATCTATTATGTAGTACCTTAAGTGCTTCATGCAAACATTTAAGCTTTCTTAAACTAGCATTAAACCATTTTAGTGCAGCTTGTCTCCACCTGGACGCACACATGCTTCCACTCACCATTGCCACCTTCATCCAGCCATTCCACCATTGTTTATGGTTTGGCTAAGCTCATAAAGTTGTTCTTGGTGTGTTCATGGTGTTCTTAAAGCTCCCAACTGCAATATAAGACTACACAAGGGAGAAACTTAGTTGAGAAGGTGGAATTGTTAGCAATTCAAGCTAAGAATGGGGTTTCTAGCTTTAAAAAGCTAAGGAAAAGCATCATTTGAGCCATTGAAGCTTTGGGCAACTAAGTTGCTAAGAAAGGGTAAGGACTCCATTGGTTCACTAAACTTCTATAGTTGGACTATGTTGTTTTAGTGAATTATATGCACTTAGGTGATGGTATTTATGCCAAGGGGTCCTAAAAGGCTATAGGGCCTATGATTACTTTGGAAATTATGATATGTTGCTAATTAGCTATGATATGGCAAGCATTAGGACCTACAATTGAGTAGGCTAACTCATTTTTAAGGTTTATGAGCTCTCAGATTAGTGTAAGTTCCTATAGGAGGTTAACCAAATTGATTATGGCATTTTGAAGTATGCTTGCCTGGGCCTGTGGGCTATACTTACAAGTTGGTATTTGTAGTGTGTAAGTTGTGTGCTTTTTTGTCTGGTTGTGCATGCTAACCCGTTTAGATTTCTTATGTTGTTATGTATATGCTTGTTTTGTTTTGTGTTTTAGTGTTTTCTTTGTAGAAGCTTGGATTGTGTATTCGGTTAAGCTTGGTGCTTAACCTACGGTTAGGCCTTGGAGGCCAAATGGAGTTCCTTACTGAGTTTCATACTCATGCCCTATTTCTTTGTGTTTTAGGCGAAGGTTTGCTTGAAGTAGGGAAGCTAAGTTTAGTGTGTGCTTTTTTGGGTTTTTGGCAAGGCAATGACCTAATGTTGTGTTTTGCTCAATATTCAAAGTGATATGGTTTACTTGTATGGCAAGCTAATGAATGGAACCCACTGCTTGTAGGCTTTAAGAAGCTAGGTGTCGTGGGAACTTTTCTTAGGATGGATATATATGCCTATGTTGTGTTTGAACACTATCGGATGTAATAAGTGTACTAGTTGTGTAGTTGCACTTTGGATGTTGTATGCACTAGGATGGTCATTGGTAGGCTTACCGAGACACGTTGGTGCCTTTATGCATGTAAACTTGTGTTTTCATAACTTGAATTAGTGTTTTGGTTGCCATTCACATATGTATGTGTTGATTGAATGGCTACCATGATGATTTTAGCATGATATCCATCTAGGTACTGAGCTTGTTTAGGAAGAGGATGAAACTTTGGTTGAATAACAAGTGTTATGCTGTGTATGTCATGGGTGCATGCCTATGTGTCTTTTCAGTGTCTAGGTGCGCCCTGGTGCCCCTCCCTCTTGTGTCTTGACGCTTAGTGCTAAACCTCTAAGCACCTAAGAGGTACCAAAGGTGCACTAGCCCATGTGTTTACTAGACTTGGACACTTAGCAAACCATAAGCTAGACCTGTTTCGATAATGAAGAATTGGCGTCTTTGCTTTTCAATTTGGGTTTTAAGACCCTTATTTGGGCTATGAGCTATGTTGGGCATGACATAGGCTCCTTTCTAGGCCGTCTTTCTACCTCATCTTCTCTAGCATGCCCATCATTTTTTGGGGCTTGTGCTTGACCTCTGGTCAAGGCTTGTATGCCCACCGCAAGTTATGTTCTGGCTACTTGCATTACCTCCACCATGTGCACCATTCTTTGTTGGCCATCCCCATTTGGCCCAGGCACTGTGGCCCATGTTTAGGCTCTATGGCTTTAACAGGCTCTCCAGGCCTGGCCTGCCCCTCAGGCACATAATCTGGTTACTTATCCCTTGGATGGCTAGCTTTACTTTCTTCTTGGTCTATAAACTCTTTATCTCTATTTCATGTTACCTACTTTGGGGTAGTCCAGTTATGGTGCCAAAACTGTGTATTTAAAACTCCCAGGATTGGTATATTTTGTAGGCCATTAGAACAATAACCTTAGTGTGCATACCCAAGTGGTTTTCTTGGGCACTATGTAAATGCATGCATATTAGTCCAACCATTACACACATATTAACATTTTCTGCACACCATGGCAGCGAGGAACGAAAACACTAGCACAAGTCTTAGTTTTGACTTCCACACATTAAGCATTCTTACTAGGTTTAAAAATTCTAGCCCCTACACTTGAACTTCCTCCAACAAACTATATTAATCTAGCTATCTAACCCCTATTTTCTTTGCTCCATTATCAAGTAGAGACTTAGAGCAAACCAAGGAATTTTGTTTTACAACAATAGCTCACCTATAGACCAATTTATGGATTTTTGAAGTTGCTTACAAAAATCTAACCAAATGAATAGTAACTTAGCCAACTTTGCAATGTCATATCTTTGGCTACAAGGCTCCAAATTCAGAAATTACAAATCCCAATTTAGGCTATAAATGTGCTCTAGGTGTGGTCAAATTTTATACCAAGATTCACTCCACACAGGGAGATATAGAACTTTAAGTCCAATGTCGAAATTCTGGTTACTTTATGACCATTTTGCCCATACAAAATTCCATAAGTGTGCAAACACTTTATTCACATGGGGAAAGCCCTCCAAGGTAGCCCCATATATGTCCAATAAACATGGGAAATAAATTCTCTTGCATCTAGGAAGCTTATGTCACCAAAATAAAATTTACAAGCAGGCAGCCTATCATTCACACTTAGGCAGCTTTGCACCACATCACATCCATAGCCAAAACATTCCTCAAATGTTCACATACTTGTCTCATTTTAAATGCACTACATGTAAATGCATACATGTACTATAATGGTCTTAAAACTGATAAATACATACCCTAAGTTACAGGAGTGCCTGAGACACAATGGACTCTAGAATAGGATGCTGTACAGATGCTGCATAACACAATAAGCACCATCACAAAAAATACCAAACGTGCTCTGAAAATCACCAAACTTTACAGATTAGAACTAGACATATGGAAGTTTATGTTCCTAAAAATCTAAAGAAAAAAACAAACAAAAAAGGTCATTTTGAATGTGATGTTTCTGCTGGACCTAAAATGGCAGGATTGAGTGGAGTAAGTTTCATTGCGAAACTTTGTATGGGAAACACTTGAGTTCTTAAGGATATGTGACCCTCACTAAAACCTACATCCATAAACATTAAAACACAAAACCACAATGCTTATATACAAGATATGGCAACCAAATGCAGTAGCCATTCACAACCATCAAACATATGTAATGCGGCAGCAACATATACCTTAGGTTAGTCCATAAAACACAGAATAAACATAACCAGATCACTATGGCAGCCCTCCCACAGCCAATGCTTGGTCATAGGAGGATTTTAATACTAGTTATTACTAACTTTGGGCTTTAGAAACCCTTATTTCACTGCCATCTTTGTGCACTTCACGCTAGGTCCCAAAACCTTCAATAAGTGCACTCCCCTCACTGAGCTTGGTTCATCAAGCTCATGGCTCTCTTCCAAGCTTAGCCCTAGCTCCATGGTTGCTTGAAAATACATAAAACAACCAATGAGAATAAGAGAACCCTTACCAATATGGGTAGGCCAAAAATCAAGCTTGATCCTTGAAGTATCCAAGCAATAACTCTAGTTTGCTTCCAATTGCTTCTTTTTGCCTTCAATTTCAATCAATTGCAAGTTTGAAGGTGTGGTGGCTATAGAGGAAGTTTGGCTGTGTTCTTGGGCTGGAAGAGGGTGAAAATGGGAGAGAGATAACTGAGTTGGCCACTTAAATGGGTTTAAATGAGCTTAAGGACACAAAACATACTTAAAAAGCTTAACCTTGCTTTATGTCCTTTTCCTTGCTTCAAAACCTTGGTTTTTTATGCTTAATTTCTTGGTCCAGATTTGACCATTTCCCTACCATGCCTTAGCTATCCTCCCTCGAGTGGGATAACCCTAAAATTTCTCCATTTGATGTAAGTAAAAACCATTAACAACCAAAGGCCTACACTAGGACACTTAGGTCTTTAAGCCCTTTTTGGGTTTTCTTTGTCCTTAGTTATCTTCCGTAAGCAATTTGGTCCTCCAATAGCACTTTCATACCATTCATATCCTTCTCATAACTCTCGAAATATCTTTTGTGAAAGTTTTGCAATTTAGTATTCAAATTTCCAAAATCTTACAAAAAAGTCCATAGGTTGCTTAACAAACAAGCAATCCTTAAGGCATTTCTTGAGGGCCAAGTTACCAACTTCAAACACTTTTAAGGAGGTGTTCATTATACATTTTACCCCTCATACTTCAATCACTAGAAATAGAATTATACCACTCTTGTGATTCTCCCAATTTTGTGAGGTGGTAACATTTCGGGCCTCTATCCTACACATATAAACACAACATATGCTCAATATTCATTAGTCTACTCAACCTAAAGTACAAATATGTATAAACATTAAACAGACGATCGAAGGTCCTAAGAGCAAACCTGCTTTGACACTTAAAAAACCCTGTCATGCCTAACATTGCACATAGCCCATTTGTAGGGCCTAGAACACAAAATGAATAGCAATGGCACCTAATTAGAACTATCGGATTTAGTAGCTCACAAGAAATACTAAGTGTTTACCATGGGCAAGGACACAAGGGCATGGCACCCTAGGCACCTACTAGGGCACAGTGAGGTTTGGCATAGCAAGTGCCAGGACAACTGGTAGGGGCGCCAAGGCACACTATAGACACTGCCAGGACACATGGGCTGTAGCAAGGGCACATACCAGTACTAGCTTGTCATACCACCCAAATTTTCATGCTCATTCGGAACAAGCTAAGTGCCTAAGGTGGATTCATGCTAGGAATAACATCACATTCATCCATTCATCGTATGCACAACAACCAAAAGACGAGCATCAAGTTTTTAAAAGCACAAGTGTTACATATCCATAAGGGTACACATGTCTTGGCTAGCCTACTAGTGGCCACCCTAGTGCATATAACATCCATAAACACATATACACATGCAAGTACACTTATTCACATTTGATATAGATCTAACACTTCCTAGGCATAAACATCTATACTAAGACATGTTCCCATAACACATAGCTTCTAAAGCTTACAAGAAATGAATTCCACAAATTAACTTGCCATACAAGTAAGACTTATAACTTAGAATATTGAGCTAACATAACACTAACATGTTACCTTACCAAAACCCAAAAGAGCACACACAAACACTTAGCTTCCTTACTTTTCAAGCAAACCCTTTCCAATAACATAAAGAAGTAGGGTATGAGTTCTACAACTCAGTAAGGATTCCATATAGCCTCCAAGGCCTAAACATAGGTTAAGTACTAAGCTTAACTAAATACATATTCCTAGCACCTACAAGGAAAACATGAAAACACAAAGACAAGGCAAATACATATATAACAAGATAATCAATATAAAGGTTAGCATGCACAATCAATCATAGAAGCACACAACTAACACACTTCAAACACCAACTTAAAATTTTCAGCTTACAAGACCTAGCAAGCATAGATTCAATTCCCCATTCAATTTGATTAACCTCTTATGTGATCCTATACAAATCTTAGAGCTCACAAACCTTAGAACTGAATTGGCCTACTCAATTCTTGGTCCTAATGCTTGCCATAACTTAGCTAATTATCAACTCAAAATAGTTGCCAAAATTACCGTAGCCTTACAGCTTCCTAGGATCCTTTGGCAACAATAACCACCTAAGTGCCTAGGAAACACTGAAGCAACATAGTCCAACTATGAAAGCTTACTGAATACATGGAATCCTTACCTCACTTAGGAACACTTGTTCTCGAAGCTCCAAGAGCTTAATCTAGGCCTTTTCTTAGCTCTTTGTAGCTAGAATCCCCTTCCTCGGCCTATTTTGGTCATGAATCCAACTTCTCCACCAAAAAACCTCTTTGTTTGCTTCGGTTGCACTTAGAACTCTCTCAAGAACACTTCAATAACTCAAGCTTAAGCCTTCAATAATGGCAAAGCAATCGGGTAGAGGAGACAACACTAGTGGAAGCATGAAAAAACCCAAAAATTAGTCAAGTGTCCTTAAAATTTGCTTATCACTAGCTTAGTAAGCTTACAACTTTGCATGAAGCACCTATGTTCCCACATAAAAGATTCCTTCACTTAAACCATGCAATAAATTACAATTGAGTCCCATATCTTCCTAAATCATCATTTGCATCTTTCCATCTCGGCTAAGCAACATATGAACCCAAAAGGTTCAAACACTCAAGTCATCAACATGCTTCCTTCAAAACTTTATTTTCTAAGTTCATAGAGCTCATTCCTAGTGTTCCTAGCTTTATTCACCTTATTTATCCTAGCCCATGGCCTAAATACAATGGTTTTGAGGGGCATAACATAAACCAAAAAAGTACTAAGCCTCACTTTTTAAACTACCAAGGATGAGCTAAGCTTTTACTTATTCCTCAAGTCACAACTTGGCTAGGCCTATTAGGTTTCGGGAGCCAAACAAGTGCAGTAGAATTTAACCGAAACCCTCTAGGATCCAAATGAAACGGGGTAAACCAGGCATTTAAAAATTTTCATACCTAATTTTTGATTGAGAAATCTCACCCAACTGTAGAGTCAAATCACAAAACCTCAACAGTTGATGTGTTCAAGCTCTCTATGGTATCCACATGAGCCTCTCAGGATCACCATGCTTCTAGCACATCTTGGCATATGCGTTTCTCTTGTGCTTGCAGTGCTAGCTTGCATCCTCCAAGGAATTGCAAAAGAAGAGTGCGGCTGTCCTTTTAGGAGGCTAGGGCAAGAACTTGTGAATTTCTCACTAAAAGTTGTATTTATAGTGAGACTCAACTTCCAGGCCGAATGGGTTTCAAAGCCCTAATCCAATTAGGCTTTGATTTCGGGCTTAATAATGGCTCAACTCTTGGGCCCATTATTAATACGAAATTATTGTGAAACCATACCCAAACAATTAGCCCATGCACTCTAATGATCCAAATAGCTCTATGTGTGTGGCTCAATAGGCTCTTACCATGTTGGCAATGATCATAAATCACATTTATTATCATAAGCAACGAGCGGTGTCTAGCAACACATCAGTGCTACCCAAGTGACAAGATTGCCAGTCATTTGACTAAACCTTTATGATCATTACTGATATATGCCATTGTCCCTTTGCCCAAGATATCAAGACTAAGCACGAGACATGGAATGTGTCACTCTCGTATAGCCCAATCTTTGGTTTCTTGATTATTGAGTATACCAACTTAAACTGATGACATTGATATCGTATATCAACTCATCCGAGCATAGCCATGCATTTTTCTAGGTCTTACTTTATCAAGGGGCCTAAAGATATCACTCTCGTTACATAGGTGGGACAAATCCCATCTTGATCATACAAATCCCTACGCATGATATGTGACATACCTAATGACCTCCTTCAAGTTCACTCAGTTACGAGCAACAAAGGAAAGTATCAAAGTTTGTGACTCACATGTTGGGAATGTTGATCACCTTAGATCAATGGACTACATATACCATGATCACTATGAGAATCACTTATGACACTCATATAACGATCCAAGTAGTGTTCTCATGGTGGGTTGCTCCAGTAGACAAGTTCTCCAACTTGTACCCATATGTACACTACATATCTCATATTAGTCTCCATATATGCTAGTCGTTATGTTTTATTGCAACCTGCTTCACAATAATACTGGACCAGGGATGTTTGAGAATATCATTATTCTAGGTTTACAATTATGTTTATTACGTTATGCAGAAACAAAATAACAAACATAATTGCTGGATTAATGCCTTAATAAAATTTCATGACTCAATGTGCAAAAAATACAATCATCTCATGATTGGCTTTTGGGCACAATGCCAACAATCTCCCACTTGCACTGAAAGCCAATCTTCTATGTATCTAATACTGATGGACCTAGAATGGCTATCATGCTTCTGCTACATAAGGGGCTTTGTCAGAGGATCAACAATGTTGCTGTCTGTCGAAGTCCTGCATATCCTTACATCACCCCTCTCGATGATCTCTCTGATGAGATGATAACGTCGAAGTATGTGTTTGGATCACTGGCGAGATTGAGGTTCCTTAGGCTGTGCGATTGCTCCATTGTTGTCACAATAGAGCTCTATCGGGTCGGCAATGCTTGGAACCACTCCAAGTTCAGTTATGAACTTCTTGATCCAAACTGCTTCTTTCGCAGCATCAAAGGCGGCAATGTACTTAGATTCTATTGTAGAGTCAGCCACTGTCTCTTGCTTTGAACTCTTCCAGCTCATAGCATCACCACCAATACAAAACACATAACCAGATTGGGATCTAAAATCATCTTTATCAGATTGGAAGCTTGCATTGGTGTAACCCCTTTCAACGAGCTCATTTTCACCTCTAAAGACCAAGAATGCATCCTTAGTCCTTTGTAAGTACTTAAGGATGTTCTTACCAGCTATCCAGCAACTCTCAGTGGGGTTTGACTGGTACCTACTCATCATGCTCAAGGCATATGTGACATCGGGATGAGTACATATCATGGCATACATGATAGATCTAATTGCTGAGGCATATGGAATCTTACTCATGTACCCTCTCTCCTCGGGTGTGCTCGGACCCTGAGATCTAGAAAGAGTTATACCATGTGACATGGGCAAGAATCCTTTCTTGGAATCTTGCATGCTAAACCTTTTTAGCACCTTGTCAATCTATGTACATCGACTTAGGCCAAGAAGCTTTCTAGATCTATCTCTATAGATCCTGATGCCAAACACATAGGCTGCTTCACCCAAGTCCTTCATAGAGAAACATTTCCCTAGCCAAGTCTTCATAGACTGTAGCTCAGGAGTGTCATTCCCGATGAGTAGTATGTCATCTACGTACAACACCAAGAAGACAATAACAGTCCCACTGACCTTCTTTTAGACACAAGGTTCATCTTCATTTTTGATAAAACCAAACTCTTCGATTGCTTTATCAAAATGAAGATTCCAACTTTGAGAAGCTTGCTTCAGTCCATGGATAGACCTTTGCAACTTGCACACTTTATTGGCATTCTCAAGAGTGACAAAGCCCTCAGGTTGTGTCATGTACACATCTTCAAGTAACTTTCCATTTAGGAATGTAGTTTTGACATCCATTTGCCATATCTCGTAATCATAGTGTGCAGCAATAGCGAACAAAATTTGGATGGATTTAAGCATAGCAACTGGTGAAAAAGTTTCATCATAGTCAATACGATGAATTTGATTGAAACCTTTTACAACCAGTCGTCCTTTAAAGGTAATCACATTACCATCCATGTTAGTTTTCTTCCTGAAAACCCATTTGCACCCTAAGGGTCTCACCCCTTCAGGTGGGTCAACCAAAGTCCATACTTGGTTTTCATAGATGGATTCCATCTTGGATTTCATGGCCACTAGCCACTTCTCAGAGTCAGGGCCCAACATAGCTTGTTGGTAGGTTGTGGACTCATCCTGATCCATGAGCATCACATCACCAGTGTGAGTCACAAGAAATCCATATCTCTCAGGCTCATGCCGAATCCTACTAGACTTACATGGGCTTTGTGCTACAGGAATAGTCTCTTGAACCACAACATCTTGTGGTGTCTGTTCAGGTTCCATTCCAGGTTCGATGTCTCCTTGTTGTTCTTGATATTCTTCAACTTCTACTTTCCTCCCACTAGTTCCTTTAGAGATAAACTCTTTCTCCAAGAAGACACCAGTTCAAGCAACAAACACTTTTTCCTCAGAAGGATTGTAGAAATAGTAACCCTTTGTTTCTTTGGGATACCCAACAAAAAGGCATTTTTGAGATTTGGGCCCTAGTTTGTTAGAGGATTGACATTTCACATAAGTGTCACAGCCCCAAATCCTCATAAAAGATAAATTGGGACGCCTTCCACTCTATATCTCATATGGTGTCTTTTGAACCGATTTAGATGAAACTCAGTTTAGTGTAAAAGCGGCTGTCTCTAGAGCATGTCCCCAAAATGAGTTTGGAAGGTTAGCTTGACTCATTGTAGAACGAACCATGTCTAATAGAGTTTGATTTCTCCTTTCAGATACATTATTCCATTGAGATGTACCTGGTGGAATTAGTTGTGATACTATACCACACTCTTTCATATTGTCAAGGAATTCTCGATCCAAGTGCTCTCTACCTCGATCTGATTAAAGCACTTTGATACTCTTCCCGAGTTGATTCTCTACTTCATTCTTGAATTCCTTGAACTTTTCAAAGAATTCTGACTTGTGTCTCATGAGATACACATAGCCATATCTGCTGAAGTCATCAGTAAAGGTAATGAAGTATTGGAAACCCCCTCTAGCATGTGTAGACATAGGGCCACATACATCATTATGTATAAGTCCTACTAAGTAATTAGCCCTTTCACTTTGCCTTGTGAATTGGGCTTTGGTCATCTTGCCCAACAAACATGACTCACATGTCTCATATGATTCAAAATCAATTAAGTCCAAGAGTCCATCCTTATGGAGCTTGGATATGCGCATCTTGTTTATATGGTCTAAGCGACAGTGCCAGAGATAGGTCGGGTTTGAATCATTTAATCTGACCTTCTTGGTATTCACATTATAGATTGGATCTTCAAGGTCTAGAACATACAACCCATTGCTAAGTTGAGCACTGCCATAAAAGATTTCATTCAAATAAATATAACAACATTTGTCCTTTATTATAAATGAAAAACCTTTCTTGTCCAAACAAGGAACAGAAATCAAATTTCTGCTAATAGTAGGCACAAAGTAGCAGTTGTCTAATTCTAAAACTAATCTACTAGGTAAAGTGAGAACATAAGTCCCTATGGCTAAGGCAGCAACCCTTGCTCCATTTCCAACACGTAGGTCCACTTCACCTTGGGCCAATCTTCTACTTATACTTAGATCCTGCACATTTGGACAAATGTGAGATCCACATCCAGTATCCAATACCCAGGATGAGGAAGTAGAAAAGTTAGCCTCTACAACAAAAATACCTGAAGTGGAAGTCTTACTTCCCTTTTTCTTAGCAAGTTCTTCAAGATAGAGCTTGTAGTTGCGCTTCTAGTGTCCAGGTTCCTTATAATGGAAGCACTCCCCTTCCTTTGCCACACCACCCTTTGGTTTCAGTGTAGCTGAAGAAGAATTAGCATTGGACTTTTCATTAGCTTTATCCTTCTGCTTGTTGGCTTTTCCCTTTCCTTTGCCCTTTTGAACCATTAAAATGGGCTTAGCCTTCTTAAGGTTTTGCTCAGCAGTTTTCAACATGTTGAGCAATTCAGGGAGGGACTTGTCAAGGTCATTCATGTTATAGTTCATGATGAACTGATTGTAGCTTTCAGGCAATGATTGCAAGACTACATCAATAGACAACTCTTTCTGAAGAGCAAATCCCAAACTCTCAAGATTCTCAATGTACCCAATCATCTTGAGCACATGAGGACCCACGGACTTCCCTCAGACATTGTGCACTAAAACAATGCCTTAGAGGTCTCCAACCTCTCATGCCTAGCTTGCTCTTAGAAAAGCATTTTGAGATGTTCGATGATATCAAACGCCCCCATGTTCTCATGTTGCTTCTAAAGCTCAGATTCCATGGTAATAAGCATGAGGCAAGCAACATCCAAAGCATCATCAGAATGCCTCTTATGAGCATCCCTTTCAGCTTTTGGAGCAGTGGGAACAAGCTTATTCGGAAAGGGCTGCTCTAGGACATAAGCCTTTCCTTCTTGCTTGAGGACTATCCTCAAGTTTCGGTACAATTTGAGAAAGGTGGTCCCATTCAATTTTTCCTTCTCAAGGATCGAGCGCAACGAAAGTGTCGATGTGTTTTGTGCCATGGTTATCTACAACAGTAAATATGTAGTGTAAGAGCCATGTATTTTAATTCATTTAATAAGGACTTTTATTAAATGATACTCCTACTATTTTACTCAAAATAATAACCCTCGATATTATTTTAGAACACCTCAGCGTTAAGGTATTCTAGTGGGCAAAGATCCATATTTGACCACAACCTTAGTCAGCTTTGGCTTTTCTCCCAAGTTATAGTTATTTAGGTAAGTAACTCCTTGCCAATCACATCTTATGCAACTATTGGATACTTGGGTGAACAACACTTGTCCAAGCTTATCTCATGAACTTAAGCCCAACTCTATGCCTCTAAGTCCCCAATCCTATTAGGATGACTTAGTTAAGTCAGACCCAAAGTTAGCAATTTGGATATCACTATTATCCCATCGTGCCTTACCAAGAAGAACATAGGTGCTTTGCTTTGGCAAACCCACCTAATGTTGATCAAAGTCTTGATGAGTGCCAACATTTGGAAGGCATCACATTTAATGACTTAATATTTGTTTGAGAGATTTTTCTTTTGATCTCACCAATTTTTTATCTTCGATTGTGTTATACATGCATCACACGCAAATATAAAACATGCATCTCATGCTAACAAGAAAGTAAACGTGACATGGTTATAGCCCAAACTATGCGATATTCTCAAGCTAATGAGAATATCATAAAAGCCTAAGAAAAGAAAAGGGTCTTCACAAGCTCATTCTCCTCTTTTCTTGGTTGCCCCTTTTGTTGCCAGGGCATAGGGTCAAGGGGGGCCGCCCTTGTGAGGGGTTCCGAGGGGGGCAGTGCTCCCTCAGGGCAAAAAATTGTCTTACAATTGTCCTGCTCGAGATCTTCTATTTCGAGCAAGTAGGCACTTGAGACTCCTCCATTTGAGCCACTGAAAGTACCTAACTTTCGGTGCCTGAACAGGCCGAATCCGAACCAGGCTAGGGTTTTTGCAACTATTGCAAGAATCCTAATCCATATAGGAATCTCATACCTATCAATTTTGGGTTAATCTGATTAACCAATTAGTCTCATTTCTTCATATCTGTCATATGTTCATTACGAGTTCCGGTTTCATGCATCATGAATCAATATAATTAATCATCGCTCAAAGCAACCGAACACATAAGATCATGTGATTCAATATTCAATCCCTATTTAGGGTTTCACCAGTAGCTTTGATACCACGGTTGGGTTTTAGGAGCCAAACAAGCACAAGAAAATTTAACCGAAAGCCTCCGGATCGAAGTGAAACGGGGTAAATCGGGTGTTCAAAAATTTTCATACCTAATTTTCAGTTGAGATCTCTCAACCAACTGTAGAGTTAAATCACAAAACCTGAATAGTTGACATGTTTAAGATCTTTATGGTATTCACATAAGCCTCTCGGGATCACCCCGCTTCCACCACATCCCGACAGATGCGTTTCTCTTGCGCTTGCAGTGCTAGCTTGTGTCCTCCAAGGAATTACAAGAGAAGAGTGAAGCTTTCTCACTAAAAGTTGTATTTATAGTGAGACTCAACTTCCAGCCCTAATGGGTTTCAAAGCCCTAATCCAATTAGGCTTTAATTTCAGGCTTAATAATGGCTTAACTCTTGGGCCCATTATTAATACGAAATTATTGTGAAACCATAACCTAAATAACTAGCCCATGCACTCTAATGTTCAACTATGTTACCCACTCCGGGGTAGTCCAGTTATGGTGCCAAAACTGTGCATTTAAACTCCCAGGATTAGTAATGTTCTATAGGCCATCAGAACACTACCCTTGGTGTGCATACCCAAGTGGCCCTCTTGGGCACTATGTAAACATATGCATATTGGTCCAACCATCACACACATATTCACATTTCATGCACTTCATGGCAGCTAAGAAGGAAAACACTAGCACAAGTCTTAGTTTTGGCTTCCACACATTAGGCAATCTTGTTAAGTTCTAGTGACCAGCTACTGCACCTGTAACTTCCACTAATAAACTGTGTCGTTATAGAGTTATACCCCCATGTTTTATTTGCTCCATTATCAAGTAGAGACTTAGATCAAACCAAGGAATTTTGTTTTCATCAATATCCCACTTATGGACCAAGTTATGGATTTTTGAAGTTGGTTACAAAATTCTGACCAAATGAACAGTAACTCAGCCAATTTTGCAACGTCATATCTTTAGCTACAAGGATCAAAATCCATAAATTCCAAATTCCAGTTCAACCTCTAGATTTTTTATAGATGTGGCCAAAATTTCATACCCAAATTCATTCTACACAGGCAGATATTAAACTTTAGGTCCAGAGTCGAAATTCTGGCAACTTTTGGGCCATTTTGCCCATACAATTTTTCCAAACCATGCAAACACTTCATTCACAAGGGGAAAGCCCTCCAAGGCTATCCCATACATGTCCAATACACATATTAATTACATTTCCTTGCATCTAGCAACTTTATGTGGCCAAAATAGAATTTACAAGTAAGCAGCCTATCATTCACACTTAGGCAGCTTTGCACCACATCACTTACATAGCCAAAACATTAAAACATTACTCAAATGTTCACATACTTGTCTCATCTTACATACACTACATGTACATGCATACATGCACTAAAATATGGTCTTAACTCAGATAAATACACACCCTGGGTTACAGGAGTGGCTGAGACACAATGGACTCCAGAAACAGGATGCTGGACAGCTGCTGCACAACACAGTAAGTACCACCATTAAAAATACCAAATGTGCTCCTGAAATCACCAAACTTTCCAGATCACAACTAGACACATGGAAGTTCATGTACCTGAAATTTCAGATCAAAAATCAAACGAAAATGGTTAGTTTGGATGAGATCTTTTTGCTGGACCTGAAATGACAGAATTGAGGGGAGTAAGTTTCATTGAGAAACTTAGTAAGGGTAACACTTGGTTTCTTAAGGTAATGTGATCCTCATTAAAACCTGCATCCAAAAACACTAAAACAAAAGAACCACAATGCATATATACAAGATATAGCAACCAAATGCAGCAGCCAAACACAAACAACCAACATATGAAATGTGGCAGCAACATATACCATAGGTTAGTCCATAAACCACATAATAAACATAACCAAATCACTATGGCAGCCCTCCTCAAGCTAATGCTTGGTCTTAGGAGGATTTTAACAGTAGTTAGTACTAACCTAGGGCTCTAGAAACCCTCATTTTGCTGCCATCTTTGTGCACTTGACAATAGGTCACAAAACCTTCAATAAGTGCACTCCCCTCAACAAGCTTGGTTCATCAAGCTCATGGCTTTCTTCCAAGCTTAGCCATAGCTCCATGGATGTTTGAAAATACAGAAAACAACCCATGAGAGAAAGAGAACCCTTACCAAAGTGAGTAGGCCGAATTTGAAGCTTAATCCTTGAAGTATGCAAGAAATAGCTCTAGTTTGCTTCCAATTGCTTCCTTTTGCCTTCAATTTCAATCAATTGCAAGTTTGAAGGTTTGGTGGCTATGGAGGAAGTATGGATGTGTTCTTGGGATGGGGGAGGACGAAAATGAGAGAGGGATAAGTGATTTGGCCACTTAAATGGCCTTGAATGAGCTTAAGGGCACCAAAACACACTTAACAAGTTTAACCTTACTTTATGTCATTTTCCTTCTCACTAATTATGGTTTCTTTGTCTTAAACTCATTGGTACACATGTGCCCAACATTTTTGACTAATTATCAAGTCATGGCTGCCTCCCCCATGGTGAGATAACCCCACAATTCCAACCTTAGACTTAAGTCAAAAGCTTGAACACCTTAAGGTTTACACTAGGACATTTAGGTCCTTATTGCCTTTATTGTTTCCTTTGTTCAAACTTGTCTTCCATGAGTAATTTGGTCCTCCAATAGCACTTTCATACCATTTATATCCTTCCCATAACTCTCCAAGTCTCTTTCTTGAGAGTTTTGCAATTGAGTACCCGAATTTCCAAAACCTTACAAAAAAGTCCATAGGTTGGTTGAAAAACAAGCAATCCTTAAGGCTTTTCTTAGGGGCCAAGTTACCAACTTGGAACGCTTTTAAGGAGGTGTTGATCATACCTTTTACCCCTCACACTTCAATCACTATGGAGAGAAATACACAATATAATGGTTTTTAGCCATTACGACACACTTGTAATTCTCCCATTTTGTGAGGTGGTAACAAAATAGCTCTATGTGTGTGACCCAATAGGCTCTTACCATGTTGGCAATGATCATAAATCACATTTATGATCATAAGCAATGAGCGGTGTCTAGCAACACATCATTGCTACCCAAGTGACAAGATTGTCAGTGATGCGACTAAACCTTTATGATCATTACTAATATATGCCATTCTCCCTTTGTCTAAGATATCAAGACTAAGCACGAGACATGGAATGTGTCATTCTCGTATAGCCAAATCTTTGGTTTCTTGATTACCGAATAGACCAACTTAAACTGATGACATTAATATCGTATATCAACTCATCCTAGCATGGCCATGCATTTTTCTAAGTCTTACTCCATTAAGGGGCCCGAAGATATCACTCTCATTACATAGGAGGGACAAATCGCATCTTGATCATACAAATCCTTTTGCATGATATGTGACATACCCAATGACCTCCTTCAAGTTCACTCAATTACGAGCAACAAAGGAAAGTATCAAAGTATGTGACTCACATGTAGGGAACGTTGATAACCTTAGGTCAAAGGACTACATGTACCATGATCATTATGAGAATCACTTATGACACTCATATAACGATCCAAGTAGTGTTCTTATGGTGGGACAGTCCAGTAGACAAGTTTCCCAACTTGTACCCATATGTAGACTACATATCTCATATTAGTCTCCACATATGCTAGTTGTTATGTGTTATTGCAACCCACTCCACAATAATACTAGACCAGAGACGTTTAAGAATATCATTATTCTAGGGTTACAATTATGCTTATTACGTTACGCAAAAACAAAAAAACAAACATAATTGCTGGATTAATGCCTTAATAAAATATCATGACTCTATGTGCAAAAAATACAATCATCTCATGATTGGCTTTTGGGCACAACACTAACAAGCCATGAGTGCACTAAGCCTTCATCGTGGTGCTCCATTATCCACCATTACTTAGTTTGCACTATCATGGTGAGATTTACTATGGTTGGACTCAACATATACACTAGGGTTTCTCATTGGTGTCCCAAGCCTTAGGTCTTCAACTAGACTACCAATGGCGCTAAACCCCCTTAACCTTCCTATTGGCCCTATTGTAATACAGGAAACATCTTCCAAATTATCTTTCACAATGCTTCTTTTACACCTAAGAAGACATGATTAACTATCTAGTGTTTTATTAGCCATGGGAGGCACTAAGGCACCATTAGCCACCTTTCACCCTAAGTCCCTTTAGGCACTAAATTTAGAAATAACCTAGAAAGATTTGGGCAGGTGAAGAAAGCATGGAATTATAGCTCTTCCTCTTAGCTTCACATGATATCTTGAATCACCTCAGTCAGACACCCGAGAGAAAAGTTATGGCAAAAATACTACAGCATGTCAATGTTGTCAGGGTCTTGGCGACGCGTTGCTAGGCATGGTGATGTGGTGCCAATGACAACACTTTTTAGGTTCCAGATGTTAGGACCCAATTCACCCCCACCCTAAACCTTTTTCCGAGGTCTAGTTGCGTAACTAACATATGGTGGACTAGGTCATGGCTCCCAGGATTCTTAACCCCAACATCGGTGGTACTTATGCGCCAGGGCACCTAGGATGCCTGCTAGGGCATGCGTGTGTATTTGAGTTGTGGGTTTGTTTGTCTTGGTGTCTTTGGTAGGCATACTTGAACCCTACTTGGTGCACTTTCCATGTAAGCTCATACACACATCCAAGCATACATACATGCATACATACTAGATTACTTGGTTACAAACCATGCATGCATTTTTCCTATCACAGCATACTTAGTGCCTTAAGGCTTACACAAGCCCATGATGTACATATAAGGCACATGCCATATTCTGCTCTAAATTCCATTGACATTAGTTACATATAGATATTTACAAATCAAAATTGGGCAGATAAGGACTACATGGCCCAAGAATACACACAACAAAAGTTTAGTTCACTAGATATCATGCATGGTACATGGCATAGCTTAAACTATCTCTAAGTGCATTATCACTCTAACCTCCATTTTCAATTAACACCTAGGCCATAGTTGCCCTACAATTCTTCTAGTTCTAACCCATGCCAAGATGTATCCAAAAACCGCAAGTCCCACTGTAGCCATTAGGGCCTACAAACCAACACACATAACACAACCATTGGTTCAATCTTATAAACTATTCAATGCTTCATTTCTATAAGCTGTGAGTCCAAAGTGTTACCCACTCTGGGGTAGTTTATTTATGGTGCCAAAATGGTGCATTTAAAACTCTTAGGATTGGTATGTTTTGTAGGCCATCAGAACAATACCCTTAGTGTGCATACCCAAGTGGCCCTCTTGGGCACTATATAAATGCATGCATATTGGTCCAACCATTACACACACATTCACATTTTATTCACACCATGGAAGCAAGGAAGGAAACACACTACCATAAGTCTTAATCTTGGCTACCATACATTAGGCAATCTTATTAAGTGTAAGTGACCAGCCACTGCACCTGAAACTTCTTCCAAAAAAATGTATTAATCTAGCCACATCACTCCATGTTTTCTTTACTTCATTATTAAGTAGAGTCTTTAACCAAACCAAGGAAGTTGGTGTTACATCAACAGCCCACCTATGGACCAAGTTATGGATTTTTTAAGTTGGTTACAAAATTTTGACCAAATGAACAGTAAGTTAACCAATTTTTGCAACATCATTTCTCTGGATAAAGTGCTCCAAATTCATAAATTCCAAATAGTTGAACCTATGGATGTGCTTTAGGTGTGGCCAAAATTTCACCCCAAGATTCATTCTGCACAAGGAGATATAGAATTTCATCTGCAGAGTTGAAATTCTGGTCACTTTATGACCATTTTGCCTAAACAAAATTTCATAAGTGTGCAAACACTTCATTCACAAGGGATAAACTCCCCAAGGCTATCAAATACATGTCCAATACACATAAGAACTATAGGATCTTGCATTTAGCAACTTTATGTGGCCAAAACAGAATTTACAAGTAAGCAGCCTATCATTCACACTTAGGCAGCTTTGCACCACATCACTTACATAGCCAAAACATTACTCAAATGTTCACATACTTGTCTCATTTTACATACAGGGCATGTACATGCATACATGCACTACATAATGGTCTTAACCTAGCTAAATATGTACCCTAAATTATAGGAGTGCTTGAGACACAATGGACTGTAGAAATAGGATGTTGGATAGCTGCTGCAAAACACAATAAGCACCATCACTAAAAATATCAAATGTGCTCCTAAAACCACTAAAATTTCTAGATCATAAGTACAGATATGGACGTTTAAGAACCTAAAATTTTAGATAAAAGATCAAATGAAAAAGGTCAGTTTGAATGTGATCTTTCTACTAGATTTGAAATGGGCAGGTTTGAAGGGAGTAAGTTTCATTGTGAAACTTAGTAAGGGTAACACTTGTACTCTTAAGGAAATTTGACCCTCATTAAAACCTGTGTCCAAAGACACTAAAACACAAAACCAAAATGCATACGTACAAGATATAGGCACCAAATGCAGCAGCCATTCACAACCAATAAACACATGAAATGTAGCAGCAACATAAACCATAGGTTAGTCCATAAAACATACAATAAACTTAAGTAAATCACCATGATAGCCCTCCTCAAGCAAATGCTTGGTCTTAGGAGGATTTTAACACTAGTTAGTACTAGCTTTGGGCTCTAGAAACCCTCATTTCACTGCGATCATTGTGCACTTCACAGTAAGTCACAAAACCATCAATAAGTGCACTCCCCTTACTAAGCTTGGTTCATCAAGCTCATGGATCTTTTCCAAGCTTAGCCCTAGCTCCATGGATGGTTGAGAATATAGTGAACAATCCATGAGATCAAGAAAACCCTTACCAAGATGAGTAGAACAAATTTGAAGCTTGATCCTTGAAGTATTCAAGGAATAGCTCTAGTTTGCTTCCATTTGCTTCCTTTTGCCTTCAATTTCAATCTTGGAGGTATGGTGGCTATGGAAGAGCTACGGAAGAAGTGTGGAGGAGGGTGGTGGCTATTTGGGGTGAATATGAGAGAAGAAAATTTGAGTTTGGCTTCTTAAATTAGCTTTAGGGCACTAAACATCCTTATTAGCCTTAATCATGCTTTATGTCATTTTCTTTGCCCGTAAGCATGATTACTTTGTCCTAAATTTATTGGTCCACATTTTGCCTACATTTTTGACAATTTATCAAGCCATAGCTGCCTCCCCAATAATGGGATAACCTCACAATTCAACCCTTGAACTTAAGTCAAAAGCTTGAACACCTTAAGGTTTACACTAAGAAATTTAGGTCTTTAATGCATTTAGTGTTTCCTTTGTCCAAACTTGTCTTCCATAAGCAATTTGGTCCTCTGATAGCACTTTCATATCATTCATATCCTTCCCATAACTCCCCAAGGCTGTTTCTTGAGAGTTTTGCAATTAAGTACTCGAATTTCCAAAACCTTACAAAAAGGTCTATAGGTTACTTGAAAAACAAGCAATCCTTAAGGCTTTCCTTGGTGGACTAGTTACCAACTTAGAACACTTTTAAGGAGGTGTTCATTATACCTTTTACCCCTCATACTTCAATCACTATGAAGAGAATTACACAATATAATGGTTTTTTGAACATTATGCCACACTTGTAATTCTCCCCTTTTTGAGAGGTGGTATGTTACCCACTCTAGGATAGTTGAATTATGGTGCCAAAATTGTGCATTTAGGATCCCAGGATTGGTAATGTTCTGGAGGCCATCAGAACACTACCCTTAGTGTGCATACCCAAGTGGCCGTCTTGGCACTATCTAAACATACATGCATATTGCTCCAACCATCACACACATATTCATATTTCATTCACACCGTGGCAGCAAAGAAGGAAAACACTAGCACAAGTCTTAATCATGGCTACCACACATTAGGCAATCTTTGCTAAGTTCTAGTGACTAGCCACTGCACATGTAACTTCCACTAATAAACTATATCATTCTAGCCATGTACCCCTTATTTTATTTGCTCCATTATCAAGTATAGACTTAGAGAAAACCAAGGAATTTTTTTTTACATCAATAGCCCACCTATGGACCAAGTTATGGATTTTTTAAGTTGGTTACAAAATTCTGACCAAATAAACAGTAACTTAGCTAACTTTGTAGTGCCATATCTTTGGGTACAGGGCTCCAAATTTAGAAATTCTAAACCCCAGTACAACCTCTAGATGTTCACTAGGTGTGATAAAAATGTAATAGCAAGATTCCTTCTTCATAGGGAGATATACTACTTTAACTGCAAAGTCAAAATTCTAGTCACTTTATGACCATTTTGCCCATACAAAATTTCATGTGTGCAAACACTTCATTCACAAGGGAAAAGCCCTTCAAGGCCATGCCATATATGTCCATTACAAATAGGAAATACACGCCCTTGAATTTAACAACCATTTTGTTGCTAAAACAGAATTTACAAGTAAGCAGCCCATCATTCAAACTTAGGCAGCTTTGCACCACATCACTTACATAGCCAAAACATTACTCAAATGTTCACATACTTGTTTCATTTTACATACACAACATGTACAACCACACATGCACTACATAATGGTCTTAACTTAGCTAAATACACACCCTAAGTTATTGGAGTGCCTAAGACTCAATGGACTCTAGAACAGGATGCTGGGCAGCCACTGCATAACACAATAAGTACCACCATTAAAAGTACCAAATGTGCTCCTAAAATCACCAAACTTTCTAGATCATAACTAGATATATGGAAGTTTATGTACCTAAAAATTTTAGATCAGAACTCAAAACCACAAATATCAGTTTGAATGAGATCATTCTACTGGACCTAAAATGACAAAATTGAGAGGAGTAAGTTTCATTGAGAAACTTACTATGGATGGCACTTGGACTCAGTAGGCAATGTAACCGTCATTAAAACCTGCATCCAAAGACACTAAAACACAAAAACCATAATGCATATATAAAAGATATAGTAACTAAATGTAGCAGCCATTTACAACTAACACACACATGAAATGCAGCAGTAACAATAACCATAGATTAGTCGATAAAACACAGAATAAACATAACCAAATCACTATGATAGCCCTCCTCAAGCTAATGGTTGGTCTTAGGAGGATTTTAACACTAGTTAGTACTAACTTTGGGCTCTAAAAACCCTTATTCCACTGCCGTCTTTGTACGCTTCACACTAGGTCACAAAACCATCAATAAGTGCACTCCCCTCACTAAGCTTGGTTCATCAAGCTCATGGCTTTCTTCCAAGCTTAGCCCTAGCTCCATGGTTGCTTGAAAATACAAAAAAAAAAACCCATGAGAGCAAGAGAACCCTTACCAAAGTGCGTATGCTGAAAATCAAGCTTGATCCTTGAAGTATCCAAGCAATAACTTTACTTTGCTTCCAATTGCGCCAGTTTGTTTCCAATTCCTCCCTTTTGCCTTCAATTTAAATTAATTGTAAGTTTGAAGGTGTGGTGGCTATGGAGAAAGTATGTCTATGTTCTTGGGCTGGAGAAGGCCAAAAATGGGAGAGAAATAAAGGAATTGGCCACTTACACGGCCTTAAATGAAGTTAAGGGCACAAAACACACTTAAACAAGCTTAACCTTGCTTTATGTCATTTTCCTTCTCACTAATTATGGTTTCTTTTGTCTTAAACTCATTGGTACACATGTGCCCAACATTTTTGCCATTTACAAGCCATAGCCACCCCTCCCTAAGTTGAAAAACTTCAAATTTCTTCATTTGACTTAAGTCCAAGACATACACATCCTAAGGCCTACATTAGAACACTTAGGTCCTTTATGCCTTTTTGTGTTTCCTTTTTCCTTAGTTCTCTTCCATATGCAATTTGGTCTTCCAATAGCACTTTTATACAATTCATATCCTTCCCACAACTCTCCAAAGCTATTTGTGAAAGTTTTGCAATTAAGTACCCAAATTTCCAAAACCTTACAGAAAAGTCCATAGGTTGCTTGACAAACAAGCAATCCTTAAGGCTTTTCTTGGGGGCCAAGTTACCAACTTAGAAAAATTTTAAGGAGGTGTTCATTATACCTTTTATCCCTCACACTTCAATCACTATAGAGAGAATTAGACAATATAATGGATTTTTGACCATTATGCCACACTTGTAATTCTCCCTTTTTTGTGTGGTGGTAAGATGGTAACACAAAGCATACATCTCTGTACATAGACCTCTCCAGAATGTTCCTTAGCCCTTCACTGTTGCACTTCCTTATCTGAAATGGAAAAAAGGTGCATGAGTACATAGGTAGTTGGTAAGAACCCAATTGGCAGCTAGTGCCTTTACAATGTTTATAATATTGTTATACATATAAATCTCCAATTTTGCTTAATAACCAACAACCAAAGACAAAGAAGACACCAAAAGTAGCATACACAATATAATACAAGATACTTATATATATAAATCCAGGGTGACACACGTATACAACCAAAGAAGCACATAAACACATACTCTACATACACATGATTTTCCTTGACATAGCAAGCATGGTTTTGTTTCAATTTCTTCAGGTGATCACTTTGATTAGATTCAATTAACATAGAGCTCTAGGTGATTGATCAAGTTTGGCCATACTTGAACAAAAACCCTATGCTTGCTGAAAGCAAGTTAGCTAGCTTACCATAGTGCTTAATGCACACACAGCCCATTACATAGCCTCTAGGTTCCTTCAGCCATGCCATCCCCTAAGGTAGCTCTTTCCCCCTTAGAATACAGGAGAAGAAGCTTCATATAGTCCATTACCTAACTTGGAATTGATGGCAAAGAAGCAAGAAATCCTTCATGTATCATAGGCACCACCATGAGTTCACCCGAAAGCCTTCATGCTTGGGTTCTTCTTTCTTTAGCTTAAGTTCATTTCAGTGGTGTTAGTATGCTTTGCTAAAGATATCGGTAGGTTGTATAGGTCAAGATTATAGCAAGAAATAGCTAAAAAGATGCCTTAACTCAAGCCTTTGTCAAGCAATGCAACAATTCAGCTGAATGGCCTTGGCGACCAAGGACATTGACTAGTCTTTGGCTTAACTTCCTCCAAGTTATTCAAATTATTTTTCATATCATGTTATCTTACGTAGGTTTTAAAGTTGCATGTTTTGAGAACCTACTGTGATTTAGGCCTTCCAACTTTCATTTGAATATAGGTGCACTTTAAGTGCATTCTAGAGCTTCTTATTGTACTCTTGAGTGCTATCCATGGTTTCCATGTGTTTTGCACCTTTTCCTTGGCTTACTTTATAGCCTTCATTCTCAATTTAATGTTAGGTATCAGCCTTATGCAAAGTCCTTTCAATTCCTTTCGCTTTAAGGCCTCAAAATGTACATAGGTGCGTTCAAGGGTGTGCCTAAGAGTCATTTGGTGCCTCTCCTTGGTGCTCCTAAATTTTTAAGTGCAATTTCCCCAAATTTTGAGCGCTCACATCCTAGTGTATCTTGGGACATGTCTTGAGCCTTTCTTGGTTCACCAATGCAGCATTTTCCTCACATGTTCCACTAGAATGCCCTTAACGTCCCTTAGGGCTTGCCATGATTGTTTATTCTCCTTCTTATTTCCTTCTCCATGTCCATGACTTGTAACATTCATATACACAATTTATGTGCATCCCATGGATATCATCAATATAGCCCATGGCTATACAAGTAACAGGCATGACATTCTGTCATTCTTAAAGAATTTCATCTACCAAATTCTAAAGTTGTTTAGGGTATAGCTTTGGGTACTTCTTAAACATTTCAGCTACAGTTTCCCAGATAGCATCTTGGTTAGAATGGCAAGACCATTTGATCTTCACCACGTTTGTCCACTTACTTTTCAACTTTCTCACATCCTTAACTAGAATCTTTATAGGTCCCTCTCCATAAGAGAGGTTGATGGTCATTAAGATATCAAAAGCTAGTTTGGCCTGTTGTGGGTCAGAGAAGTACGTCTTCTGCATACTAACATGAAAGGTAGCATGTATGTAACACAACTCTAAAGATAAATCTAGCTTGTTTGTGTTGGGTTTCGGGAGCCAAACAGCACAGCAGAATTTAACCGAAACCCTCCAGGATCCAAGTGAAACGGGGTAAATAGGGTGTTCAAAAATTTTCATACCTAATTTTCGGTTGAGATCTCTCACTGAACTGTAGAGTCGAATCACAAAACCTGAACAGTTGACGTGTTCAGGCTCTCTATGGTATCCACATGAGCCTCTCGGGATCACCACGCTTCCACCACGTCCCGGAAGATGTGTTTCTCTTGTGCTCGCAGTGCTAGCTTGCGTCCTCCAAGGAATTGCAAGAGAAGAGTGTGGCTGTCCTTTTGGGAGGCTAGGACAAGGAGACCTGTGAATTTCTCACTTAAAAGTTGTATTTATAGTGAGACTCAACTTCCAGGCCTAATGGCTTTCAAAGCCCTAATCCAATTAGGATTTAATTTCGGGCTTACTAATGGCTCAACTCTTGGGCCCATTAATAATACGAAATTAAAGTGAAACCATAACCCAAATAATTAGCCCATGCACTCTAATGATCCAAATAGCTCTATGTGTGTTACCCAATAGGTTCTTGCCATGTTGGCAATGATCATAAATTACATTTATGATCATAAGCAATGAGCGGTGTCTAGCAACACATCATTGCTACCCAAGTGACAAGATTGTCGGTGAATCGACTAAACCTTTATGATCATCACCGATATATGCCAGTGTCCCTTTGTCCAGGATATCAAGACTAAGCACGAGACATGGAATGTGTCACTCTCGTATAGCCCAATCTTTGGTTTCTTGATTACCGAGTAGACCAACTTAAATTGATGACATTGATATCATATATCAACTCATCCAAGCATGGCCATGCATTTTCTAAGTCTCACTTTATCAAGGGGCCCGAAGATATCACTCCTATTACACAGGAGGGACAAATCCCATCTTGATCATACAAATCCCTTTGCATGATATGTGACTTACCTAATGACCTCCTTCAAGTTCACTCAGTTACGAGCAACAAAGGAAAGTATCAAAGTATGTGACTCACATGTAAGGAACCTTAAGGATCTTAGGTCGAAGGACTACATATACCACGATCACTATGAGAATCACTTATGACACTCATATAATGATCCATGTAGTGTTCTCATGGTGGGTCGGTCTAGTACACAAGTTCTCCAACTTGTGCCCATATGTAGACTACATATCTCATATTAGTCTCCACATATGCTAGTCGTTATGTATTATTGCAACCCGCTCCACAATAATACCAGACCAGGGACGTTTAAGAATATCATTATTCTAGGGTTACGATTATGTTTGTTAAGTTACACAGAAACAAAACAACAAACATAATTGATGGATTAATGCCTTAATAAAATATCATGACTCAATGTGCAAAAATACAATCATCTCATGATTGGCTTTTGAGCACAACACTAACAAAATCTCCATGAGTAAGTAGTTTGAGCATCTAAGTGATAGTCAAGATACGCTATATGATCTTAGTTGCTTTATAGGTGTGGTAATGAACTTTCAGGTTCATGATCTATTGGCTAGCTAGTCAAGTAATGGCATGTGTAGAATTCTTAGTAAGTGAGGCCAACTTACTAAGGATTTTGGAGCTCTAGTGGAAGGAGTGATGAAAGAATGAAGATTAGTGTGCAATAAGGCACATGGGCACATTCTAGTAAATACAGCCGAGAGCTACATTGTGGTGTGTGTGTGTGTTTTGTGTGCTTAGTTGATTGTTTACGTGTGCTGACCCCTTGTATTTAGTACTATGCTTATATATTGCCTCAGGTTAATATGGGATGTATATATTGTTCCTTGTGTTTTTGTGTCTTCATGTCTTTGTTTGTAGGAAACAAGTAGCTAATGGAGGTTAAGTCATGGACTTAACTAAGTGGGCTCTTTATGGGTCGATTTGTACATGAATCCTACTGAGTAATTATACTCATTGCCCAAACATTTGTGTTTCAGGAAAATATTTTGAGCTTGAGTGATTAGTGCTTGGGTTGATTGTGTGTGATAACTACACCTTTGTGTTCAAGGTATGTGCCAATCTTTTCTTGGCTTGGTTATGATTCTTTACATGTGCAAGTCTTATACATAGGGTCTCAGCCAAAACTAATGTTCCAAGTATTGCAGGCTTGGTTAGTGTGGGATACTCTTTGGTGGGCTGAAATGGATGTGTGGACAATAGCTTTGGTGGTGGTTTTCACATTCATGACAATGCACATGGAAATTGGACTAGTGCTGTAGTGTGTGCTTTTCTATGGCACACTTAGGGTACTTTTTGGAGAGTAAATTTTCTTGGGTTGTAAGGCATAATTTGGTGAGTTTGAACAATGGGGGTTAATCTTGGCACGTGGCCAAGTTAGGTGTACTCTTTAGACTACTTTTGTGTACATGTATGTAGTCTCAGGTTCACTTATGTTTTGTTGTTTCTTGTGTACTTTTGGACACCAAATTATGCTCAGAAGATGTCAGTTTGGATGTGTTTGTGTTGGAGGCTTTTACGCCAAGTAATGATATGTTCTTATGATGGATAATATGTTTGTGCTTCTAACCCTTGTGAAATATTCTTGGCCGAAAGCTCACATGCATTTTGATGGCCTTCGGCATCATCGTTGTGCAACATGGTGAGCCTGGAGCAGTAACTTCTGGTGAGAGGACGCCTGGATGACGAACCTCTAGTGGAAGAAGGACTACAAGGACTCAGGAAAGCAAGGGTTAGGAGCTCCCCGGAGTGTTTTTCCGAGGGAGGAGTCTTCGACACCCAAGTCAGTGTTTGGAGGTAGAAGGTAAGTAAGGAGCAGAGCGATTCTTCCTTGGAGTGGGGGATCCGCTTACCAGGGGCGCTTCCTGAATCTTTATAGAGAAGTGAACAAGAGAAGCTTGTTTCCCACAGCCTGCCCAGATCGTGACATGTGTTTGGTCAGATACGATCCGTACCTTCGGGGAGAGGGGGAGCTTCTAGCCGACCATAGGCTGCCTGGTCGGGAGCCTAGTACAGTACAAGGGTGGCGTGTCAGAGCATGTCTGAGGGCGGCATTTCGGGGGCTGTACGAGTACGGTGTGTCAGAGACTCCTCAGCTGTTTCATCATACATCGGACTCCTTCGAGGTATGGAGCTTATTTGGGGAGGTGAGCTCCTCTGGAAGGAGGTCCCCTATTTGTATGAGGCACTTTTAATTGGACTTTCCTGAGGTTAGGCTTGGGTACCTAATGTGGAAGTTTGTGAGCATGCCACAAGGGTGGCCTAGAGAATATACAGAGGTGGTTTTGGCCATTTGAGGTTGGCGTGAAGTCACCTTCGGGAGAAACGGTGACTCCTTCTGAACGAAGTTGGTCCCATGGAGTTCTTGAGCAATAGTGCCTATCGGGCTTGTCGGAGGGTGCTGTAGTCCTCTATTTTTCAGGGTTTTGTCATGTCTGCTTTGACCAAAAGTGGCACGCTCATGTGAGGTTCTTCGTGGGTGATTGCCCTTCGGCTATCACATGCCCCCATCAGAAAACTGAAGACATTCCCTTGGTTTTAAGGAGTTCCGGGTGCCTTTCTTGTGGCGGGCGATGCTTGGTCTTGTTGTCATGATGGGCTTCCATCTGGAGTCTCCTTCTCCCCATGATGGAACTATGGTGAACTAAGGTGCCCTACCGAGGTAGTTTCCCTGGTGTTTGAGTGGTGTCCCTGGCTCTTCCTCCGAGGTTACTGTTTGGGGTGCATACTTACACTGAATTTTCGATGAATGAACCGTTTCGTCTTCCATTGTATATGGGCACATTACTTAGGGTAGGGTTATATAGGTCTGCCAGTTGTCAGGGTCGTGCCCTTATTTATTGCGTTGGCTTACATGTGGCAGCCGGTGAGTGGCAGACGGTTATGTCGGTTACATTAATTTTGTCTCTTCACCTTCGAGGAGCAATAATGACAACGTTTCGACCGCCCCCTTCGGCCTATAGAAACCCCTTTTGCTTTAGACCTTCATACTCCTTTCTTTTACTCTCATTTGCTCCAGAATTCTCTCCTGTCATTTTCTCCTTTCAGCAGCGGTTCTAGTGGCGTAGCTATTTCTGGTAACCTTTCACGACGGCATCTAGGAATCCCGACTTCGGCAAAGCTTTTGGTGGGTCTTTCTTTCTGAAGTTCTTCCTTCCTTGTGACGTCGTTTGTTTCAAATTTTTGTTTTTTCTTTCTTTAGTTTCCCCGAGGTTACCTCTCTTCTTTTTGAGAAATGTCGAACCCTGCTCCACTGATGACCGTCCGTCCTATTCCCAAGAGCTTTCTCCCCCTTGAGTTTCACCCATATTGCACTACTTCGGAGGAAATGATGAAGAAGGTAGAAAAATTCTATCTCCCTACTTACGTCATCCCAACGTTACCTACCTAGGTCACGTACGATTACATGGCCCATTCTAATGGGATCACTGTTTACCAAGCCCAACTGAAGGCCGGTCTTCGGTATCCCCCTCCGCGCATGGTGTGCGAGTTCTACAGGTTCCACGAGATTGCCATGAACCAGCTCCCTCCAAACTCTTATTCTTATTTTAATGCCTTCCTTTGCATGTGTGGGGTTTTTAAGATAAAGCCTCATTTTCTTTTCTTCATGCAATACTATAAGCTCCACCTGGTCCCGAAGGGTGGCTTCTACTTCTTGCTTCCCCGAGGGTCCGGGAGCAAGAAATTCACCTTCACCTTTGGGATGAAGGATAGCTGGCGGGGGTGGCAGAAAAAGTTCTTCTTTCTATCAGTTCCCGAAAGATGGAGCTATGTTCCGACCAGATGGGCTTCGGGGGTGCTGAAGACTGACGTTGCTAACCCTCGAAAGCTGCTGACTTCGGGGTCGGCCACGGAGTTTGACGAGTTCGACAGATGAATATGGGTGGTTGTAGACTGAGACTTTGAGGTCCCTCCGTGCTCCTTATACCCCTTTCCCATTCAGTGGGACCTCATGTCTGAAGAAATCCTTCGGGAACTAGGGGTTATCGATGAGAACAAGCTCGACTTAAACCTACCCATGCCTCTTCTCCCGGGGAAGAAGGCATGGTTGGTGATGCTTCTTCAGGCCGAGATCTCATACAAGGCCTTTTTCGAGAGTAAGTTATCTTCCAGGTTTTGCTACGTGTATTCCTTTTAGACTTACACTGATGTTTTTTCCTTTTGCACAGACGGGCGATCAATCTGCCGAGTTTTACAAGTCCCTTTTTCTCGGTCAGGCCGAGAAGGGGGAGCAAACGCTGAGGAAGGCACCTATGAAGAGGAAGAATACTAGCGGGGGGCTGTCACAGGCAAAGAAAGCCAAGGTGGACGTCCTTCCTCCTCCCCCTGAAGACGTTGTCGAAGAACAGGACCAATCACCGGCCCATTCTCCTGCCCACGCCGATCCACCTTCGGATCCTACCACCATTGCGACAGCTCTGAGCTTGGATATCACCACTGAGACCTCGGTCGAAAGGACTTCGGCTTAAGAGCTCGAGGAGAGTAGGAGAAGGAAGGGCAAGAACATTCCCGGTGAAGCCCGTGTAGTGGGTGAGACTAAGGACGTTGTCACCGAGATTCCACCAGGTTCGTTCCTTGGCCGTTCCTCTATGAATCTTAGTGTTTTTGGTATCTACAATATTATAGATGAATGGCTAAGGGATAATGTACTGACGGAACTTCGGCATGATCTTGCAGAGGAGGTGACACCTGCTCCCTGTGTGGAAGCTCATGCCCGAAAGAGGGCACTTCGGGATAGCCATATCCCAAAGGAAAAAGATCCGAGGGAGCCCTTCTGGTCTTTCACGGAGGACATTAACTTGTTCTCCGATGATAGCCAGTTGATGGCTCCCCAAATGGCGAGTGGTGTGCTGACGAACACCACCTTCCAGTTGCTCCTCACCGAATGCCCCAACGAGGAGATCCTCGTGGCGAGGATGAGTGAACACGCTGCCCAGATAAATTTCTTCTCTCTTTCTTCGGGGACTTTGAAAATTTTCTTCTAAATTTTTGTTGTCCTTTGACCTTTACTTGTGACATTCTTTTCTACAGCTCCTGGCATATAGCGGATACTTCCGAGCTTGGGCGACAAAGCAGACAGAGGCTTGTTCTCGGTTTGAGAATTCTCTGAGGCAGGCGAAGGAATTTTGCACCAAATACGTTCTCAAGTATGGCGAACTGAGCAAAATTGAGAATGAGGACTTGGAGAATCTTCGGACCGAGCTGCGGGAGAGCAAGAAGGAGCTCCTTCTTGACTTTTTAGCCAAGGTTGAGGACCTCGGCACAAAGTGTGCTGTTCTCTCTTTGGAGAACGAAACCCTTCGGAAGGAAAAGGCAGAAGATGTTGAGAACCTTGCGAAGGTGCTTGCATTGAACGCCGATCTCCAAGCTGAGGTCGATTCATTGAAGAAGGAAGCCAAGAAAGAAAAGAAGAAGAAGCTCGAGAGGGAGGTTGCTGAGCTTACAGCCGAATTGTCAACTCTGAGTGCCGAGAAGGACCAATCCAACCAGAGGACAAAAGTGTCTTATCAAGACGGTTTCTGTTTGGCACGACATCAAGTCCTTTCTCAGTACCCCAAACTCGAACTCTCCTTCTTGACCGCTTTGGATTTTCCCAAAGAGCCCAGGTGGACGTGGTCGAAGCTGGAGTTCCTCAACCTCCTTCCTAATGTGCCCGCGCCTCCAGATGCTCCTATCCAAGAGAAAGATACCAATGCCGAGGAGGTACCGGACGCTCTGGCGTAGCAATAGGCTTTTTCTTCTTTCTTTTTCTTGTAATCTGCTCTTTTGCAATGTTGCCTCAGAACTGTGAATGAAATTTATTTTCTAAGTTCCCGTTCTTTCATTCGATCACTACTCTGCAGAAGTTTGTATAATTCTATGTGCGTATTTTCGGCAAACGTTTACATTCAAAACCATGCCTTCGGGAAGCTTTGTACTGTTCTTCCTTTAGCGAGATTTCCCCGATATGTGGACTATCTTAACTTTTTCGAACGTATTCCATCGAGTTTTAGGCTTTGCTAAAGAACTAGTACCTTCAAAAAAAAAGTCAATGTGCTAGAAGCCCATTTTAGCAATGTGACCATATTCGGTTTATAAACCATGTTTTTATTGGTGATTTTGGGGAGGAGTAATCACGAGCTTTTCTTCAGAAAAAATGTGTAAGTGTAGAATTTTTTCAAAGAATTGAAATGCCAAGTGTTTTTCAACTCTACTCCCTCGGCATCACCTACTTTGTAGACCCCTGGGCGGATTTCGTCGAGGACCAGATAAGGTCCGCCCTAGTTTGCCCGAAGTACCCCATCTGATGGCCTCCGTGGCTCGAATTTGGCCTTTTGAAGGACGAGGTCCCCCTTCTTGATTTATTTTTTCTTCCCATGGAAGTTAGTAGCATCGGCCTCTCTTTGTTGGAAAGCCTTCCTCTTGAGTTCGGCCATTTCGCGGTGTTCTTCGGCCAGGTCTAGTTTTTCCCTCAAGCGAAGGTTGTTTCCTTCTTCTTCGAGAACCTGTATTCTTACTAAAAGCCGTATGACCTCGATGGGAATAATTGCTTCTGTCCCGAACACGAGCAAGAAAGGAGTTTCTCCTGTGGCCATTTGGGGAGTTGTGCGATAGCTCCATAGTACACTTGGGAGCTCCCCTGGCCATTTCCTCTTTACCCCCTTTAGCCTCCTTTCCCCTTTTCCTATTGGACACCTTGACTAGCCCATTACTTTAAGGATGGGCTACCGGGGCACAATGTAGTTTTATGCTGAGATTAGCCACGAATTCTCGGAACCATCTGTCAGTAAACTGGTTACCATTGTTAGCCAGTATTACCCTTGGTATGCCATATCGGCATATGATGTTCTTCCAAATGAACTTTTGGGTATCCTTCACAGAGATTGATGCCAAAGACTCCACTTCGATCCACTTAGTGAAGTGGTCCACTGCAACTATGCAGAATTTCACCCCACCGGAGGCGCTTGGGAGAGGTCTGATGAGGTCAATACCCCAGACGGCAAAAGGGCAAGGGTAATTGGCTAAAGTTATTTTCTTTGAGGGTAACTTCTGGATGTTGGCAAGTCTTTGGCAATTCTCGCATTTTTGGACAAATTGCCTTGCATCCGGCGAGGGCGTCTGTTCCTATGTGGGAACCACAGGCCCCCTCATGAACTTCTTCGAGGACTGTTCTGACATCCTTTTTGCTTATGTACCTCTGCAAGGGACTTGCGTACCCTTGTCTGTATAGTTCATCCCAAATGAGGAAGTATCCACCCAAAGCACTTTCACACTTTTATGCCCTTGGTAGGGTCTTCGGGGAGTGCCGAAGTTTCCAGATATTTCTTGATGGAATCTTTCCATCCTTTTCCTGAGGTTGCTATGCACATTAATTCCATGCTGGGTTGTTTTAGCACCTCGGTGGGTTCCTTGGATTTGGCCAAGGTATCAGCTTGAGCATTATGCCTTTGAGGCACGTTTTCTATTTGTACCGAGTCAAACTCTTTAATGAGCTTCTTAACGAGGTCATCGCCAACATTGGATCAGTTACAGTGTAATCTCCATTCATGTGCCAGACTATTAGCTGTGAGTCGCTGTGGGCCATAAGGTTTTTTACACCAACTTTTCTAGCCAGTTTTAGTCCTGCTATGAGAGCCTCATATTCGGCGATGTTATTGGTGACATAAAAACCAAATTTGATGGCTTTGGTGGCTTCCATGCCTTTGCACCCCCGAAGAACCACTCCAGCACCTTGGTGCTCGGCGCCTGAGGCTCCATCGGCAAAAAGTTTCCGCTTTGGTTCAGCCGTTATCAGATCTTCCGAGGTAGCTTCAACATCCTTGATTTCTAGAATTTTGATGATGAAATCTACCAATTCTTAGGCTTTTATTGCCTTTCTTGGTTCGCAAGTGATGTCATATTCTCCGAGCACAATACACCGTTTTGATAGCCTTTCTGAATGCTCTACTTTTTTCATTATGTCACGTAGAGGCAGGTTGCTTCGGACAATGATGGCATGCCCTTGAAAGTAGGGCCGTAACCTCCTACCCACAAGCAATAAGGCATAAATGGGTTTTTGGAGCAATGGGTACTTGGTACCTAACCTTGGCACCGAGTAGGGACTTGCTTACATAATATACCGGCCACTGCCTCCCACCCTCTTCTTTCACTAGGACTGAACTCACAACTTTTTCTATGACTGCAAGGTAGAGGATGAGAGGTTCTTCTTCCTGCGGTTTCCGAAGTGTTGGCAGACGGGTTAGGTAGTTTTTAAGCTCATCCCAAGTTTTTTGACATTCTGGGTTCCAAGGTTGCTCCTCGGTTTCGGGGTTGCCTTCGCTTTTGGCTGCTTTGGTGAGCACCTTGAAGAATGGTAGACATCGGTCGTTGTACATGGAAATGAATCTACTAAGGGAAGCGATTCTTTTGGTAAGCCTTTGTATATCTTTATTGGTAGTAGGTGTTCAGAATCCTAACAAGGCTTTGACCTTTTCGAGGTTGGCATCTATTCCCCTTTCTGACACCATAAACCTGAGGAACTTACCTACACACACTCTAAACACACACTTCTCGGGGTTAAGGCGAATGCCAAACTCCCGAAGTCGTTGGAAGGTTTCGCCTAAGTTGATGATATGATTACTAGGCATTCTGCTCTTAACTATCATATCATCAACATATGCCTCCATGTTCCTCCCGATCTGAGAGTCAAACACCTTATTCATCAACCTTTGATAGGTAGCCCCTACATTCTTAAGCCCAAAGGGCATTCTGACGTAGCAGTAGGTACCAACTTCAGTGATGAAGGCAGTTTTTTCTTCATCTTCGAGGTCCATCGAAATTTGATGATACCCACTAAAGGCATCGAGGAAACTGAGGAGACCATACTCGGCGGTTGAATCCACCAATTGGTCTATGGCTGGCAAAGGGTAGGAGTCCTTTGGACAAGCATCATTCAGGTTCCAGAAATCGATGCACATTCGGAGCTTTTCACTCCATTCTTTTGTGGCAATAACCACGTTCCTGACCCATTTAGGGTATTTAACTTCTCTTATTACCCCTACCTCAATCAGGCGCTTAACCTCGGCTTTAATGAAGGAGTTCTTATGAGCTGATAGGTTCCGTTTTTTCTGCCGAACCGGCCTTGCGTCAAGACGTACTTTGAGACTATGGTGGATTATGCCGGGGTTGACCCTAGGCATGTCTTTCGGACAGTAGGCAAATAGATCTTTGTTCATTAACAAGAAAGATACAAGCATATCTTTGTCACCCTTGGCCAATTTTTTTCCCACTCGGGTGTTTCAGCAGGGGGCCAGCTCTATATCTTCTGTTTCTACTTTTTACAACTCCTCTATTCCCTCCCCTACTATCTCTGCGCTTGTTGTGACTGCTCCTTCAATAGCCAAACTCTATACTTGGACCTTTGCCGAGCTTTGTCTAGCCTTGGTGAAGAGCCCTCTGACTTTATCTTGGTCAATGAAGAGCTCTGCATCTCTTTCTTTAGTTGTGAAGGTGACAGTTAAGTACTTTATGTCCGGGCAGATGTGGAGATTGCCTTGAGTTTGCCTTTTGAGGATGGCGTTGTATGATAAGGGAACATCAATGATAATGAATCTTGTCATAACAGAGGTGAACAGCTCCTCCTGACTCTAACGCAAGGTCCCTTTCAACATTAGGGGCAGATTGACGTATCCAAGGACTGGGAGCTCGGACGGACCAACCCCAAAGGTGGGGGAATTGACTGTGTTGAGGTCACCTTTTGAGATACCTAATTTAGGCAGTAAGTGCGAGAAGATGATGTCGATGTTGGAGCTGTCGTCCAGGAGTACTCTTTTGATGTCCCAACTCCTTATCCTTGCCACGACAAGGAGTGGGTCATCGTTGGGGAACTTCACTGTAGACCCTTCTTTACAAACGAGTCTGTTTGGCGAGTTCCCATACTCCATTACGGAGATTTTTCTTATCTTTCTTTTCATTTCAGCCGATGGTATCCCTGTAGTGATGGTTTGGATGACCCCTGCTGATCGTGGCGGATTCTTTCGAGGACTTCGGTCCCGACGTCTGTCGAAATCATAGTCCTCTTTGTCCCTCCTTCTTTGTTCTTCCTTTCTTCCTTTCGGAGAAGGCATTTGCAAGTACCGGCGAAGTTGGCCCTGCTTTATCAGAGACTCGATGTACTTTCTTAGCTGGAAACAGTCTTCAGTGTTTGGCCATGATCTCTGTGGAATTGGTAGAACTTCTTCATCTTCTTCTTGTTTTCTGAAGTCATGGCCTTTGGCCTTGGAACTATAGTCCCTTTCCTTTCTAAGGCCATGAGAATGCTGGCCCTTGTGGCGTTCAGCGGAGCGAACGTCATTGGGCTTTTACCTCTTTGTTTTCAGGGCCTTCCTCCAACCACATTATGGTGACGAGGCTGGTGGCTTAATCCTTCGGGCCTAGGGTGTTCCATCTTAGGTCCTCCCGTTCTGAGTTCTTCGACCGTCATGTGCTGTTCGGCCCTTCTATAGAACTCCCCGAGAGTCTCTGGGGGTCCTCGGAGAACTCATAAAAGAGTTAGGAGTCCTTCCGATGTCCTCTTATCATGTAATGATGTGAATTTTAGGCCGAAAGTTGGGCACACTTAGTGCTTCTCGGTTGAACCTCTCGACATAGTAGCGAATGGTTTCCCCACTTTGCTGTGTAATGTCAAACATCTATACCAGCATCTTGGCTATTGGCCTACTGCCAATGAACTACTGGGTGAAGGCAGTAGACAACTCCTGGAAACTTAGCAAGGTCCCGTGGGCTAGGGAGTTAAACCATGCAATTGCTGGACCGGAGAGGGTCACCTCGAAACATTTGCATACGGTAGCATCATTTGTGCCGTGGAGTACCATGCTTCTCTTGTACTTTTTCAGGTGCGCCTGGGGGTCACTATGCCCATTGTAGGTTTCCAAGCGTGGCACCCTGAAGTCACTAGGCATAGGTGCCTCCACCATTTCCCATACAAAGGGTGACTCTTCTCCGGTATAAGTGTCGGACAACCTTGACCAGACCGGTTTTTGGGAGATCTGCCTCTCAACCTTTTCTAGTCTTGTTACCACCTCATAAAATGGGAGAATTACAAGTGTGTCATAATGGCAAAAAACCATTATATTGTGTTATTCTCACCATAGTGATTGAAGTGTAAGGGGTAAAAGGTATGACCAACACCTCCTTAAAAGTGTTCCAAGTAGGTAAGTTGGTCCCCAAGAAAAGCCTTAAGGATTGCTTGTTTGTCAAGCAACCTATGGACTTTTTTGTATGGTTTTGGAAATTCGGGTACTCAATTGCAAAACTCTCAATAAAGAGACTTAGAGAGTTATGGGAAGGATATAAATGGTATGAAAGTGCTATTGGAGAACCAAATTAGTCATGGAAGACATGTTTGAACTAAGGAAACACTAAAGGCAATAAGGACCTAAATGTCCTAGTGTAAACCTTAAGGTGTTCAAGCTTTTGACCTAAGTCTAAGGGTGGAATTTTGGGGTTATCCACCATGGGGGAGGCAGCCATGACTTGATAATTAGTCAAAAATGTTGGGCATATGTGTACCAATGAGTTTAAGACAAAGAAACCATAATTAGTGAGAAGGAAAATGACATAAAGCAAGGTTAAGCTTGTTAAGTGTGTTTTGGTGCCCTTAAGCTCATTTAAGGCCATTCAAGTGGCCAAATCACTTATCCCACTCTCATTTTCATCTTCCCTCAGCCCAAGAACACAGCCATACTTCCTCCATAGCCACCAAACCTTCAAACTTGCAATTGATTGAAATTGAAGGCAAAAGGAAGCAATTGGAACCAAACTAGAGTTATTTCTTGCATACATCAAGGATTAAGCTTCAAATTTGGCCTACTCACTTTGGTAAGGGTTCTCTTGCTTTCATGGGGTTATTTTCTGTAATTTTCAAAAATCCATGGAGCTAGGGCTAAGCTTGGAAGAGAGCCATGTGCTGGGTTTCGGGAGCCAAACAGCACAGCGGAATTTAGCCGAAACCCTCCAGGATCCAAGTGAAACGGGGTAAAACTAGGTTGTTCGAAAATTTTCATACCTAATTTTTGGTTGAGATCTCTCACTCAACTGTAAAGTCGAATCACAAAACTTGAACAATTGACGTGTTCAAGCTTTCTATGGTATCCACACGAGCCTCTCAGGATCACCACTCTTCCACCGCGTCCCGGCAGATGCGTTTCTCTTGCACTCACAGTGCTAGCTTGCGGCCTCAAAGGAATTGCAAGAGAAGAGTGCAGCTGTCCTTTTTGGGAGGCTAGGGCAAGGAGACCTGCGAATTTCTCACTAGAAGTTGTATTTATAGTGAGACTCAACTTCCAGGCCTAATGGGTTTCAAAGCCCTAATCCAATTAGGCTTTAATTTCGGGCTTAATAATGGTTCAACTATTGGGCCCATTATTAATACGAAATTAAAGTGAAACCATAACCCAAATTATTAGCCCATGCACTCTAATGATCCAAATAGCTCTATGTGTGCGACCCAATAGGCTCTTACCACGTTGGCAATGATCATAAATCACATTTATGATCATAAGCAATGAGTGGTGTCTAGCAACACATCATTGCTACCCAAGTGACAAGATTGTCGGTGATTCGACTAAACCTTTATGATCATCACCGATATATGCCATTGTCCCTTTGTCCAAGATATCAAGACTAAGCACGAGACATGGAATGTGTCACTCTCGTATAGCCCAATCTTTGGTTTCTTGATTACCGAGTAGACCAACTTAAACTGATGACATTGATATCGTATATCAACTCATCCGAGCATGGCCATGCATTTTCTAAGTCTCACTCTATCAAGGGGCCCGAAGATATCACTCCCGTTACATAGGAGGGACAAATCCCATATTGATCATACAAATCCCTCCGCATGATATGTGACATACCCAATGACCTCCTTCAAGTTCACTCAGTTACGAGCAACAAAGGAAAGTATCAAAGTATGTGACTCACATGTAGGGAACCTTGATGATCTTAGGTCGAAGGACTACATATACCATGATCACTATGAGAATCACTTATGACACTCATATAATGATCCATGAAGTGTTCTCATGGTGGGTCGGTCCAGTACACAAGTTCTCCAACTTGTACCCATATGTAGACTACATATCTCATATTAGTCTCCACATATGCTAGTCGTTATGTATTATTGCAACCCGCTCCACAATAATACTAGACTAGGGACGTTTAAGAATATCATTATTCTAGGGTTACAATTATGTTTATTACGTTACGCAGAAACAAAACAACAAACATAATTGCTGGATTAATGCCTTAATAAAATATCATGACTCAATGTGCAAAAATACAATCATCTCATGATTGGCTTTTGGGCACAACACTAACAATCTCCCACTTGCACTAAAAGCCAATCATCCATGTATCTAATACCGATGGACCTAGAATGGTTATCATGCTTCTGCTGCGTAAGGGGCTTTGTCAGTGGATCAGCAATGTTGCTGTCTGTCGAAGTCCTGCATATCCTTACATCACCCCTCTCGATGATCTCCCTAATGAGATGATAGCGTCGGAGTATGTGTTTGGATCACTGGTGAGATCAAGGTTCCTTAGCCTGTGCGATTGCTCCATTGTTGTCACAATAGAGCTCTATCGGGTCGGCAATGCTTGGAACCACTCCAAGTTCAGTGATGAACTTCTTGATCCAAATTGCCTCTTTCGCAGCATCAGAGGCGGCAATGTACTCAGATTCTGTTGTAGAGTCAAGCTACTGTCTCTTGCTTTGAACTCTTCCAGCTCACAGCACCACCACCAATACAAAACACATAACCAGATTGCGATCTAAAATCATCCTTATCGGATTGGAAGCTTGCATCGGTGTAACCCCTTACAACGAGCTCATCTTCACCTCCAAAGACCAAGAATGCATCCTTAGTCCTTCGTAAGTACTTAAGGATGTTCTTAATAGCTGTCCAGTGACTCTCACCGGGGTTCGATTGGTACCTACTCGTCATGCTTAAGGCATATGAGACATCAGGACGAGTACATATCATGGCATACATGATAGATCCAATTGCTGAAGCATATGGAATCTTACTCATGCACTCTCTCTCCTCGGGTGTACTCGGACACTGAGATCTAGAAAGAGTTATACCATGTGACATGGGCAAGAATCCTTTCTTGGAATGTTGCATGCTAAACCTCTTTAGCACTTTGTCAATGTATGTACTTTGACTTAGGCCAAGAAGCTTTCTAGATCTATCTCTATAGATCCTGATGCCTAACACATAGGCTGCTTCACCCAAGTCCTTCATAGAGAAACATTTCCCCAGCCAAGTCTTCACAGACTGTAGCTCAGGAATGTCATTCCCGATGAGTAGTATGTCATCTACATACAACACCAAGAAGACAATAGCGCTCCCACTAACCTTCTTGTAGACACAAGGTTCATCTTCATTTTTGATAAAACCAAACTCTTTGATTGCTTCATCAAAATGAAGATTCCAACTTTGAGAAGCTTGCTTCAGTCCATAAATGGACCTTTGCAACTTGCACACTTTATTGGCATTCTCAGGAGTGACAAAACCCTCAGGTTGTGTCATGTACACATCCTCAAGTAGCTTTCCATTTAGGAATGCAGTTTTGTTTTGACCATTTAGGAATGCATTTTGACATCCATTTGCCATATCTCATAATCATAGTGTGCAGCAATAGCGAACAAAATTTGGATGGATTTAAGCATAGCAACTGGTGAAAAAGTTTCATCATAGTCAATACCATGAATTTGCTTGAAACCTTCTGCAACCAATCGTCCCTTAAAGGTAATCACATTACCATCCATGTCAGTTTTCTTCTTGAAAACCCATTTGCACCCTATGGGTTTTACCCCTTCAGGTGGGTCAACCAAAGTCCATACTTGGTTTTCAAACATGCATTCCATCTCGGATTTCACGGCCACTAGCCACTTCTCAGAGTCAAGCCCCGACATGGCTTGTTGGTAGGTTGTGGGCTCATCCTGATCCATGAGCATCACATCACCAGTGTGAGCCATGAGAAATCCATACCTCTCAGGCTCACACCAACTCCTACCAGACCTACGTGGGCTTTGTGCTATAGCAACAGACTCTTGAACCACAACATCTTGTGGTGTCTGTTCAGGTTCCATTTCAAGTTCGATGTCTCCTTATTGTTCTTGAATTTCTTCAAGTTCTACTTTCCTCCCACTAGTTTTTTTAGAGCTAAACTCTTTCTCTAAAAAGACACCAGTTCGAGCAACAAACACTTTTTGCTCAGAAGGACTGTAGAAATAGTAACCCTTTGTTTCTTTGGGATACCCAACAAAAAGGCATTTTTGAGATTTGGGCCCTAGTTTGTCAGAGGATTGACATTTCACATAAGCGTCACAGCCCCAAATCTTCATAAAAGACAAATTGGGATGCCTCCCACTCCATATCTCATATGGTGTCTTTTGAACCGATTTAGATGGAAAACGGTTTAGTGTAAAAGCGGCTGTCTCTAGAGCATGTCCCCAAAAAGAGTTTGGAAGGTCAGCTTGACTCATCATGGAGCGAACCATGTCTAACAGAGTTCAATTTCTCCTTTCAGAAACACCATTCCATTGAGGTGTACTTGGTCGAGTGAGTTGTGATACTATACCACACTCCTTTAGATAGTCAAGGAATTCTCGATCCAAGTAGTCTCCACCTCGATCTGATCAAAGCACTTTGATACTCTTCCTAAGTTGATTCTCTACTTCATTCTTGAATTCTTTGAACTTTTCAAAGGATTCTGACATGTGTCTCATAAGATACACATAGCCATATCTGCTGAAGTCATTAGTGAAAGTAACGAAGTATTGGAAACCTCCTCTAGCTTGTGTAGACATAGGGCCACATACATCACTATGTATGAGCCCTAGTAAGTCATTAGCCCTTTCACTTTGCCCTGTGAATGGGGCTTTGGTCATCTTGCCCAACAAACATGACTCACATGTCTCATATGATTCAAAATCAAATGAGTCCAAGAGTCCATCCTTATGAAGCTTGGATATGCAGGTCTCATTTCTATGGCCCAAGCGACAGTGCTAGAGATAGGTCAAGTTCGAATCATTTAATCTGACCTTCTTGGTATTCACATTATAGATTGGATCTTCGAGGTCTAGAACATACAACCCATTGCTAAGTTGAGCACTACCATAAAAGATTTCATTCAAATAAATAGAACAACATTTGTCCTTTATTATAAATGAAAAACCTTTCTTGTCCAAAATAAGAAACAGAAATCAAATTTCTACTAATAGTAGGCACAAAGTAGCAGTTGTCTAATTCTAAAAATAATCCACTAGGTAAAGTGAGAACATAAGTCCCTACGACTAAGGCAGCAACCCTTGCTCCATTTCCAACACGTAGGTCCACTTCACCTCAGGCCAATCTTCTACTTCTACTTAGATCCTGCACATTTGCACAAATGCGAGATGCACATCCAGTATCCAATACCCAAGATGAGGAAGTAGAAAAGTTAGCCTCTATAAAAGAATACCTGAAGTGGAAGTCTTACTTCCCTTTTCCATAGCAAGTTCTTCAAGATAGAGCTTGCAGTTGCGCTTCCAGTGTCCAGGTTGCTTATAATGGAAGCACTCCCCTTCCTTTGCCACACCACCCTTTGGTTCAGTGCAGCTGAAGAAGAACTAGCATTGGACTTTCCAGTAGCTTTATCCTTCTTCTTGTTGGCTTTTCCCTTTCCCTTGCCCTTTTGAACCATCAAAATGGGCTTAGCCTTCTTAAGGTTTTGCTCAGCAGTTCTCAACATGTTTAGCAATTCAGGAAGGGACTTGTCAAGGTCGTTCATGTTATAGTTCATGACGAACTGACTGTAGCTTTTAGGCAAAGATTGCAAGACTACATCAATAGCCAACTCTTTCTGAAGAGCAAATCCCAAATTCTCAAGATTCTCAATGTACCCAATCATCTTGAGCACATGAGGACCCACGGGACTTCCCTCAGACATCTTGCACTGAAACAATGCCTTAGAGGTCTCAAACCTCTCATGCCTAGCTTGCTCTTGGAAAAGCATTTTGAGATGTTCGATCATATCGAACGCCTCCATGTTCTCATGTTGCTTCTGAAGCTCAGATTCCATGGTAATAAACATGAGGCATGCAATATCCAAAGCATCATCAGAATGCCTCTTGTGAGCATCCCTTCAGCTCTTGGAGCAGTGGCAGCAGGCTCATTCGTAATGGGCTGCTCTAGGACATAAGCCTTTCTCTCTTGCTTGTGGACTGTCCTCATGTTTCGGTACCATTTGAGAAAGTTGGTCCCATTCAGTTTTTCCTTCTCAAGGATTGATCGCAATGAAAGTGTCGATGTGTTTTGTGCCATGGTTATCTACAATAGTAAATATGCAATGTAATAGTCATGTATTTTAATTCATTTAATAAGGACTTTTATTAAACGATACTCCCACTATTTTCCTCAAAATAATAACCCTCGATATTATTTCGGAACACCTCGGCGCTAAGGTATTCTAGTGGGCCAAGATCCATTTTTTACCACAACCTGAGTCAGCTTTGGCTTTTCTCTCAAGTTACAACTTTTCTCTCAAGTTGTTCCCACTTCTTACCTATGAAACTCACAGACTCCTTGGAGAAGTTAGCCCAGATGTTTGTCCAGGAGATAGTGAGACTACATGGAGTGCCAGACTCCATTGTATCTGATAGAGATCCAAGATTTACAGCTCGGTTTTGGAGTGCTTTTCATAAAGCACTAGGGACCAAAATCCGCCTGAGTACTGCTTATCATCCTCAGACAGATGGGCAATCTGAAAGGGTGATACAAATACTAGAAGACATGCTCAGGAGCTGTGTGTTGGATTTCAAAGCTGAATGGGACCAACACTTGCCATTGGTGGAATTCTCATATAACAATAGTTACCAAAACACCATTGGCATGGCACCATATGAAGCATTATATGGAAGAAGGTGCATGACACCCCACTGTTGGGTGGAAGCCTCAGACAGGCTAGAGTTGGGTCCCGAAATTATAAAAGAGACTACTGCCAAAATCAAGAAGATTCAAGAGAGATTAAAAGCAGCCAATGAAAGGACCACATCCTATGTCAACAAAAGAATAAGAGACTTGGAATTTGAGGTTGGTGACAATGTTTGGCTGAAAGTTGCACCAACCAAAAAGGACTGTCAGATTTGGCAAAAGAACCAAAGTTAGCTCCAAGATACATCGGTCCTTATGAGATCTTGGACAGAGTTGGCAAGGTAGCATACAGGTTAGCTCTACCACCAAGCATGTCAAGTGTTCATAATGTTTTTTACATCAGTATGCTTAAGGAGTGTCTACTGGACACAAAGCATGCTATTGTAGTGGAAGACATACAGTTGAAACCTAACTTGACATATGAAAAGAAACCTATAGCTATCTTAGCCAAGGATACCAGAAGGTTAAGAAACAAACATATTCCCATGGTTAAAGTTCAGTGGTCACACCATTCTGAAAGAGAAGCAACCTGGGAAACTGAAAAAGACTTTATGGAAAGGTATCCTGAAGAATACCCGAAGCTAAAGGCTATTTTGGAGGACCAAAATTTTTAAGGGGGGGAGGATTGTTACCACCTCACAAAATGGGAGAATTACAAGTGTGTCATAATGGCTAAAAACCATTATATTGTGTAATTCTCACCATAGTGATTGTAGTGTGGGGGGTAAAAGGTATGATCAACACCTCCTTAAAAGTGTTCCAAGTTGCTAACTTGGTCTCCAAGAAAAGCCTTAAGGATTGCTTGTTTGTCAAGCAACCTATGGACTTTTTTGTAAGATTTTGGAAATTTGGGTACTCAATTGCAAAACTTTCACAAAAGAGATTTGGAGAGTTATGAGAAGGATATGAATGGTATAAAAGTGCTATTGGAGGACCAAATTGCTTATGGAAGACAACTAAGGACAAAGAAAACACAAAAAGGCATAAAGGACCTAAGTGTTCTAATGTAGGCCTTAAGATGTGTATGTCTATGACTTAAGTCAAATGGAAGTTTTGTGGGGTTATCCCACATAAGGAGGGCTGCTAAAGGAAGATAAGGATGGTCAAATATGGGCCAAGAGATTAAGACTAAGAAACCATAGTCTTGTAGCAAGGAAAATGACATAAGACAAGGTTAAGACTACTTAAGTGTGTTTAGTGTACTTTTGACTATTTAAGTAGTCAAGACCACCTTCGATTCTCTGAATTTCGGCCTCCACCAGCAAAAAGAAAGCTAGCCCTCTCCTCCACACTTCCTCCATAGCCACCATACCTTCAAACTCAAAACTACTTGCAATTGAAGTCAGGAAAGCACAATTGGAAGCTATTTGGTGCTATTGCTTGAGTGCACCTAGGATCAAGCTCCAATTTCAGCATACCCATCAAGGTAAGGGTTCTCTTGCTCTCATGGGTTGTTTTCTGTATTTTCAAACATCCATGGAGCTAGGGCTAAGCTTGGAAGAGAGCCATGTGCTTGATGAACCAAGCTTAGTGAGGGGGGTGCACTTATTGAAGGTTTTGTGACCTAGTGTGAAGTGCACAGTGATGGCAGCGAATTTCTGGGTTTCTAGAGCCCAAACGTTAGTACTAACTACTGTTAAAATCCTCCTAAGACCAAGCATTAGCTTGAGGAGGGATGCCATAGTGATTTATTTAAGTTTATTGTATGTTTTATGGACTAACCTATGGTATATGTTGCTGCCACATTTCATGTGTTTGTTGTTTGTGTTTGGCTGCTGCATTTGGTTGCTATATCTTGTATATATGCATTGTGGTTTATTTTTTTAGTGTCTTTGGATGCAGGTTTTAATGATGGTTACATTGCCTATTGAATCCAAGTGCTACCCTTACTAAGTTTCTCAATGAAACTTACTCCCCTCAATTCTGTCATTTCAGGTCCAGCAGAAAGATCACCTTCAAACTAACATTTGTGGTTTGATTTTTTATCTGAAATTTCAGATCCATGAACTTCCGTATGTCTAGTTATGATCTGGAAATTTTGGTGATTTTAGGAGCACATTTGGTATTTTTAATGGTGACACTTACTGTGTTGTGCAGCAGCTGTCCAGCATCCTGTTTTTGGAGTCCATTGTGTCTCAGGACCTCCTGTAACCTAGGGTGCGTATTTAGCTGAGTTAAGACCATATTGTAGTGCATGTATGCATGTACATGTAGTGTATGTAAAATGAGACAAGTATGAGAACATTTGTGTAATGTTTTGGCTATGTAAGTGATGTGGTGCAAAGCTGCCTAAGTGTGAATGATGGGCTGCTTACTTGTAAATTCTGTTTTGACCACATAAAGTTGTTAAAATATAGAGAATGTAATTCCTATGTGTAATGGACATATATGGGATAGGCTTAGAGGGCTTTCCCCTTGTGAATGAAGTGTTTGCATGGTTTGGAAAAATTCTATGGGCAAAATGGTCCAAAAGTTGCCAGAATTTCGACTACAGACCTAAAGTTTAATATCTCCCTGTGTAGAATGAATCTTGGTATGAAAGTTTGACCACACCTAGAGGACATCTATAGTGTTTACTGGGATTTTGAATTTCTGGATTTAGAGCCCTGTAACCAAAGAGATGACGTTGCAAATTTGGCTGAGTTACTGTTCATTTGGTCAGAATTTTGTAACCAAGTTAAAAAATCCATAACTTGGTCCATAGGTGGGCTATTGGTGTAAAAAAAAATTCCTTGGTTTTCTGTAAGTCTCTACCTCATAATGGAGCAAAGAAAACAGGGGGATATGAGACTAGAATGATACATTTGATTAGTGGAAGTTACAGGTGCAGTGGTTGATCACTATAATTTAACAAGATTGCCTAATGTGTAGAAGCCAAAACTAAGACTTGTGCTAGTGTTTTCCTTCTTTGCTGCCATGGTGTGCATGTAATGTGAATATGTGTGTGATGGTTGGACCAATAGGCATGTATTTACATAGTGCCCAAGAGGACCACTTGGGTATGCACACTAAGGGTAGTGTTCTGATGGCCTACAGAACATTTCCAATCCTGGGAGTCTAAATACATAGTTTTGGCACCATAACTGGACTACCCCGGAGTGGGTAACACCTATGGTTGGATTTTCCCAAGGTCAGGCTTGGGTACTTGATGTGGCACTTTGTGAGTGCGCCTCGAGGGTGGCCTAGAGAGTATACGGAGGTGGTTTTGGCCATGTGAGGTTGGCGCGAGGTCACCTTCGGGAAAGGCGGTGACTCCTTCTAACTAAAGTTGGTCCTGTGGGTTTCTTGAGCGGTAGCGCCTATCCAGCTTGTCGGAGGGTGCTGTAGTCCTCTCTTTGCCAGGGTTTTGTCGTGTCTACTTTAACCGGAAGTGGCGCGCGCATGTGAGGTTCTTCGACGGTGATTACCCTTCAGCTATCACATTTAAAACTTGGTTTTTCAAACCTTATTGAACTATGGGCTTCTTGGTTGCCATGGATTAAAGTATTACACTTGATGAACACCCACATCCTGGACACTTATGGGATTAAGTGTATGCCTTGCTTGTATTGCAAGTTATCTTTTACAGCCTTGCTTGTGATGCAAGTTAGTGGTTGGGCCTTGCCTTGTGCTACAAGAAACTAAATAAAACTTCTTAGAAGCCTCCTGGGCCAACTCCCAGGTTCATAACTTAAGAAAATAAGAATTAAAGCCCATTACTAAGACTTGGCCGAATAAATTGTGGTCATTAACACTTACAATTTAATTTGTTTGATAGCTTTCTAGATAGTTGTTGGTGAGTGGCACTGAGTGTGCATGGGTTGGGGCCTGTGTGGGGTGTGACAACAACTGTGCCAGCTTATCCAAAAATCTGTAAGATTAATAGGCAAAAAGTGTGTTGACTTTGTAAGTCTATCCACAATAACCCAAATAGTATCATGCATTTTCTTGGTCATGGGCATACTTACTAGGAAATCCATGGCTATGGATCCCTATTTTCTCTTTGGTATGGGTAAACTTTGTAGCTTACCCCTTTGTCTCTAATGTTCTACCTTTACTTGTTGACATACCACGTATTTATATACAAATGTGCTAATTTTCTTCTTCATCTTCGGTGACCAAAAGTGTTCTTTCAACCTTTAATACATCTTCATAGTTCCAAGATGTATACTCATCTTACTAGAGCGGGTTTCTTTCAAAATTTGTTCACTTTGTACACTCTGGGTACATAAATTCTATCTTGGAAATGTCGTAATCCCTGCCCATAAGAGAACCTTCAGAATAGTTTTCCATGTCTCTGCCCAGATATTCTAGTAAAATCTATATCCTACTGTTGTGCATTATGTATTTCTACTTTCCAAGTTGACTGAATAGTTACTACTCTCAACTAGGCTTGTTCCCATCTTAGCCACTTGTTAGCCAAACAAGTCAGGCTATTAAGTTCCTTCTATTCTTCTTCTTCTACTCCACATTTTAGTATACCTATATATTTCCTGCTTAGGGCATCAACCACTTTATTAGCCTTGCCCTTAGTGTACTCAATGCTACAATCAAAGTCCTTGAGGTATTCAAGCCATTTCCTCTGCCTTATATTCAACCTTTTTGAGTAAACAGGTATTTAAGACTTTTATGATAAGTGAGGGTTTGGAACTTATTACCTATTAGGTAATATCTCCACTATTTCAAGGCAAAGATCATAGCTACAAGTTCCAGATCATGCACTGGATAATTCTTTTCATGTCGTCCTAATTACCTTGATCCATAAGCTATGGCTTGTTTTTCTTGCATTAATACACATCCTGATCCCACAATAGATGCATTTGTGTAAACCTCAAAAGGTTTGTTGGGATTAGGCAGTATTAGCACAAGAGTATAAGTGAGCTTATATTTAAGTTCTTGAAAGCTTCTTTCACATTCGCCAGACCATTCAAACTTCTACCCCTTTCTTGTTAATTTGGTTAAAGGGCTGGCATTACAAAAAATTTTGGCACAAATCTTCTATAATAGCTAGCTATACCCAAGAAGCTTATTTTTTCTCTGACATTTTTTAGGTTCCTTCTACTGTAAGATAGCCTCAATCTTAGTTGGGTCCACAACCATTCCTTGCCCATTTATCACATGACCAAAGAATTCAATTTGATTGGTCCAAAAATGGCATCTATTCAATTCACCATATAGTTGGTGTTTCTTTAACACATCTAGCACTCTTCTTAAGTGCTTTTCATGTTCCTCTTCATCACTTGAGTACATTAGGATAACATTTATAAAGATTACCCCAAAGTACTCTAGATATGGTCTGAATATCCTCTACATCAGGTCCATAACGAAAGTGGGAGCATTAGGAAGCCCAAAAGGCATTACTGTATATTCAGAATGACTTTATCTTTTTGTAAAAGTAGTCCTTGGAATGTTTGATTCTTTGACGCTTAGTCAAAAATATCCTGATCTGAGGTCAATTTTTAAGAAAATTGTGGCCCCTTTAAGTTGATCAAATAAGTCCTCAATCCTGGGGAGAAGATATTTATTCTTCACAGTCATGAGATTGAGCTTTTTATAGTCAATGCGCAATCTAATTGTCCCATCCTTATTTCTCCCAAACAACACTGGTGCTCCCCATGAAGACACATTTGGCCTAATGAATCTTTTTTCAAGGAGTTCATCCAGCTACTTTTTCAACTTATTCATTTCAGGAATTGCCATCTTGTAGGGTGTGGTAGATATAGGAACTGCTCCTCGAGTTAGCTTAATCTCAAACTCTATCTCCCTTAGGGGAGGCAAGCCTGGTAGCTTAGAAGGAAATACTTTTGAAAATTCTTTCACAATATGAATCTTGTCTAACTCAGTCTTAGACGCTTTGTCATTTAAGCCCATGTATTCTTCTTTAGAAAGTATGGGTATGCAATCCCATACCTTTAGTTGCCCAAAATCACATTTTTTTTAGTCCTTTAAAAAATGTTCTACTGATCCTGGCGATATCAACTTTTCGTCATGGCAACCTATGATAACATTATTTTCAGCTAACTAGTTCATGCCCAACATTACGTCATAACCAATTGTTTCTAGAATGATCATATTATCCTTCAATTCCAACTTATTAAGCCTAATCACAAAGTCTTTAACTATGTGATGTGAAATCATAAGATTATTTCGAGATGTCATCATCATATACATCTGAGGTAAAGTTGTTACCTATAAATTTAATTCTTTTACTAAGTTTGCTGAAATAATTGATAGAGATGCACCAGTATCATAAAGCACTAAGATGATGTTACCCACTCCGGGGTAGTCCAATTATGGTGCCAAAATTGTGCATTTAGACTCCCAGGATTGGTAATGTTCTGTAGGCCATAAAAACACTGCCATTAGTGTGCATACCCCAGTGGCCCTCTTGGACACTATGTAAACACATGCATTTTGGTTCAACCATCACACACATATTCACATTTAATGCACACTGATAGCCAAACGCTATCGCCTCGATCTGGCCGAACTCCCTGCCACAAGAATGGCCAGAAGAAGCTGGCGCTACCCGAGAAAAGGTGTGATCATGCACCTCGGGAGATAGCCGAAGAGCTCCGAGCCCGGCACGCCAGGAAAACCCGAGGACACTACTCGGCCCCCCAAGGTTGTGAACAGATCGCCTTCAGAAAAGGGGCACCAGACACAGCAAGCTGAACATGATATCCCCGAAGGCGGAACTCCCTGAAACTGGGAACCCCCGAACTGAGGGCTTGTTTCCCGAAGAGGCTCTGTCCGTACCAAAGGACGACCTCACCCAGGGACCTCGGGAGTACGGCAGGAGCATTTATGGAAGCATTTAAGGAAGCCTCTGACACATCCATTCACAGACGCCACAATCCGCCTCAAAAGGCGCACTGCCACGCTGACGCCATCAAAATCACATCATGGCCCGTCTCAGCACATGGCTCAAGGCAACCTGCTACCAGCTATCTGTCTCCTACGCCCAGAAATTCAGGAACATCCGACCGAACACGTGTCGCGATCTGAACGGGCTAGGCGCTCCTATAAATACCAGGAATTAATACTTGGCAGGAGGCTGGTTGGAAAAACACTGCTCCCACACTCTGAGAAAATTACCAGGCGAGACTCCTCAGCCCTTTGTGCTATTTTCTCTGCCTTTCTCTCAGCCACCACTGACTTGGGCGTCGGAGGCTCCCCCCCCGGAAAAACACTCCGGGGGCCTCCTAACCCTTTGTTTCTGAGCTTTCAGGCACTCTCCTTTGGGCGATCCAATCCACCAGGCGTTCTTCCTCCCAGAAGTCTCTCCTCCAGTCATCATGACTCTAAACGATGAGGCCCCTGGCCATCATTTGGCGCCGTCTGTGGGAACCCGCTCTGAGATCGCCGTCGTTGAGACTCGGCGTTCTAAGGACAAGGGACTCCCAAGGTCCCCGTCCGCGCCTGAGACACAACCGGCTGCTGAGCAAACACTCCCAGGGACTTCTGCGCCTGAGGAAGACCGCCCTCTGGTAGTCACCATGAGCTTCTTGAGGGACTTTCAGCGTTCGGTCGTTGCTGAAGTGACCCAGCAGATCGACCGAAGGTGGCCACAGCAAGCACGGGCCCAGAGACCCCCCTCACCGACACGCCCTCGGGAGAGAAGCCCCAAGTCTACACATCGCAGTTCGGGGAGTGGAGACCCTCGCGAAGAATCATCCACAGAAGATATAGCCCTCGGGAAACGGCCTGTGGGACAAACCGGGTCCAAGCGACCGAGAGTCTCACAGCGAAGCAGTTCGTCGCCTGAGGCGAGGTCCTTGTCCCCTCAGCGCCGAACTCGCTCCCCGAAGAGGCGCCGGCGATCTCCATTCCCTGAAGAAGGCCCTAGCGCCACAGTGCTTATGGAGAGGATACTAGCACGGCTGGACAGAGTGGAGAAACAAGTGGCCAGAAAACCCGTTTGGGCCAGACTCTCTGGAACATGCTGCGAAGATGACTCCCCATTCATTCAGGCCGTCGTTGAGGCAGCTATGCCAGGTAACTTCAGAGTACCTCGTCTGGAAATTTATGATGGCCTTACAGATCCACAGGCCCACTTGACGAAGTACAGACGCAGCATGATAATGCACGGTGCTGATGACGCTACCATGTGCAAATGCTTTGAAGTCACCCTCACAGGGCCAGCAACTGCGTGGTACAATTCATTGCCTCCAGGGACCATCACTGAGTTCCAGGAGTTGTCCACGGCCTTCACGCAGCAATTCATTGGGAGCAGGCCAACTGCGAAGATGCCTGTGCAGATGTTCGACATAGAGCAGAGGAACGGAGAAACCATCCGAGACTATGTCGAAAGGTTCAACAGGGAAGCCCTGAGCGTCCCAGACTTCTGGCCCGAAATCCGCATTCTTGCCATGACACGGGGCCTTCGGCGGGACTCACAGCTGTTCTACGAGTTCTCAAAGGACCCCCCGGACACCCTCGGAGAATTTTACCGAAGGGCCGAACAGCACATGACAGCCGAGGAGCTAAGAATGGCAGGGCCGAAGTCCGATCACCACCGCGCCGAAGGGTCCAATCAACAAGCTCGGCATCCGACGGAACAGGCAGGACGACCTCGGAGGATGCGGGGAAGGAAACCTCAAAGTTTCACGCCCCTGAGCACCACACGGACCAGCATCCTCATGGCGCTGGAAAGGCAAGGGACGCAGATTCGGCGGCCAAGGGCCATGACCGCCGATAACAAAAAGAATGCCAAGAAGTTCTGCCAGTTTCATCGCGACCACGGTCATGACACCGAAGACTGCTTCCAGCTGAAGAAGTACATAGAGTCGCTGATAAAACAAGGCCAACTTCGGAAGTACCTGCGGATGCCTTCCCCAAAGAGAAGAAAAGAGGAGGAAGAAAGGGCCGAAGACGAGGATTACGACTCCGACAGGCGGAGAAATAGAAGTCCAAAAAGGCGCCCTCCACCTCCTTCAGGGGTTATCCAAACCATCACCACGGGGCTCCCATCCTCGGAAAGAAAGCGGAAAGCCAGAGAAATTGCAGTCATGGAGTATCAAAGTCCATCAAAGAAGCTGGCTCGCAAAGATGGCTCCACCGTCGTCTTCCCCCACGACGATCCGCTGCTGATTATGGCGAGAATAGGGAACTGGGACGTCAAAAGAGTGTTGCTTGATGATGGCTCAAATGCTGACGTCCTATTCTCGCACCTGCTGCCGAGCTTGGGCATCTCCAGCAGCGAACTGAAGCCTGTCACCTCGCCCACTTTTGGGGTTGGACCATCCGAACTCCCCGTCCTCGGATGGATCGATCTCCCGCTGATGATGAGAGGGACTTCGGTAGACGGAGCAGCTGAGTTGTACTCTTCCACAATGGCGAGATTCATCGTCATGGACGTCCCGTCCTCGTACAACGCCATCCTTGGAAGGCAGACAATGGGGAACCTGCATATTCGCCCTGATGTGAAGTACTTGACTGTCACATTCGCCACCAAGGATGGAGATGCAGAGGTCTTCATAGACCAAGCCGAGGTAAGAAAGGTGTTTGTGAAAGCACGAAAAGCTCCGGCAAGCAACCTCGCGCAAACGATGGAGGCAAAGGCGCCAGAAAAAGGCAAAGAAGAAGATCTCGCCAAAGCAGAAACGGAAGCAGTAGATCTTGTCCCAGGACAATCTACCCGAATAGGGAAGAGCTTGGCCGAAGGTGACAAGGAAAAACTTGTATCCTTTCTGCTGGAAAATAAAGATCTGTTTGCCTACTCGCCGAAAGATATGCCAGGAGTAAACCCTGGCATAATACAGCATAGCCTCAAAGTAAGCCCGGAAGCAAAACCTGTCCGGAAAAAGAAACGGAGCATCTCAGCCCACAAAAGCAACTTTGTCAAAACCGAAGTCCAGCGTCTCCTAGATGCTGAAGTTATCAGGGAGGTCAAGTACCCCGAATGGTTAAGCAACGTGGTCATTGCCACAAAAGAAGGTAGCAGCAAACTCCGGATGTGCATCGACTTCAGAAACTTGAACGATGCTTGCCCGAAAGACTCATACCCTCTGCCGCCAATAGATCAACTGGTAGATTCAACTGCTGAATATGGGCTCCTAAGTTTCCTAGACGCCTTCAGTGGCTACCATCAAATAAGGATGGACCCCGAAGATGAAGAGAAGACTGCCTTCATCACCGAGGGAGGAACATATTGCTATATCAGGATGCCCTTCGGGCTCCAAAATGCAGGAGCCATCTACCAGAGGCTGATGAACAAGGTCTTCAAAGACCAAATGGGGAGAAACATGGAGGTGTATGTTGATGATATGATAGTCAAGAGCAAGCTGCCTGGCTACCACGTTGCAGATTTAGAGGAAACCTTCCAAAAGCTTAGAGCCTTCGGGATCCGCCTTAATCCTAAGAAGTGCATCTTCGGGGTGACCTCGGGAAAATTCCTTGGGTACATGGTATCCAAAAGAGGCATCGATGCTAGCCCCGAGAAGATTAAGGCTCTGCTTGAGTTCCGAACTCCTGCCACAGTCAAAGACGTGCAGAGACTCACCGGAAGAATAACCTCTCTGAGCAGGTTTATTTCCAGGTACGGAGATAGGTGTCGACCTTTCTTCAAAGTCCTCACAAAGGCAGCAAAAATGGAAGGCAACCTCGGAAGAAATGATCATCCTTGGGATGAAGATTGCCAAAAAGCCTGGGAAGAACTCAAAGTCTACTTGGCCAGCCTGCCGACTCTGCGACAACCTCGGGAGGGAGAGCCCCTCGTACTGTACCTCACCGTCACAGAAAAAGCTGTGAGCTCGGTCCTCATGAAAGAAGAAGGGCCAAAGCAATGGCCGGTCTACTATGTCAGCAAGTCCCTGCATGGCGCCGAAATCAGGTACCCTTTGCTTCAAAAAGCTATATACGCCTTGGTGCTTGCAGGGAGAAGGCTGCGACCATACTTTCAGGCTCACCCCATCATCGTCCGAAGTAGTCTGCCGCTACGGGATGTCATGAAGAGAGTTGATCATTCGGGAAGGCTCTCCAAGTGGTGCATAGAGCTGGGCGAACACGAAATCACGTATGAGCCTCGGAAGGCCATAAAAGCTCAAGCACTGGCAGATTTTATCGCCGAAATACCCACCACTGAGGAGAGCCATTCAGATCCAAAAGAGGGTGAGCCAGAATGGACCTTGCACGTAGACGGAGCCTCGGGGTCCGAACACCAGGGAGCTGGAGTAATTATCAGGGGCCCCGAAGGCCTGGAGGTAATGAAGGCTATCAAGTTCAGCTTCAACGTCACCAACAATGTAGCTGAGTATGAAGCCCTCATAGCGGGATTACGCTTGGCCAGAAAGATTGGCGTGAGAAACTTAAAGGCTCACAGCGATTCCCAGCTGGTAGTTCGGCAGACGGCAGGAGATTATGGGGCGAAGGACCCAATCTTGGCAAAATATCATGAGCTGGTAGCAAAGCTCATCCAAGAGTTTGACGCCGTACGGATCGAAAATGTACCTCGGCGGAATAACACTGAGGCGGATTGCTTGGCGAAGTCGAAAACATATACCGAGGTGCTAGACCATCCAAGCATCTCAGTGATGAGCATGGCGACCTCGGGAACAGGGTGGAAAGACCCAATAAAAAGATACCTCGCAGAGAATTTGCTCCCCGAAGACCCCGGCGATGCTGCAAGACTGCGAAGACGCTCCGGAAGATTCTTCCTGATTGGCGAAGAGTTATACCGGCAGGGATATGCGAATCCGCTGCAAAGATGTGTGAATGAAGAGGATACTGAAATGGTCCTTGAAGAAGTTCACGAAGGCATGTGTGGTTCACACATTGGAACTGATGCCCTTGCAGCAGTAATACTCCGCCAAGGATACTTCTGGCCTACCCTGAGAAAGGACGCAAGACAGTTCGTCCAGAAGTGTGGTAGTTGCCAGAGACATGCAAAAATCCAAAGGACACCCTCAGAAATGGTAACTTCGGCAGACTATCCTTGGCCCTTCACAGTCTGGGGTATAGACCTTATTGGGCCACTCCCCACAGCACCCGGAGGTGTGAAATTCTGCGTGGTAGCAGTGGACTATTTCTCAAAGTGGGTGGAGGCAGAACCACTAGCAACTATCTCGGCAAAAGAAGTGCAGAAGTTCGTATGGAAGAACATCATATGCAGATTTGGCATACCGAGGGTACTAGTAGCTGATAATGGATCCTAGTTCATAGACAAAGGATTCCAGGAATTTATCAGCGACCTCGGAGTAAAGATGCACTTCGCCCCAGTAGCTCACCCCCAAAGCAATGGGCAGGTAGAAGTATCTAACAGGACCATAAAAGATGGCCTGAAAAAGAGACTGGGAGAAGCAAAAGGGAAATGGCCAGGAGAACTCCAAAGCGTATTGTGGAGCTACCGAATGACGCCCCGAAGGGCCACAGGGGAAACTCCCTTTTCACTAGTCTTCGGGACAGAGGCCATTATCCCAGTCGAGATAGTCAGACCATCAATACGGGTGCAAGTATTTGATGAAGGTGGAAACGACCTCGGCCTCAGAACCAAGCTCGACCTCGTCGGCGAACACAGAGAAATAGCCGAGCTGAGAAGAAAAGCTTTCCAGCAAAGAGTGGCCGCGGCTATAAACTTACGAGCCAGGCCAAAAGAAATCAAAAAGGGAGACCTCGTTCTCCGAAAGGCTGACTTTGCACCCCGAAAGCCGTCCCACGGAGTACTTCGCGCAAACTGGGAAGGACCTTATCTGGTTCTCACCGAAGTACGAAAAGGCGTGTACAAACTTGGCGACGCCGAAGGCATAGAATTGAAAAATACTTGGCACTCAGACGCCTTGAAAAAATTCTACGCCTAAGATGAAGCGGAGGAATTGTAAGTACAGAATGCTCTTAAGGAAAGTTCTTAAGTATCCAAAATTGTGCAAAGCAGAATTCCGCGAAGATGCTCGCCATGATAAAGCGTAGATATGACTTTCCAGAGTCCCTTGAGCCATCACGCTCGGGAAAGATGGAAAACAAAAATCTTTTCCGAAGTCCCTTGAGCTCATGCTCGGGAAAAATAGCCAGCGCAGAGATAATTTTCCGAACTCCCTTGAGCGAACGTGCTCGGGAAAATGGGAAGTGAAAAATCTCGCGTTTCCTGAAGGAGCGAACAAGCTTTCCGAAGTCCCTTGAGCAAACATGCTCGGGACAATTGGAAAAACAAAAATTTGACTAAAGGTTTTCCGAAGTCCCTTGAGCAATCATGTTCGGGACAAATTGGAAATGCAAAAGCCTGCAAAAAGACTTAGTCAAATTTTTTCAGACTTTCCAGAAAGTCTCTCGAGCAAACGCACTCGGACAAAGGAAGGTAAAAGAGTTTCTTTGATCGCAGGTTTTCCGAAGTCTCTTGAGCGAACGTGTTCGGGACAATGGAAATGAAGAAACTTGCAAGAAAAGACTTAGCCAAAAAATCTTCATTAAGAGCAAAGCTGCTTTACAGAAGAAGTGACCGAAGAAGGAGTACAAAGTGGAAGGGAAGGAAAAGGGGCCCTAAAAAATAGCCTAAGGGTTCGCGGCGTCCCGAGAGCCACTCGCTGGCCCGCCCTTTTCCACCACCTTTCGCGCCGGCATTGAAGGAGGAAGTTTCAGATGCTCGACCTTGGACCATTCCCACCGAGGTCCCTCAGGAATATTTAGGGCCTCAAGAAAAGAGAGGTCTAAATCTGGGAACCTCTGGAGAATCTGGTGACGAGCAAGGCAGAAGCCGTCCTGAAAGGCAACCTTCGCCATTTGATCAGACTCGTTCTTATCAAGCTCGAGGTCGTCAAGCTCGTCCTCCAGTTCAGCGATCTCCTCCTTCAGCGCCTTTATCTCCAGCGTCCCCTTGGACCCCTTCTTCAAAGACTCGACCTCAGCCCGGAGAGTATTATTCTCACTCGTCAACGACACTATAAGGCTGTCAGAACCAGCCTTGTGCTTGAGAAGATCTTCGTTGGCGGCGAGCATCCCCTTTATTTGTTCACCGAGGTCAGCAATCTTCTGGGAGGAGACCCTTTGAAATTCTTCTTTTTCCTTCCGGAACTCCTCCCGAAGGGCAGTCACTTCTTTCTCAGCAGCCTCTTTCAGCTGCTGGTTTTTGGCGGCTGACTCCGCGAGTGCGATCCTCGCCTCATTCATGGTCTGAGTGGCCGAAGTCCGGAAGGCAACCTCCCTGGCCACCCGAACTCGGAGAAAGCCGGCGTACCCCAGCAGCTGCAAGAAGATAAAACGCAAGGTCAGTAAGAGCCAAACACTTAGGAAAAAATTAAAGGGAAAGAGCTGTGAAGGATATACCTGAGCAGCGTGCTCGGTGATCTTTGCGGCGAGGGTGTTATCCCCCGGATGGGCCGCCGCTATAGCCTTGAAGGAGGCCTCGGTGAGCACCCCCTTCGAAATTTCCTTAGCCATTTGAGGAACGTCCTCGGAGTACAAATTCATGTCCTCCGTGAACGTCCAGAAAGGCTCTTTGGGTATCTTCCCTTGCGGGATTTTGGCGTCCCGAAGAGCTCGCTTCCGAGCATGTTCGGCCGCCCAGTCAGGGGTAGTCAACTCCCCTGCGTGGCAAGAATGAGAAGGAGATTAAAGACAAAGAAGGCAATCCAGAAAAAACAAAGGAAGTACACTTTGTCTGGAAACAAACCTGGTGGAACCTCGGCAACGACGTCCTCGGAGTCCTCGGCCTCCTCGGTTGAAATGCCCTTGCCCTTCCGCCTGCGCCGCTCCTCGGCAGAAGGTACTTCTACCAGTACATCAAGGAGGGCCTGTGACGCAGTAGGACTTTGAGGAGGGACGTCGGTTGAAGGGACCTCGGAAGCAGCAGTCTCAGGCGTCGAAATCTCGGCTGTCCCAGGCTCCTCGGCAGTCTCCTCGGGAATTTCTTCTAGAGGAACCTGGGTAGTTCTCTTTGCCCATTTCCACGAAGGCCCCGCGCCAGTAAACTTTCACCTTCGGGAAGCCGCCTTCTTCGTCTGATCGCCCTTCTCCACTTGGCCGGTGAAAAGGGACTTGTAATAGGCGGCAGTACCGTCGCCCATCTTTGAAAAAGGAGAGAAACAATCAGCGTAAGTTTGAGGAAAAAATAGCAAAGGACTAGAAGATGACTCAGTTTCGACCAACGTGTCGAAAGAAATCTCCTCCTTGAGAAGCTTGACCAACCAGGAATCCTTCCCGGCGATGGCAGAAGCTGGCATCTTGAGGTCAGTCTTGTGCTCCTTTACCACCTTTAATTCCCGAAGGACCTCTTCGGTCATCAACTTCCAGTTGATTGGAAAAGGGTAAAGGGCGCGCGGAGCGACCTCGGGATCCCAGTCAGAGACAGCCCGAATGCGGGCGTCGAAATCCGCGAACACGGGAGCCAACTCTGGGGTCAGCAGCATCCTCGGATCAACAACGTCCACATCCAGTGTTCCCTGAGCCCATTTGGTCGGAACGTACGACCAGGCCTCGTCCATCTTCAGGAAGAAGAACTTCTGTTGCCACCCCCGCCAGCTATCCTTAGTGGCGAAGGTGAACATGAATTTCTTGCTCCCGGATCCCCGAGGTAGCATGAAATAGAAGCCACCCTTCGGGACCACAGAGAGCTTGTAGTACTGCATAAAGATTATGAAATGGGGTTCTATCCCGAAGACGCCACACATGCAGAGGTAGGCGTTAAAATAGCAGAACGAGTTCGGGGGAAGCTGGTTCACAGCAATGCCATGAAATTTGCAGAACTCGCACACCATCTTCGGGGGAGGATACCGAAGACCGGCCTTCAGCTGGGCTCGGAAAACGGTAACCTCCTTACTATGGTTTGAAAAAGCATAATGGCTAGAACGAGGCAGCCTAGTAATGGCGTAAGAGGGAAGAAAGAATTTTTTCTTCCACCTCTCTAACTTTGCAGGGGTGGTGCAACAAGGATGGGCTAAAAGAGGCTGCCAGCTCTCAGGAATGGGCATTTTCGACATGAAAACGAGTTTGAAAACGGAAGAAAACAGTTTCCAGAGAAAAACTCAAAAGAACAGAGGGATCAAAACGCTCTGGAAAACAAAAACCCACCGAAAGATTTGCCAAAATCTGAGGACGCCGTCGTGAAAGTTGGCTGGAAAAAAGCTCTGATTAAGGTAGCTCCGCCACAGAAAGCAAGAAAATGCAAGAACAGGGGCAAAGCAGAGAAAAGAGCAGAAGAAAAAGCAAAGGGAACTTATGATGGAATGGGCTATTTATAAAGCCAGAGGTGGGTAACCGAAACATCGTCATAAGTACCCTTTGGAGGCGAACCGTCACCGTAACTGCTCTCTGCACCTGAAAAGGCGCGCCCTCTGTAACCGACGCGACTCTCCTCCAATGGCAAAGCGCCACGTGTCAACCGCTGCGGAAAAATGGTGGACACGTCCTCCAAACGTCCCTTGAAAACTGGGACACGTCTTCTGACATCCCTGGAAAACTGGGACGCGCCGCTCAGACTGACACGCTTGGCCAAACAGACCTGCAGAAACAAAGAGCAGGCCAACTCGAGGACGCCAAGAGACAGGCTATGGCCGAACAGCCCATGACCTTCGGGCAAGAGGTGTATCTTCGGCACAGGCTCCGCCTCGAAGACACCAAAGAACAGGCCAAGGCCGAAGAGCCCATGATCTTCGGGCAAAAGGCGCATCCTCGGAACAGGTTAAGCTTCCAAAGAGACTCCCATAAACAACCTCGGAAAGAGATGCAAAACCGAAGTCTTCACTTCGGCTTTCCAAAGGGGGGCATGTGATAGCCAAACGCTATCGCCTCTATCTGGCCGAACTCCCTGCCACAAGAATGGCCAGAAGAAGCTGGCGCTACCCGAGAAAAGGTGTGATCATGCACCTCGGGAGATAGCCGAAGAGCTCCGAGCCCGGCACGCCAGGAAAACCCGAGGACACTACTTGCCCCCCCAAGGTTGTGAACAGATCGCCTTCGGAAAAGCGGCACCAGACATAGCGAGCCGAACATGATATCCCCGAAGGCGGAACTCCCTGAAACTGGGAACCCCCGAACTGAGGGCTTGTTTCCCGAAGAGGCTCTGTCCGTACCAAAGGACGACCTCACCCAGGGACCTCGGGAGTACGGCAGGAGCAGTTATGGAAGCATTTAAGGAAGCCTCTGACACATCCATTCGCAGACGCCACAATCCGCCTCAAAAGGCGCACTGCCACACTGACGCCATCAGAATCACATCATGGCCCATCTCAGCACATGGCTCAAGGCAACCTGCTACCAGCTATCTGTCTCCTACACCCAGAAATTCAGGAACATCCGACCGAACACGTGTCGCGATCTGAACGGGCTAGGCGCTCCTATAAATACCAGGAATTAATACTTGGCAGGAGGCTGGTTGCAAAAACACTGCTCCCACACTCTGAGAAAATTACCAGGCGAGACTCGTCAGCCCTTTGTGCTATTTTCTCTGCCTTTCTCTCAGCCACCACTGACTTGGGCGTCGGAGGCTCCCCCCCCGGAAAAACACTCCGGGGGCCTCCTAACCCTTTGTTTCTAAGCTTTCAGGCACTCTCCTTTGGGCGATCCATTCTACCAGGCGTTCTTCCTCCCAGAAGTCTCCCCTCCAGTCACCATGACTCTTAACGATGAGGCCCCTGGCCATCACACACTATGGCAGCAAAGAAAGAAAACACTAGCACAAGTTTTAATCTTGGCTACCACACATTAGGCAATCTTGTTAAGTTCTAGTGCCTAGCCATTGTACCAGTAACTTCCATGAATAAACTATATCATTATAGCCATGTACTCGCCTGTTTTATTTGCCCCATTATCAAGTAGAGACTTAGAGAAAGCCAAGGAATTTTCTTTTACATCAATAACCCACCTATGGACCAAGTTACGGTTTTTTTAAATTGGTTACAAAATTTTGACAAAATAAACAATAACTTAGCAAATTTGCAACATTATAACTTAGAAAATTCCAAATTCCAGTTCAACCTCTAGATGTGCTCTATATTTGGTCAAAATTTCATACTAAAATTCATTTTACATAGGGAGGTATAGAACCTTAAGTATAGAGTCAAAATTCTAGTCACTTTATGACCATTTTGCCTATACAAAATTTCGTAAGTATGCAAACACTTTATTCATAAGGGGAAAAGCCTCCAAGGCTACCCCGTATATGTCCATTACATATAGGAAATACATTCCCTTGAATTTAGGAACCATATGTGGCTAAAACATAATCTACAAGTAAAAAGCCCATCATTCACACTTAGGCAGCTTTGCACCACATCACTTACATAGCCAAAACATTACTCAAATGTTCACATACTTGTCTCACTTTACATACACTACATGTACATGCATAAATGCACTACAAAATGGTCTTAACTCAGCTAAATATGCACCCTAGGTTACAAGAGTGCCTGGGACACAATTGACTCTAGAACAGGATGCTGGACAGCTGCTACACAACACAATAAATACCACCATTTACCAAAAGTGCTCTTAAAATCACGAAAATTTCCAGATCATGACTGGACATATGGAAGTTCATGTACCAGAAAATTCAGGGCAAAACTCAAGCTACAATAGTTAGTTTGAAGGTGATCTTTTTCCTGGACTTGAAATGATAGAATTAAGGGGAGTAAGTTTCAATGAGAAACTTAGTAAGGGTAACACTTGGATTCAATAGGTAATGTGGCCATCATTAAAACCTACATCCAAAGACACTAAAACACCAAAAACCACAATGCATATATACAATATATAGCAACCAAATGCTGCAGCCATCCACAACCAACAAACACATGAAATGCAGCAGCAACAATAGCCATAGGTTAGTCCATAAAACACATAATAAACATAACCAAAATCACTATGGCAGCCCTCCTCAAGCTAATTCTTGGTCTTAGGAGGATTTTAACACTAGTTAGTATGAAGTTTGTCCTCTAGAAACCCTCATTTCACTGCCATCGTTGTGCACTTGGCAATAAGTCACAAAACCTTCAATAAGTTCACTCCCCCCACTAAGCTTGGTTCATCAAGCTCATGGTTGTCCTCTATGCTTACCTCTAGCTCCATTGTTGCTTAAAAATACAAAAATCAACCCATGGGAGCAAGAGAACCTTTACCAAAGTGGGTGTGCCAAAAATCAAGCTTGATCCTGGAAGTATGCAAGCAATAGCTCTAGTTTGGTTCCTTTTGCCTTCAGTTTCAATCATTTGCAAGTTTGAAGGTGTGGTAGCTATGGAGGAAGTGTGCCTGTGTTCTTGGGCTAAAGTAGGCTAAAAATGGGGGAGAGATAAGTGAATTAGCCATTTAAATGGCCTTTAAAGATCTAAAGGGCACAAAACACACTTAAACAAAGTTAACTTCGCCTTATGTCATTTTTCTTCTCACTAGTTATGGTTTCTTTTTCTTTAAGTCATTGGTACACATGGGCCCAAAATTTTTGACCCATTTATCAAGTCTTGGCTGCGTCCCCCATAGTGGGACAATTCCACAATCTTAAACTTTGACTTAACTTAAAAGCTTGTACACCTTAAGGTTTACACTAGGACATTTAGATCCTTAATGCCTTTGGTCCTTCCTTTGCCCAAACTTGTCTTCCATGAGAAATTCGGTCCTCCAATAGCACTTTTATACCATTCATATCCTTCGCATAACTCTCCAAAGCTCTTTTGTGAAAGTTTTGCAACTGAGTACCCGAATTTCAAAAACCTTACAAAAATGTCCATAGGTTGCTTGAAAAACAAGTAATCCTTAAGGCTTTTCTTGAGGGCCAAGTTACCAACTAGGAAGACTTTTAAGGAGGTGTTCATCATACCTTTTACCCCTCACACTTCAATCACTATGAAGAGAATTATACAATATAATGGCTTTTTGAACATTATGCCATACTTGTAATTTTCCCATTTTTGTGTGGTGGTAACAAATGAGCTTAGCATAAAGCTAAAGGTTACCTTTTAATGCTTCCTTCTTCAGCTTGCTATAGCTTATGCCCTCTTTTCCATGGCTAGTCTCATATTTTCTCCTTGATCCTTCAATTTGATATACCCTCCCAGTTGGTGGTTGGACTCTAGCTGGTGTAGGTTGACCTGGCCCTACTTGTGTCTGCTTGGGAGGCTAAGGTGTTACCATTCCTTTTCTTTTGCCTTGTTGATTTCTTGGCCAAAAAACCCCAAACTTGTTTAGCACTTTTCTTTCTTCTTTCTTAATTGGGCAATCTCTTACCTAGTGGCCCAGAGAACCACACTTCAGACATCCTTCAGTAAGTCTATAGCATGGTTTAAAACCATGCTACTTTCCACCAATTTGGCATTGAGGTCCAAACCTTTGGACTTCTTTGCGCTTCTTTTGTTCTTTTCCCATTTCAGCTTTTCCTAGCCTATCCTTAGCTCTTTTTCTTCCACTTTGATGCCCCATAGGAGCCCCCTTAATGTTTCCTGTAATAGGATGCTAAAATTCCTATTCCAATGTCAAGGCTATTTGGGTAGCCTCATAATAAGTCTTGATACCAATAGCCCTTAGAATTTGTCTTAACTCAGGTCTCAGTCCTCTGATGAACCTCTTAGTGCTTAATTCCTATTATCTATCATATTATGGAGCATATCTTAGGAGACTAATGAATCTATGTTCATACTCCCTGACTATCAAGTTTTCTTGTTCCAACAAATCAAACTCTATTTGTCTCTAACCCTTGAGACTATCACGGACATATTGTTGTTGGAACACTTGGAGGAGCTCAGCCCACCTCATAGGTTCTTTCTTCTTTGTTGTATTCCACTTATTCCTATTCATATAAGCCCTTTATGTTGTCCTCTACCATAATTGTACATTGCCTTCTAGTTTAAAGGTGGCTAGGATCACCTTTTGGGTGGTTGTGACTTCCATGCTTTCCAACACGTTCTCTATTTAGTAAATCCAGAATTCAACCTCTAGATCGCCATTGCCCCTAAACACTGGAGGTTTAAGTGCCAGAAAGCCATCCAGTTGGCCTTCTCTTAAACGTTCCTTTCTTGGTCTTTCTCTTCTTCCTTCAAGAGTCTTAATCTTTCTTTGAGAAGCTAGCTCTTTTGTGCTTCCCGAGACTAGCTCAATTTGTTACCACCTCACAAAAATGGGAGAATTACAAGTGTCATAATGGCTAAAAACCATTATATTGTGTAATTCCCATCATAGTGATTGAAGTGTGGGGGGTAAAAGGCATGATCAACACCCCCTTAAAAGTGTTCCAAGTTGGTAACTTAGCCCCATAGAAAAGCCTTAAGGATTGCCTATTCATCAAGCAATCTATGGACTTTTTTGTAAGATTATGGAAATTTAGGTACTCAATTGCAAAACTTTCACAAATGAGATTTTAAAGAGTTTTGAGAAGGATATGAATGGTATGAAAGTTGTTATAGTTGTCCTAGTGGAATACTAGTTGGGAACCTAATTTCAAGTTTACATAGCAAGAATAGGCAAGTTTATCAAAGTTCACTAAGTTCCGGGGAAGTAAAGGCACTAAATGAGGTTCAGGGGTAAAATGGTAATTTTGCATCTTGAATAGCCGGGATAAGTCCTCAGTGTTTTAAAATGAGTTTTTATAACTTAACTTTCAACGTTAACCCAAACTTGAAAAAAATAAATTAGAATTAATCAAGAATGACTAGGTTACTAAAAATAGGGGACTTAACTGTAACTTTCTAAGTAGTTTGGTGGCTTGGGGTTAAATGGGCCCATAAGTTGGTAAAGAAATGGGAGAGCTGCCATTTTCATGAGTCAACCGGAGCTCCCCCTTCTCTCTACCAATTCTCCATCAATTCAACCTCAAAATCAAGATATTTTCATGGAAATGGAGGCCACCAAGGATATACAAGCTGTAGAAAGCTTGTTTCAAGCATGATTTCAAGTTTTTGGAGCTTGGAACCAAGTTTTCCACTATCCCCAGTTTTTAATGCGAGGTAACACTTGAGTTCTTGGTGAATTCTTGTTTATTAGATGTTTAGAAGCTTGGGTTTTGGTTAGGAAGCAAGGTTTTGATGTTTAGTGTCTATGTTTTTTATTGGAACTTGGGTGATACTTTGGTGAGCTTAGTTGATTGGAAAAGAGATTGATTCTTGCTTGTTACTTGGAGTTAAGGTAAGGGAGTTATGCTTTAAAGCTTCATTAATGCTATTGGATAGAGTTTGCTTGATGAAATCAAGTAGTTTTAGCAATAGCATTAGTTAGTGGTTTGGTTTGATCATGGTGGACTAGTGTGTTTGGCTTGATTGGAATGATGTTATAATGCATCATAGGAAGGCTTGTGATGGTTTATTGTGGTCTATGCAATGTGTACTACACGTATGTGAAGTTTGAAGGCTATCCATGCATGTTTGATATGTTTGGGGAGTGTCCAAAGTTCATAGCAGCAAAACCGGAGATTTTCAGGGCATTTTGCAGGTTTGGCGATGCGTTGCCTATCCACAGAAGTTCCCACGACACGTTGCCAAGACCTCGAAAATTGGCAGAACATCAACAACCATGGCAACAATTTTTTGGGCATTTTTCAGGTTTGGCGACGTGTCGCCAATCCACAGAAGTTCCTACAACACATCACCAAGACCTTAGAAATTGGCAGAAAGTCAACAACTGTGGCGACGCGTCGCCAAGACAGCATTTGACACCCAATTTTGTTTTTAGCATAACTTTTTGCTCAGGTGTCTGATTCAGGTGATTCAAGATTCCACGAGAAGCTAAGAGGGAGTACTATCACCTTTATGCTTTAAAAACACTTAAAATGGCCAATTTTAAAAGTTTTTTTAACTCAAAGTTAAGTCAAGTTTTAAAGGAAACTATGGCCACAATAGAGCATCATAAGTGGGTGCAAGGTTTAGTACCATTAGAAGCCTAGCTAACACTTTGGATTTGAGGCTTCAATGTGGAAACCTTAGTGCACCTAGTCTAGAAGGTCTCATGGGTGAAAGGTTTTGAACCCTTAGGGACCTAGCCGTGCTGTTAGCCATGAGGTTGCAAGGTGAAACCTTAGTGCACCCTGTTGAGATCCCGAAAAACCTAGTTCATGAATCCACCCATGATCATTACCACACTACTAGTGTGAACCAAGTAATGGTGGATAAGGGAGCACCATGGATGAAGGCTTAGCACCCTTGTTGCCTAGCCAAGCCGTGCCTTGAGGTACAAGTGAAAGCCTAGAACATACTTGGTAGGTTAATTGGGTGGAGGCTTAGTACAAAAGTGACCTAGTCAAGTCTAAGGACCTGAGGCACTATGTGGAGGCCTAGTACACCCACTAGATTTCTTACAGCACAGTGAGAAGCATCCACCATGTTCCCCTACATAACAACAACTAAGGGAAGGCTACATTATTGTGTCAATCAGTAAGCTACGGCTTGCTAGGAGCGAGTTAGTGGCCAGAACTCACTAGCACGGAGTGACGCCTCGTAGGGAGGACTAGGATAAGGAGAGGTCTCAAGGGACCTAGTTATATGTACATATATCAGACCCTCAGGCTGTATGTGCACGCAGCAGGTTATATATGTCCTCATATGTGGAGTCCTCAGAATTTTGTTGCAGGTACATTAAAGACCCCTTACTGAGAATCTTGAATTCTGACTCCCTTACCTTTTGTTGTGCAGATTTAGGTGTTGTTGAGCCAGCAACCGTTAAGGGTTGTTGAGCTAGGCTTGTGAGTAGGTATTAAATTTATTTAAATCTTCATGATTCTAGTTTATGGGGTGCTTATTGGTTAAGTTATGGTACTAACTACAGTTGTCTTTTTGGCCTACAGAGGCTAGTGAAGCACAAGGGAGGGCTTTGCGCTAAGGTGGAAGCTTAGTCTCAGATCTCAGTATAGTCATTTAGTGTATAGTTTTAATGCACTAGTTTGCCTCAAATGGTCATGTTGAGTAATGTTACTGTAGAGTCGCTCTTGGGTGTGAGCATTGTCTACTTTTGTTTGGATGCTTGCACACAATTGATTATGTGTAGTTAATTCCACTTAATTACTTTGAATGCTGTGACAGTTTTGATATTGTTTTATTTAATTATGCGATGGCAATGTTTTAAGTATTGTTTCTTTATTTTATTGATTAAGTCAAATTATAAATCCATGCATGATTGTATAATAGGATTAAACAACTAGAAGCATGAAGGTTTTAACTAGTGCACACATAATCAGTTAGCCATTTGTGTGGTTAAAATGGGTCAGGTTTGCTTTCAAATGATAAGGTCCAAGAAGGGATCCTAGCAAAGTAGTGTGGCAACATTGGGGCAGTTGGTTTGTCTTGCTTCCAGGTAAGGCAACACTTTGGTGCAAGTAGTTAGGATGTGACCACCATCCTAGGAAGTTGTTTCAGACCTCATTCATAAGGTAGGTTATATAGAAGGATATAGATTCTCCCAAGGTGGGGAGTACAACCAAGTTAAGTGGATTACTCTAGAGGTTCCAGAACTTGAACCCACCAACTTGAATTGGTTAGGCTACGCCTAAGAGGCTTGAGGATGCATTGACCTAAGTGGTAAGCACTTGGTCATGTCGGCTACAAGGCAATGAAGGGTAGCACTCTTGTACTTTTCTTTCTAGAGTATGAGCTTGAGGATAAGTTCCCCATGGCCTTGAGCTAGTATATGAGGGGATTGGATAGTCTTTGAGGTGAGCACTAGTGAGTGGACGTAGTAGCTCTTGGAAAAGAGTTAGATGAGTTGAAGACATGAAACTATGAAGTGGAGGTTAGCTCATCCGACCTAGTAAGAGTAAAAGTAACACGCCTATAGTGCAAAGGTCGACTTGAGACCAAAGAATAATAGTGGATTCTAAGGTGAAGGGCAAGGCGTAGAAGTGTAAAAAGTGTATCACTCTTAGCTTACACCGAAGAAGTGTTGCCAGCTGTTCGAGTGGTTATCGAACCAGTTTCAATTTTGGGCTTTGTTAAGTTAAGACCAGCCTGGGAAATTTATCCCTAATAGTTGTTGCCACAAGGAGTTGACCTAGTGCACCAGAGCAATAGTTGAGGTTGTTTGGCTAGTCAAGTGGTTAAAGTAAGTAGCCACTAGCCAGATGTGAAAGGTAGCCATAGTGAACTTGTGGGCAGTGCATAGCTAATGTGAGGTAAGTTTTTAACCTTTCACTAGTAGTCTAGTTACTTTGTTGGAGTTATGGCATCAGTTTACAGGCATAGTTTTGTTTTGCATGTTAGGTAGTAGTTTCGAGCAGGGTTAAGGGCTAAGGGCTAAGCCAAGCGTATTAAGACCTACAGATGCACCAAGTATTGGGTTAGTGCCTGATGCCCTAGGACCCACTTGCTAGTGTGTGGACTTGCATAAGTGCAGGCCTAAATGCCTTAGATTGGAAAAGGTTCTAGGGTTTGGTAGGTAATCTTCTTACATGAGTTTGCTTAGTGGCCTAGTTGTTAGTGAATGACTGGCTAGTCGAATGGATGATTTCCTTAAAGACATCAACTAAAGGAGCAGTTCAGTCTAATGCTGTACAGGTGAGTAGGTAAGTTTTTATTTAGTTTTTAACCAGTAATTCTAGTAGGTGACCATACAAAGGAGAAAGGAACAAGGAATTCATCCAAGGGTAAATTGATGGATAGGATCATTCATCCATTAGCTATATGCCCTGGGGTTGAGCTAGTGAGATGGAACCATTGTTGAGGTTTGGTTTGATTACCTAAAGGCAATAAGAGGAACCAGGCAATAGGAAGGATTGCTATGGACCAGGGGATAGTGGATGACTTGAGCTCATCACCCCATGGTTAAGTGGAGTCAAGGGGCACTGAGTTGATTCATGGAAGAAGAGGGACTCGACTAGTGAAACTAGCTGAGTAGGTAAGGGACTAAGTCCTAAGTGGAACCAAGAACACTATGGTGATTGCTTGATGTTTATGTTTGTTACCCATTATGGGGTAGTCCAGTTATGCTGCCAAATTTGTGCATTTAGACTCCCAGGATTGGTAATGTTCTATAGGCCATCAGAACACTACCCTTAGTGTGCATACCCAAGTGGCCCTCTTGGGCACTATGTAAACACATGCATATTGGTCCAACCATCACACACAAATTCACATTTCATGCACACCCTGGCGGCAAAGAAGGAAAACAATAGCACAAGTCTTAATCTTGGCTACCATACATTAGGCAATCTTGTAAAGTTCTAGTGACCAACCACTGCACCTATAACTTCCACTAATAAACTATATCATTCTAACCATATACCCCCTATTTTATTTTCCCCATTATCAATTAGAGACTTAGATCAAACCAAAAATTTTTTTTCTACATCAATAGCCCACCTATGGACCAAGTTATGGATTTTTTAAGTTGGTTACAAAATTCTGACCAAATGAACAGTTACTTGGCCAACTTTGCAAAGTAATATCTTTGGCTACAGAGCTCTAAATCCAGAAATTAAAAATCCCAGTTAACCCCCTAGATGTCCTCTACATGTGGTAAAAATTTTATAAAAATATTCCTTCGACACAGGGAGATATAGAACTTTAAATGTAGAGTCAAAATTCTGGCAACTTTTGGACCATTTTGCCGATACAAATTTTCCAAACCATGCAAACACTTCATTCACAAGAGGAAAGTCATCCAAGGCTAGCCTATATATGTCCATTACACATAGGAATTACATTCCATTTATTTTAACAACTTTACATGGCCAAAAAAAAATTTACAAATAAGCAGCCCTTCATTCACACTTAGGGAGCTTTGCACCACATCACTTACATAGCCAAAACGTTACCCAAATGTTCACATACATGTCTCATTTTACATAAAATACATGTAAATGCATACATGCACTACAATATGGTCTTGAATCAGTTAAATACGCACCCTAAGTTACAGGAGTACCTGAAATGCGATGGACTCCAGAAACAGGATGCTGGACAGCTGCTGCACAACACAGTAAGTACCACCATTAAAAATACCAAATGTGATTCTAAAATCCTGAAACTTTCCATATCATAACTAGACATATGGATGTTCATGTATCTGAAAATTCAGATCAAAACTCAAACTACAATGGTTAGTTTGAAGGTGATCTTTCTGCTGGACCTGAAATGACAAAATTAAGGGGAGTAAGTTTCATTGAGAAACTGAGTAAGGGTAGCACTTGGATTCAATAGGCAATGTAACCATCATTAAAACCTGAATCCAAAGTCACTAAAACACAAAAACCACAATGTATACGTACAAGATATAGCAACCAAATGCAGCAGCTAAACAGAAACAACAAACACATGAAATGTGGCAGCAACATATACCATAGGTTAGTCCATAAAACACATAATAAACATAACCAAATCACGATGGAAGCCCTCCTCAAGCTAATGCTTGGTCTTTGGAGGATTTTAATAGTAGTTAGCACTAAATTTGGGATCTAGAAACCCTCACTTTACTGCCATCATTGTGCACTTCACACTAGGTCACAAAACCTTCAATAAGTGCACTCCCGTCACTAAGCCTGGTTCATCAAGAACATGGCTCTCTTCCATGCTTAGCCCTAGCTCCATGGATGTTTGAAAATGGCAGAAAATAGTCCATGAGAGCAATAGAACCCTTACCAAAGTGGGTAGGCCGAATATCAAGCTTGATCCTTGAAGTATCTAAGAAATAGCTCTAGTTTGCTTGCAATTGCTTCCTTTTGCCTTCAATTTCAATCAATTGCAAATTTGAAGGTGTGGTGGCTATGGAGGAAGTATGGCTGTGTTCTTGGGCTGGGGGAGGATGAAAGTGAGAGAGGGATAACTGATTTGGCCACTTAAATGGCCTTAAATGAGCTTAAGGGCACAAAACACACCTAACAAGCTTAACCTTGCTTTATGTCATTTTCTTTCTCACTAATTTTGGTTTCTTTGTGTTAAACTCATTGGCACACATGTGCCCAATATTTTTGAGTAATTATCAAGCCTTGGCTGCCTCCCCCATGGTGGGATAACCCTACAATTCTACCCTTAGACTTAAGTCAAAAGCTTGAACACCTTAAGGTTTACACTAGGACATTTAGGTCATTATTGCCTTTAGTGTTTCCTTTGTCCAAACTTGTCTGAGCAATTTGGTCCCCCAATAGCACTTTCATACCATTTATATCTTTCCCATAACTCTCCAAGTCTCTTTCTTGAGAGTTTTGCAATTGAGTACTCGAATTTCCAAAACCTTACAAAAAAGTCCATAGGTTGCTTGACAAACAAGCAATCCTTTAGGCTTTTCTTGGGGCCCAAGTTACCAACTTGGAACACTTTTAAGGAGGTGTTGATCATGCCTTTTACCCCTCACACTTCAATCACTTTGGTGAGAATTACACAATATAATGGTTTATAGACATTATGACACTTGTAATTCTCCCATTTTGTGAGGTGGTAACAATGTTAGTGCCAGTAAGCTAATGGAACATTGAAGTATCAGTTTGGGATGCCTAGGTGATGCCAGCAAGAGGATACTTTGCCTTAACCCTATGGGGTAGTTTATAAGGAATGCCTATGAGGGAGAAAGAGATCACTATGTCTAGTCATGAGATGACTCGCAGGCAGCCACAAGGTGAATTAATCTCCCACCTAATAGAGTGTTATACTCAGTAATCAAAGTGTGAAGTCGAGTATAGGTATAGTTGTGCTCAAGCATTTGTTTGATGGCTTCGGTAGTTATTGTGACTACCAAGGTAGAGAGAAGTCAGTGGTTTGAAGCCTAATCAATAAGGTTATTGGTTGAGTTAGTTAAAGCCCAGAGTTAGAACATTTCATGTGACCCTAGTGCATTTAAAAGGAAGGGCCAGTGATTTGTGAGATTGGTTAAGGGCTAGCGGGTGTGTTGAGTAAATTTATCAGTTTGACACATTGGTGACACAATTTTGTCATGGTATGATAGTTGAATATTGAGAGTGAAGATGGTTCTTTGTAACCATAGTTAAGTGATTAAGAAGTCGATTAAGAATAAGAGGCGCATTGGAGCCAGGGACACACCCAAGGAGCTAATCCTATGTTTGTAGGGTATTGTGCCCAGAGTACAGGAAAGTGAAAAGACTGAGTGTCTAGGCTTCGGGCACCTAGAATACTCCAAGTGGAGTAGCCGAAATATCAAGACCTTTGACTTGGTTAGTTTCTCAATAGTTAAGTTTTTGAGTGCTAGGTGGTCTGAGTTGAGGGCACACGGATAAGGCCCAAAGGTTGCTAGCTGCTTGGAGGTCTCAGCACTCATGCCAGAAAGATTTTCTCTTGTGGGCATGCAGGTGTAAGAGGCTCCGGAGTAGCGAAAGCAGTAGGGTGATGATGCTCGGGTGGTGTATGGGTATCCTGCCCAGTGCACCGGTTTACCTAATGCATAATGGCCATCTGAAGAGACCATTTGGAGACTTGTACTCTAGAGTGGGCTAGGACTTACAACTTTCAGTAGTTTATTCATTCAAAGAGACCTAGAGTATAGTAGGGCTTAGAGCAGAGTATGTCTTAAGAATGCTAGTAGTGTATGTGGGAAGCCTATAATGCACTAGTGACACACTTAGCCTAGTAAAGTTTAGGGGTTGTCAAGTGCTAGACCAAGAGTAAGGATTAATAGTGTAAGAGTTAGTGGACAAATTGCATACTTGTTAAGCTAACTTACACTAAGTGATTTGGTTGTTGGCATTTGATGATGAACCTAGGGTAGAACTTTTTCTAGTGTGAGTGTTAACAGACAAGTTTAACTTGTTAAGTTAGCTTACACTAGTAGGTTCTAGTAGGGAGGAGTAAAGCCTATTGGTGCTGAGTAAAGCCTTAACTATGTAAGGGTAGTGGACAAGCTTTTGAGAGCATGTTAAGCTATCTTACACTAAAGGACTTAGCATAAAGGTTACAGTAGAGGATTTGTGATCATTGGATTTGTTGGGACAACTGGGAGTAGTCAGCTGTGTTTTAGCAGTACTATGTATTAAAGTATGGAAAGGCTATGCCATAGTCTTCAAGAACAACATTGTGTGAATCTGTCTAGACTGGGTAAGGTCAAACTAGGTGGAGTGGTTAGCAAGCAACAATCAAATTACAGTTGGGAGTGAGCACAAAAGAATGGCATTAACCATAGTACCCATACGAGACAGGGCTCGACTCAAGTGCCTAAAGGGCATTAGCGGAATGAGTCAGGTAGTTTGCCACCAAGTGGGTTGTTGTGACTAACACCGCTTAGTAAGTTTGGTTAGGTTGCGTTTGCACAATCCTAGGTAAATGTTCCTAAGGTGGGGAGATTGAATTTAGAGGATGAAATTCTCCAACACGTGGAGAATGTTATAGTTGTCCTAGTGGAAAGCTAGTTGGGAACCTAATTTCAAGTTTACATAGCAAGAATAGGCAAGTTTATCAAAGTTCACTAAGTTCCGAGGAAGTAAAGGCACTAAATGAGGTTCAAGGGCAACATGGTAATTTTGCATCCTGAATAGCCAGGATAAGTCCCGACTGTTTTAAAATGAGTTTTTATAACTTAACTTCCAACCTTAACCCAAACTTGAAAAAAAATAAACAAGAATTAATCAAGAATGACTAGGTTACCAAAATGAGGGGACTTCATTGTAACTTTTTAAGTAGTTTGGTGGCTTGGGGTTAAATGAGCCTATAAGTTGGTAAAGAAAGGGGAGGGCTGCCATTTTCATGATTCAACCCCAGCTCCCCCTTCTCTCTACCAATTGTCCATCAATTCAACCTCAAAATCAAGAGATTTTCATGGAAATGGAGGCCACCAAGGATGTACAAGCTATGGAAATCTTATTTCCAGCATGATTTCAAGTTTTTGGAGCTTGGAACTAAGTTTTCCACTATCCACAGTTTTTGATGCGAGGTAACACTTGAGTTCTTGGTGAATTCTTGTTTATTAGATGTTTAGAAGCTTGGGTTTTGGTTAGGAAGCAAGGTTTTGATGTTTAGTGTCTACGTTTTTTATTGGAACATAGGTGATACTTTGGTAAGCTTAGTTGATTGGAAAAGAGATTGATTCTTGCTTATTACCTGGAGTTGACATAAGGGAGTTATGTTTTTAAGCTTCATTAATGCTATTGGATAGAGTTTGATTAATGAAATCAAGCAGTTTTAGCAATAGCATTAGTTAGTGGTTTGGTTGGATCATGGTGGACTAGTGTGTTTGGCTTAATTAAAATGATGTTATAATGCATCATAGGAAGGTTTGTGATGGTTTATTGAGGTCGATGCAACCTGTACTACACGTATGTGAAGTTTAAAGGCTATCCATGCATGTTTGATATGTTTGGAGAGTGTTCAAAGTTCATAGCAACAAAATCAGAGATTTTTTGGGCATTTTGTAGGTTTGGCAATGCGTCGCCAATCCCCACGAGTTCCCATAACACATTGCTAAGACCTCAGAAATTGGCAGAATGTCGATAATTGTTGGCGGCATGTCGCCAAGATAGCATTTTACACCTGATTTTGTTTTTAGCATAACTTTTCGGTCAGGTGTCCAATTGAGGTGATTCAAGATTCCATGTGGAGCCAAGAGGGAGTACTATCACCTCCATGTTTTAAAAACACTTAACATGTCCCATTTTAAATTTTTTTTTAACTCAAAGTTAAGGCAAGTTTTAAAGGAAATTATGGCCACAATAGAGCTGTTGGGTTTCAGGAGCCAAACAGCACAGCGGAATTTAACCGAAACCCTCCAGGATCCAAGTGAAATGGGGTAAACCAGGTGTTCAAAAATTTTCACACCTAATTTTCGGTTGAGATCTCTTACTCAACTGTAGAGTCGAATCACAAAACTTGAACAGTTGACGTGTTCAAGCTCTCTATGGTATCCACACAAGCCTCTCGGGATCACCATGCTTCCACCATGTCCTGGCAGATGCGTTTCTCTTGCGCTCACAGTGCTAGCTTCCGTCCTCCAAGGAATTGCAAGAGAAGAGTGCGGCTGTCCTTTTTTATGGCTAGGGCAAGGAGACCTGCGAATTTCTCACTAGAAGTTGTATTTATAGTGAGACTCAACTTCCAGACCTAATGGGTTTCAAAGCCCTAATCAAATTAGGCTTTAATTTTGGGCGTAATAATGGCTCAACTATTGGGCCCATTATTAATATGAAATTATTGTGAAACCAAAACCCAAATTATTAGCCCATGCACTCTAATGATCCAAATAGCTCTATGTGCGCGACCCAATAGGCTCTTACCACGTTGGCAATGATCATAAATCACATTTATGATCATAAGCAATGAGCGCTGTCTAGCAACACATGACTACTACCCAAGTGACAAGATTGTCGATGATTTGACTAAAGCTTTATGATCATCACCTTTATATGCCATTGTCCCTTTGTCCAAGATATCAAGACTAAGGACAAGACATGGAATGTGTCACTCTCATATAGCCCAATCTTTGGTTTCTTGATTACCAAGTAGACCAACTTAAACTAATGACATTGATATCGTATATCAACTCATCCGAGCATGGCCATGCATTTTTCTAAGTCTTACTCTATCAAGGGGCCCGAAGATATCAGTCCCATTACATATGAGGGACAAATCCCATCTTGATCATACAAATCTCTCTGCATGATATGTGACATACCCAACGACCTCCTTCAAGTTCACTCAGTTACGAGCAACAAAGGAAAGTATCAAAGTATGTGACTCAGATGTAGGGAACCTTGATGATCTTAGGTCGAAGGACTACATATACCATGATCACTATGAGAATCACTTATGACACTCATATAATGATCCATGTAGTGTTCTCATGGTGGGTCGGTCCAGTACATAAGTTCTCCAACTTGTACCCATATGCAGACTTCATATCTCATACTAGTCTCCATATATGCTAGCCGTTATGTATTATTGCAACCCGCTCCACAATTATGTTTTTTAAGTTACGTAGAAACAAAACAACAAACTTAATTGCTAGATTAATGTCTTAATAAAATATCATGACTCAATGTGCAAAAATACAATCATCTCATGATTGGCCTTTTGGGCATAACATTAACAAGAGCACCATAAGTGGGTGCAAGGTTTAGTACCATTAGAAGCCTAGTTAAGACTTTGGATCTCAGGCTTCAATGTGGAAACCTTAGTGCACCTAGTCTAGAAGGTCTCATGGGTGAAAGGTTTAGAACCCCTAGTGACCTAGCCATTCCGTTAACCACGAGGTTGTAAGGTGAAACCTTAGTGCACCTAGTTGAGATCCCGAAGAACCTAGTCCATGAATCCACCCATGATCATTACCACACCGCTAGTGTGAACCAAGTAATGGTGGATAGGGGAGCACCATGGTTGAAGGCTTAGTGCACTTGTTGCCTAGCCAAGTCGTGCCTTGAGGTACAACTGAAAGCCTAGTGCATCCTTGGTGGGTTAATTGGGTGGAGGCTTAGTACACAAGTGACCTAGTCAAGTCTATGGACTTGAGGCACTATGTCCAGGCCTAGTACACCCACTAGATTTCTTACAGCACAGCGAAGAGCATCCACCATGTTCACCTGCATAACAACAACTAAGGGAAGGCTATATTGTTACATCTGTCAGTAAGCTACAGTTTGCTCAGAGTGAGTTACTGGCTAGAACTCACTAGCACGGAGTGACGCCCCGTGAGGAGGACTAGGATAAAGAGAGGTCTCAAGGGACCTAGTTATATGTACATATATTAGACCCTAAGGCTGTATGTGCACACAGCAGGTTACATATGTCCTCATGTGTGGAGTCCTCAGGATTTTCTTGCAGGTACATTGAAGACCCCTTACTGAGAAACTTGGATTCTCACTCCCTTACTTTTTGTTGTGCAGATTTAGGTGTTGTTGAGCCAGTAACCATTGAGGGTTGTTGAGCTATGCTTGTGAGTAGGTATTAAGTTTATTTAAATCTTCATGATTCTAGTTTATGGGGTGCTTGTTGGTTAAGTTATGGTACTAACTACAGTTGTCTTTTTGGCCTACAGAGGCTAGTGAAGCACAAGGGAGGCTTTACGAATCTTGCCACTGGGAGTTTGTTCTAAGGTGGAAGCTTAGTTTCAGATGTCAGTACAGTCATTTAGTGTATAGTCTTAATGCACTAGTTCACCTCCAATGGTCATGTTGAGTAATGTTACTCTAGAGACGCTCTTGGGTGCGAGCATAGTCTACTTTTGTTTGGATGCTTGCACACAATTGACTGTGTAGTTAATTCCACTTAATTGCTTTGAATGCTTTGACAGTTTTGATATTATTTTATTAAATTATGCCATGCCAATGTTTTAAGTATTGTTTCTTTATTTTATTGATTAAGTCAAAGCATAAATCCATGCATGATTGCATAATAGGATTAAACAACTAGAAGCATGAAGGTTTTAACTAGTGCACACGTAATCAGTTAGCCAATTGCGACAAGTGTGGGAAAAGTTCCCATAGGCTTCCTTGGTAGGCCCATGGAGGGTCAGATTAAAAGTGCTATTAAGGGACAAAATTGCTTATGGACGACAAGTTTGAACAAAGAAAACATAAAAGGCATTAAGGACTAAAGTGTCCTAGTGTATGCCTTAGGATGTTCAAGCTTTTGACTTGAGTCAAGTGGAGACATTTTAGAGTTATCCCACTCAAGGGATGGCTGACCAAAGCATGGCAGGGAAGTCAAATGTGGGCCAAGAATTTAAGACTAAGAAACCCTGGTCTTGTAGCAAGGAAAATGACATAAAGCATAGTTAAGGCTATTGAGTGTGTTTTGTGCACTAAAGTCTTTATAAGTCGTTATCTTTGTCTTTATCATCCATATTTGATCTCTTCTAGTAGCAAAAATGGAGCATCTACACCTCCACACATCTTTGATAGCCACCATACCTTCAAACTCCAAACTACTTGCAATTGAAGTCAAGGAAGCGCAATAGGAAGCTATTTGGTGCTATTGCTTGAGTGCACCTAGGATTAAGCTCTAATTTTAGTATACCCATCAAGGTAAGGGTTCTCTTGCTCTCATGGGTTATTTTTTATATTTTCAAGCAACCATGGAGCTAGGACTGTGCTTGGAAGAGAGCCATGAGCTTGATGAACCAAACTTAGTGAGGGGAGTGCACTTATTGAAGGTTTTGTGACCTATTCTCAAGTGCACAAAGATGGCAGTGAAATGAGGCTTTCTAAAGCCCAAAGTTAGTACTAACTAGTGTTAAAATCCTCCTAAGACCAAGCATTAGCTTGAGGAGGGCTACCATAGTGATTTGGTTATGTTTGTTATGTGTTTTATGGACTAACCTATGGTATATTATTGTTGCTACATTTCATGTGTTTGTTTGTTATGAATGCTTGCTACATTTGGTTTCTATAACTTATATATATGGATTGTGGCTTTTTGTGTTTTAGTGTCTTTGGATGCAGGTTTTGACGATGGTCACATTGCCTACTGAATTCAAGTGTTACCCTTACTAAGTTTCTCAATGAAACTTACTCCCCTCAATTCTGTCATTTTAGGTTCAGCAGAAAGATCAAATTCAAACTAACATTTGTGTTTTGAGTTTTCATTTGAAATTTGAGGTTCATCAACTTCCGTATGTGTAGTCATGATCTGGAAAGTTTAGTGATTTTAGGAGCACATTTTGGTATTTTTAATGGTGGTACTTATTGTGTTATGCAATAGCTATCTAGCATCCTGTTCTGGAGTCCATTGTCTCTCAGGCACTCCTGTAACTTAGGGTGTGTACTTACGTAAGCTAAGACCATTGTTTAGTGCATGTATGTATGTACATGTAGTGTATGCAAAATGAGACAAGGATGTGAACATTTGAGTAATGTTTTGGCTATGTAAGTGATGTGGTGCAAAGCTGCCTAAGAGTGAATGATGGGCTACTTACTTATAAATTCTATTTTAGCCATGATGGCCAGCAGCATCTTCATCACGTGACACGGTGACACCGAGAAGCACTTCCAGCAAGGAGAGCGCCCCGTTGAAGGGATTCCTCAGGAGGACCTGCCTGAAACAGTCAGAAAACAGGGGTTAGGAGGTCCCCGGAGTCTTTTTCCGGGAAGGAGCGTCCGACGCCCAAGTCAGTGCTTTGGGGGCTGGAGTGGGAGTAGTAAGGACAAAAGGCTCTTGCCGTCCATGTTTTCCTGAGGGCGGAAAGGAGAGGATCCCCTCTTGAGATTGTGACACGTGTACGGACGGATACTATCCGTACCTCTGGGTGTGGGGGCCCCTAGCCGCCTGTAGGCTCCTCGGGCCACGAGCTGACGCAAGCATAGCCATACATGACAAGACGTAGGTAGTGGTGGTGCGTCAGAGTGCATATGAGGACGGCGTGCAGGGTGTGCGTAATGTCAGAGACTCCTTAAAGGCTCCTGCCGTACCTCCGAGGTCCCTTTGGTTGATGTCTCACTTCGGAGTGAGGGGCTTTTTCCCGGAGTCATACTGGTACTTTGGGGAATTCCCTAGCTCCGAAGTTACTCCTTCGGAGGGCTTTCCCCTGCAGAAGGTGGCTGGTCCATCTCCCCCAAAGCTGGTTCGGTCGCCTTGCCGAGAGAGGCGATACGCTAGTTTTCTGAGGTTGGTATTGGCGGGCTACCGAGATTGTGTACGTCAGGTGTCTGATTCCCTCCTTTCTAGGGTCCTCAGGTGACCGGGGCGATAGCACTTCGGCTATCACATGTCCCCCCTCGGAAAGCCAAAGTGGAAGCTTCGGCTAGTGGTCTTTTTGGGGGCATTTTTCAGGACTCGGAGTGTGACATTCACAGGGGAAGCACTTCGCCACCTAGGGGATAAGCCTTGTCTGGATATGTGTTACCTGTCTGCCCTTTGGTGTTCTCGAGATACACAATTTTTTTACTTTTCCTGCCATAGGCCAGTGGGACCGTCGCGTCTTGAAACTAGGCGTGTCAGTCTGCAGCGGTGCGCCCAGGTTTTCGGGATGTCAGAAAATGGTCCTAGCTTTTGGTGACGGGTGACAAGTGGCAGGTGCTGGTTGGGGTTAGTCGTGCCGGTTATGGTGGGCACATCTTTTCACACGCGAAGGGCAACTATGGCGACGCTTTGCCTTCACGAAGCAATTATGACGCCCCTCCAGCTACCCTTCCTCGATCTATATAAGCCCCGTTCCGTCATACTCTTCATTTGTTTTTCTTTGCCCTCGCTTTGCTCTCATCTGCTTTCATGCCTTTTCTTTCTTTTTTGGCGTGGCATTAACAGCGGCGCGACTTCCGCCACCTTTCACAATGACGTCCGCAAACCCTGATTTCGGCAAGACTTTTGGTGGGTTCCGACTCTAGAGATCCTTCGGTTTCTGCTTTTTCTTGTAGCTTCCCGAAGTCATTTTTCTTCTTTCCGAAGTCTCTTTTTTTTCCAACCATGTCTTCGCCTATCCCCGAGAGCTGGCAACCTCTTATGTCTAACCCTTGTTGCTCCACTTGTGAGAAATTAGAGCAGTGGACAACCAAATTTTTCCTTCCCTCCTACGCCACCACAAGGTTACCTCACCTCGGTCACTTTAGCTTTATGAACCGGGATGACGAGGTTACCGTTTTCTGATCCCAACTGAAGGCCTGAGTTCGATTTCCCCCTGTGAAGATGATTTGTGACTTTTTCCAATTCCATGGCATAGCCGTGAATCAGCTTCCTCCCAATTCATACTGCTATTTCAACGCCTTTCTCTGCATGTGCGGGGTCTTCGAGGTAGAACCCCATTTTATCTTGTTCATGCAGTATTACAAGCTCTATCCGGTCCTGAAGGGTGGCTTTTTTTTCATGCTATCTCGGGGGTCTGGGAGCAAAAAATTCATGTTCACCTTCGCTACCAAAGATAGCTGGTGAGGGTGGCAAAGGAAGTTCTTCTTCCTAAAGGTGGCGGAGGCCTGGGCGTATGTTCCGACTAAGTGGGCTTGGGGGAAGTTGGAGATGGATGTCGTGGATCCCAAGAAGTTGCTAACTCCTAAGTTGGCGGTGAGGTTTGCGGACTTCGACAGATGTATCCGTGCTGTCGCCGACTGGGATACCGAGGTCCCTTGACGCTCCCTCTACCCCTTCCCCATTATGTGGAGACTTATGACCAATGAGGTCCTTCGGGAGTTGGGGGTAGTTAAGGAGCATAAGATGGATCTCGGCATGCCAGCTCTTGCCATTGAAGGGAAGTAGTCCTGGCTAGTGAAGCTCATTCGGGGGGAGCTCACTTACGCAGCCTTTTTCGAAAGTGAGTTTTCTTTCGAATTTTTCAGCATAAGTATCTGTCTGGACTCACCCTGATGTTTTCCTTCTTTTTCAGAAATGGGCGACGAGTCTACTGCCTACTATAAGTCTCTCTTCCTCGGTCAGGCCGATAAGGGGGAACAAATGAACAAGGGCATCTCCAAGAGGAGCAAGACTACTGGGAGCAGACCGTCTTCACCAAGAAGGTGAAGAAGGACACCCTTCTTCCACCCCTGGTGGATGTGGTGGAGGTCGGCGGTGACATTGCTACTTCCACCAAGCCTGAAACTCCCGCCGAGCTAAATACTACCACCGAGGTTCATGCTGGGGTAGTTACTGTTGCTGCTGCTTTGAGTCCCGCCACGTCAGTGGATCTTTTGGGCTCTTTGGCAGGGGTCCCTCTACCAAGGAGTTGGAAAAACGCCGAAGAGACAAAGGCAAACAAATTCCTACCGACGTGGAGGAGGTCCGTGACTCCGATGACGACATTTCTGAGGTTGCGCCCGGTTTGTCTCCTACCCCTTTTTAGTACTCGTATCCTCATAACTTGCATAGTTAAGGAGCTTTGTCTGACTTATGCTTTTAACTTTCAGAGGATCTGGCGCCCTCAGCTTGGATGGTTGAGCGTGCCCAAGGCGAGCCCTTCGGGATTCCCACATTGCGATGGACAAGGTTCCAAGGGAGCCGTTCTGGTCTTTCACGGAGGATATGAATCTGTTCTTCGAAGATTGCCGGGAAATGGCTCCCCAGACGGCGAGGGGCGTGCTCACTCAGGCTTCCTTCAAGGCAGTTGCCGAGGAGTGTGCCTCCAAGGATGCCCTTGCCGCTAAGGCTTCTGAGCATGCTGCCCAGGTAGTTCTTCAGGCCTATTCGTTTTCCCCTCCCACTTTTTTGTCCAAGTGTTTTGGCTTTCCTAGTGTAAATTTCACTAAGTACCTTCTTTTTTGTAGCTATTGAGGTATAGTGGATACCTTCGAGCTTGGGCGGCAAAGCAGTCTTCGGTCTGAGCTTAGGTCGAAGATAAATTAGCGAAGGCCAAGGCCTTCTCTGCTAACTCGGATGTGACGAACACCGAGTTAAGCCGAATAGCCAAGTAGAAGGTTACCAAGCTTCGGGAGGAATTCTTGAAGGGCCAAGAGGAGCTCTTGAAGGATTTCTCCAAGAAGATGTCTGACCTTGGTGAGAAGGTTGGGAGCTTAACCTCGGCCAATGAGGCAATTCAGAAGGATAAAGAAGAAGAAGCTGCTCTCCTGACGAAGGCTCTTGCTCATGTTAGTCTTGTGCCCAAAAAGCCAATCATGAGATGATTGTATTTTTGCACATTGAGTCATGATATTTTGTTTAGGCATTAATCCAGCAATTTTGTTTGTTGTTTTGTTTCTGCGTAACGTAACAAACATAATTGTAACCCTAGAATAACGATATTCTTAAACGTCCCTAGTCTAGTATTATTGTGGAGCGGGTTGCAATAATACATAATGACTAGCATATATGGAGACTAACATGAGATATGTAGTCTACATATGGGTACAAGTTGGAGAACTTGTGTACTGGACCGACCCACCATGAGAACACTTCATGGATCGTTATGTGAGTGTCATAAGTGATTCTCATAGTGATCATGGTATATGTAGTCCTTCGACCTAAGATCATCAAGCTTCCCTACAAGTGAGTCACATACTTTGATACTTTTCTTTGTTGCTCGTAACTGAGTGAACTTGAAGGAGGTCATTGGGTATGTCACATATCATGCGGAGGGATTTGTATGATCAATATGGGATTTGTCCCTCCTATGTAACGGGAGTGATATCTTCGGGCCCCTTGATAGAGTGAGACTTAGAAAATGCATGGCCATGCTCGGATGAGTTGATATATGATAGTCAATGTCATTAGTTTAAGTTGGTCTACTCAGTAATCAAGAAACCAAAGATTGGGCTATACGAGAGTGACACATTCCATGTCTCGTGCTTAGTCTTGATATCTTGGACAAAGGGACAATGGCATATATCGGTGATGATCATAAAGGTTTAGTCGATTCACCGACAATCTTGTCACTTGGGTAGCAATGATGTGTTGCTAGACACCGCTCATTGCTTATGATCATAAATGTGATTTATGATCATTGCCAACATGGCAAGAGCCTATTGGGTCGCACACATAGAGCTATTTGGATCATTAGAGTGCATGGGCTAATTATTTGGGTTATGGTTTCACTTTAATTTCGTATTAATAATGGGCCCAAGAGTTGAGCCATTATTAAGCCTGAAATTAAATCCTAATTGGATTAGGGCTTTGAAACCCATTAGGCCTGGAAGTTGAGTCTCACTATAAATACAACTTTTAAGTGAGAAATTCGCAGGTCTCCTTGCCCTAGCCTCCCAAAAGGACAGCCACACTCTTCTCTTGCAATTCCTTGGAGGACGCAAGCTAGCACTGCGAGCGCAAGAGAAACACATCTGCCGGGACGTGGTGGAAGCGTGGTGATCCCGAGAGGCTCGTGTGGATACCATAGAGAGCCTGAACATGTCAACTGTTCAGGTTTTGTGATTCGACTCTACAGTTGAGTGAGAGATCTCAACCGAAAATTAGGTATGAAAATTTTCAAACACCCGGTTTACCCCGTTTCACTTGGATCCTGGAGGGTTTCGGTTAAATTCCACTGCACTGTTTGGCTCCCGAAACCCATCAGTGGTATCAGAGCTACTGGTGAAACCCTAAATCGGGATTGAGTGTTGAATCGCATGATGCTATGTGTTCGGTTGCTTTTCGGCCATGATTAATTAGATTGATTCAAGATGCATGAAACTGGAATTCGTAATGAACATATGAGATATATGAAGAAACGACACAAATTGGTTAATGAGATTAACCCGAAATTGAATGGTATGAGATACCTATATGGATTAGGATTCTTGCAATAGTTGCAAAAACCCTAGCTTTGTTCGGATTCGGCCTGTTCGGGCACCGAAAGTAAGGTATTTTTGGTGGCTCGAATGGAGGAGTCTCGGGTGCCTACTTTCTCAAAATACAAGATTTCGGGCTAAGCAATTGTAAGAAAATTTTTTGCGCAGGGGGGCGCTGCCCCCCACGCCCCCCGCAAGGGCGGCTCCCCTTGACCTCGTCCGCTGACCGGTCAGCGGAACCACCGCCCACTGACAGGCCAGCGGGACCGCCGTATGCGAAGCGCCACATAAATAAAAACTGGTTAATCAACACGTGAAAATTGGCATGCATCTTTGTTGAATGAGATTTGACATGATATGCTGATTGGTGTTTGAAGCATGGTGCATGGTTATAGCCCTTGATTGGTTGTACTTGTAAATACGACCTGCGAGTCGTGCCTTTTCTTATCACTCTCATTGTACATTCTCTTCTCACCTTACTCCCCTCGAATGTAACTCGAGGCTTCTATTATTGATGTAATGGTGCATTATGGGATCATCCAAGGTGGTATGTCTAAGGATCATCCAAGGAGGTATGTCCAAAGAGATGACAACAAAAGGGTAGCCAAGAAAGGAAGATAAGGAGCTTGTGAAGACTCTTTTCTTTTCTTAGGCTTTTATGATATTCTTATTGGCTTGAGAATATCGCATAGTTTGGGCTATAACCATGTCACGTTTACTTTCTTGTACGCATGAGATGCATGTTTTATATTTGTATGTGATGCATGTATAAGACAACCGGAGATAACAAATTGGCGAGATCAAAATGAAAAAAAAATCCCTCAAAAAAATATTAAGTCATTAAATGTGATGCCTTCCAAATGTTGGCACTCGTCAAGACTTTGATCAACATTAGGTGGGTTTGCCAAAGCAAAGCACCTATGTTCATCTTGGTAAGGCGCGATGGGATAATAGTGATATCCAAACTGCTAACTTTGGGTTCGACTTAACTAAGTCATCCTAATAGGATTAGGGACTTAGAGGCATAGAGTTGGGCTTAAGTTCATGAGATGAGCTTGGACAAGTGTTGTTCACCCAACTATCCAAGAGTTGCATAAGATGCAATTGGCAAGGAGTTGCCTACCTAAATAGCTGTAACTTGAGAGAAAAGCCAAAGCTGACTCAGGTTGTGGTCAAATATGGATCTTGGCCCACTAGAATACCTTAGCGCCGAGGTGTTCCGAAATAATATCGAGGGTTATTATTTTGAGGAAAATAGTGGGAGTATCGTTTAATAAAAGTCCTTATTAAATGAATTAAAATACATGACTCTTACACTGCATATTTACTGTTGTAGATAACCATGGCACAAAACACATCGACACTTTCGTTGCGATCGATCCTTGAGAAGGAAAAACTGAATGGGACCAACTTTCTCAAATGGTACCGAAACTTGAGGATAGTCCTCAAACAAGAGAGAAAGGCTTATGTCCTAGAGCAGCCCATTCCGAATGAGCCTGCTGCCACTGCTCCAAGAGCTGAAAGGGATGCTCACAAGAGGCATTCTGATGATGCTTTGGATGTTGCATGCCTCATGCTTATTACCATGGAATCTGAGCTTCAGAAGCAACATGAGAACATGGGGGCGTTCGATATGATCGAACATCTCAAAATGCTTTTCCAAGAGCAAGCTAGGCATGAGAGGTTTGAGACCTCTAAGGCATTGTTTCAGTGCAAGATGTCTGAGGGAAGTCCCGTGGGTCCTCATGTTCTCAAGATGATTGGGTACATTGAGAATCTTGAGAATTTGGGATTTGCTCTTCAGAAAGAGTTGGCTATTGATGTAGTCTTGCAATCGTTGCCTGAAAGCTACAGTCAGTTTGTCATGAACTATAACATGAATGACCTTGACAAGTCCCTCCCTGAATTGCTCAACATGTTGAGAACTGCTGAGCAAAACCTTAAGAAGGCTAAGCCCATTTTGATGGTTCAAAAGGGCAAGGGAAAAGGAAAAGCCAACAAGAAGAAGGATAAAGCTAATGGAAAGTCCAATGCTAATTCTTCTTCAGCTGCACTGAAACCAAAGGGTGGTGTGGCAAAGGAAGGGGAGTGCTTCCATTGTAAGCAACCTGGACACTGGAAGCGCAATTGCAAGCTCTATCTTGAAGAACTTGCTAAGGAAAAGGGAAGTAAGACTTCCACTTCAGGTATTTTTGTTATAGAGGCTAACTTTTCTACTTCCTCATCTTGGGTATTGGATACTGGATGTGGATCTCACATTTGTGCAAATGTGCAGGATCTAAGTAGAAGTAGAAGATTGGCCCGAGGTGAAGTGGACCTACGTGTTGGAAATGGAGCAAGGGTTGCTGCCTTAGCAGTAGGGACTTATGTTCTCACTTTACCTAGTGGATTAGTTTTAGAATTAGACAACTGCTACTTTGTGCCTACTATTAGTAGAAATTTGATTTCTGTTTCTTGTTTGGACAAGAAAGGTTTTTCATTTATAATAAAGGACAAATGTTGTTCTATTTATTTGAATGAAATCTTTTATGGTAGTGCTCAACTTAGCAATGGGTTGTATGTTCTAGACCTCGAAGATCCAATCTATAATGTGAATACCAAGAAGGTCAGATTAAATGATTCAAACCCGACCTATCTCTGGCACTGTCGCTTGGGCCATATAAATGAGACCCGCATATCCAAGCTCCATAAGGATGGACTCTTGGACTCATTTGATTTTGAATCATATGAGACATGTGAGTCATGTTTGTTGGGCAAGATGACCAAAGCCCCATTCACAGGGCAAAGTGAAAGGGCTAATGACTTACTAGGACTCATACATAGTGATGTATGTGGCCCTATGTCTACACAAGCTAGAGGAGGTTTCCAATACTTCATTACTTTCACTGATGACTTCAGCAGATATGGCTATGTGTATCTTATGAGACACAAGTCAGAATCCTTTGAAAAGTTCAAAGAATTCAAGAATGAAGTAGAGAATCAACTCGGGAAGAGTATCAAAGTGCTTCGATCAGATCGAGGTGGAGAGTACTTGGATCGAGAATTCCTTGACTATCTGAAGGAGTGTGGTATAGTATCACAACTCACTCCACCAAGTACACCTCAATGGAATGGTGTTTCTGAAAGGAGAAATTGAACTCTGTTAGACATGGTTCGCTCCATGATGAGTCAAGCTGACCTTCTAAACTCCTTTTGGGGACATGCTCTAGAGACAGCCGCTTTTACACTAAACCGAGTTCCATCTAAATCGGTTCAAAAGACACCATATGAGATATGGAGTGGGAGGCGTCTCAATTTGTCTTTTATGAAGATTTGGGGTTGTGATGCTTATGTGAATTGTCAATCCTCTGACAAACTAAGGGCCAAATCTCAAAAATTCCTTTTTGTTGGGTATCCCAAAGAAACAAAGGGTTACTATTTCTACAATCCTTCTGAGCAAAAAGTGTTTGTTACTAGAACTGGTGTCTTTTTGGAGAAAGAGTTTATCTCTAAAGGAACTATGATATGATCAAAGAAGGCACAACTAAGGATGACAATGATCCATTGAAGATAACTAGTGGACCACTGAAAAGGAAGAAGGCTAAGGAGCTCACTAGTGCACTTCAAGCTCGGATGTTGACAGATTGGCGATGTTCTGGTACAAAAATCATATCTTGAGATAAACAGATCAGAATTGAGCAATTCTTGGTTCATTGAAAATCTAACATCTAGAGCTACAATTCATATGAAGACCATGAAAGCCATTTTGCACGTTAAGGAGGTCCAATATAGCCTCAAAGTCACGATTTGCGAGTTATCACTGGTTCAGAAGCAGTTGCATTATTTTGAGCATATCTTTGGCTTTAGATTCTGTTTTGTGTGGTTCAGGTGTCATTTCAAAGCTAAGAAAGAGATCTAAAACTTTCATGCTTTTCATTTTGAGAAATCATGGCTGCATCAAGTTCGAATTTCAGCATGAAGTTGAAGACACGAGCCAGAACCACCCAAGAAGACTATTTTGGGGTTTTTATGCCCAATCTTATTTTGTAACGTATTTTATTTTATGTTCCTGTTTATTTACATTATTTAGGATGTTATTTAGGCCATGGAATTGATTCAGGTCATTTAGGATAAAAGGAATTCGCTGCACACCTTAAACATGTGTTAAAAGTGTGTTAGAGTCCTAGTTTGACTAGGTTTTCTTGAGTCCTTTGTAACTAGGTTTCCTAGGTGACTTGGGCTGCGAATTTTGCCCAGATTTTTACCCTAGTTTAGGCCTATATAAATAGGCACATATTTACTCTATGATGGATGTAAAACACACATCAAATTGGAGATGCTGAAATAATATTGCTCTTTGGAGAGGTTTTCTCTTTGGTTCTTTGTGGACTGCCTTGGTGCACAAGTAGTGCTTGGAATTCTTGGAATTCTATACTTCTCGTTTCTATCACAGGTTGATTAGGGGTGGGGGGTTCTTCAAACCCTTCTGAGCAAAAAGTCTTTGTTGCTCGGCTCTCTGGTGTCTTCTTAGAGAAACAGTTTATCTCTAAAGGAACTAGTGGGAGGAAAGTAGAACTTGAAGAAATTCAAGAACAACAAGGAGACATTGAACCTAAAATGGAACCTGAACAGACACCACAAGATGTTGTGGTTCAAGAGTCTGTTCCTGTAGCACAGAGCCCACGTAGGTCTGGTAGGATTCGGCGTGAGCCCGAGAAATATGGATTTCTCGTGACTTACACTGGTGATGTGATGCTCATGGATCAGGATGAGCCCACAACCTACCAACAAGCTATGTCGGGGCCTGACTCTGAGAAGTGGCTAGTGGCCATGAAATCCGAGATGGAATCCATGTATGAAAACCAAGTATGGACTTTGGTTGACCCACCTGAAGGGGTAAAACCCATAGGGTGCAAATGGGTTTTCAAGAAGAAAACTGACATGGATGGTAATGTGATTACCTTTAAGGGACGATTGGTTGCAAAAGGTTTCAAGCAAATTCATGGTATTGACTATGATGAAACTTTTTCACCAGTTGCTATGCTTAAATCCATCCGAATTTTGTTTGCTATTGCTGCACACTATGATTATGAGATATGGCAAATGGATGTCAAAACTGCATTCCTAAATGGAAAGCTACTTAAGGATGTGTACATGACACAACCTGAGGGTTTTGTCACTCCTGAGAATGCCAATAAAGTGTGCAAGTTGCAAAGGTCCATTTATGGACTGAAGCAAGCTTCTCGAAGTTGGAATCTTCATTTTGATGAAGCAATCAAAGAGTTTGGTTTTATCAAAAATGAAGATGAACCTTGTGTCTACAAGAAGGTTAGTGGGAGCGCTATTGTCTTCTTGGTGTTGTATGTAGATGACATACTACTCATCGGGAATGACATTCCTGAGCTACAGTCTGTGAAGACTTGGCTAGGGAAATGTTTCTCTATGAAGGACTTGGGTGAAGCAGCCTATGTGTTAGGCATCAGGATCTATAGAGATAGATCTAGAAAGCTTCTTGGCCTAAGTCAAAGTACATATATTGACAAGGTGCTAAAGAGGTTTAGCATGCAAGATTCCAAGAAAGGATTCTTGCCCATGTCACATGGTATCGCTCTTTCTAGATCTCAGTGTCCGAGTACACCCGAGGAGAGAGAGCGCATGAGTAAGATTCCATATGCCTCAGCAATTGGATCTATCATGTATGCCATGATATGTACTCGTCCCGATGTCTCATATGCTTTGAGCATGACGAGTAGGTACCAATCGAACCCTGGTGAGAGTCACTGGACAGCTGTTAAGAACATCCTTAAGTACTTACGAAGGACTAAGGATGCATTCTTGGTCTTTGGAGGTGAAGATGAGCTCGTTGTAAGGGGTTACACCGATGCAAGCTTCCAATCCGATAAGGATGATTTTAGATCGCAATCTGGTTATGTGTTTTGTATTGGTGGTGGTGCTGTGAGCTGGAAGAGTTCAAAGCAAGAGACAGTAGCTGACTCTACAATAGAATCTGAGTACATTGCCGCCTCTGATGCTGCGAAGGAGGCAGTTTGGATCAAGAAGTTCATCACTGAACTTGGAGTGGTTCCAAGCATTGCCGACCCGATAGAGCTCTATTGTGACAACAATGGAGCAATCGCACAGGCTAAGGAACCTCGATCTCACCAGCAATCCAAACACATACTCCGACGCTATCATCTCATCAGGGAGATCATCGAGAGGGGTGATGTAAGGATATGCAGGACTTCGACAGACAGCAACATTGCTGATCCACTGACAAAGCCCCTTACGCAGCAGAAGCATGATAGCCATTCTAGGTCCATCGGTATTAGATACATGGATGATTGGCTTTTAGTGCAAGTGGGAGATTGTTAGTGTTGTGCCCAAAAAGCCAATCATGAGATGATTGTATTTTTGCACATTGAGTCATGATATTTTATTAAGGCATTAATCCAGCAATTATGTTTGTTGTTTTGTTTCTGCGTAACGTAATAAACATAATTGTAACCCTAGAATAATGATATTCTTAAACGTCCCTGGTCTAGTATTATTGTGGAGCGGGTTGCAATAATACATAACGACTAGCATATGTGGAGACTAATATGAGATATGTAGTCTACATATGGGTACAAGTTGGAGAACTTGTGTACTAGACCGACCCACCATGAGAACACTACATGGATCGTTATATGAGTGTCATAAGTGATTCTCATAGTGATCATGGTATATGTAGTCCTTCGACCTAAGATCATCAAGGTTCCCTACATGTGAGTCACATACTTTGATACTTTCCTTTGTTGCTCGTAACTGAGTGAACTTGAAGGAGGTCATTGGGTATGTCACATATCATGCGGAGGGATTTGTATGATCAAGATGGGATTTGTCCCTCCTATGTAACGGGAGTGATATCTTCGGGCCCCTTGATAGAGTGAGACTTAGAAAATGCATGGCCATGCTCGGATGAGTTGATATACGATATCAATGTCATCAGTTTAAGTTGGTCTACTCGGTAATCAAGAAACCAAAGATTGGGCTATACGAGAGTGACACATTCCATGTCTCGTGCTTAGTCTTGATATCTTGGACAAAGGGACAATGGCATATATCGGTGATGATCATAAAGGTTTAGTCGATTCACCGACAATCTTGTCACTTGGGTAGCAATGATGTGTTGCTAGACACCGCTCATTGCTTATGATCATAAATGTCATTTATGATCATTGCCAACATGGCAAGAGCCTATTGGGTCGCACACATAGAGCTATTTGGATCATTAGAGTGCATGGGCTAATTATTTGGGTTATGGTTTCACTTTAATTTCGTATTAATAATGGGCCAAGGAGTTGAGCCATTATTAAGCCCGAAATTAAATCCTAATTGGATTAGGGTTTTGAAACCCATTAGGCCTGGAAGTTGAGTCTCACTATAAATACAACTTTTAAGTGAGAAATTCGCAGGTCTCCTTGCCCTAGCCTCCCAAAAGGACAGCCGCACTCTTCTCTTGCACTTCCTTGGAGGACAAAAGCTAGCACTGCGAGCGCAAGAGAAACGCATCTGTCGGGATGTGGTGGAAGCGTGGTGATCCCGAGAGGCTCGTGTGGATACCATAGAGAGCCTGTACACGTCAACTGTTCAGGTTTTGTGATTCGACTCTACAGTTGAGTGAGAGATCTCAACCAAAAATTAGGTATGAAATTTTTGAACACCCGGTTTACCCCGTTTCACTTGGATCCTAGAGGGTTTTGGTTAAATTCCGCTGCGCTGTTTGGCTCCCAAAACCCAACAGCTCACAACGCCGAACTTCAAGCCAAGGTCGACTCGCTGAAGAAGGATTCAAAGAAGAAGAAGAAGATAAAGGAGGTAGAGAAAGAGGTTGCAGATCTTCAGAACGAGGTTAATGACTTGGACGTTGAGAAAGACAAGGCCGTTCAGGCGACCAAGGTTGCCTTTCAAGACGGCTTCTCCCTAGCTCATCACCAAGTTTTGAAGGAATATTTAGACCTCGACCTTTCCTTCTTGGCTGCCCTGGATATTCCCGAGGGGCCTTGGTGGACTTGGTCGAAGATTAAGCTCCTCAACCTGCCATTTGCCCCTCCTCCTACACAGAAGGTGGCGGCCAAAGACACAGGAGCCGGAGCTTCCGATGATGCCGGGGTCCCTTAGATATTCTAAGGCCTTTGCTTTCTTCTTTTCTTTGTATTTTTCTTCTTGCAACCTTCTCCTTGTACAAACACCTTCTTCAATAAATTTTCCTTCATAATTTGGTTAAATCTTTTGAGCAATTTTTGTTTCCCAGTTGTCCCGACCACTTTCAGTCAGGGACTTCGGAAAGGTACATTTTGCTCATTTCGTCAGCCAACCTTCGGGTAAACGTTCGTCGTTGGCGAAGTTCCCTTAGGCCAATTTTAGCCTGTCCTCATCGATCGTACTCGATAGGCTTCACCTTTCTTGGGCATATAACCCAATCAACTTTAGAAGGAAAACGTGACTTTTGGGAGTGCATTTTTCAGCTTTGTTCGGTGAGCACTCTCAGATAGAGGAAAACTTTTGTACTTAGAAAAAATTTCTAACTTGTAGAATTTCTCAGCTAAATTCTAAGTATAGAATTTCTTTTAAGGCATCCGAGTGCCATGTATTTTTCAGTTCTCCCCCTTCGGTGTCACCAAGCTTCTATACTCCCTTTTAGACCTCGTTTAGGACCAAGTAAGGCCCTTTCCAGTTTGGCCGAAGTACCCCATGGGACGGTTTTTGGGGTCCAAACTCGGCCTTTCGGGAGACGAGGTCCCCTTTCCTAATTCTTTTGGCCCTAACACGTAGGTTTGCGCTCATGGCCACCCTTTGCTGAAAAGCCTTTCTTCCGAGCTCGGCCACTTCTCTATGTTCGTCAACTAGGTCGAGCTTAGTTCTCAACCTGAGGTCATTTCCTCTTTCATCGAACACTTGTATTCTAACTAACGGCCGTACTACTTCAGTAAGGATAATGGCCTCTGTACTGAAGACAAGTGAGAAAGGTGTCTCCCCCCGTGGCCCCTTGGGGTATTGTCTGATTACTCCACAGTACATTAGGAAGTTCTCCTAGCCACTCTCCCTTTGCTTCCCCTAACCTCTTTTCCAATCCCTCTTTTATAGTTTTGTCGGCTACCTCTACTTGTCCGTTGCTCTAGGGCTGAGCTAGCGGGGTGAAGTGCGTTTTTATTCCGAAGTTGATGACGAATTCTTGGAATCCCTTGTCCATAAACTGGGAACCATTATCGGCCACTGTCACTGTTGGTATGCCAAATTTGCATATCATGTTCTTCCAGATGAACTTTTGTATATCCTTTGCCAAAATAGTTGCCAGGGGCTCTGCCTCCACCCACTTAGTGAAGTAGTTTGCTGATATTACGCAGAACTTCACTCCTCTAGGTGCTGTCGGGAGAGGCCTGATGAGGTTTATGCCCCATACCACAAAGGGGGCTAAGGTGATCTACCGGGGTTATCTACTCCAAAGGCAGCCTTTGGGTGCTGGCGTGTCTTTGGCCATTTTCACACTTCCTAGATGAATTGTCTTGCACCCTTTTTATCGATACATCTCTGTAATGGACTTGCGTTCCCTGGCTGGTATGATTCCTCCTCAATTAGGAAATATCGTCCGGAAAGTCTTTCCACTTTTCGCCGCTTGAAGAAGATTTTCGGGACTCTTTGGTTGTGAGATACCTCTTTGTAGGATCTTTCCACCCTTTATCCGAGGTTACTATACTTAGCGTTGGCATGCTTGGATGGCCCAACACTTTGGTAACCAAATTTGATTGCTTTAGTGGCCTCCCTGCCCTCGGGCCCCCGAAGGACTACTCCAGTGCCCTGATGTTCTGCACTCGAGGTTCCATCGACAAGGAGTTTCCACTCTGGATCTACCTTTGCTCGGTCTTCTTCATTAGTTTCAGCATTTCCTATTTCTGGGATTTTGGCAATGAAGTCTGCCAGTGCCTGGGCTTTTATTGCCCTTTTTAGCTCATATGCGATATCATACTCTCCGAGTTCAATGCACCATTTTGATAATCTTTCCAAATGCTCTACTCTTTTCACAACGTCACGCAGAGGCAGGTTAGTCCGGACAGTGATAGCGTGTCCTTGGCAGTAGGGTCACGACCTTCTGCCTGCGAGTACCAAGGCGTAGATGGCCCCCTGGAAGTAGGGTATCTGACCTCGTTGCCGAGGAGGTGGCAACTTTTCTTTGGGTGAAGAACTCCTTCGATGGGGAGCTCTGGATCATTTTGACCCTGTTTCTCCCGTCGGTTGCGTTCCGAGAGGTATGCTTCCCGTCTAGGACTCGTCTCGCTGACCTCCGCTTCCCGAACTCCTGTGAATTGACGTGGGACTCTTCTCCCGATGAGGTACTGGTGAGAAGGACCCTCAGCCTAGATTTGGCTACAGCCATCTTCGGTCTCACTGCTGCGTCATTTCAGCGACGACGGAGCGTGGGAACTTGCGTAGGAAGCCAACGGTAATGGTCAGAGGATGTTCGTCCTCGAGCAGGGAAGTCCCTGCTGCAGTTGTTCGATTTTCTATTGAACCTCTGGCATGGATGGGGACCTCGGAAGTCCCTTGTCCTTAGAACGCTGAGTTTCAACAACAGCGACCTGGAAGTGATTTCCCACAGACGGCGCTAGATGATGGCCCACAGCATCTTCGTCACGTGATGTTGTGTGCCCGAGAGGCACTTCTGCCATGGGAGAGCGCCCCGTTGAAGGGATTCCTTAGGAGCACCTACCTAAAACAGTCAGAAAACAGGGGTTAGGAGGTCCCCAGAGTCATTTTCCGGGGAGGAGCCTCCGACGCCCATGTCCATGCTTTGGGGGGTAGAGAGGGAGTAGTAAGGACAAAAGGCTCTTGCCTGCCGTGTTTTCTTGAGGGTGGAAAGGGGAGGATCCCCTATTGAGACCATTCCCCTGATATATATAAGAGGGGCTGAGCCCTTCAGATTGTGACACGTGTACGGACGAACACCATCCATACTTCTGGGTGTGGGGGCCCCTAGCCGCCTGCAAGCTCCTTGGGCCACAAGCTGAGGCAAGCGTAGCCCTACATGACAAGACGTAGGCAGTGGCGGCACGTCAGAGTGCATATAAGGGCGGCGTGCAGGGTGTGCGTAATGTCAGAGACTCCTTAATGGCTCCTGCCATACCTCCGAGGTCCCTTTGGTTGATGTCTCACTTTGGAGTGAGGGGCCTTTTCCCGTAGTCATACTGGTACTTCGGGGAATTCCCTAGCTCCGAAGTTACTCCTTCGGGGGGCTTTCTCCTGCAGAAGGTGGCTGGTCCTTCTCCCCCGAAGCTGGTTCGGTTGCCTTGCCTAGGGAGGTGATACGCTAGTTTTTCGAGGTTGGTATTGGCTGGCTGCTGAGATCGTGTACCTCAAGTGTCTGATTCCCTCCTTTCCGGGGTCCTCAGGTGACTAGGGCGATAGCACTTCGGTTATCAAGCCCCATATGGTTGTTAAATGCAATAGAATGTATTTCCCATGTGTAATGGATATATGTGGGATAACTTTGGGGGCCTTTTCCCTTGTGAATGAAGTGTTTGCACACTTATGAAATTTTGTATGGGCAAAATGGTCAGAAAGTGACCAGAATTTTGACTTTGCACTTAAAGTTTTGTACCTCAATGTTTTGTAGGAATATTGGTATGATAATTTTTACCACACCTATAGAACATCTAGTGGTTGAACTGGGATTTGGAATTTCTGAATTTGGAGCCCTGTAGCCCAAGATATTACATTGCAAAGTTGGCTAAGTTACTGTTCCTTTGGTCATAATTTTGTAACCAATAATAGAGCAAAGAAAATAGGGGGCACATGGCTAGAATGATACAATTTATTAGTGGAATTTACAAGTGTAGTGGCTGGTTACTAGAGCTTAACAAGATTGCCTAATGTATGGTAGCCAAGTTTAAGACTTGTACATTTTCCTGCTTTGCTGCCATAGTGTACATGAAATGTGAATATGTGTAGGATGGTTGGGCCAATATGCATCTGTTTACATAGTATCTAAGAGGGCCACTTGAGTATGCACACTAAGGGTAGTGTTCTGATGGCCTACAGAACATTACCAATCCTAGGAGTCTAAATGCATAATTTTGGCACCATAATTGAACTACCCTGGAGTGGGTAATACCATTCTTCCAACATTTGTGCCTACCTACTCCCCTTTTCTATTCTCATTGTTTCTCCCGATCTCTAACCTCAGCTTTCTGCCCATTGGATTTTTTTTTCCTCATCATTTTCTTGTTCTTCATCTCCAAGCTTGCTGGCTTGCTTTTCTCTTATTGGTTCTTTTCCTGGCCTTCATTCTACCGTTTCTTCTTCTTCTTCTTATTCTTCATTAGCAGTAGTGATGCCCATCGGCATCTTCAATGTATGACATAGTGAGACTGGGAGGGACATCCGGTGAGGGAGGAATGCCCGAACAAGAGACTTCCAGGAAGAGATTGCCTGAAACACTCAAAGAATAAAGGTTAGGAGGTCCTTAGAGTATTTTTCCAGGGAGGAGCCTCCGATTCCCAAGTCAGTATTTTGAGAGACTAGAAGTAGTAGTAAGAATATGAAAGATGTATCTTCTTTTTCGAGAGAGCGACGCTTACTGAGGCCCTTTCCCATATATATATATATATAGGAGGGTGTGAATGGATAAATCTGCCTGACGTAACCTGTTCAGATTAGGACATGTATTCAGTTGAATGCACCCCATACCTTTGGGCATGGGGGCCTCTAGCCGGCTGCAGGCTGTTCTGGCCAAAGGTCAAGGCTAGGGTAGGTCTGCGTGATAGGATGTGTGTGGCAACGGCATGTCAGAGCGTGTGTGAGGGTGGCGTGTTGCATATGAGGGCGGCATGTCAGAGGCTCCTTAATTGTTTCTGCTGTACTCCTAAGATCCCTTCAGTAGAAGAGAGCTCTTTGGAACAAAAGGGCTTTCTTCCAAGATCATTTCAGTAATTCGGGAATCCCCTCGCTAGGGGTGGTCTCCTTCAGGGACGTTCTTCCCTGCCGAAAGTGGTGAGTCTTTCTCTTCTGAAGCCGGTTCGATCACCTTACTGAGGGAGGCAATGCATCGTATTCCCGAGGTCGGTACTGTCATTTCCATGGGTGATGATGGATCATCGAGGTCGGATGTTCAAGGGGCTAGACCCTTTTTTCTCTGAAGTCGGTGCTCGCATTCCTTGTGGGTGATGCTCGACTTTTCGAGGGTGATGCTTTGCCCGTGCTTATGGGTTTGAAGGGCGATAGCACTTCAGCTATCACATGCCTCCCCTCGAAAAGTCAAAGTGGGGACTTCGGCTCTAGAATCTTTGGGGGCACCTTACAGGACTCTGAGTAGGACACCGTACAAGGAGACACTTTGCCACCCAAAGGCGTGCCTTCCTAGCCGAGGCGTCATTACTTGCACTCTGGTTAGTCCCTTGGTGTTCTCGGGGTGCGCACTCTCTTTATTTTTACTTTTTCTGTTGCAGATCAGTGGACCGTCATGTCTTGTAACTATGAGTATCAGTTTGGATAGGCATGCCTGGTTTTCGTGGTGTCAGAAAGCGTGTCCTCATTCCACATGTTGGATGACATGTGGCACGTGATGATTGGGGGTAGTGCATCGATTACACCAGCCGCATCTTTTTGCCTTCGAGGGATAATTATGGCGACAATTCGCCTTCGCAGGGTATTTATGACAACGATTCGGTTACCCTTCTTCAGTCTATAGAAACCATCATTCCCCTCATGGCCCTCATTTGCTTTCTTTTACCTCTGTCTTGTTCTCATCTGTCTTCAAGCTCTCCCTTCTCTTTTTGCGGCGGTGGAAGCGGCGAAGCAATTTTCGGCAACCATTTATTACGGCGTCTTCTAAGTCTGACTTCGGTAAATGTTTTGGTGGGTTTATCTTCTAGAGGTCCTTTGGTAGTTTCGGTTTTTATTTTTTCTAATCCTCGAAGCTTTTTCCTTTTTTGCCAAAGTCCTCTGACTCTCTTTTCTGAAGTCATTTTCTTTTGCCGAACATGTCTTCCCCTGTCCCCCTTATGTCCGTCCAACTTATTCCCAAGAGCTGGTAGCCTCTCATATCTTACCCCTGTTGTTCCACTTCGGAAAAATTAGCGAAGTGGACAAAATTCTTTCTTCCCTCCTATGCCACTACCAGGCTGCCCCATCCCAGCCACTTCAGCTTCATGAACAAAGGTGACGAGGTTACCATTTTTCGGGCCCAACTGAAGGCCAGACTTCAGTTTCCTCCGCCAAAGATGATTTGTGACTTTTACCAATTCTATGGCATAGCCGTGAATCAGCTTCTACCCAACTCTTACTATTACTTCAACGCTTTTCTCTGCATGTGTGGGGTTTTCAAGATAGAACCCCACTTCATCTTTTTCATGCAGTACTACAAGCTCTATCCGGTCCCGAAGGGTGGCTTCTATTTCATGCTGCCTCGAGGATCTAGGAGCAAAAAATATATGTTCACCTTCGGTACTAGAGACAGTTGGCGAAGGTGGCAATGAAAGTTCTTCTTCCTAAAGGTGGCGGAGGCATGGTCAGATATGCCGACTAGGTGGGCGCAGGGGAAGCTAGAGACGGATCTTGTTGAACCAAAGAAGTTGCTAACTCTTGAGTTGGCAGCGAGGTTTGAGGACTTCGACAGCTGTATCCAAGCTATCACCAACTGGGATGCCAAGGTCCCACCGTGCTCCTTGTATCCCTTCCCTATTAAGTGGAACCTTATGACCAAGGAGGTTCTTCAAGAGCTGGGGGTGCTCAAGGAGCATAGAACGGAACTCGGCATGCTAGCTCCTGCCGCTGATGGGAAGAAGTCCTGGATGGGGATGCTCCTTCAGGGGGAGCTCTCTTATGAAGCCCATTTTGAGAGTAAGTATCCCTTTGGACTTACACTGATACTTTCCTGCTTTTTCAGAGACAGGCGATCAGTTAGCCACTTTCTACAAATTTTTCTTCCTCGGTCAAGCCGAGAAGGGGGAACAGACGAAGAAAGGGGCCCCGAAGTGGTGAAAGATGTCTGGGGGTGGGCCATCTTCAGCTAAGAAGGCGAAGAAGGACCTCCTTCCCCCACCTCCGGAGGACATCGCGGAGGTCGGAGACCAGCTCGAGGTCCAGGCTGTCTTGCCACCGGAGCTGACCGTTAGCTTCTCTCCCCAGAGTCCTACTACTTCGGCAGAGCTTTTGGGTTCTTTAGCAGGAAGACCTTCTACTGAAGAACTCGAGGAGTGCAGAAGAAGCAAGGGCAAACATGTCCCTGCCGATGTGGAGGAGGTTCAAGAATCCGATGATGACGTCGCTGAGGTGCGCTGGGTTTGTCCCTTAGACATTTTTAGCACTCTCAATCTTATTGATATATGGCTAAGGAACAATGTCCTAATAGAAATATGCCTTGACTTTGTAGAAGAATTGGTGCCCTTGGCATGGATGGTGGAGCATGCCCGGAAGCGGGCCCTTCGAGACTTTCATATCCCGAAGGATAAGGTCCCGAGGGAGGCTTTCTGGTCTTTCTCGGAGGACATGAATTTGTTCTCCAAAGACGGCCAGCAAATGGCTCCCCAAATGGTGAGAGGCGTGCTCAGCCAGGCTACCTTCAAATCCGTGGGTAAAGAGTGTGCGAACGAGGAGATCCTTGCCGTGAGGATGTCCGAACATGCTGCCCAGGTACTCTTTAGACTCTTTATTTATTTATTTATTTTCCAATTTTTATAAGTGTTTGGCTTTCCTTGTGCAACTTTACCAAATGTCCTCCTCCCCCTTTTTTACAGCTTTTGGCGTATAGCGGATAGTTCAGAGCTTGGGCAGCAAAACAGTCTTTCATTTGAACCTGGACCGAAGAGCGTCTGGAGAAGGCAAAGGTGTTATGCACTAATTCGATCATCAAGAATGTCGAGTTGAGCAGAATAGCCAAGGAGAAGGTTGCCAAACTTCGGGAGGAACTTTTGAAGGGCCAGGAGGAGCTCTTGAAGGATTTCTCCCAGAAAATGTCTGACCTTGGCGCGAAGGTCGTTGAGCTCACTTCTGCCAACGAGGCTTATTGAAAGGAGAAGGAAGAAGATTTTGCTATCCTGACGAAGGCCCTCGCCGACAACGCCAATCTTCAGGCTGAGGTTAAGGCCCTGAAGAAGGAGACAAAGAAGAAGAAGAAGATGAAGAAGTTGGAGAAGGAGGTCACCGATTTGCAAAATAAGGTGGAGGACTTGTCTATTGAGAAAGACAAAGCTAATTAGGTGACTAAGGTTGCCTTCCAAGATGGCTTTTGTTTGGCTCGACACCAAGTTTTGGAGAAATATCCAGACGTTGACCTCTCCTTCTTGGCTACCCTGAACATCCCTGAGGGGCCTCACTGGACTTGGTCAAAGATTGAGCTCCTCAACTTACCACTTGCCCTTCCTCTGGCACCGAAGGTCGCGGTAAAGGATGTTGGGGACGGAGCATCTCATGACGCCGGAGTCCCTTGGATGTCTAGGGCTTTACTTTGTCTTCTTCTTTCTTCTTTGTAATCTTCTTCTTGTAATCTCCTTCATCTAATAAGGCCTTCTCAATGACATTTTTCCTTCCTTTAAAATTTGGCTAAGTCCCGAAGCAATAATTTTTGTTTCCAAGGGTTGTCTTCACCACTTTCGGTCTAGGACCCTTGGGAAGATACTTTTTGCTCTTTTTATCGACCGTCTTCGGGAAAACGCTAGCTTTGGTGAATACCTTTTGGCAACGTTTGACCTATTTTCATCAGCCATGTTCGGTCGATGCACCTTTTGGGGAAAATGACCTAATCAACTTCAGAGGAAATGTGTGGTTTTCGCAAATACTTACTTGCACTTTCAGAAAGATTTCTTAGGTGGAGTTATTTTTCTAGAAAATTTTATGTACTTAGAAAAATTTCTAACTGTACAATTTCCTGACAAGATTCTAAGCGTAGAATTTCTTCAAGGCATCCGAATGCCATGTATTCTTCAGTTCTCTACCTTCGATATCGCTGAGTGATACCCACTCCGGGCTAGTCCAGTTATGGTGCCAAAACTGTGCATTTAGAATTGCAGGATTGGTAATGTTTTGTAGGCCATCAAAACACTACCCTTAGTGTGCACACCCAAGTGGCCCTCTTGGGCACTATGTAAATACATGCATATTGGTCCAACCATCACACAGATATTCACATTTCATGCACACCAAGGCAGCAAAGAAGGAAAACACTAGCACAAGTCTTAGTTTTGGCTTCCACACATTAGGCAATCTTGTTAAGTTCTAGTGGCCAGCTACTGCACCTGTAACTTCCACTAATAAACTGTATCATTCTAGCCTCATACCCCCCTGTTTTCTTTGCTCCATTATTAAGTAGAGACTTAGAGCAAACCAAGGAATTTTGTTTTACATCAATAGCCCACCTGTGGACCAAGTTATGGATTTTTTATGTTAGTTACAAAATTCTGACCAAATACTCAGACAATTTTGCAACGACATATATTTGGCTACAAAGATCCAAATCCAGAAATTCCAAATTCCAGTTAAACCTCAATATTTTTTCTATATGTGGTCAAAATTTCATACCAAGATTCATTCTACGCAGGGAGATATTAAACTTTAGGTACATGGTCGAAATTCTGGCAACTTTTGGACCATTTTGCCCATACAATTTTTCCAAACCATGCAAACACTTCATTTGCAAGGGGAAGGCCCTCCAAGGATATCCCATATATGTCCATTACACATAGGAATTACATTCCATTTCTTTTAACAACTTTATGTCACCAAAACAGAATTTACAAGTAAGCAGCCTATCATTCACACTTAGGCAGCTTTGCACCACATCACTAATATAGCCAAAACATCACTCAAATGTTCACATACTTGTCTCATCTTACATACACTACATGTAAATGCATACATGAACTACAATATGGTCTTAACTCAGCCAAATATGCACCCTAGGTTACAGGAGGTCCTGAGACGCAATGGACTCCAAAAACAAGATGCCGGACAGCTGCTGCACAACACAGTAAGTACCACCATTAAAAATACCAAATGTGCTCCTAAAATCCCCAAAATTTCCAGATCATAACTAGACATATGGAAGTTCATGTACCTGAAATTTCAGATCAAAAATCTAAGCACAAAGCTTATTTTGAAGGTGATCTTTCAGCTGGACCTGAAATGACAGAATTGAGGGGAGTAAGTTTCATTGAGAAACTTAGTGAGGGTAACACTTGGTTTCTTAAGGTAATGTGATCCACATTAAAACATGCATCCAAAGAAACTAAAAAAAAAAAACCACAATGCATATATACAAGATATAGCAACCAAATGCAGCAGCCAAACACAAACAACAAACACATGAAATGTGGCAGCAACAATAACCATAGGTTAGTCCATAAAACACATAATAAACATAACCAAATCACTATGGAAGCCCTCCTCAAGCTAATGCTTGGTCTTAGGAGGATTTAAACAGTAGTTAGTACTAACTTTGGGCTCTAGAAACCCTCACTTTACTGCCATCATTGTGCACTTCACACTAGGTCACAAAACCTTGAATAAGTGCACTCCCCTCACTAAGCTTGGTTCATCAAGCCCATGGCTCTCTTCCAAGCTTAGCCCTAGCTCCATGGACATTTTAAAATTTCAGAAAACAGCCCATGAGATCAAGAGAACTCTTACCAAAGTGAGTAGGCCAAATTTGAAGCTTAATCCTTGAAGTATGCAAGAAATAGCCCTAGTTTGCTTCCAATTGCTTCCTTTTGCCTTCAATTTCAGTCAATTGCAAGTTTGAAGGTGTGGTGGCTATGGAGGAAGTATGGCTGTATTGTTGGGCTGGGGGAGGACAAAAATGAGAGAGGGATAAGTGATTTGGCCGCTTAAATGGCCCTAAATGAGCTTAAGGACACCAAAACACACTTAAACAAGCTTAACTTTGCTTTATGTCATTTTCCTTCTCACTAATTATGGTTTATTTGTCTTAAACTCATTGGTACAAATGTGCTGAACATTTTTGACTAATTATCAAGTCATGGCTGCCTGCCCCATGGTGGGATAACCCCAAAATTCCACCCTTAGACTTAAGTCAAAAGCTTGACCACCTTAAGGTTTACACTTGGACATTTAGGTCCTTATTGCCTTTAGTGTTTCCTTTATCCAAAGATGTCTTCCATGAGCAATTTGGTCCTCCAATAGTACTTTCATACCATTTATATCCTTCCCACAACTCTCGAAGTCTCTTTCTTGAGACTTTTGCAATTGAGTACCCGAATTTCCAAAACCTTACAAAAAAGTCCATAGGTTGCTCGACAACAAGCAATCCTTAAGGCTTTTCTTGGGGGCCAGGTTACCAACTTGGAACACTTTTAAGGAGGTTTTGATCATACCTTTTACCCCCCACACTTCAATCACTAAGGTGAGAATTACACAATATAATGGTTTTTCGCCATTATGACACATTTGTAATTCTCCGATTTTGTGAGGTGGTAACACCGAGCTTATAGACTCTTTTCCGAACCTCCTCAAGGACCAAATAAGGCTCTTCCCAGTTTGCCCAAAGTACTCCATGAGATGGTCTTCGGGCTCAAACTCAGCCTTTCGGAGAACGAGGTCTCCCTTTCTAATTCCTTTTTGCCTAACGCGCAAGTTCGCAGCCATAGCCACTCTTTGCTGGAAGGCTTTTCTTCTAAGTTCAGCCACTTCTCTGTGTTCGTGAATTAGGTCGAGCTTAGCTCTTAATCCGAGTTCATTACCTTCTTCGTCGAACACTTGTATCCTGACCGATGGCAGGACTACCTCAATAGGAATAATGGCCTCTGTGCCGAAGACGAGCAAAAAGGCATCTCACCCGTGGCCCTTCAGGGTGTTGTCTGATTGCTCCATAGCACACTAGAAAGTTCCCCTGGCCATTTTCCCTTTGCTTCCCCTAATCTCTTTTTTAGACCATCTTTTATGGTTCTGTTAGATACCTCTACCTGTCCGTTGCTCTGAGGATGAGCTACCGGGGCGGAGTGCATTTTTTTCCCAAGCTCGGTGATGAATTCTTGGAATCCTTTGTCGATAAACTGTGAACCATTGTCGGCCACTATCACCCTCGATATGCCGAATCTACACACAATGTTCTTCCAGATGAATTTTTGTATATCCTTTGCCGAAATTGTTGACAGGGGCTTTGCCTCGACCCATTTAGTGAAGTAATCCATTGCGACCACGCAGAACTTCATTCCTCCAGGTGCAGTCAGGAGTGGCCCAATGAGGTCAACACCCTATACTGCAAAGGGATAGGGGTAGTTAGCTGAGGTTATCAATTCCGAGGGTAACCTCTAGATGCTGGCATGTCTTTGGCAATTATCACATTTTTGGACAAACTACCCACATCCTTTCTTAGGGTAGGCCAGAAGTACGCCTTGTGGAGTATTACTCCTGCCAAGGCGTCAATTCCAATGTGGGAACCACAAGCCCCCTCGTAGACTTCTTCGAGGCTTGTCTTAGTGTCCTCTTCACTGACACACCTTTGTAGTGGACTTGCATACCCCTGTCGGTACAACTCTTCCCTGATTAGCAAATATTGTCCGGAGCGTCTCCACACTTTTGCTGCTTCGTGAGGGTCATCGGGAAGCTCCGAGGTTGTAAGATACCTCTTTATGGGATTTTTCCATCCTTTTTCCGAGGTTGCTATGCTCATTATTGCTATGCTCGGGTGGCTCAGCACTTCAGTGGACTTTCTTGATTTGCCTAGACTATCCGCTTTGTCATTGTCTTGGCGAGGCACATTCTCAATGTGCACTGTGTCGAACTCCTAGATGAGCTTTCATACGAGCTCATGATATTTTTCCAAAGTTGGGTCCTTCGCGGTATAGGCCCCTGCCATCTTTCGGACCACTAGCTGAGAATTACTGTGGGCTTTCAGGTTTCTCATGCCAATTCTTTTAGCAAGGCGTAACTCTGCTATGAGAGCTTCATATTCTTCCACATTCTTGGTGACGTTAAATCCGAATTTGATGGCTTTCATGACCTCTATACCCTCGGGACCCCGAATGATTACTCCAGCTCCCTGGTGCTTGGAGCTGGAGGCCCCATCTATAAACAGAGTCCACTCCGGTTCATTTTTCCCTAGGTCTAGTTGACTTTTTTTGGCAATGGGTACTTCAGCAATGAAATTCGTCAAGGCTTGAGCTTTTATTGCCTTCCCCGGCCCATAGATGATATTGTACTCACCGAGCACTATGCACCACTTGGGAAGCCTGCTCGAGTGGTCTACCCTCTTCATGATATCTCAAAGAGGCAGGTTACTTCGGAAAATAATGCGGTGGCCTTGGAAATATGGATGTAGCCTTATGCAGTAAGGGGTACATGACTTCGGCACCATGCAGAGAGTTGCTCATATAATATACTGGCCATTGCTCCGCCTTCTCTTCCTTCACAAGGACCAAACTTAGTGCCATTTCCGTAATGGCGAGGTATGAGGGGTTCCCCTTTTCGTGGCTGCTGGAGTGTCGGCAGGCAAGTCAGGTAGACCTTAAGCTCTTCCCAATCCTTTTGGAAGTCTTCGTTCCAAGGATGTACATTGCTCCCGAGGTCACCGCCGTTTTTCGCCGCTTTAGTAAGGACCTTGAAGAATGGTCAGCAGCGATCCCCATATCTAGAGATGAATCTGCTGACGGACGTGATTCTCCCTGTGAGTCTTTGCACATCCTTTGTCGTCGTGGGAGTTCGGAATCTCAGTAGGGCATTGACCTTTTCTGGATTGGCATCGATACCTCTTTCCGACACCATAAATCCAAGGAACTTACCGACGTTCACCCCGAACACGCATTTTTCAGGGTTGAGACGGATTCTGAAGATCCTCAGCTGACGAAATGTTTCCTCCAAGTTTGTGATATGACAGCTAGGCAGTTTGCTCTTAACTATCATATCATCGACATAGACATCCACGTTCCTCCCTATTTGGGAGTTGAAGACCCTGTTCATTAACCTAAGGTAAGTGGCTCTTGCATTCTTATGCCCGAAGGGCATTCTGATGTAACAGTATGTACCAACTTCAGTGATGAAGGCGGTTTTTTCCTCATCTTCGGTGTCCATCCTGATTTGGTGATACCCACTGAAGGCGTCGAGGAAACTTAGGAGGCGATACTCGGCGGTTGAGTCCACCAACTGGTTTATTGGCGGTAGTGGATATGAATCTTTAGGGTAAGCATCGTTAACGTTTTAGAAGTCGATGCACATTCGGAGTTTGTCACTCCCTTCCTTTCTAGTGATTACGATGTTACTAAGCCATTCAGGGTTTTTGACTTCCTTTATTATGCCGGTCTCCATTAACCATTGGACTTCGGATTTTACAAAGCTGTTCTTTTGTGCCGAAAAGTTTCTTTTCTTTTGCCGCACGGGCTTCGCATCGGGGCGTACCTAGACTATGCTAAATTATGCAAGGGTCCACCCTAGGCATGTCCTTCGGCGAGTAGGCAAACAGATCTTTGTCCATTAATAGAAAATATACAAGTTTTTCCTTGTCACCTTTGGCAACTTTTTTCCCTATTTGGGTACTTTGGCCTGGGACAAGTTCTATGTCTTCTATCTCTATTATCTCGGGGTCTTCTATTTCTTCCTTCTTTTCCTCTCCTGCGAGTGTGGACTTTGCTCCCGTAATCTGTGTGCAGCTCTTCACTGGGGCCTTTCTTGCTTTGACAAACACCTTTCTCACTTCCCCTTGGTCGATGAAGATCTCAGCATCTCCATCCTTTGTGGCGAAGGTGACAGTCAGGTATTTCACATCTGGTCGGATGTGAAGGTTTCCTTGCATCTGTCTTCCAAGGATGGCATTATACGATGAAGGGACATCTATGACAATGAACCTTGTCATTGTAGAGCCAAAGAGCTCATCCTTGTTCTGTAGTGAAGTTCCTGTTAACATCAGGGGAAGGTCAATCCATCCAAGGACCGGGAGTTTGAACGGACCTACTTCAAAAGTAGGAGAGGTGACGGGACTGTGATCGCCCTTGGGATACCCAAACTCGGCAGCAGATGGGAGAACAAGACGTCAGCATTAAAACCATCGTCAAGGATACTCTCTTGATGTCCCAACTCCATATCCTTGCTATGACCAGAAGGGGGTCGTCATGAGGGAATATTATGGTAGATCCATCTTTTCGAATAAGCTTTTTTGATGGGTTACTGTATTCCATCACCGAGATCTCCCTGGCTTTTCTTTTCCTTTCTGTCGAGGATAGTCTTGTGGTGATTGTCTGTATTATTCCTGCCAGAGGTGGTGAATGTCTTCTGGGACTTCGGTTCCGGTGTCTGTTGGAGTCATATTCCTCGTCATCTCCTTTCCTTTATTCTTCCCTCCTCCCCTTTGGGGAGGGCATCCGCAGGTAACGTCAAAGTTGGCCCTGCTTTATCAGGAACTCTATGTACTTCCTCAGTTGGAAGCAATCCTCGGTATCATGCCCATGATCCCGATGGAACTGGCAAAACTTTTTCATGTTCTTTTTGTTGTCCGAGGTCATGGCCTTCGGTCGTTGAATCTGAGTTCCCTGCCTTTCCATGGCCATGAGAATGTTTGTCCTTGTGGTGTTTAAGGGAGTAAAATTTAACGGCTTATTCCTTCTAAGCTTCGGAGGTCGACCCCCTGATTCGGTTGGGTAGCGAGGTTCTACACTTGACCCCTCGGTACGGACGTGGTCCAGCTTTGGGCCTCCCATCCTTAGCTCTTCAGCAGTCATATGTTGCTCCGCCCTTCGGTAAAATTCACCGAAGGTGTCTGACGGGTCCTTCGAGAATTCGTAGAACAACTATGAGTCTCTCCGAAGTCCCCATATCATGGCGAGGATACGTATCTCCGGCCTGAAGTCTAGCACGCTTAGGGCTTCTCGATTAAACCTTTCAACATAGTCGCGAATAGTTTCTCCATTCTTCTGTGCTATGTCGAACATTTGAACTGGAATCTTCACCGTCGGTCTCCTTCCAATGAATTGCTGTGAGAAAGCGGTAGACAACTTTTGAAATCCCACAATGGTTCTGGGGGCTAACGAGTTGTACCATGTCGTTGCCAGTCCAGAGAGGGTGACCTCGAAGCATTTGTACAAGGTGGTGTCATCGGCACCGTGCAGCACCATGCTGCGCCTATATTTGGTTAAGCGAGCCTAGGGGTCACTTCTGCCATCGTAGGTTTCCAAAAGAGGTACCCGAAAGTCACTCAGCATAGGTGCTTCCACTAATGTACGGGTAAACGGCGATTCGTATTCGTTGAAGGTTTCTGACAACCTAGACCAAACGGGTTTCTGAGCTACTTGTCTTTCCACCCTCTCTAACCTCTTTAGGATTTTTTCCATGAGGAGTGTCGCGCTGGGCTCTTCTTCTTGCTGGCCGGCGGACTCCAGTAGTGGAGAGTGACACCTCCTTTTTGGACAAAAAGTTCGGCGCTGAGGGGATTGCGATTTCTCTTCTGGTGAAGAACTACTTCGGTTGGGAGTCCTAGGCCGTTTGGACCCCATTTCTCCCATAGGTCAAACCCCGGGGGGCACATTTTCCATCGAGGACTCATCACGTTTGTCCCCGGTTCCCGAACTCCGGTGAGTTGACTTCGGGCTTCTATCCCGATGAAGTGCTGGTGAAAGGGGCCTTCGGTCCGGAGGCGTCTGTGGCCAACTTCAGTCTAGTTGCTGCATCATTTCAGCTACAACGGAGCGCTAAAAATCACACAGGAAGCTCATGGTAACGGTTAGAGGACGCTCGTCCTCCAACAAGGAAGTCCTTGCGGCAGGTTGCTCAGTTGCCGGTTGAACCTCTGGCGCGGAAAGGGACTTCAGAAGCCCTTTATCCTTATAATGCCAAGTCTCAACGACAGCCACCTGGGAGTGGGTTCCCACAGACGGCGCCAGATGATGCCCATCGACATCTTCACTATATGACATAATGAGACTAGGAAGGACTTCTGGTGAGGGAGGAACGCCCGAACTAGAGACTTCCGGGAAGAGATTGCCTGAAACACTCAAAGAACAAAGGTTATAAGGTCCTCGGAGTATTTTTTTGGGGGGGAGCCTCCGATGCCCAAGTCAGTATTTTGAGAGACTGGAAGTAGCAGTAAGAATATGAAATATGTATCTTTTTTTTTTAGAAATCGCCTTTTACTGAGGCCTTTTCCCATATATATATATAGGAGGGTGTGAATGGATAAATCTGCCTGACGTAACCCGCTTAGATTATGACACTTATTCGGTAGGATGCAACTCGTACCTTTGAGCATGGGGGCCTCTAGCTGGCTGCAGGCCGTTCTGGCCAAAGGTCAAGGCCAGGGCAGGTCTGCATGACAAGACATGTGCGGCGACGGCGTGTCAAAGCGTGTATGAGGGCAGCGTGTTGCATACAAGGGCGGCATGTCAGAGGCTCCTTGATTGTTTTTGCTATACTCCTAAGATCCCTTCAGTAGAAGAGAGCTTTTCAAAATAGAAGGGCTTTCTTCTGAGATCATTTTAGTAATTCGGGAATCCCCTCGCCAAGGGTGGTCCCCTTTAGGGACGTTCTTCCCAGCCGAAGGTGGTGAGTCTTTCTCTTTCGTAGCTAGTTTGATCTGCTTACCGAGGATGGCGATGCACCGTATTCTCGAGGTCGGTACTGTCGTTTCCAGGGGTGATGATGGATCACCGAGGTCTGATGTTCAAGGGGCCAGACCCCCTTTTTTCTGACGTCGGTGATCGCATTCCTTGTAGGTGACGCTCGACTTTCCGAGTGTGGTACTTTGCCCGAGCTTATGGGTTTGAAGGGCAATAGCACTTCGGCTATCAAGTAATGCCTCTAGGTGACTGTGTTAGTGTTGTGCCCAAAAGCCAGTCATGAAATGATTGTATTTTTTGAACATTAAGTCATGATATTTTATTAAGGCATTAATCCAGCAATTATGTTTACTGTTTTATTTCTGCGTAATGCCATAAACATAAATGTAACCCTAGAATAATGATATTCTCAAACGTCCCTAGTCTAGTATTATTGTGGAGTAGGTTGCAATAATGCATAACGACTAGCATATGTGGAGACAAATATGAGATATGTAGTCTACATATGGGTACAAGTTGGAGAACTTGTGTGCTGGACCGACCCGCCATGAGAACACTACATGTATCGTTATATGAGTGTCATAACTGATTCTCATAGTGATCATGGTATATGTAGTCCTTTGACCTAAGATCATCAAGGTTCCCTACATGTAAGTCACATACTTTCATACTTTCCTTTGTTGCTCATAATTGAGTGAACTTGAAGGAGGTCATTGGGCATGTCACATATCATGCAGAGGGATTTGTATAATCAAGATGGGATTTATCCCTCCTATGTAATGGGAGTGATATCTTCGGGCCCCTTGATAGAGTGAGACTTAAAGAATGCATGGCCATGCTCGGATGAGTTGATATACGATATCAATGTCATCAGTTTAAGTTGGTCTACTCGGTAACCAAGAAACCAAATATTGGGTTATACAAGAGTGACACATTCCATGTCTCGTGCTTAGTCTTGATATCTTGGACAAAGGAACAATAGCATATATCAGTGATGATCATAAAGGTTTAATCAAATCATTGACAATCTTGTCACTTGGGTAGCAATGATGTGTTGCTAGACACCGCTCATTGCTTATGATCATAAATGTTATTTATGATCATTGCCAAAGTGGTAAGAGCCTATTGGGTTACACACATAGAGCTTTTTGGATCATTAGAGTGCATGGGCTAACAATTTGGGTTTTGGTTCCACAATATTTTCGCATTAATAATTGCCCTAATAGTTGATCCATTATTAAGCCCGAAGTTAAAGCCTAAATGGATTAGGGCTTTGAAACCCATTAGGCCTGGAAGTTGAGTCTCACTATAAATACAACTTTTAGTGAGAAATTCGCAGGTTTCCTTACCCTAGCCTCCCAAAAGGATAGCCGCACCCTTCTCTTGCAATTCCTTGGAGGACGCAAGCTAGCACTGCGAGTGCAAGAGAAATGCATATGCTGGGACATGGTTAAAGCGTGGTGATCCCGAGAGGCTCGTGTGGATACCATAGAGAGCTTGAACACATCAACTGTTCAGGTTTTGTGATTCGACTCTACAGTTGAGTGAGAGATCTCAACTGAAAATTAGGTATGAAAATTTTCTAACACCCGATTTACCCCGTTTCACTTGGATCCTATAGGGTTTCGGTTAAATTCCACTGTGCTGTTTGGCTCCCAAAACCCAACAGACTGGGCTTCGCCCAGAGTAAGAGCTTGCATAAATACTACAAGCTAAGCATGTGTAGCCTGCATTATTACCATCATATGTTCCATCCTGTGTTGACCCTGTGCACTAGGTTCAGGCTCTATGGCCTTGTTAGGAGGTCCTATCCTACTTTCAGCTACCTCCTCATTTTCAGGCTATTTATCATGTAACTGATTAGCCCAAGAATTAATTTGGTTTTTCATTTCTTTATTATTGCCTCCAGCCATTTATTCATCTAAAGCATAAGAATGGTTGTGTATTATAGTGGGAATTAGCCTAGCAGACCTTTAAGGCCCTATACATCCTTAAGCTTTGATACCAACTTTGTCAGGATAGAATTCATCTCCACCATAAACCTTTCTTGGAGGTTTAGTTGCTTAACTAACATATGGTTGATTAGGTCATGACTCCTAGGATTCTTAACCCCAATTTCGGCGGGACTTAGCTGAGAGTGAGGGATTAATATGTTTAGCTACAACTTTAACACATTAGGTTATCAGTTTGATATGTTAAGTTGCTACTTTAACACAATATGTTATCAGTTTAATATGTTATTCTAGTGAATGCACTTACTTAGCCATTCTTATTACTTTTGTTTTAATGCATATGGGGTGCATGAGCAAAGGTGGGTTTGTAAGAGTGTGCCTTAAGGGCTTACCTTGGAATGCTAAGTGTGTAGGCAGGGCATGCTCAAGCCTTAAGCGCTAAGGCACCTAGGAGGCCTACTGGGGCATGTGTGTATATTTGAGTTATAGTCGTGTGTGTCTTGGTGTCTTTAGAAGGCTTACTTAAAGCCTACTTGGTGCATTTGCCATGTAAGTTCGTACACACAACCAAGCATACATACATCCACACGTACCAGTTTGCTTGGTTACAAACCATGCATGCACTTTTCTTATCCTACCGTACTTAATGCCTTAAGGCTTACTCCAGCCCATTATGTACATACAAGGCACAGGCCATCTTCTGCTCTAAGTCCCCTTTCCATTAGTTACATATAGATATTTATAGATCAAAATTGGGTAGATAAGGATTATATGGCCCAAGATTACACACAACAAAAGTTTAGTTCACTAGATGTCATGTATGGTACATGGCATAGCTAAACCTGTCTCTAAGCCCACTGTCACTTTAACCTTCACTTTTACCTGACACTTAGGCCATAGTTGCCTTATTATTCTCCTAGCTCTAACATATACCAAGAAGGGTCCCAATGTAGTAAGTCCCATTGCAGCCATTAAGGCCTACAAACCAACACACATAACACAACCATTAGTTCAATCTTATGAACTATTCCATGCTTCGTTTTCAAAAGCCATGAGTCCAAAGCATACCTCTTTGGACATAAACCTCTCTAGGAGGTTCCTTAGGCCTTTAGTCTTGCACTTCTTTACTTGAAATGGGCAAAAGAAGGCATGAGTACATAGGTATTCAATAAGAACCCAATTCGGTACCTAGTGCCTTCATAATTTTTATAACATTTCTATACATATAAACCTCTAATATTGCTTAAGAACCTGCAACCAAAGACAAGGAGGACATGAAAAGTAGTATAAACAAGACAATGCAAGATACTTGTCTATACAAATCAAGGGTTAGCACATGCATACAACCAAAGAAGCACACAAACACACACTCCACATACACACGGTTTTCCTTAATATAGTAAGCATGAATTTTCTTTCAATTTCTTCAAATGATCACTTTGATTAGATTCAATTAACATAGAGCTCTAGGTGATTGATCAAGCTTGGCTATACATCAAAAAAAATTTGATGCTTGCTGATAGCAAACTAGCTAGCTTACCATAGTACTCAATGCACATATAGACCATTACATAGCTTCTAGGTTCTTTTGGCCTTGGCCATCCCTTAGGGCAGATCTTTCCCCTTTAGAAGACAAGAGAAGAAGCTTGATATAGGTCCTTACCTAGCTTGGAATTAATGGCAAAGAAGCAAGAAATCCTTTATTTATCATAGGCACCATCATGAGTTCACGCAAAAGCCTTCATGCTTGGCTTCTTCATTCTTTAGCTCAAGTTTCTTTTTTATGGTATGAGTATGCATTGCTATAGATTTGGCCAGGTTGTAGAGGTCAAGACTATAGCAAGAAATAGCTAATAAGCTACCTTAACTCAAGCCTTAGTAAAGCGGTGCAACAATTTGGGTCGAATGGCCTTGGCGGCCAAGGACTTTGACTAGTTGCCATGCCCAACATAACCCTTAGCCTATTCAAGAGATTTAGAACCCTAAACAAAAGATTTTAACCTTTAATTATACTAGTCAGGTTTAGTCCTGTAACTTGATTCTTAAGTATGTGATTATGGGCTTAGGCTCTTTAGGCACAGTTAGGACATAAGGGAGGGGCATTGGGGTGTGCCTGGACACTGCCAAGACACATGGGCTTGTACCCAGGATACTTACAAGGCATAAATTTGTTAATAAGTCATTACATGCTCTCTGAAACAAGCAAGTACCAAAATGGGTATTTTGTTCAACTCTTCTCAACATCAATCCATCAAAAGCTTACATGCATCGCAACCAAAACACCAATCCAAGTTTTACATGCACATGTCTTACACACTCACAAAAGTTTTGGTGGGCATTCGTCACACTAGTGCACTTAATGCCCGAAACCATACATCCACAGGCTAGTGCACTCAAAAGTGCATATACTTATCCATGTGCACTTAACTTTATTAGATAGGATTCAAGCACAACATAAGCATGCACATATCCTTCATTTTCACATATTTCTCAGTAAGCCTACCTTGAACCACCTAAATGCACACTATGTCTGATAAGACAAATATATTCACAATTGAACATTAATACACTAGCACATGAACATTTTCACACTAGTACGTAAAGATCTCCAATTCTTCATAACTTGGTCACACAACATATATAGGCATCCAACACCCATAGGTTTAACTTACACACACATGGATCCTAATGAGCCTACCATAGGCCAACATCCATACTTACACAACAAAACTTAAGCACCATATGTGCACAAGTATCCAAAACAAGTACATAGAACTTAGTAAGCCTACCAAGAACATCAAAATATACTACAACCCGAATGTGCACACATACATCCCATTACACTTAAGCATACCTGAAAGTGATCATTACTAACTGAAACATGATTATAATCTCTAAACCAAGACCAACCACCATACATATAATGAACAAAGCAAGCCACAACATGTATGCCATAGTACACATCCCACCTCACTAGACTTTGTTCCAATAACTCTAGACACACAAAGCTTGCAAGAATGAAGTTCACACACATTAGATTGATTCACAAGCAACCTATAACACTTGGAATATTAAGCAAAAGCATACACTAACATAATACCTTCACTAACCTGAAAGAGTATATGATACTTTTAACTTGCTTGCTTCCCAAGACATCCTTTTCTTACACAAAGAAAGTAGGGAAATGAGTTATACAACTTGGTAATGACCTATCATGGCCTCCAAGGCCGAAACATAGGTTAAGCATTAAGCTTAACCAAAACAATCTCCAAGTACCTATAAACAAAGACAACAAAACAGAACAAAATACATGTATATACATAACAAATAATCAAAATAAAAAGGGTTAGCATGAACAAACAAGCATAAAAGCATGATACATAATCACATAGATTTGGTTAACTTTCCAACAATTTCTATCAAATTTGAGAGCTCCCTAGCTTAGGAATTGAGTTAGCCCTCTGAATTCCTTGCCCTAATGCTTGCCAACATAGCTAATTAGCATTAATTTCATAGTTCTATAACAACCCTAGTCTTCCTAGGCCAAAATTACCATCGCCTAAGCATAGATAATTCACTAACACAACATAGTCCAACTATGATTAGCTTAGTGAATTCATAATTCCTTACCTTCACTTATAACCCTTAATGGCTGAAGTTCATAAGCTTGAGTTGTGCCTTTCCTTGCTCTTTGTTGCGAGAATTTGTCTTCTTAGCTCAAATGGTGCATAAATCCACCAAGACCCATAAGAAAACCTCCTTAATTAGCTTCAATTGCACTTGAAATCTCATAAACTCAATAAGAAAATGTATTGAAGCCTTCATCCATGGAGGTTACAACCAGCCAAGCTAGAAGAAAGGTTAGTGGAAGGTTAGTAGAGACATGCCTTAGCCAAAAAGAAAAAGTGTCCTAAGAATTGGCTTAATCCTAGCTTAAATAGCCATGAAACTTGCATGAATCACTTGAGTCCCCACATAAATGATTCTTTCATTTAAACTTGTGATAGACTTGTAATTTAGGCCTTCACCTTTACAAATCATCATTTGTATCTTCATTTTTCTCAACCAAGTTATGTTTAAGTTCGAAAGTGTCCAACACTCAACATACACAAAATCTTTATTCAAAATATCATCTTCCAAGTGCAATAAGCCCAAGTTCTAGGTTACCCATCTTCACAAGACCTTAATACACATAAGCCATGGCTTATTCACTTAAAAATTTAGGGGCATTACACTAGTCCTTGGCTTAACTTGCTCCAAGTTATTTGAATCATTTTTCATATCATATCTACCTTCTTAGCTTTTAAAGCGACACATTTTGAGCACCCACTTTATGCATTAGTTCTGCCATTTAGGCCCTCCAATTTTCATTTGAACGTAGGTGCACTTTAAGTGCATTCCAGAGCTCTTTAGTGTACTCTTGAGTGTTATCCATGTCTTTGATGCATTTTGCACCTTTTCCTTGGTTTACCTTATAGCCTTTATTCACAATTTATTGTTAGGTATCAGCCTTATACAACTCCTCTCATTGTCTTTGGCTTGAAGGCCTAAAAAATGAACATAGCTACATTCAAGGGTGTGCCCAAGAGTCAATTGGTGCCTCTCCTTGGTGCTCCCTTAGTGCTCTTAAATTTTTAGGCATAATTTCCCCAAGTTATGGGAGCTCACTGTAGGGTTTTGGGAGGCAAACAAGTGCAGTAGAAGATAACCGAAACCCTCCAGGATCCAAGTGAAATGGGGTAAATCGGGTGTTAAAAATTTTTATACCTAGTCGGTTGAGATCTTTCACCCAACTGTTGAGTCAAATCATAAACTTGAACAGTTGCTATGTTCAAGCTCTCTATGGTATCCAGACGAGCCTCTCGAGATTACCATGCGCCAACCACATCCTGGCAGATGCATTCCTCCTACACCCGCAGTGCTAGCTTCTGTCCTCCAAGGAATGGTAAGAGAAAAGTGTGGCTGGAACTTTTCAAAACCCTTCTAATTTCGCCCTTATGGAGGCTACGTGAAGAGCTGTGAAATATTCACTATATGATGTATATATAACAAGACTCAACTCCCGAGCCTAATGGGTTTCAAAATGCTAAACTAATTAGGTTTAATTTTGGGTTTTGTTAATCGTTGTACCTGTGGGCCAATTATTAATAAAAAATTAGGCCCATGCACTCAAATAATCTGATTGGCTCTATGTGTGAGACCTAATAGGCTCATACCATGTTGGTAGTTATCATAAATAACATAGGATCATAAACATTGAGCGGTGTCTAGCAACACCTCTATGTTGCCCAAGTCACAAGATAGTTGGTGATTCGACTAAACCTTTATGATCATTATCCATATATGCCATTGTCCTTTTGTCCAAGATATCAAGACTAAGCATGATACATGGAGTGTGTCACTCTCGCATAGCCCAATCTATGGTTTCTTGATTACCAAGTACACTAACTTAAACTGATGACATTGATATCGTATATCAACTTATACAAGCATGGCTACGCAATTTTTTAGTCTCACTTTATCAAGGGGCCCGAAGATATCACTCCCATTACATAGGAGGGACAAACCCCATCTTGATCATACAAAACCTTTTGCATGATATGTGACATACCCAAAGACAACCTTCATGTTCACTCAGTTATAAGCAACAAAAGAAAGTATCAAAGTATGTGACTCACATGTAGGGAACCTTGATGACCTTAGGTCAAAGGACTACATATACCATGATCACTATGAGAATCACTTTTGACACTCATATAAGGATCCACGTAGTGTTCTCATGGTGGGTCGGTCCAGTACATAAGTTTTCCAACTTGTACCTATATGTAGACTACATATCTTATATTAGTCTTCACATATGCTAGTCTTTATGTATTACTGTAACCCACTCCACAATAATACTATACCAGGGATGTTTAAGAATACTATTATTCTATGGTTATAGTTACGTTTAATTATGTCACACAGAAATAATACAACAAACACAATTACTGGATTAATGCCTTAATAAAATATCATGACTAAATATGCAAAATACAATCATCTCATGATTGGCTTATAGGCACAACACTAACATTCTCCCACTTGCACTAATGCCAATCATCTATGTATCTAATGCCAATCATCTATGTATCTAATGCCAATGGATTTAGAATGACTATCATGCTTTTGCTGTTTGAGGGGTTTCATCAGTGGATCACAAATCTTGGTGTCTGTTGAGGTCCTGCAGATCTTCACATCACCCCTTTTGATGATCTTCTTAAAGAGACGATAACATCAAAGTATGTGTTTGGATCACTAGTGAGATGAAGGTTCCTTAGCTTATGTGATTGCTCCATTATTGTCACAATAGAGCTCTATCAGGTCAATAATGCTTGGAACCATTCCAAGTTCTGTGATAAACTTCTTGATCCAAATAGCCTCCTTCGCATCATCAGAGGCAGCAATGTACTCATATTCTATTGTAGAGTCGGCTACTGTCTCTTACTTTGAACTCATCTAGCTCACAGCACAACCATCAATGAAAAACACAACCAGATTCTGACCTAAAATCAACTTTTTTGGATTGGAACTAGCATCGGTGTAACCCCTTACAACATGCTTATCTTTGCCTCCAAATACCAAGAATGCATCCTTAGTCCTTTGTAAGTACTTAAGGATGTTCTTAACAGCTGTCCAGTGACTTTCACTAGGGTTTGATCAGTACTTGCTCATCATACTCAACGCATGTGAGACATCGAGACAAGTACATATCATGGCATACATGATAGATCCAATTACTGATGCATATGGAATCTTACTCATGCACTCTCTTTCCTCAGGTGTACTTGGACATTGTGATCTATAAAGACATGGGCAAGAATCCTTTCTCATAGTCTTGCATGCTAAACCACTTTAGCACCTTGTCAATTTCTGTACTTTGACTTTGGCCGAGTAGCTTTTTAGATCTATCTCTATAGATCCTAATGCCTAACACATAGGCTACTTCACCTGAGTCCTTTATAGAGAAACAATTCCCTAGCCAAGTCTTCATAGACTATTGCTAGGGAATGTCATTCCTGATGAGTAGTATGTCATCTACATTCAACAATAAGAAGACAATAGTGCTCCCACTAACCTTCTTGTAAACACAAGGTTCATCTTCATTTTTGATGAAACCAAACTCTTTGATTGCTTCATCAAAATGAAGATTCCAACTCTGAGAAGCTTGCTTCAATTCATAAATGCACCTTCACAACTTGAACACTTTATTGGCATTCCTTAGAGTGACAAAACCCTTAGGCTGTGTCATGTATACATCCTTAAGAAGCTTTCCATTAAGTAACATAGTTTTGACATCCATTTGTTATATTTTATAATCATAGTGTGCAGCAATAGCCAATAAAATTTGGAAGGATTTACACACGGCAACTGGTGAAAAAGCCTCATCATAGTCAATACCATGAATTTGCTTGAAACCTTTTGCAACTGAACATCGTTTAAAGGTAATCACATTACCATCCAAGTCAGTTTTCTTCTTGGAAACCAATTTGCACCTTATAGGTTTTACCCCTTCAAGTGGATCAACCCAAGTCCACACTTGGTTTTCATACATGGATTCCATCTCACACTTCATGGCCTCTAGCCACTTCTCAAAATTTGGTCCCAACACAGCTTCTTGGAAGCTTTTGGGCTCATCCTGATCCATGAGCATCACATCACTAGTGTGAGTCATGAGAAATCCATATGTCTCGGGCTCATGCTAAATCCTACTAGACATACGTGGGCTCTATGCTATAGGACTAGACTCTTGAACAATAAAATCTTGTGGTGTCTGCTCAGGTTCCATTTTAGGTTTGATGTGCCCTTGTTGTTCTTGAATTTCTTCAAGTTCTACTTGCCTCCCACTAGTTCTTTTGGAGATAAACTCTTTCACTAGAAAAACACCAGTTCGAGCAAGAAACACTTTCTGCTGGGATGGATTATGGAAAAGTAACCCTTTGGTTCTTTGGGATACCCAACAAAAAGACATTTAAGAGATTTAGACCCTAGCTTGTTAGAGGATTGATGTTTGACAAAAGCCTCACAGCCCCGAATTTTCATAAAAGATAGACTGGGATGACTTTTACTAAATATCTTATATAGTGTCTTTTCATCTAATTTAGATGGAACTCGGTTTAGTGTGAAAGTGATCATCTTTAGAGCATGTCCCCAAAAGGTGTTTGGAAGGTCAGCTTGACTCATCATAGATCGAACCATATATAATAGAGTTTGATTTCTTCTTTCAGATACACTATTCCATCGAGGTATACCAGGTGGAGTGAGTTGTGATACTATACCACACTCCTTTAGATAATCAAGGAATTCACGGTCCAAGTATTCTCCACCTTGATCTAATCAAAGTACTTTAATACTCTTCCTGAGTTGATTATGTACTTCATTATGGAATTCTTTGAACCTTTCAAAGGATTAGGTGTTGTGTTTCATAAGATACACATAGCCATATCTACTGAAGTCATCAGTATATGTAATGAAGGATTGAAAGCCTCCTCTAGTGTGTGTAGATGTAGGGCCACATACATCATTATGTATGAGTCCTAGTAAGTCATTAGCCTTTTCACTTTGCCTAGTGAAAAGGGTTTTGGTCATCTTGCCCAATAAACATGACTCGCATGTGTCGTATGATTCAAAATCAAATGAGTCCAAGAGTCCATCCTTATGAAGCTTGGATATGCGGGTTTCATTTAAATGGCCTAAACAATAGTGCTAGAGATAGGTTAGGCTTGAATCATTCAATCTGACCTTCTTGGTATTCACATTATAGATTGGATTTTTGAGTTCTAGAACATACAAACCATAGCTAAGTTGAGCACTACCATAAATTATGTCATTTAATTAAAGAGAACAACATAAGTCCTTTATTATAAATGAAAAAACTTTATTGTCCAAGCAAGAAATAGAAATCAAATTTCTACTAATAGTAGGCACAAAGTAGCACTTGTCTAATTCTAAAACCAATCCATAAGGCAAAGAGTGAACATAAGTTCCTACGGCTAACGCAGCAACTTTTGCTCCATTTCCAACATATAGTCCACTTCACCTTGGGCCAATCTTCTACTCCTAGTTAAATTTTGCACGTTTGTACAAATGTGAGTTCCAAATCTAGTATCCAATACCCAAGATGAGGAAGTAGGAAAGTTACCCTCTATAACAAAAATACCTAAAGTGGAAGTCTTACTTGCCTTTTCCTTACGAAGTTCTCCAAGATAGAGCTTGTAGTTGTGCTTCCAGTGTCTAGGTTGCTTACAATGGAAGAACTCCCCTTCCTTAGGCACACCCCCAGATTGTTACCCACCCCAATGTAGTCCAATTATGGCACCAAAATTTTGCATTTAGACTCCCAGGATTGGTAATGTTTTGTAGGCCATCAGAACACTACCCTTAGCCTGCACACCGAAGTGGATCTCTTGGGGACTATCTAAACACATGCATATTGGTCCAACCAACACACATATATTCAAATTTCATGCACACCATGGCAGCAAGGAAGGAAAACACTAGCACAACCCTTAATCTTGGCTCCCACACATTAGGCAATCTTGTTAAGTTCTAGTGACTAGCCACTGCACCTGTAACTTCCACTAATAAACTGTATCACTCTATCATGTACCTCATTGTTTCCTCTATTCCATTATCAATTAGAGAGTTAGAGAAAACCAAGGAATTTTTTTCTTACATCAATAGCCCACCTATCGACCAAGTTATGGATTTTTTAAGTTGGTTACAAAATTCTGACCAAATGAACAGTAACTTAGCCAAATTTGTAACATAATATCTTTCGCTACAGGGATTCAAATTTAGAAATTCTAAATTCTATTTGAACCTATAGAAGTTCTCTAGGTTTGATGAAAATTTCATTCAAAAATTCTTTCTACACAGGAAGATATAGAACTTTAAGTACAGAGTAAAAATTCTTGTCCCTTTATGACCATTTTGCTCATACAAAATTTCATATGTGTGCAAACACTTCATTCACAAGGTGAAAGCCCTTCAAGGATACCCCATATATATCCATTACACATAGGAAATACATTACCTTGCATTTAACAATCATATGTGGCTAAAACAGAATTTACAAGTAAGCAGCCCATCATTCACCATTAGGGAGCTTTGCACCACATCACTTACACAGCCAAAACATTTCTCAAATGTTCACATACTTGTCTCATTTTACATACACTACATGTACATGCATAATGAACTACAAAATTGTCTTAACTCAGCTCAATATGCACCCTAGGTTATAGAAGTGCCTGGGATACAATGGACTCCAAAACAGGATGCTAGACAACTGTAGCACAACACAATAAGTACCATCACTAAAAATACCAAATGTGCTCCTAAAATCAACAAACTTTCCAGACCACAACTAGACATATGGAAGTTAAAGTACCAAAAAATTTAGGGAAAATTCAAACCATTAATTTTAGTTTGAAGGTGATCTTTCAGCTAGACCTGAAATGACAAAATTGAGGCGAGTAAGTTTCATTGATAAATTTAGTAAGGGTAACACTTGGATTCAAAAGGCAATGTGACAATTATTAAAACCTACATCCAAAGACACTAAAACCCAAAAGCACAATGCATATATACAATATATAGCAACCAAATGCAGCAGCCATTCACAACCAACAAACACATGAAATGTGGCAGCAACATAAACCATAGGTTAGTCCATAAACCACATAATAAAGATAATCAAATCACTATGGAAGCCCTCCTCAAGCTAATGCTTGGTCTTTAAAGAATTTTAACACTAATTAGCACTAACTTTAGGCTCTATAAACCCTTCAATTCATTACCATCACTGTGCACTTTACACTAGGTCATAAAACCTTCAATAAGTGCACTACATTTACTAAGCTTAGCTCATCAGGCTCATGGCTCCCTTTCAAGCTTAGCCTTAGCTCCATGGTTGCTTGAAAATATAGAAAACAACCCATGAGAGCAAGAGAACCCTTACCTTGATGGGTTTGCTGAAATTGGAGCTTGATCCTAGGTGTACTCAGGCAATAGCACCAAATAGCTTCTAATTGTGCTTCCTTGACTTCAATTGGAAGTAGTTTTGACTTTGAAGGTACGGTGGCTATGGTGGAAGTGTAGAGGGGAGGGTTGGCTTCCTTTTTGCTGGTGGAGGCCAAAATTTAGGAGATAAGGAAAAGAATGGAGACTTATGTTATCTTAAGTGCACTAAACACAGTTAACAAGCTTAACCAAGCTTTATCTCATTTTCCTTGCTACAAGACCATGGTTTCTTTAGCTTAATATCTTGGCCCACATTTGAATTTATTATCCCATGCCATAGCAGCCCCTCCTTATGTGGGATAAGCCCCAAAAAATTCCATTTGACTTCAGTCATAAGCATGGACAACCAAAGGCACACAATAGGACACTTATGTCCTTAAAGCCTTTTTGTGTTTTCCTTTGTCCATACTTGTCTTCTATAAGCAATTTAGTCCTCGAATAGCATTTTCATACCATTCATATCCTTCCTATAATTCTCCAAATCTATTTTGTGAAAGTTTTGCAATTGAGTTCCTGAATTTCCAAATTCTCACAAAAAAGTTCATAGGTTGCTTGACAAACAAGCAATCCTTAAGGCTTTTGTTGGGGGCAAAGTTACTAACTTGGAATACTTTTAAGAAGGTGTTGATCATTCCTTTTACCCCCCACACTTCAATCACTATGATGAAAATTACACAATATAATGGTTGTTAGCCATTGTGACACACTTGTAATTCTCCTATTTTTGTGCACTGGTAACACAGATGGTTTCAGTGCACTTAAAGAAGAATTAACAATGAACCTTCCTTTAGCTTTGTTCTTCCTCTTGTTGGCCTTTCCCTTTCCTTTGCCCTTTTGAACCATCAGAATGGGCTTAGCCTTCGTAAGGTTTTGCTCAGCAGTTCTCAACATGCTGAGCAATTTAGAAAGGGATTTTTCAAGATTGTTCATGTTATAGTTCATGATGAACTGACTATAGCTTTCCGGGAACGATTGTAGGACTACATCAACAACCAACTCTTTCTAATGGAAAATCTCAAACTCTTAAGATTCTCATTGTACCCAACCATCTTGAGCACATAAGGACCCATGGGACTTCCTTCCGACATTTTTCATAGAAACAATGCCTTAAAGGTCTCAAACCTCTCATACCTAGCTTGCTCTTGAAGAGCATTTTGAGATGTTTGTTTATATTGAATGCGCCTATGTCTTCATGTTGCTTCTGAAGCTCAGATTCCAAGGTAATAAGTATGAGGCAAGCAACATCCAAAGCATCATCAAAATGCTTCTTATGAACATCCCTTTAAGCTCTTGGAGTATTGGTAGCAGGCTCATTCAAAATAGGCTACTCTAGGACATAACCATTTTTCTCTTACTTGAGGACTTTCCTCAAATTTTGGTACCATTTGAGAAAGTTGGTCCTATTCAATTTTTCCTTCTCAAGGATTGATTGCAAAGAAAATGTCGATGTGTTTTGTGCCATGATAATCTGCAGGAGTAAATATGCAGGTAAGAGTCATGAGTTTTAGTTCATTAATAAGGAATTTTATTAAATGATACTCCAACTATTTTACTCAAAATAATAACCCTCGATATTATTTCAGAAGACCTTAGCGCTAAGGTATTCTAGTAGGCCAAGATCCATATTTCACCACAACCTAAGTCAGCTTTGACTTTTCTGTCAAGTTATAGTTATTTAGGTAGGCAATTCCTTGCCAATTGCATCTCATGCAACTCTTGGATAGTTGGGTGAACAACACTTGTCCAAGCTCATCTCATGAACGTAAGCCCAGCTCTATGCCTATAAGTCCCAATCTTATTAAGATGACTTAGTTAAGTCGGACCCAAAGTTAGCAATTTCGATATCACTTTTATCCCATTGCGTTTTCCCAAGATGAGCATCGGTGCTTTCCTTCGGCAAACTACCCAATGTTGATCAAATTCTTGACGAGGGCCAACATTTGGAAGGCATCACATTTAATGACTTAACATTTTGTTTGAGGAATTTTCCTTTTGATCTCACCAATTATTATCTTCAGTTGTCCTGTACAAGAATCACATACAAATAGAAAACATGCATCTTATTCTAAAACTAAATTAAACGTGACATGGTTATAGCCCAAACTATGCAATATTCTCAAGCTAATGAAAATATAAAAAAAGCCTAAGAAAGAAAAGGTCTTCACAAGCTCCTTATCCTCATTGCTTAGTTGTCTCTTTGTAGTCACCTTCTTGGATGCACCACCTCGAATTTTCCTAGAATGTACAATTACATCAATAATAGAAACCTTGAGTTACATTCAAGGGAAGTAAGGTGAGAAGAGAAGGTATAGTGAGAGTCACAAGGAAAAGGCATGTACAAGTACAACACATAAGGGCTATAACCATGCACCATGCTTCAACCACCAATCAGCAAATCATGTCAAATCTCATTCAACAAAATGCATGCCAATTAACATGCATTTATTAACCATTTTTATTTGTTTGGTGCTTCACATATAACGGTCCCACTGGTTGGTCCGATCCACCAAAAGTACCCTACTCAAGGGGCCAAAACTGCCCTAATTCGATGCCTGCAAGGATTAGTACAACTATTGTAACAATCTTTAGTCAAATAAGTATCTCATATGCATTAATGTAAGGTTAATCTCATTAAATAGTGTATGCAGTTTCTTTAAATATCTCATATATATATTATGAGTTATGGTTCATGCCTCATGAATTAATCTAATTAATCATGATCAAAAGCAACTGAACATACAACATATCATGTGTTTCAATACTAAATCCTGATTTAGGGTTTGACAAGTAGCTCTGATACAACTGTAGGTTTTTAGGAGCCAAACAAGTACAATGGAAGATAACCAAAACCCTCTAGGATATATGCAAAATAGGGTAAATTGGGTGTTTGAAAATTTTATACCTAGTTGGTTGAGATCTTTCACTCAACTGTTGACTAAAATCCCAAAGTTGAACAGTTGATGTGTTCAAGCTCTCTATGGTATCCACACGAGCCTCTCGGAACACCACACCCCTACCATATCCCGGCAGATGCATTCCTCCTGTGCCAGTAGTGCTATCTTGTGTTCTCCATGGAATGGCAGGAGAAAAGTGCGGTTGGAACTTTTCAGAACCCTTCCAATTTCATCCTTAGGCAGGCTAGGCCAAGAGCTACAAAATTTTCACTATATGATGTATATATAGTGAGACTCAACTCCCAAGCCTAATGGTTTTCAAAATGCTAATGCAATTAGGTTTAATTTCATGCTTCATTAATGGCTCTACCTTTGGGCCAATTATTAATCCGAAATTATTATGAAACCAAAACCCAAACAATTTGGCCCACGCACTCAAATAACCCAATTGGCTCTATGTGTATGACCTAATATGTTCCTACCACATTGGTAATGATTATAAATCACATTTATGATCATAAACAATGAGTAGTGTCTAGCTGTTATGGCTCTCCTAATGGGAAGCATGCCTGAAGAAGGTAAAGTGCTCTAAATTAAGTTTGCAACCTTAATTCAAGTTTACATAGCAAGAATAGGAAAGTTTAGCAAAGTTCATTAAGTTCCAAGAAGGTTAAGGCGCTAAAAGATGTTCAGGGGCAAAATGTTAATTTTGCAGCCTAAATAGCTGGGTTGGATCCTGAGTGGTTAAAATGAGTTTTTATGACTTAGATTTTAACTTTAACCCAAACTTGAAGAAATAGAAAAGGATTAATCAAGAATAGCTAAGGTTACCAAAAGATGGGGACTTAATTGTATCAAGTCTAATACTTTGGTGGCTTTGGTGTTAAGCAAGGTTTATAAGAGAGTAAAGTGAAGGGTGGCTGCCATAAACCCGAGTTCATCTTCTCCACCCTCATTTCTCCATCCAATTGAGCTTAAAATCAAAGTTTCCTGGTGAAAAGAGAAGCCATCACAAGTATATAGGCCATTGGGAGCTCATTTCAAGCATAAAACCAACGTTTTGGAGCTTAGAAGCATGTTTTCTCCCATCCCCTATTTTTAGTATGAGGTAACCAATGTGTTCTTAATTGAATTCATGTTTATCAGTTGGTTAGGAGCTTGGATTTTGGTTAGAAAGCGAGAATTTGATGTTTAGTGCCTATATTTTGTTTAGAACTTAGGTGGTGCTTTGTTGAACTTAGTGGATTGGAAGAGTGTTTGATTCTTGCTTGTTACTTGGAGATGAGGTAAGGGAGTTGTATTTTTTAGTTCAATTAATGCTATTGGAATGAGGTTGCTTGGAGAATTCAAGTAATTCTAGCAATAGCATTAGTTTGAAGACAAGGTTGAATCATGGTGGACTATGAGCTTTGTGATTATTGGAATGATGTTATAAGGCATCGTAGATTGTCTTGTGATAGTTGGTTGTGATCTATGCAACATGTTTTACATGTATGTGAAGTTTGGAGGCTAACCAAGCATGTTTAATATGTTTGGTAAGTGTCCAAAGTTCGTAGCAGCAAAATCTGTGAAAATTCTACAGATTCGTAGATTGGCGACTATGATGCGTCGCTAGTTTCGTGCCAGTATCCATGACACATTGCTAATATAGGGAAAAGTTGGTTGAACGTTACCAACCATGTTGACGTGTCACCACAGGTGTGTTGGCTGAATTTTCCAAGTTTTGCTAGAAAGGTCAAAGGGAGACCTAAGAGGGTTCTTAGGGTACCTTGGTGTCTAAGCATTCCGAGGGTACTCCGAGACCTTCGAGACCTAGGAGTTTTCTTGAGTTTTGTAAATTTTTATGGTTACTTCTACCATAAGCAAGAAAACTAGTTCACTAAGAAACACAACTAAGAACCACTAGCTAGGATGGAAGGTTTAGAACCCTTGGCGACCTAGCCATGCCGTTAGCCATGAGGTTGCAAGGTGAAACCTTAGTGCACCTAGCCTACAAGGTCTTTATGGCCTAGTTACAATAATCCCACCATAATTCCCCTATACAACATGAAAAAGGAGAGGTTCATCTGGTGATTTATCATTAGTTAGGTTAGCAAGTTCAGCTTGCTAGAGGACAAGGCTATGCCTTGTAGTTTAAGGACTAGGATGAGGAGAGGTCTCAAGGGACCTAGTTATATGTGCATATATCTGACCCTCAGGCTGTATGAGCTCACAGCAGGTTACATATGTTCTCATATGTGGAGTCCCCTTCGGTACCCTCCCCTGAAGATGGTTTGCGAGTTCTGCCAATTTTATGCCATTACTGACCTTAGAGTTAGAGGCCTGGCTCAAGCAGTTTGATAGCTATATTCGAGCTATCACGGACTGGGATCTCGTGGTCCCCCTGCACTCCTTGTACCCTTTTCCCATTAAGTGGATCCTTATGACTAAAGACGTCCTTTGGGAATTTGAAGTTGTCAAGGAACATAAAACTGACCTTAGCATGCCACAGCCTGCCTTTGATGGGAAGAAGTCATGGCTGGTTACGCTCCTTCGGAAGAAGCTTACATACAAAGCGCTCGTGGACAGTAAGTGATCTTCCAGATTTTGTTATACATACTCCTTTGGACTTACACTGATGTCTTCCTTTTTTAGAAATGGGCAACCAATTTGCTGCCTTTTAGAAGTCCCTTTTCCTCGGTTAAGCTGAGAGGGGGGAACAGCAAAGGAATAAGGCTGCGCCGAAGAGAAAGAAGACGACGAATGGGGGGCCATCTTCGGCGAGGAAGAAGGCCAAGTAGGACATTCTTCCTCCTCCTCCCGAAGACGTCGTGGAGGTGTAGGACCATTCCTCGGTTTGTACTGACCCTCCCTCGCAGCTGGGCGTTAGCTTGACTTCGGCAGAGGAGGTCTTGGATACTTTGGCAGAAGGTTTTTCTGTTCAAAAGCTCGAGGCCTGCCGAAGAGTGAAGGGCAAGTGCATTCCTGACGATGTTCAGGAGGTCAACGACTTCGAGAAGGATGTCGCCAAAGTTCCTCTAGGTTTGTCCCTTAGCCATTTTCCAATCAATTTGGGTTTTTCAACATTTTAGATCTTATAGACGTACGGCTAAAGGATAATGTTCTGATGGAACTTCAGCATGATTCTACAGAGGGACAGGCACCTACCGCGTGGATGGTGGAGCAGGCCCAAAAATGGGCCCTTCGAGACTCCCATATCCCGAGCGATAAGGTGCCAAAGGAGCCATTCTGAACCTTCATGGAGGACATGAACCTGTTCTCCAAGGATAGCCAGAAAATGGCTCATCGAATGGTGAAGGGCATCCTCACCAATGCCACCTTCAAGTTCCTGACTGAAGAGTGCCCAAATGAAGAGGTCCTTGCCGCGAGGATGTCAGACCATGCTGCCCAGGTAAATTCTGAGCTTTTTGGGACTGAGAAGATTTTTCTAAGCTTTTATAGCCTTCTAACCCTTACGCAAAGTCTTTCCTTTCCACAGCCCAATGGATACTTCTGAGAATGGACAGTAAAGCAGCCTTCGATCCGATATCAGATCGAAGAGCGCTTGGAGATAGCCAAGCTATTATGCTCTGGCTTGGTTGTCAGGTACATTGATCTGGACAGGATAGCCAAGGAGGAGGTGGCAAAAGTTTGGGAAAAATTCCTGAAAAGTCAGGACGAGCTCTCTCAAGAATTCTCCCAGAAAGTGTCTGACCTCGGTGAAAAGGTCATCGCGGTATCCTTGGCAAATGAGGTATACCGGAAGGAGAAGGATGAGGAGTCTGCTCTCCTTATGAAGGACCTCGTAGAAAATGCCAAACTTCAAGCTGAGGTCGACGCGCTGAAGAAATAGACGAAGAAGAAGAAGAAGACGAATAAGCTGGAGAGGGAGGTCTCTGAGTTGAGGAACGAGTTGGATGACTTGTCTGTCGAGAAAGACAAGGCTGATCAAGCGACCAAGGTGGCGTTCCAAGATGGCTTTTGTCTGGCTCGACACCAAGTCCTGGAGAAATACCCTGACCTCGACCTCTCTTTTCTTACTGGCTTGCATATTCCTAAGGGGCCTCGCTTTACTTGGTGAAAGATGGAACATCTCAATCTTCCTTTTGTTCCTCATTCGGCGCCGAAGGTAGTGACAAAGGAGGTTGGTGATGGAGCAGCTTGAAATGACGAGGTCCGGTAGGCGTGCAAGACTTCACTTTTTCTTTTTCTCTGTCATCTTCTTCTTGTAAGCTCATTCTTTTTGTACCAAGGCACAAATTAATAAAATTTCTTCTTTCCTCCAAGATTTGGCTAAGTCTTAGGACATGTCTCTTTTATACTATCTTTGGTTCCGAGGGTTAGTTCAACCATTTTCGGCCTAAGTCCCTCGAGAAAATAGTAAGTAATCTCCACGCTTGTTATTCGGATAACCGCCTTCGGTGTATATGGGACCAGTTTCAGCTAACGTCCTTTGGAAAAACTTCACCTATTTTATCAGCCGTATCTGGTCTTGGCTTTTACACCTTGTTCGGCTGGGCTTCTTTGGTGGGACTAATTTCCTTAGAAAAAATTCTAAGTATAGAATTTTTTCAAGCCATATGAATGCCATGTATTCCTCAGTTCTCCACCTTCGGCATCGCTGAGCTTATGTACTTCCGGCCGAACTTCATCAAGGACCAAATAAGGCCATTCCCAATTTGCCCGAAGTACTCCGTGAGATGGTCTTCGGGGCTCAAACTCAGCCTTTCGGAGTACAAGGTCCCTCTTCCTGATTCCTTTTCACTTGACCTGCAACTTCGCAGCTATAGCTGCCCTTTGCTAAAAAGCTTTTCTTCTAAGCTCAGCCACTTCCCTGTGTTCATCAATTAGGTCCAGCTTGGTTCTTAACATAAGGTTGTTCCATTCTTCGTCAAACACTTGTACCCTGATTGATGGCTAAACCACTTCGATAGTAATAATGGCCTCTATGCCAAAGACGAGTGAGAAAGGTGTTTCACCTGTGGCCCTTCGGGGTGTTGTCCGGTAAATCCTGTTAGTGTTGTGCCCAAAAGGCCAATCATGGGATGATTGTATTTTTGCACATTGAGTCATGATATTTTATTAAGGCATTAATCCAGTAATTATGTTTGTTGTTTTGTTTCTGCGTAACTTAACAAACATAATTGTAACCCTAGAATAACAATATTCTCAAGCATCCCTAGTCTACTATTATTGTGGAGCGGGTTGCAATAATATATATAACGACTAGCATATGTGGAGACTAATATGAGATATGTAGTCTACATATGGGTACAAGTTGGAGAACTTGTGTACTGGACCGACCCACCATGAGAAACGCTACATGGATCGTTATATGAGTGCCATAAGTGATTCTCATAGTGATCATGGTATATGTAATCCTTTGACCTAAGATCATCAAGGTTCCCTACATGTGAGTCACATACTTTGATACTTTCCTTTGTTGCTCGTAACTGAGTGAACTTGAAAGAGGTCATTGAGTATGTCACATATCATGTGGAGGGATTTGTATGATCAAGATGGGATTTGTCCCTCCTATGTAATGGGAGTGATATCTACGGGCCCCTTGATAGAGTAAGACTTAGAAAAATGCATGGCCATGCTCGGATGAGTTGATATATGATATCAATGTCATTAGTTTAAGTTGGTCTACTTGGTAATCAAGAAACCAAAGATTGGGCTATACGAGAGTGACACATTCCATGTCTCGTGTTTAGTCTTGATATCTTGGACAAAGGGACAATGGCATATATCGGTTATGATCATAAAGGTTTAGTCGAACCATCGACAATCTTGTCACTTGGGTAGCAATGATGTGTTGCTAGACACCGCTCACTGCTTATGATCATAAATGTGATTTATGATCATTGCCAACGTGGTGAAAGCCTATTGGGTCGTACACATAGAGCTATTTGGATCATTAGAGTGCATGGGCTAATAATTTGGGTTTTGGTTTCACAATAATTTCATATTAATAATGGGCCCAATAGTTGAGCCATTATTAAGCCCAAAATTAAAGCCTAATTGGATTAGGGCTTTGAAACCCATTAAGACTGGAAGTTGAGTCTCACTATAAATACAACTTCTAGTGAGAAATTCACAGGTTTCCTTGCCCTAGCCTCCCAAAATGACAGCCGCACTCTTCTCTTGCAATTCCTTGGAGAACGCAAGCTACCACTGCGAGCGCAAGAGAAACGCATCTGCCGGGACGTGGTGGAAGCGTGGTGATCCCGAAAGGCTAATGTGGATACCATAGAGAGCTTGAACACATCAACTGTTCAAGTTTTGTGATTCGACTCTATAGTTGAGTGAAAGATCTCAACCGAAAATTAGGTATGAAAATTTTCAAACACCCGATTTACCCCATTTCACTTGGATCCTGGAGGATTTCGGTTAAATTCCGCTGTGCTGTTTGGCTCCCGAAACCCAACAGATCCATAGCACGCTAGGAAGTTTTCCTGGCCATTTTTCCTTTGCTAGAGTCAATCTCTTTTTTAAACCATCCTTTATGGTTCTATTGGACGCCTCTACCTGTCTGTTACTCTGAGGATGAGCTACCGGGGCAAAGTGCATTTTTATCTCGAGGTCGTTGGCAAATTCCTAAAGCCATTTTCCAATAAACTGGGAACCTTTATCAGCCACCATGACCTTTGATATACCGAATCTGCATACGATGGTTTTCCAAACAAATTTTTGTTTGTCTTTCACTGAAATGGTTGCCAGAGTCTCTGCCTCAATCCATTTAGTGAAGTAATCTACTATGACTACGCAGAACTTCACTACTCCGGGTGCAGTTGGGAGAGGCCCGATGAGGTCAATACCCCATACTGCGAAGGGGCAAGGGTAGTTAGCCGAAGTTATCATTTCTGAGGGTAGCCTCTGGATGTTAGCGTGTCTTTGGCAATTGTCACATTTCTGGACAAATTGCCTTGCGTCCTTCCTTAAGGTGGGCCAGAAGTATCCTTGGCAGAGTAGTACTCCTGCCAGAGCGTCAGTTCCTATGTGGGAACCACAGGCCCCCTCATGGACTTCTTTGAGGACTGTCTCTACATCCTCTTCGCTGACACACCTTTGCAGTGGACTCGCGTACCCTTGTCGGTATAACTCCTCTCCGATTAGGAAATATCGTCCAGAACGTCTTCGCACTTTTGCCGCTTCGTGAGGGTCTTCGGGAAGCTCCAAAGTCATAAGATACTTTTTTATGGGATTTTTCCATCCTCTTTCCGAGGTTGCTATGCTCATTATTGCTATGCTCGGGTGACTTAGCACCTCGGTGGACTTTTTTGACTTAGCCAAAGTATCTGCTTCGGTATTGTCCCGAACGAGGTACATTCTCGATGTGTACCGCGTCAAACTCCTGGATGAGCTTTGATACGAGGTCATGATACTTTGCCAAGGTTGGGTCCTTCGCGCTGTAGTCCCCTGCCATCTGTCGGACCACGAGCTGAGAATCACTGTGGGCCTTTAGGTTTCTCACACCAACTCTTCTGGCAAGGCGCAAACCTGCTATGAGGGCTTCATATTCTGCCATATTGTTGGTGACATTAAACCCGAATTTGATGGCCTTCATGGCTTCCATACCTTCGGGACCACGAAGAATTACTCCAGCTCCTTGATGTTCGGAGCCGGAGGCCCCGTCAACAAACAGAGTCCACTCAGGTTCATCCTTTCCGAGGTTAGGTGGACTGTCTTCGGCAACGGGTACCTCGGCAATGAAATCTGCCAATGCCTGTGCTTTTATTGCCTTCCTCGGCTCATAGGTGATATCATACTCACCGAGCTCGATGCACCACTTCGAAAGCCTTCCCGAGTGGTCTACCTTCTTCATGATATCCCGAAGAGGCAGGTTACTTCGCACGACAATGGGGTGCCCTTGGAAATAGGGTCGTAACCTTCTGCTTGCAAGTATCAGGGCATAAATAGCCTTTTGTAGCAAGGGGTACCTGACTTCGGCACCATGCAGAGACTTGCTCACATAATATACTGGCCATTGCTTTGCCCCCTCTTCCTTTACAAGGACCGAACTTACCGCCTTTTCGGTGACGGCGAGGTAGAGTATGAGGGGTTCTCCTTCCCGTGGCTGCCGAAGTGTCGGCAGATGGGTTAGGTAGACTTTAAGCTCTTCCCAGGCCTTTTGGCAGTCTTCGTTCCAAGGGTGCACCTCGGTCCCGAGGTCACCTCCATTTTTTGCTGCTTTAGTGAGGACTTTGAAGAACGGTCGACAGCGATCCCCATATCTGGAGATGAATCTGCTGAGGGACGTGATTCTCCCCGTGAGTCTTTGCACATCCTTGGTCATTGTGGGAGTTCGGAATCCCAGCAGGGCCTTGACCTTTTCTGGATTGGCGTCAATACCTCTTTCCGACACCATGAATCCGAGGAACTTACCCGCATTCACCCCGAACACGCATTTTTTGGGGTTGAGACGAATTCCGAATGTCCTCAGTTGGTGGAATGTTTCCTCTAAGTCTATGATATGACTACTAGGCAGTTTGCTCTTAACTATCATATCATCGACGTAGACTTCCATGTTTCTCCCGATTTGGGAGCCGAAGACCCTATTCATCAACCTTTGGTACGTGGCTCCTGCATTCTTAAGCCCGAAGGGCATTCTAATATAGCAGTATGTACCAACTTCGGTGATGAAGGCGGTTTTTTCCTCGTCTTCGGGGTCCATCCTGATTTGATGATACCCACTGAAGGCGTCGAGGAAGCTAAGGAGGCCATACTCGGCGGTTGAGTCCACCAACTGGTCTATTGGCGGCAGAGGATATGAATCCTTAGGGCAAGCATCGTTCACGTTTCGGAAGTCGATGCACATTCAGAGTTTGTCACTCCCTTCTTTCGTGGCGATAACCATGTTACTAAGCCATTCGGGATATTTGACTTCCCTTATTATGTCTGCCTCCATCAACCTTTGGATTTTGGCTTTAACGAAGTTGTTCTTGTGTGCCGAAAGGCTTCTCTTTTTTCGGTGGATAGGCTTCGTGTTAGGGCATATCTTAAGACTACGCTAGATTATACGAGGGTCTACCTCAGGCATGTCCTTCGGTGAGTAGGTAAATAGATCTTTGTTCATTAAAAGGAAAGATACAAGCTTTTCCTTGTCACCTTCGGCCAAATGTTTCCCTATACGGGTACTACGGCCCGGGACAAGCTCTACACTCTCAGTCACTTTTCTCTCTTTCTGTAGCCTCTTCGGCCGATATGGCCTTCTCTTCCGAGGTCTGCATGTGCACTTTCATCGGCCTCTGTCTCACCCTGACAAAGACCTTTCGGACCTCAGCTTGGTCAATAAATATCTCTGCATCCCCCTCCTGTTAGTGTTGTGCCCAAAAAGCCAATCATGAGATGATTGTATTTTTGCACATTGAGTCATGATATTTTATTTAGGCATTAATCCAGCAATTTTGTTTGTTGTTTTGTTTCTGCATAACGTAATAAACATAATTGTAACCCTAGAATAATGATATTCTTAAAGTCCCTAGTCTAGTATTATTGTGGAGCGGGTTGCAATAATACATAATGACTAGCATATGTGGAGACTAATATGAGATATGTAGTCTACATATGGGTACAAGTTGGAGAACTTGTGTACTGGACCGACCCACCATGAGAACACTTCATGGATCGTTATATGAGTGCCATAAGTGATTCTCATAGTGATCATGGTATATGTAGTCCTTCGACCTAAGATCATCAAGGTTCCCTACATGTGAGTCACATACTTTGATACTTTCCTTTGTTGCTCGTAACTGAGTGAACTTGAAGGAGGTCATTGGGTATGTCACATATCATGCGGAGGGATTTGTATGATCAAGATGGGATTTGTCCCTCCTATGTAACAGGAGTGATATCTTCAGGCCCCTTGATAGAGTGAGACTTAGAAAATGCATGGCCATGATCCGATGAGTTGATATACGATATCAAAGTCATCAGTTTAAATTGGTCTACTCAGTAATCAAGAAACCAAATATTGGGCTATACGAGAGTGACACATTCCATGTCTCGTGCTTAGTCTTGATATCTTGGACAAAGGGACAATGGCATATATTGGTGATGATCATAAAGGTTTAGTCGATTCACCTACAATCTTGTCACTTGGGTAGCAATGATGTGTTGCTAGACACCGTTCGTTGCTTATGATCATAAATATGATTTATGATCATTGCCAACATGGTAAGAGCCTATTGGGTCGCACACATAGAGCTATTTGGATCATTAGAGTGCATGGGCTAATTATTTGGGTTATGGTTTCACTTTAATTTCGTATTAATAATGGGCCAAGGAGTTGAGCCATTATTAAGCCCGAAATTAAATCCTAATTGGATTAGGGTTTTGAAACCCATTAGGCCTGGAAGTTGAGTCTCACTATAAATACAACTTTTAGTAAGAAATTTGCAGGTCTCCTTGCCCTAGCCTCCCAAAAAGACAGCCGCACTCTTCTCTTGCAATTCCTTGGAGGACGCAAGCTAGCACTGCGAGCACAAGAGGAACGCATCTGCCGGGACGTGGTGGAAGCGTGGTGATCCCGAAGGCTCGTGTGGATACCATAGAGAGCCTGCACACGTCAACTGTTCAGGTTTTGTGATTCGACTCTACACTTGAGTGAGAGATCTCAACCGAAAATTAGGTATGAAATTTTTGAACACCTGGTTTACCCCGTTTCACTTGGATCCTAGAGGGTTTCGGTTAAATTCCGCTGCACTGTTTGGCTCCCAAAATCCAACACCTCCTTCGTCCCGAAGGTGACCATCAGGTACTTCACATCTGGTCGGATTTAAAAGTTCCCTTGAGTTTGCCTTCCGAGGATTGTATTGTACGAAGAGAGGACGTCAATGATTATCAACCTAGTCATGGCTGAGGCGAAGAGCTCTTCATTGTTCTAAACTACAGTTCCCCCTATCATCCGAGGTAGGTCAATCTACCCGAGGACAAAAAGTTCGGAAGGACCTACCCCTCAGGTAGGGGATGTGACAGGTTTGAGGTCATTTTTCATGATGCGCAAGCTCGGCAATAGGTGGAAGAATAGGACATCAGTGTTGGACTCGTTGTCCAGGAGCATTCTTTTTACTTCCCAACTCCCAATCCCATCCATAATTAAAAGTGGGTCATCATGTGGGAATACTACGGTAGACCCATCTCTCCAAATGAGATTGTTCGATAGGTCATCGAATTCCATCCTCGAGATCTCCCTGGTTTACCTCTTCCTCTCTGCTGAGGGTAGTCCCATGGTGATCGTCTGGATTACTCCAGCCGGTAGTGGAGGATTCTTCTATGGACTTCGGTTGTGACATCGATCGGAATCGTAGTCTGTTAGTGTTGTGCCCAAAAGCCAATCATGAGATGATTGTATTTTTGCACAATAAGTCATGATTACATGGATCGTTAGATGAGTGTCATAAGTGATTCTCATAGTGATCATGGTATATGTAGTCCTTCGACCTAAGATCATCAAGGTTCCCTACATGTGAGTCACATACTTTGATACTTTCCTTTGTTGCTCGTAACTGAGTGAACTTGAAGGAGGTCATTGGGTATGTCACATATCATGCGGAGGGATTTGTATGATCAAGATGGGATTTGTCCCTCCTATGTAACGGGAGTGATATCTTCGGGCCCCTTGATAGACTCAATAATCAAGAAACCAAAGATTGGGCTATACGAGAGTGACACATTCCATGTCTCGTGCTTAGTCTTGATATCTTGGACAAAGGGACAATGGCATATATCGGTGATGATCATAAAGGTTTAGTCGAATCATCGACAATCTTGTCACTTGGGTAGCAATGATGTGTTGCTAGACACCGCTCATTGCTTATGATCATAAATGTGATTTATGATCATTGCCAACGTGGTAAGAGCCTATTGGGTCGCACACATAGAGCTATTTGGATCATTAGAGTGCATGGGCTAATTATTTGGGTTATGATTTCACAATAATTTCGTATTAATAATGGGCCCAATAGTTGAGCCATTATTAAGCCCGAAATTAAAGCCTAATTGGATTAGGGCTTTGAAACCCATTAGGCCTGGAAGTTGAGTCTCACTATAAATACAACTTTTAGTGAGAAATTCGCAGGTCTCCTTGCCCTAGCCTCCCAAAAGGACAGCCGCACTCTTCTCTTGCAATTCCTTGGAGGACGCAAGCTAGCACTGCGAGCGCAAGAGAAACGTATCTGCCGGGACGTGGTGGAAGCGTGGTGATCCCGAGAGGCTCGTGTGGATACCATAGAGAGCTTGAACACGTCAACTGTTCAGGTTTTGTGATTCAACTCTACAGTTGAGTGAGAGATCTCAACCGAAAATTAGGTATGAAAATTTTTGAACACCCGGTTTACCCCGTTTCACTTGGATCCTGGAGGGTTTCGGTTAAATTCCACTGCGCTGTTTGGCTCCCGAAACCCAACAGTGGTATCAGAGCTACTGGTGAAACCCTAAATCGGGATTGAGTGTTGAATCGCATGATGTTATGTGTTCGGTTGCTTTTCGGCCATGATTAATTAGATTGATTCATGATGCATGAAACCGGAACTCGTAATGAACATATGACATATATGAAGAAACGACACTAATTGGTTAATGAGATTAACCCGAAATTGATAGGTATGAGATACCTATATGGATTAGGATTCTTGCAATAGTTGCAAAAACCCTAGCTTTGTTCGGATTCGGCCTGTTCGGGCACCGAAAGTAAGGTATTTTTGGTGGCTCGAATGGAGGAGTCTCGGGTGCCTACTTGCTCGAAATAGAAGATTTCGGGCTAAGCAATTGTAAGACAATTTTTTGCGCCGGGGGGCGCTGCCCCCCACGCCCCCCGCAAGGGCGGCTCCCCTTGACCTCGTCCGCTGACCGGTCAGCGGAACCACCGCCCACTGACCGGCCAGCGGGACCGCCGTATGCGAAGCGCCACATAAATAAAAACTGGTTAATCAACACGTGAAAAATTGGCATGCATCTTTGTTGAATGAGATTTGACATGATATGCTGATTGGTGTTTGAAGCATGGTGCATGGTTATAGCCCTTGATTGGTTGTACTTGTAAATACGGCCTGCGAGTCGTGCCTTTTCTTATCACTCTCATTGTACATTCTCTTCTCACCTTACTCCCCTCGAATGTAACTCGAGGTTTCTATTATTGATGTAATGGTGCATTATGGGATCATCCAAGGTGGTATGTCCAAGGATCATCCAAGGTGTCCAAGGAGGTGACAACAAAAGGGCAACCAAGAAAGGAAGAGAAGGAGCTTGTGAAGACTCTTTTCTTTTCTTAGGCTTTTATGATATTCTCATTGGCTTGAGAATATCGCATAGTTTGGGCTATAACCATGTCACGTTTACTTTCTTGTAAGCATGAGATGCATGTTTTATATTTGTATGTGATGCATGTATAAAACAACCGGAGATAACAAATTGGTGAGATCAAAAGAAAAAATCTCCTCAAACAAATATTAAGTCATTAAATGTGATGCCTTCCAAATGTTGGCACTCGTCAAGACTTTGATCAACATTAGGTGGGTTTGCCAAAGCAAAGCACCTATGTTCATCTTGGTAAGGCGCGATGGGATAATAGTGATATCCAAACTGCTAACTTTGGGTTCGACTTAACTAAGTCATCCTAATAGGATTAGGGACTTAGAGGCATAGAGTTGGGCTTAAGTTCATGAGATGAGCTTGGACAAGTGTTGTTCACCCAACTATCCAAGAGTTGCATAAGATGCAATTGGCAAGGAGTTGCCTACCTAAATAGCTGTAACTTGAGAGAAAAGCCAAAGCTGACTCAGGTTGTGGTCAAATATGGATCTTGGCCCACTAGAATACCTTAGCGCCGAGGTGTTCCGAAATAATATCGAGGGTTATTATTTTGAGGAAAATAGTGGGAGTATCGTTTAATAAAAGTCCTTATTAAATGAATTAAAATACATGACTCTTACACTGCATATTTACTGTTGTAGATAACCATGGCACAAAACACATCGACACTTTCGTTGCGATCGATCCTTGAGAAGGAAAAACTGAATGGGACCAACTTTCTCAAATGGTACCGAAACTTGAGGATAGTCCTCAAACAAGAGAGAAAGGCTTATGTCCTAGAGCAGCCCATTCCGAATGAGCCTGCTGCCACTGCTCCAAGAGCTGAAAGGGATGCTCACAAGAGGCATTCTGATGATGCTTTGGATGTTGCATGCCTCATGCTTATTACCATGGAATCTGAGCTTCAGAAGCAACATGAGAACATGGGGGCGTTCGATATGATCGAACATCTCAAAATGCTTTTCCAAGAGCAAGCTAGGCATGAGAGGTTTGAGACCTCTAAGGCATTGTTTCAGTGCAAGATGTCTGAGGGAAGTCCCGTGGGTCCTCATGTGCTCAAGATGATTGGGTACATTGAGAATCTTGAGAATTTGGGATTTGCTCTTCAGAAAGAGTTGGCTATTGATGTAGTCTTGCAATCGTTGCCTGAAAGCTACAGTCAGTTCGTCATGAACTATAACATGAACGACCTTGACAAGTCCCTCCCTGAATTGCTCAACATGTTGAGAACTGCTGAGCAAAACCTTAAGAAGGCTAAGCCCATTTTGATGGTTCAAAAGGGCAAGGGAAAGGGAAAAGCCAACAAGAAGAAGGATAAAGCTAATGGAAAGTCCAATGCTAATTCTTCTTCAGCTGCACTGAAACCAAAGGGTGGTGTGGCAAAGGAAGGGGAGTGCTTCCATTGTAAGCAACCTGGACACTGGAAGCGCAACTGCAAGCTCTATCTTGAAGAACTTGCTAAGGAAAAGGGAAGTAAGACTTCCACTTCAGGTATTTTTGTTATAGAGGCTAACTTTTCTACTTCCTCATCTTGGGTATTGGATACTGGATGTGGATCTCACATTTGTGCAAATGTGCAGGATCTAAGTAGAAGTAGAAGATTGGCCCGAGGTGAAGTGGACCTACGTGTTGGAAATGGAGCAAGGGTTGCTGCCTTAGCCGTAGGGACTTATGTTCTCACTTTACCTAGTGGATTAGTTTTAGAATTAGACAACTGCTACTTTGTGCCTACTATTAGTAGAAATTTGATTTCTGTTTCTTGTTTGGACAAGAAAGGTTTTTCATTTATAATAAAGGACAAATGTTGTTCTATTTATTTGAATGAAATCTTTTATGGTAGTGCTCAACTTAGCAATGGGTTGTATGTTCTAGACCTCGAAGATCCAATCTATAATGTGAATACCAAGAAGGTCAGATTAAATGATTCAAACCCGACCTATCTCTGGCACTGTCGCTTGGGCCATATAAATGAGACCCGCATATCCAAGCTCCATAAGGATGGACTCTTGGACTCATTTGATTTTGAATCATATGAGACATGTGAGTCATGTTTGTTGGGCAAGATGACCAAAGCCCCATTCACAGGGCAAAGTGAAAGGGCTAATGACTTACTAGGACTCATACATAGTGATGTATGTGGCCCTATGTCTACACAAGCTAGAGGAGGTTTCCAATACTTCATTACTTTCACTGATGACTTCAGCAGATATGGCTATGTGTATCTCATGAGACACAAGTCAGAATCCTTTGAAAAGTTCAAAGAATTCAAGAATGAAGTAGAGAATCAACTCGGGAAGAGTATCAAAGTGCTTCGATCAGATCGAGGTGGAGAGTACTTGGATCGAGAATTCCTTGACTATCTGAAGGAGTGTGGTATAGTATCACAACTCACTCCACCAGGTACACCTCAATGGAATGGTGTATCTGAAAGGAGAAATCGAACTCTGTTAGACATGGTTCGCTCTATGATGAGTCAAGCTGACCTTCCAAACTCCTTTTGGGGACATGCTCTAGAGACAGCCGCTTTTACACTAAACCGAGTTCCATCTAAATCGGTTCAAAAGACACCATATGAGATATGGAGTGGGAGGCGTCCCAATTTGTCTTTTATGAAGATTTGGGGCTGTGACGCTTATGTGAAACGTCAATCCTCTGACAAACTAGGGCCCAAATCTCAAAAATGCCTTTTTGTTGGGTATCCCAAAGAAACAAAGGGTTACTATTTCTACAATCCTTCTGAGCAAAAAGTGTTTGTTGCTCGAACTGGTGTCTTTTTAGAGAAAGAGTTTATCTCTAAAGAAACTAGTGGGAGGAAAGTAGAACTTGAAGAAATTCAAGAACAACAAGGAGACATCGAACCTGAAATGGAACCTGAACAGACACCACAAGATGTTGTGGTTCAAGAGTCTGTTCCTGTAGCACAGAGCCCACGTAGGTCTGGTAGGATTCGGCGTGAGCCCGAGAGATATGGATTTCTCATGACTCACACTGGTGATGTGATGCTCATGGATCAGGATGAGCCCACAACCTACCAACAAGCTATGTCGGGGCCTGACTCTGAGAAGTGGCTAGTGGCCATGAAATCCGAGATGGAATCCATGTATGAAAACCAAGTATGGACTTTGGTTGACCCACCTGAAGGGGTAAAACCCATAGGGTGCAAATGGGTTTTCAAGAAGAAAACTGACATGGATGGTAATGTGATTACCTTTAAGGGACGATTGGTTGCAAAAGGTTTCAAGCAAATTCATGGTATTGACTATGATGAAACTTTTTCACCAGTTGCTATGCTTAAATCCATCCAAATTTTGTTTGCTATTGCTGCACACTATGATTATGAGATATGGCAAATGGATGTCAAAACTGCATTCCTAAATGGAAAGCTACTTGAGGATGTGTACATGACACAACCTGAGGGTTTTGTCACTCCTGAGAATGCCAATAAAGTGTGCAAGTTGCAAAGGTCCATTTATGGACTGAAGCAAGCTTCTCGAAGTTGGAATCTTCATTTTGATGAAGCAATCAAAGAGTTTGGTTTTATCAAAAATGAAGATGAACCTTGTGTCTACAAGAAGGTTAGTGGGAGCGCTATTGTCTTCTTGGTGTTGTATGTAGATGACATACTACTCATCGGGAATGACATTCCTGAGCTACAGTCTGTGAAGACTTGGCTAGGGAAATGTTTCTCTATGAAGGACTTGGGTGAAGCAGCCTATGTGTTAGGCATCAGGATCTATAGAGATAGATCTAGAAAGCTTCTTGGCCTAAGTCAAAGTACATATATTGACAAGGTGCTAAAGAGGTTTAGCATGCAAGATTCCAAGAAAGGATTCTTGCCCATGTCACATGGTATCACTCTTTCTAGATCTCAGTGTCCGAGTACACCCGAGGAGAGAGAGCGCATGAGTAAGATTCCATATGCCTCAGCAATTGGATCTATCATGTATGCCATGATATGTACTCGTCCCGATGTCTCATATGCTTTGAGCATGACGAGTAGGTACCAATCGAACCCCGGTGAGAGTCACTGGACAGCTGTTAAGAACATCCTTAAGTACTTACGAAGGACTAAGGATGCATTCTTGGTCTTTGGAGGTGAAGATGAGCTCGTTGTAAGGGGTTACACCGATGCAAGCTTCCAATCCGATAAGGATGATTTTAGATCGCAATCTGGTTATGTGTTTTGTATTGGTGGTGGTGCTGTGAGCTGGAAGAGTTCAAAGCAAGAGACAGTAGCTGACTCTACAACAGAATCTGAGTACATTGCCGCCTCTGATGCTACGAAGGAGGCAGTTTGGATCAAGAAGTTCATCACTGAACTTGGAGTGGTTCCAAGCATTACCGACCCGATAGAGCTCTATTGTGACAACAATGGAGCAATCGCACAGGCTAAGGAACCTCGATCTCACCAGCGATCCAAACACATACTCCGACGCTATCATCTCATCAGGGAGATCATCGAGAGGGGTGATGTAAGGATATGCAGGACTTCGACAGATAGCAACATTGCTGATCCACTGACAAAGCCCCTTATGCAGCAAAAGCATGATAGCCATTCTAGGTCCATCGGTATTAGATACATGGATGATTGGCTTTTAGTGCAAGTGGGAGATTGTTAGTGTTGTGCCCAAAAGCCAATCATGAGATGATTGTATTTTTGCACATTGAGTCATGATATTTTATTAAGGCATTAATCCAGCAATTATGTTTGTTGTTTTGTTTCTGCGTAACGTAATAAACATAATTGTAACCCTAGAATAATGATATTCTTAAACGTCCCTAGTCTAGTATTATTGTGGAGCGGGTTGCAATAATACATAACGACTAGCATATGTGGAGACTAATATGAGATATGTAGTCTACATATGGGTACAAGTTGGAGAACTTGTGTACTGGACCCACCCACCATGAGAACACTACATGGATCGTTATATGAGTGTCATAAGTGATTCTCATAGTGATCATGGTATATGTAGTCCTTCGACCTAAGATCATCAAGGTTCCCTTCATGTGAGTCACATACTTTGATACTTTCCTTTGTTGCTCGTAACTGAGTGAACTTGAAGGAGGTCATTGGGTATGCCACATATCATGTGGAGGGCCATAATGATGGCATTGGGTTGGCCATCGTTTGTGTTCCCGCCGTGGCTCCACGACGGGGGTAACAGGGACCTCCTGAGGAATGTCGTGCGTGGCCGTCCGATGGTGGATAGCGGTGGCCGTGAAGGGTTTTCGGTGCCAGAGAGAGCTTGAAAAGGGGACGCCCCCAAGTAGTCCGGCCTGAAACATACAGAAAACAGGGGTTAGGAGGTCCCCTGAGTGGTTTTCCGGGGAGGAGCCTCCGACGCCCAAATCAGTGCCTCTAAATGACAAAGGGTAAGCACAAAATAGACTTGCCGGAAGTATTTCTCTGGTATGCACAGAAGGGAAAGAATCTCCCCGGAGGCATTTTTCTGGCATGTCCAGAGGAAAAGTGGGGAGAAGCTAGAGCCTGCCGCCCAAAAAAAAAAACCCCTGTCCAGCCCCCCTTTACTGAGAGCCTTTCCTACTATAAATAAGAGAAAATGAGCCCCTCTGATTGTGACACGTGTATGGATGGATGCCGTCCTTACCTCTGAGCAAAAGAGTGGCCAGCCATCTGCAGGCTTTCTCGGGCAGTGGTTTGTCGAGAAGCGTGTCTCAGCGTGTCAAAGCACAGACTACAGTGGCCTGTCAGAGTGCTTGAGGTCAATGTCTAGTGCGTATGGGCAAATGTGTCAGAGACTCCTTTGAGTCACCCATCACTCCTCCGAGGTCCCTTCGGCCGACGTTACCTTTTAGGGGGACGAGGAAGGACCTCTCCCCGGGGTGATACCATCTCTTCGGGGTGTTCTCATTCTTCCGAAGTCGGTTCATTCATCCTCTGATGGAGAGGCGATATGGTAGTTTTCTGAGGTTGGTACGATGGGGCTTCCGAGGTCGTATATCTCAGGTGTTTGGCCCCCTCTTTCTCCGAAGTCAGTGGGTCAGGCCGATAGCACTTCAGCTATCACATCAGTTTAAGTTGGTCTACTCGGTAATCAAGAAACCAAAGATTGGGCTATACGAGAGTGACACATTCCATGTCTCATGCTTAGTCTTGATATCTTGGACAAAGGGACAATGGCATATATCGGTGATGATCATAAAGGTTTAGTCGAATCATCGACAATCTTGTCACTTCGGTAGCAATGATGTGTTGCTAGACACTGTTCACTGTTTATGATCATAAATGTTATTTATGGTCATTGCCAATGTGGTAAAAGCCTATTGGGTCGCACACATAGAGCTATTTGGATCATTAGAGTGCATGGGCTAATTATTTGGGTTATGGTTTCACAATAATTTTGTATTAATAATGGGCCCAATAGTTGAGCCATTATTAAGCCCGAAATTAAAGCCTAATTGGATTAGGGCTTTGAAACCCATTAGGCCTGAAAGTTGAGTCTCACTATAAATACAAATTCTAGTGAGAAATTCGCAGGTTTCCTTGCCCTAGCCTCCCAAAAGGACAGTCGCACTCTTTTCTTCCAATTTCTTGGAGGACACAAGCTAGCACTGCAAGCGCAAGAGAAACGCATTTGCCGGGACGTGGTGGAAGTGTGGTGATCCCGAGAGGCTCATGTGGATACCATAGAGAGCTTGAACACGTCAACTGTTCAAGTTTTGTGATTCGACTCTACAGTTGAGTGAGAGATCTCAACCGAAAATTATGTATGAAAATTTTTGAACACCCGGTTTACCCCGTTTCACTTGGATCCTGGAGGGTTTCGGTTAAATTCTGCTGCGCTGTTTGGCTCCTGAAACCCAACATAGTCCTCATCTTCCTTGCTTTCCTTATCCCTCCTTCCCCTGGGAGAGGGCATCCATAGGTATCGGCAAAGTTGGCCCTACTTGATTAAGGATTCAATGTACTTGCTGAGTTGGAAGCGATCCTTAATGTCATGACTGTGATCTCGATGGAATTGATAGAATTTCTTCATATTTTTCTTGTTTTCCAAGGTCATGACCTTCGATCGCTTGATCTGGGTGCCTTGCCTTTCCATTGCCAGTAGTATGTTCGTTCTCATGGTGTTCAAGGGGATGAATGTCATTGGCTTCTTCCATCTCTGTTTCCGAGGTCTCCCTCCACCTTCGGTTGGATACTGAGGTTGGCTGTTCTGTCCTTCGGGGCATATGTGCTCAAACTTTGGCGCCCCCATCCTAAGCTCCTCAGCCATCATGTGTTGCTCTGCCATTTGGTAGAATTCTCCGAATGTGTCTAGGGGGTTCTTTAGAGAACTTGTAGAAGAGTTGTGAGTCTCTCCAAAGTCCCCTTATCATGGCAAGGATGCCTATTTCGGGATGAAAGTCTAGCACACTCAGGGCTTCACAATTGAACCTTTTGACATAGTTGTGAATGGTCTCCCCACTCATTTGTGCTAAGTCGAACATTTGAACGAGCATCTTCACCGTCGACCTACTGCTGATGAACTGCTATGTGAATGTCGTGGATAGGTCTTGGAAACTCATTATAGTTCCAGGGGAGAGGGAGTTCTACCACGTAGTTGCCGGGCCAGAGAGGGTGACCTTAAAGCACTTGCAAAAGGTATCGTCATTGGCACCGTGTAGCACCATACTACGCCTGTACTTGGTTACGTTGGCTTGAGGGTAACTATGCCCATCATAGGTTTCCAATCATGGCACCCAAAAGTCACTTGGCATAGGTGCCTCAACCATTGCTCGGATAAAGGTTGACTCTCCTCCGGTGAAGGCTCAGATAACCTTGACTAGACAGGCTTTCGAGCAATCTGCCTCTCCACTTTCTCTAACCTCTCTAGGATCTTTTCCGTGAGGATGGTGGCTCTGGCCTCTTCTTGCTGCCTAGAGGCCTCTGGCAATGGAGAACGACGCCTTCTTTTTGAGGAGTAACTTTGGCGGCAAGGGGATTGTGATCTTTTTTTCGGTGATAAACTTCACTGATGGGAAGTCCTAGCCCCTTTCGAACCTGTTTCTTCAGTACATCAACCTCTGGGGGTTACGTCCTCCATTGGGGACTCGTCACGGAAGTCCCCACTCCCTGAGCTCCAGTGAGTGGACTTCGGTCTTCTCTCCCGACGAGGAGTCGGTGAAGGGGCTCTTCGGCCCGAAGGTGGTTATGACCACCTTTGGTCCAACTGTTACATCATTTCAGCCATAATAGAGCACTGAAAATCACATAGGAAGCTCATTGTTACTGTTAGAGGACATTCATCCTTAAGTAATGAAGTCCCTGTGGCATGTTCTTTGGTCACCAGTTGATTCTCCGGCGTGGATGGGGACTTCAGGAGTCCTTTATTCTTAGAACGCCGAGTCTCAACAACGGCTACCTGAGAGTGGTTTCCGATAAACGGTGCCAAATGATGCCCGTCAGCATCGTCATTGTAAGACATAATGACTTGAAGTTGGGACTTCCGGTGTTGAAGGTGTCTGAAGGAGAGACTTCTGATGTGAGAGTGCCTAAAATACTCAAAAGAATCAGGGGTTAGGAGGTCCCCGGAGTGTGTTTTTGGGAGAGGAGCCTCCGACGCCCAAGTCAGTATTAGGCAAGTGAAGAATAGTGAATGGAGAGCAAAGAGTAGAGTTCTATCAAGAGTTCAGTCTCTTGTATATGCTTACCAAGGTCGTTTTCCTAATTATTTATATGAGGGCATTGGGAGAAGTTCGTTTGGCACAGCCCGCTCAGATCATGACATGTGTTAGGCCAAATGCGGTCCGTACCTTCGGCGATGGGGATCTCCAGCTAGCCATAGGCCGTTTTGACCAGAAGTCAGGGTCATGGGAGGCCTGTGTGTCAGGGGCATGTGCAAGGTCTTTGTGTCAAAGGCTCTTTAACCGTTTTTGTCATGTTCACAAGACCCCTTCGGTGAAAGAGGCCTTTTCAGGATATGAGAGCTTTTAGCCAAGGTGGCTCCAATTTCTCGGAAGATCCCTCGACATAGAGAATCCCCTTCGGAGGTTGTTTTCCCCTACCAAGGATGTTGAGTCTATTCCAGCCGAAGTTGGTCAAGTCATCTTACCGATGGTGGTAGCGCACCATTTTCCCGAGGTCAGTCCTGTTATTCTCGAGGGTAATGGTGGATTACCAAGGTCCAGGGATCAAGGACTATGGACCTTCTTTTCCCGAGGTTGGTGCTCGCATTCTCTAAAGGCGATGCTCGTCTTTTTTGAGTGCGGTGCTTCGTCAAAGCTTGAGGGTTTGGAGGGTAATAGCCCTTTCGCTATCACTTAGTAATTTTCTTGCAGGTACCGTGAAGACCCTTACTGAGAATGTTTATGTTCTCACTCCCTAGTTATGTTGTTCAGATTCTGAAGTTGCTAGATCGGGTAAGCATTAAGGGTTATTGTGGTAGTTAGCTTTTGTTGAAGGTATTTCCCTTGAGAATCCTTATGATTCTAGTTTGCTTGGGTAACTTGTTGGTCAAGTAATAGTACTAACTAGAGGAGCTGCAGAGCCTAGTAGCACTTGGACCAGGATTTTTATGACTCGCCAATGGGACTTGCATCCAAGGTGGGAGTTAGTTCAAGAAGATCTTAGTTGAGGCTTGTATATATAGTGCTCTTAGTTCCCTCCATTGTTTATGTTTTGAAGAGTCCTAAACTCTAGGGTTGCTCTTGGGTGAGGGCATTAGTCTACTTTATGTATGAATGCTCCCACACAGTTGTTATGTGTAGTAAACTCACATAAATGTTGATTTTGTATGCTTTGGCTATTTCAACTTATTTTCTGTGGAAATCTCTTTGCGAAGTTAATGTTTTATGGTTTTTGTTAATCCCAGTCAAAGCATGAAGAGCATGCATCCTGCATATTCTAGGTTAATCAACTAGCATCACGGAGTTTTAATTCGCTCACATATTCAACTAGCCAATTGCAATCCACCATGAGACCAGTTCTCACAGGTCTCCTGGGTAGGGGCCGTGTCACTAGCAACACATCATTTTTAGCCAAGTGACAAGATAGTCAGTGATTCAACCAAACCTCTATGATCATTATCCATATATGCTATTGTCCCATTGTCCAAGAGATCAAGACCAAGCACGAGACGTGGAATGTGTCACTCTCATATAGCCTAATCCATGGTTTCTTGATTATCAACTAGACTAACTTAAATTGATGACATTGATATCATATATCAACTTATTTGAGCATGGCCATGCATTTTCTTAGTCTCACTCTACCAAGGGGCCCAAAGATATCACTCTTGTTACATAAGAGGGATGAATCCCATCTTGATTATACAAAACCCTCTGCATGGTATGTGACATACCCAATGACCACCTTCATGTTCACTCAGTTATGAGTGACAAAAGAATGTATCAAAGTATGTGACTTACATGTAGGGAAACTTGATGACCTTAGGCCAAAGGACTACAAATACGATGATCACTATGAGAATCACTTATGACACTCATATAATGATCCATATAGTATTCTCATGGTGGGTCAGTCCAGCACATAAGTTCTCTAACTTGTATGCATATGTATACTACTTACCTCATATTAGTCTCCACTTATGCTAGTCTTTATGTGTTACTGTAACCCATTCCACAATCATACTAAACCAAGGACGTTTAGGAATACTTTTATTCTAGTGTTATAATTACATCTGATTATGTTACACAGAAATAATACAACAAACACAATTATTGGATTAATGCCTCAACAAAATATCATGACTCAATGTGCAAAATAAAATCATCTCATGATTGGCTTTCGGTCACAACACGAACACTCACATCTAGTGTATGTTGGGACATGTCTTGAGCCTCTCTGGTTTCACCAATGTAGCATTTTTCTTACATGTTCCGCTAGAATGCCCTCAGTGTCCTTTAGGACTTCATATGAGTGTTTATTCTCCTCCTTATTTTCTTGTCCATGTCCATGACTTGTAACATTCATATACACAATTTATGTGCATTTCATGCATATCATCAATACAGCCCATGGCCTGCACAAGTCGTAGGCATGACAACAAACTTGCCCTGCTGCTGCACCTAGTCTCCATAGGCATTTTGGGCGCATAAAAAATTCTCGAAAACATCCACGGCAAGCCTCAACAAGTTCCAAAAATTCCAAACTACTACACTAGGCCATCTTGGTACTAACCAAGAAAAGCTTGAGGTGCTTGAATACACCACACTAAGCTTGAATCAAAATAGTCCATCACAAGCAAATTCTACCATAACCTATGCATATTTTCCAAACTACTTGAAACCAAAATTCAAGGAACTAAGACATGCATCAAATGAGTATAATTACTAAAGCCTTTGCCTAAATTGGGAAGAACAATCAAGAATCAAGCATCTACAAGTAGCAAAGTCTCTAGTAGTGTTTCCCTTTGGTTCCAAACAAAATCCAAGATATGAGGCACTGAATTAAGCTCAACCAAGCTAGACCCAAGCTCATGGAAGCTCAAGAAACCTAGAACAACTCAAGAACAGATAGGGCAAACTGTTACCTAAGCTTGAAAGCATAAAAAATGCCATCCAAAGTTCACCACACCAAAACCATACAAAGAAAAAAGCTCTTTGTTGCATGGGTACCTCATAAGACTTGATTTCCACCAAGAATTGATGATTTTGCGAAGATTTGGCCATGGAAATTGAGAAGGAAGAGGGAGCTATGAGAATGGGGGGTTGAAGATGATGAATAGTGCCCAATAATCCTACCTAAATATGTTTAAAAAACCATACTTGCAAAATACTCCTCCAACTTTTGTTAATTTTGCAAAAGAAGCCCATGCTCAAACAGTGCTATAAGACTTGGCAATTTAGTCAAAGTCTTTGGTTTCTTGTCACTTAGGTTCAAAAGATCAACTTATGACCTTAAATACCAAACCTATCACCTCAAGGTATGAAATTACCATTTTTCCCCTGGTGACACATAGGTGCCAAATTGAACTAAGAATCATCTACCCTTTTAAACACTTGCTTGACTTGCTTATTCAAACTAATTGAGGCTTTAAACTTTGGATTTTGACTTGTTTGACAAGTCTTACTTGGCCGCTGAAGGTTTGCTACCCAGAGGGCAGTAACACTTCACTCCCCCGTTGAACCCACTCATTACTATAGCTTTATTGTAGGCCGTTACTGAAAAGGCCCTGGTTGTAAGGAGGGCTAAGAAGAAAAGGAAGAAGAGCAAGGTGAAGGAGCTCACCATAGTAGTTGAGGATGCTATCAAGATTTCAGACAACAAGGTTGCTTCCCATTACACCGAAGTTCCTCCGTAAGTTTTAGTCACCTCAACTCCCATCTTTCTTGGTTATTTTTTAACATATGATTTCATTAAAGATTGGTTGTGGATTGATGTAGTTAATGAAATTTGACGTGACCAACTAGGGGAAAGCTCAACACCTTACTAAATGGCAGACCATAAGGCTCACTGTGTAGGAAGAAATGCGCATTTGCCGAATGGAGCTGTTCTAAAATCACCTACGTGGGAAGTCATCGAGGACATGTCTTTGTTTAACCATGACATCTTAGGAAGGATGATCTGACACTCTATTGGGGAATGACTACTAATGCCACATTCCAGGAGATTACTATAGCCTTGATAGACTACTCCTCTAAGGTGAAGTATTTAGAGCCTTAATTCTTCTGACTGGGAGCTTTCCTTATTCCTTTCCTTTGCTACAATTAGCCATTCTTGTTGGCAGTTTCTTGTCAACTCTAAATACTTTTGGGAGTTCATTATAAAGAGAATGGATATCTGAACTTGGACCGAAGAGAGTTTTGGGTGAAGGACAAAGTTGACATGGTCTTCAAGTTTGGTAAGCTAAAGCACAAAGCCACCACCAAGCTTGATGAGCTTAAACAGTTGGTCATAGAGGAAATGGGGAAAATTGCCCAAGATGCCAATTCTCGCATTGAGGACCTCAATTGTTGGCTTGCCCTCAAATCCATTGATCATAACATCATCAAGGTTAATCATGATGACCTTGCCCACAAGGTGAATCAATACTCAACGAATAGAAGGACCTTTAGAAAGAGCTCCAAGAAGTGAAGAGAAGGATCAAGGAGCTTAAGCTAGAGAAGGATAGGATGTGGGAGGAGCTGCGAAAGATTACTAACATCACCACTTCTGGACTTTGTGATGGCTTTTGTTTTGCTTGTCACCAAGTCCTAGAGAGGCACCGCCATATTGGCCTTTCATTCTTGAATGCTTTTCGAAGGCATAAGGGCAATGCTTCCATGTGGTCCAAACATGAGTACCTTAGCCAGCCTGATGGCCTACCAGATGATAGAGTGATCGAGGGAGAGGAAAAGGATGATGAGGAGGATGAGGAAGAAGAAGAAATAGAAGAAGACAATGTGGGTGTAAACCCTTGAATTTGTTGCTCCTTTATGCTAGTTCTTTCATTCTTCTTTCTTTTTATTTCCTTTTGTTATTGTTGTTGTTTGTTTTGTTATTTTTTTCTTTGTTCTACTTTCTTCAGCCATTGGTAAATTATCTAGTATAATAAGACCCTATTTCAACTATTGTTTCCTCATTTTATCTCGCTAGCTGCAATCCTTAATCTTTTTTCTCTTATTGTCTTCATACTTTTGCTTTTCAGGCATTTGTTCTAAAAGAATTTTTGCAGTACACTTGTTTTTTTAGCAGTGTATTGCATTTTCTTAGACCATGTTATCTTTAGGAAAAAGGTCTCGATGTACCTATTTTTGTTATATGAAGAACTTTCAATACCCACATAATTTTTCTAAGTACAGAGGCTAGATATGAGTTCGGGCATGCTCATCCTATGGAAGTTCTTTCTTTGATGTACCCCTTTTTGGCATAGCATATTCCATCACTAAAAGCACCCTTTATGCACTAGCTTTTGTCTTTTCAAAGAAATACATTGGCTAAATTAAGTGTAGTACTTTTTTAGACAATCTACATGCCATGTATTTTTTAGTTCTTCCCTGAAGGCGTCTTCTAATTTGAAGACCCTGAGCCTGACATCGGTAGTAACCAGGTCAAGCCCTTCCTAGCTTGCCCTTAGCATGCCATGGGTGGGCCTTCGGGGTTCAACTTTAGAGGTTCAAAGCACCATGTCTCCAACCATGATTCCTTTCTCCTTGGCTTTCCGATTTGCGGAAGTAGGCCACTCTTTGTTGGAATGCGCTTGTATGAAGCTCCACCAATTCCTTTTGTTCTTACAGTAGGTGTAACTTTGACCTCAAGCCTACTTCATTAAATCCTTCGTTGAAGATTTGCACTCTTAAGGATGGGTGCGCTATTTTGACAGGAATCAAGGCGTCACTTTGATATTACCAAATGAACCAGGTCTCTTTGGTCATGTTCCTCAGGGTTGTCTGATAGCTCCATAAGACTCTGGGCAACTCCTCGACCCATTTTCCTACCACCTGCCCATTAGTTTAGGGATATGCTACTGGGCAAGGTGTATCCTGATGCCATAGGCACTAGCAAACTTCTAGAAACCTCTATATGTGAATTGTGTTTTGTTATCGGCCACAGCACCTTCGACTAGTAGAACCTACATATAATATTTTTCCACCAAAACTTTTGGTTTTCTTTTGCCAATATGGTTGCCAATGGCTTTACTTCCATCCAATTTGTAAAGTATTCTACTGCTATTGCTATGCAGCACTTCACCCCTCTTAAGGTAGTAGAGAGCAGGCCTATAAGGTCTATACCTCAATTCCATGCATTATTTAAGCCAAAACAATTTGAACCTTTTTGTTAATTTAAGAATAAAGAAAGAACAAGCAGCAGGGCAACACTTGAGCTCTTTTAGCTCCTATTGAGTTCCAAGCGTAAAATGAACATATTTTTGGGCACCAAAAATGTTAAATCAAGGCAACTTAAAGCTTATTAACAAGCTTGAGACCAACTTATAATAATGGAAAGGCTTACCTTACGGACTGTACCAAAAAAATAACAAAACCCACAAATGCACCAAATTCACCAAGAATAAGCTAGGGGTTTGTTGTAGATGCCTTAGGGCCTTAAAATTTGTAAAAAATTTGAGTGAGTTATGATGATTGAAGGTGGGACATGTGGAGAAGAAAGAGACATGAAAATGGCAAGGGTTAGAGATGGTGAATTGTGCTTTCCTACCAATATATCTTAGCTACTCCAACCTACAACTTCCTTGGCCTCCTCACCAATCTGGCCCACAAATTTATGTTTGTTTCACTTTGGCCATCTTTAATCCTCTAACAATCTATCCCTCCTTGGTCTCATAGAAAGTTCCTCTTGCCCCCAACCTTGGCCATAAGTTGCCTAAGTCACTTAAAATGCAATTAGCCTATGTAAGCACTTAGTGCATTTTTAGGCCTTTAAATTTCACTTTTGGTTCGAATAGCTAGAGTACCTTATGATGTTAACTTATTTAGCCAAAAACACTTACATGACCCACCTAAATTAATTCCATGCCTCTAACTTGGGAAAAAATTACCATTTTGCCCGTGTGACCATTAAGTGCCAAATCACTATTAGGAATTCAATGCAACTTTACTTGCCAAATCACTTTTAGGAACTCAATGAAACTTTACTTAACTTGGTTTTCCTGGTCAAATGGAAACTAAATTAAGGTATTTGAAGAAAAACACTTAAATTAAATGTACTTACTTGGTCTAAGTAAGTCTTTCATTAGGAAAGATATCATAGGCTTACATGGAAAACATTATGAATATTCCCGATTTCAGGTGGTAAGGCCAATTTATATGCCTTTCCACCAATCCTCTCTAGGATCTAAAAGGGCCCTACAAGCTTAGGTACAAGTTTGCCTTTATTTCCAAGTCTGACCACCTCTTTAATAGGTGATGGTTTTAACCATACCCACTCTCCTACCTAAAACTCCAGGTATTCTCTTTTCAAATTCACTTAGGCCTCTGCCCTTTGATTGGCAGCGTTAATCCTTCCCTGAATAATCTATATCTTTTTCATAGTTTATTTACAAGTTCTGGTCTAAGTTTAATATTATCCTTTATATCAAACAAATAGTGTGGTGTCATACACTTCCTTATAATAACTCATGGGGAGCCATGTTAATAACTACTAGGTAACTGTTATTATGTAACAACTCCACCAAGCATAGATGTTGAACCCATTCCCCTTGGAAATTCATCGTACAGCTCATAAGCACATATTCCAAGACTTCTATCACCCTTTCTATTTAGCCATCAGTATATGGATGACAACTTGAACTAAGCTTTAACTAATTCCCCAAGGTGTATTGCAATAATCTCTAGAATCTTGACAATTTGAGATCTCTACCTAACACTACATCATCTGGTACACCATGTAATCTCACTATCTCTTGTATATATAATCTAGCTTAGTGATCATGAATTCAATGAGTTTCATAGGTAGAAAATGGGCTGATTTTGTTAACATTTCAACAATCACCCATATAGTGTCATGTTTTCTCCTAGTCAAGGGTAATCTAATGAGAAAATCCATTAAGATTGACACCCATTTAGTTACTAGAATGGTAAACTGTATAGAGTTCCTTCTAGCTTCTGATGTTCTACCTTATTCTCTGTCATGATAAGAACTTGGCCACACATTCAATTATATCTCTTCCCATTTTTGGCCACCAAAAATGTTGTTTTAATCCTTGATACATCTTCATAGACCCAAGGTGAATACTCAGCTTACTTGTACGTGCCTTAATCAATATTTCTTTTTCCAAATCCTCCTTATCAGAAAAATATAATCTATCTAGATGGTATAGCATATCATGCTTAAGTTAAAGCCCTTATGCAACTTGCCATGTATATTTCAAGAGATCTTATACCTTTTAGGACATTCTTCTTGAGCTAACCTTATCTTTTCAATCCAACATGGTTTAATGGTCAAAACATACTTATGTTTTCTTTCCCACTTCTTCCAATTTTAAGCTTGTAGGGTAAAACAATTTGCCTAATTCCTTACACTACTATCCCCAACTTTTAATTCCACAGTATATTTCCTACTTAAGGCATCAGCAACAACATTCTTTCTGCTAGCTGTGTAGTCTATCATGCCGTCAAAATCCTTAATATATTCTAACCACCTCCACAACCTCATGTTTAATTTTGAAGCTTTTAAGATTCTGAAGATCTAGCACTTCTTTCCTAGCAAATAATGCCTCCATTGTTGCAAAGACAATAGTTGCCAATTCTTGATCATGAACTAGATAATTCTTCTTATGAGGTCTAAGCTACCTTGCTCTATAAGTATTCATTTGCCTTTCTTGCATTAAAACACAGCCTAAGCATATCACAGAAGCAGAACATTACAAATGGTTTTCAAGGATCAAGTAGAACTGGCACTGGTGCTATAGTTAACTTATTCTTTAAGTCTTTAAAACTTGCTTCACATTTTCCATCCCACACAAATTTCTTATCTTTTTTACTAACTTGAGTGAATGGAGTAGTTATTATAGAAAACTCTGAAAAAATCTTTTTTAGTATCCATCAATTTTGTGGTAACTCCTTACTTCCCTAACACTATTTTGGTTTTCCCGTTCAGATACTACCTTGATCTTCTTTAGATCAACTAGTTACCTTTGCCAATGATTCTATGCCCCACGAAAGCTACTTAGCTATCTAAAGGTAACACTTGCTTAGCTTCCTATATAATTGATGGTCTTTAAGGGTTTGAAGCACGATCTCTAGGTGCTCTTAATGCTCCATTTCATCCTTTGAGTACTTGAATGTCATCTATAAATACTACTATAAAATGATCTAGATAGGGCTGAAAAACTCATTGCATTATATCCATAAATAACGCATGAGCATTCGTGAGCCTTATGGGCATTATAGTATTCTTAGAGTGCCCATATCTCATTTTAAAGGTTATTTTAGGGGATATATCTTCTCTGATCCTTAACTAAAAGATCAAAACTCTATCTTGGAAAATACCTTAGGCTATTTCAATTGATTAAGCAAGTCATCAATCCTTGGGATTGGGTAATTGTTCCTTACAATTACGCATTAAGCTTCTTTACAAACAACACTTGTGCTCCACAAGAAGACACAATAGGCTTAATGAAATCCTTCTCAAAAAGTTCATCCAATTGCTTCTTGAGTTTAGACATCTTAAGATTTGACTTTCTATATGGAGAGATTGAGATTTGTGCAGCCCTTGGTGCAAGCTTGATTTCAAACTCTACCTCTTTTAAAGGAGGGAATGCTGGCAAGTCGATCAGGAATACCATTAGGTATTCTTTAACCACTGAAATTGCACCTAACTTATAGTCCACCTTAACATCATTTAAGGCCACGTACTTTTCGTCATTCACTATAGGAATCTGCTCCACTACCTATAATTGCATACTTTGTAGGCTCTTCTCAAGTTGGTTTGAACTAGCTAAATTGTACTCTTGGAAACTAGGGAGTACTAGTTGTAGGGTTTTGGGAGCCAAACAAGCATAGCAGAATATAACCGAAACCCTCTAGGATCCAAGTGAAACGGAGTAAATCGGGTGTTCAAAAATTTTCATACCTATTTTCGGTTGAGATATTTCACCCAACTGTTGAGTCGAATCAAAACACCTAAACAGCTGACATGTTCAAGCACTTTATGGTATCCACATGAGCCTCTAGGGATCACGACATTTGCACCACATCTTGGTAGATGTGTTTATCTTGTGCCCATTGTGTTAGCTTGTGTCCTCCAAGGAATGGCGAGAGAAGAGTGCTGTTGGAAATTTTTGGATGCTAAGGCAAGGCTATGAATTTTTCACTATATGATGTATTTATAGTGAGACTCAACTTCCAAGCCTAATGGGTTTCAAAGCCCTAATCCTAGGCTTTAATTTTGGTCTTAATAATGGTTCAATTTTTGGGCCAATTTTTAATACGAAATCATCATGACACCATAACCCAAATAAATTATCACATGCACTCAAATAATCCAAATAGGCTTTATGTGTGTGACTCAATAGGCTCTTAACATGTTGGCAATGATCATAAATCACATTTATGATCATAAGTAATGAGCGGTGTCTAGCAACACATTATTGCTACCTAGGTGACAAGATTGTCGATGATTCCACCAAACCTTTATGATCATTATCCGTATATGCCATTGTCCCTTTGTCCAAGATATCAAGACTAAGCACAAGGCATAGAATGTGTCACTCTCGTATAGCCTAATCTTTGGTTTCTTGATTAACAAGTAGACTAATTTAAAGTAATGACATTGATATCATATATCAACTCATCCGAACATGGCCATGCATTCACCTAGTCTCACTCTATCAAGGGGCCTGAAGATATCACTCCCATTACATAGGAGGGACAAATCCCATCTTGATCATACAAAACCCTCTACATTATATGTGACATACCCAATGACCTTCTTCAAATTCACTCAATTATGAGCAACAAAAGGAAGTATCAAACTACGTGACACACATGTAGGGAACCTTGATGACTTTAGGTTAAAGGACTACATATACCATGATCACTATTAGAATCACTTAGGACACCCATATAATGATTCATGTAGCATTCTCAAGGTGGGTCGGTACAGTACACAAGTTCTCCAACTTGTTCCCATATGTAAACTACATATCTTATATTAGTCTCCACATATGCTAGTCGTTATGTATTATTGTAACCCGCTCAACAATAATACTAGATCAGAGATATTTAAGATTATCATTATTCTAGGGTTATAATTATATTTATTATGTTACACAGAAAAAAAAACAACAAACATAATTATTGGATTAATGCCTTAATAAAATCTCATGACTCAATGTGCAAAAATACAATCATCTCATGATTGGCTTTTGGGCACAACACTAACACTAGCTTCCTAGCCACATAGTAAATTAAGACTTGATTCCCAATTAAGCAATTCATTCCCAAGTGTAGGTCATAGCCATTAGTTGCTAAAAATATTAGGTCAAATTTCAGCTTTGATTCAACTAGCTGAACCAAGCAATTTCTAGCCACATGATCTGAGAAAAAAAAATCAGCTCTAGCAATCTTAATTATAACCATTTTAGAGAGCACTAATTTCTAGATTCATCTTTTTAACTATTTTCAAATAGATAATAGATACTAAAGCTTGAGTATCAAACAACAATAGACACTACTCTATTATGTAAATAAGCTTTGCCTTCAAGTGCTTCTTGATGCAATCTTCCTAGGTCCTCCATATTCTCTACTTGGAAAACCCACCCATCATTTGCTTATGCCTGCTTTTGCATTTGGGGATGTGGTACTAACTCTACATTAAGGACCTTAGATGGTAGCAATGGCAAAGCCCTTCGTTCTTTTTTATTCAGTTCTGCTTGCTTTAATTGCTACCTTTTGCTTCTCAAGTCCCTCTCTATTTTCTTCATAGGGTAGTCCCGCACTCATTGTGTAAGTCTCCACATCTTAAACACCTAGCCATGTCCTCGTAACACACCTATCATCTATGGAATTTTCAACAGTTTTTATATATTGGACCACCCTTCTTTGCTTACTTCTTTTTATAGAGATCCTGAGGTCCATCATCCCTTATTTCATCATGTGCTGCTCCTTAAACTTCTTCTATAATATTAGTTCCTTTTGAGTAGCAATATAAAACTCTTTTATCCAAATTGCTCTTAGGATATGTCTTAGTTTAGGTTACAACCCCTTATAAATCTTTTCATCTATAATGCTTCTTAACCATCATACTGAGCTGTATACTTTATCAGTGAATTGAATTTTTGTTCACTCTTCATCATAGTCATTCTACCTTGTTCCAACTGATCAAATTCCATACATTTTTTTAATCTTTTTAAGGCCTCAGTCATATATTGTTCCTGGCTTTCGATTTGTTTTGCGAACATCTTATCCATCAGCCACTGATATGTTGGGCCCAAAATTTTTTTCCCCAAAGGCATCAACACATAGAAGGTTCCTTATTGGTTATGGATGAATTCTTTTCTTCATTAACAGGATTCATCTGGATTTGATGGTACCTACTAAAAACATCCAAGAAGCTTAGTACTCTATACCCTAAAGTAAAATCCACTAGTTGGTCTATTGAACTTAGTGCGTACAAGTCTTTCAGGCACGCATCCTTGACTTGTGAAGTTGATGCACATCCAGAGTTTCTTACTTTCTTCCTTTGTGGCAATGACTACATTACTTAGCCAATCTAGATACTCAACTTCCCTGATTACCCCTACTTAGAGGAGCTGTTGTATCTCTTGCTTGACAAAGGCTATCTTATTTAAGGCAATATTTCATTTCTTTTGCCTTATTAGTTTTGCTAGAGGATCAACATTTAAACTATGTTGAATTATTCCCTTATTAAATCCACATGTATCCTTTAGTGAATAAGCAAAATGATCTTTGTTCAAATTTAAGAATTCTACAAATTTGGCCTTTTCCTCAACAGGCATATTTTTCCTGATTTTGGTAGTTTAACCTTTGATGACCTTTAAGCCCTTAGTTTCTACATCTATTTCTTTGGTTTTCCCTTCATCACCCATTTGGGGCACTTCAGGTGCGACCACCATAAATACATTGATCCTTTTCTTCAAAGGTGTCTGCTACACCTTTTGGAAAACTTTTCAAACATCAGCTTGGTTGATGAAAATAACTACATCTCCTTTGTTAGCCTCAAAGGTGACTGTTAGGTACTTGACATTTGACCTCAAGTGCAGCATCCCTTGAGTTTGCCTCCTAATAATGGCATTGTAAGGTAAGGGTACATTGATTATGATGAACATTGACATCACTCAGGTGTATAGTTCCACCTTACTCTTGATAGCTTTTCCTTTTACCATGAAAGCTAATCAGTGATCCCCAAGACTAGGAGTTCATTTAGGGCTACCTCATAGGTTGGAGTCACCATTGGCATTTGATCCATCATGATAAAGCACCATTTTCTCATCCCTGTTTGCTATATGGGTACTGATTAGGAGAGAATCATCATGAGTGAAGGTGACAGTGGTTTTGTCATATCTCATTAGCTGGTTTATGCCCTTCTAAAATTAAGATTAGCAATCTCTTTTGCCTTTATTTTCCTCTCCGACCAAGGAAGTCCCATTTTGATTGTCTGGATTACTCCATCAGGCAAGGTGGTTACCTTCAGGGGCTTCAAGAGTTCTTTCATCAGTCAGAATCATATTTTTTATCATCATGCTTTGCTTCTTCATCCTTGGCTTCCATCTTCGATGAAGGAAACTGAAGATGCCTTCTTAGCTGGCATTGCTTAATGAGGGTTTCAACATACTTCTTTAGCTAGTGGTAGTCTTCGATGTCATGGCAATGGTCCCAATGATACTGGCAGTATTTCTTCATGTTCTTTTTTTTTTGTGGCTATCAACTTAGGCGGTTAAACCTCTTTTTATTTTTCCAATGCCATCCAGATCTTAGCTTGGGAGGAGGGCAAATTAGGTTGAGATTTTCTTTTTCCTTTACTTTTTTTAGACTACTTGCTGCCTCTGACCTCTTCATGAGTTTAATTTTAGAGCCATTATTTCGTTCTTCATGCATCCACCTTTTCTTCATTGGCATTCATTTCTTTACCATCGTGTATTGTTCAATGAGTTGATAGAGCTCTGCAATGATTGTTGGAATTTGCTTTGAAAGCTCAAAAGTGAGGTTGGAACCCTTTTGAAGACCCATGGTTAATGCTAGGATTTGGAATTATGAGGATAAATCAATGAATTTCAGGGCCTCTTGGTTGAACCTATTCACATAGCCTTTAAGAGACCCATTCTCCCTTTGAACTACATTAAACAGTTGGGCTACTTTTTCACTGAGGGGGTGCACTTCAATGAATTGATGAGTAAAAGCCATAAAAGCATTCATGAAAGAGGCATTGGCATAAGGAGACAAGATATTGCACAAGGCTGCAGCTGGGCCCGAAAGCATTACCTCGAAACATTTGCATAGGGTCACCACATCAGCTCCACTCAATACCATATTCTTTTCTTGTTTTGTCAGATGTGCCTGTGGGTCACCTATCCCACCACTCATATGTTAGTGTTGTGCCCAAAAGGCCAATCATGAGATGATTGTATTTTTGTACATTGAGTCATGATATTTTATTAAGGCATTAATCCAGCAATTATGTTTGTTGTTTTGTTTCTGCGTAACTTAACAAACATAATTGTAACCCTAGAATAATGATATTCTCAAACGTCCTTAGTCTAGTATTATTGTGGAGCGGGTTGCAATAAAACATAACGATCAGCATATGTGGAGACTAATATAAGATATGTAGTCTGCATATGGGTACAAGTTGGAGAACTTGTGTACTGGACCGACCCACCATGAGAACACTACATGGATCGTTATATGAGTGTCATAAGTGATTCTCATAGTGATCGTGGTATATCTAGTCCTTCGACCTAAGATCATCAAGGTTCCCTACATGTGAGTCACATACTTTGATACTTTCCTTTGTTGCTCGTAACTGAGTGAACTTGAAGGAGGTCATTGGGTATGTCACATATCATGCAGAGGGATTTGTATGATCAAGATAGGATTTGTCCCTCCTATGTAATCGGAGTGATATCTTCGGGCCCCTTGACAGAGTAAGACTTAGAAAAATGCATGGCCATGCTTAGATGAGTTGATATACGATATCAATGTCATCAGTTTAAGTTGGTCTACTCAGCAATCAAGAAACCAAAGATTGGGCTATACGAGAGTGACACATTCCATGTCTCGTGCTTAGTCTTGATATCTTGGACAAAGGGACAATGGCATATATTGGTAATGATCATAAAGGTTTAGTCGAATCATCAACAATCTTGTCACTTGGGTAGCAATGATGTGTTGCTAGACACCGCTCATTACTTATGATGATAAATGTGATTTATCATCATTGCCAACATGGTAAGAGCCTATTGGGTCGCACACATAGAGCTATTTGGATCATTAGAGTGCATGGGCTAATAATTTGGGTTTTGGTTTCGCAATAATTTCGTATTAATAATGGGCCCAATAGTTGAGCCATTATTAAGCCCAAAATTAAAGCCTAATTGGATTAGGGCTTTGAAACCCATTAGGCCTGGAAGTTGAGTCTCACTATAAATACAACTTCTAGTGAGAAATTCGTAGGTCTCCTTGCCCTAGCCTCCCAAAAGGACAGCCGCACTGTTCTCTTGCAATTCCTTGGAGGACGCAAGCTAGCATGCGATCGCAAGAGAAACGTATCTGCTGGGACGCGGTGGAAGCATGGTGATCCTAAGAGGCTCGTGTGGATACCATAGAGAGCTTGTACACGTTAACTATTCAAGTTTTGTGATTTGACTCTATAGTTGAGTGAGAGATCTCAACCGAAAATTAGGTATGAAAATATTCGAACACCCGGTTTACCCCGTTTCACTTGGATTCTGGAGGGTTTCAGTTAAATTCCGCTGTGCTGTTTGGCTCCCGAAACCCATCAACATATCCATCTGAGGTACTCCAAAGTTCAGTGAGAATAGGGCATTCTGGATGGCTAGGACAAAAGAGGCTTCATCGCCAATGGGGGTTCCAGACAAATGCATCCATACTAGCTTTTGCATGATTTGCTCCTCCATTTGGTCCATCCTTTCCAGTACCTTTTTCAATAGGGAGTTTCGATGGTCATAGTCATGTCGACGGGGAGAGATGGATCACCAATGGTAGCCTTTTATTTTGAAAAGGCTGGACATTTTTCCTTGCAGTCGTATTTTAAGTTATGGAGTGGTAAAGTTCCAATACAAGACTCATCTTGGATGCTACCTTCTAATGCTGGAGGGGAAAGTTTTGCCAGACTTTCAAATTTTTTTGGTGTGAACTCCCTCCTTGAAGGTTTATGGTGCATATGTTGACCCAAATGTTAAGCTATTTCAGTGACTATTGTACACTGGAATTCACATAGGAAACCCATTGTTAACATCACTAATAGATCATCCTTAAGCACAAAAGTTTGGCCACCAATGAGATCCTCTAGCAGGGGTCGAGTTTTCTCCGGTGGGGATCTTAGCGTAACGTGCTCTTGGATGCTCGAGTAGTCAGCACGATGATGTGTGCCTAGGTTCCTATGCATGACACCATTTAGTGACCAAGGAGATCTCGGTCACCTGAATTCTACAACAAAACTTTCAGATGTATGTACTTCATTCAACTACATTGTTGAAAGAAACCAGGAAATAAGGGAAGAGAGACCTTATTATCTTTTCTAGGGAGGGACTCTCTGACACCCAAGTAAGTAAGTAGTATAGCTGGGAGTATAGAAAAATCTCAATAGGGTTCTTCTTTTTGTGTGCTTGGGGGTGTCTCCTTTTTATACTTGTTTCGGAGAGTTGAGGCCTACTACATGCACCCCAGATCGGCCATCCATGTGTCTGGTGAAATTTGAGACTAGGGGTCTAAATCTCCAATGGCCTCTATAGGCAACTGTCTTGATACAGGCCTGAGAGAGCACTTCACAAGCACTCAGGAGTACCTTTGTAATGGTTTTTTATAGTATTTAATGGCTATCTTAACCTGTTGATGTTGAGGTACTGAATGTGTTGTTCGGTCATGTTGGCCCGATAATCCCTTCATTCTTCCAAACTATGCATTGTTGACGTGCCTTGGCATTTTTGAAGCGCTTTGACCAAACTTTCTAACAACCATGGTTGGGACATTCAGGGCAACTCCCAGGCATTAGGCCTTTAGCCATCAAAATCTTACTTCAGAACCTTATTATAAGCTTACATAGTAGGATTAAGTGAGTTAGGTAAGGTTTACTAAGTTTCGAGTAGTTTATGACACTGAATGATGTTTGGGGACAAAATGGTAATTTTGCATCCTAAGGTGTCGGGCTAAGGTCTGTGAGTAAAAAATGTGTTTTAAAACCTAATCCTAGTTTAAAACACAAAAATTAGCCTAAGTGCAAGGGATTTGACCAAATTTCATTTGGGTTAGTATTTATGGAAGCGAGATTTTTGTCACTTTTTTGAAATTTGGGTAGTTTACAAGTTTAGGGCTTTAAACTTGCAAGAGAAGGGGTGGAGGTTGCCACGTTCGCTCATTTCACTTCCTATTATAGCCCTCTTAATAGAAAGCTCATTTAAGGCTTATAAATTAATAAATTCCTAGTTTATTGCCTCATTTTATATTCATTTAGTAAGCTCAAGCAAAGTTAGTTAAGGTTTACTAGGTTTTGAGGCGAGCATGGTGTCAAAAGAGGTTTGGGAGTAAAATGGTAATTTTTCATGCCGAGTTGTTAGGTTGAGTCCAGGGAGTCAAAAACATGTGTTAAAACATAAACCTTGCTTAGCACTGATGATTTAACCAAGATTTGACCTAAGGTTACTATTTTGGGAAAGGGGCTTTTTGACAACTTAAAGAAAGTTTGAGGATTTCTCGGGTTGAAGGCTTATAAATGGTAAAGGTGAGGCATGGGCTGCCAGTATTCACTTCTTCTTTTTCAAACCTAAGTTTAACCTTTCCCTCTTCATTTCTACTTCAATTCTTTCTCAGATTCAAGAGTTCATGGTGAAAATGAAAGGTTCCGTGGGTGTATAAGCAATAGGTAGCTTATTTCAAATGAGTTTGGTGCATTTGAAGCTAGATATCACATTTTCCATAAAAGGCCCTATTTTGCACGGGAGCTAACATTATTTCCATGATATTTTCTTGTTTGTTTTGCCCCTCATTGCTTGGTTTTTACTTGGTTGCCCTTGTTTTGATGCCATGAACCTTGAATTACTTGGAACCTAGGTGGAAGTTTGTGGAGCCATATTTTTAGTGATGGAATGCTTGATCTTTACTTATAGCTTGGAATAGAGGTAAGGGATTTATGATTCATACCCATTTGATGTCATTCATAGCTTATTTGTGGTGAAATTCCTATAAATTTGATCATTGGCATTAGTTGTGGAAGGAGATGTTCAGGGTGGACTAGTTGGGTTTCCAAGCATAGTGTGATGTTTGTGTATGTTGCAAGCTTGGAATGAATGGTGCATTATGGCCTAGGAAGTGTGTTTTATAGGTTTGTAAAGTGGGATGGCATCCTTAACTTGTTTGGGAGCCTTTGGAGGCATCCCAAGGTGCCTTGGGAACCATTTCCAAGTTTTGGGCACGAGGCTCTGGCACCGTGGCGCCAATTAGTACTACAGTGCATAGAGCATGCCAGGGGAGGGTAGAATGGTAAGCCTATGGGGCTGCAACACCAAAAGCCTTCTCACTAGCTTTGACACCTAGTAGTATTTTTCATTATAACTTTTCGCTCGGGTGTCCAATTGAGGTGATTCAAGATTCCATGTGAAGCTAAAAAGGAGCACCATCATTTATATACCTTCCCCAAGCTTGGATTTTCCTACGTTTAGAAGTGTTTTAGTTCAAAATGAAGGCATGTTTGGCCACGATTGAGCACCGTTAGTTGGGTGCAAGGTTTAGTACCATCAGAAGCCTAGGTGGGCCTTTGAATTTAACATTTTGACATGGGAACCTTAGTACACCTAGGTAGGTTCCAAAGAACCTAGTAAATGAGTCTAACTCTGGTCATTGCCACTCCACTAGTGTGAACCAAGTAATGGTGGATAGATATATGCTTTGAGTGAAGGTTTAGTGCACTTGTAGCCTAGGCAAGATTACTTAAGGCACAAGTGAGAACCTAGTGTACCTTTGGTAAGGGTTTAAGGTGGAAGCTTAGTACACAAGTGACCTAGGCAAGTCTAAGGGCTTGAGGCATTATATGGAGTCTTTGTACACCTATTGAGTTCCTCAAAACTCAAGCAAGGTGCATCCACCATGCTTCCCTTTACAAGATAAGGAAGATCAGAACTAGTGATGAATTTTACTAGTTATGCTAGTAAGCAATGCTTTCTAGTAAACAAGGCTTTGCCTTGTAGTTTAAGGATCAGGTTGAGGATAAGTCCCAAAGGACTAAAATGTATGTTCATAGGTTTAGCCTCGCACTGTATGACCTTGCAGTAGCTTGCATATACATATATATGTGTTGCCCTTAGTGTTTTCCTTGTAGGTTGAACATCCCTTACTGAGAATCATAAGATTCTTAATCCCTTAATTTCAAGTAGTTTACGTTTTGAATGTTATTGAGCTAGCAACCATTGAGGATTATTAAGTTGAGCTAATGGGTAGGTATTTGGTTTATCTAAATCTTGTGATTCTAGTTTTTTTGTTTGCTTGTTAGTTAGGTTTATGAGCTAAGTACAGTTATATATTTGGCTGACAGTGGCTAGTTAATCACAGGGGAGGGCTTTAGAGCTTGCCACTAGGAGTTGCTATAAGGTGGGAGCTTAATTATAGATCTCAGCAGTATGATTCAGCGTATAGTTTTCATACACTAGTTCACCGCTAATGTTCGTGCATGAGTATTGTACTCTAGACTGACTCTTGGGTGTGAGCATACTATACTTTTTCTTGGATGTTCACACATGGTTGATTATATGTAGTTAACCACATAAATGCTTTGTACGTTTTGATAGCTTTGATAATTCAATTTTAATTGAATGCCGTGGCAATGTTTTATATTTTTATTACTTGTTTATTCATTCAAGTCAAAGCACATACTCATGCATGACTACATAGTAGGATTAATTAAGTAGAACCATAAAGGTTTTAATTAGTGTGCATATAATCAACTAGCCAATTGTGACTAGTATGGGACAAGTTCCCATAAGCTTCCTAGGTAGGCCCATGTGGGGCGTGTCACTTCTAAGACCTGGGCTCCCTCTTCTCCCTTCAATTTTTCCTTGAATTCTCGGCCAAAATTAAGTGTTCTTGGTTGATTCTGAAGGGCCAAGGCATATACATGCCTTAGGTCGCTCATTTTAAGCTTGGTTTGTGGTCTTGGAGTTGTTTTCATATTTTTCTAGCTAGGAATGGGTTTGCTCATGAGGTAACAAAAATTTCTTGTTGTTTTCCTGTTTATTTGTTGATATGAGGCATTGGTTTTCCTTAGTTGGTGTTAATTTGGTGTCATTTGCTTTGGTTTAGTTGGCCCCTACGTAAAACTTTTTGGTACTTTGTTCTTGGTGAAAGGTTGCTTAATCCTTGCTTGTTACTTGAAATCAAGGTAAAGGATTTAAGTTTTTATATTCAATTGATGCTATTTGAGTGTTGTTGCTCGATGAAACCAAGCAGTTTTGTAAATGGCGTTGATTAAGAACAAGTATATTCAATGTCATTCCTGTGACTTGTATATGTTATGGGCTATTCTTAAACTATGTATAAATGGTACTTACGACATGTACATAGGTGATACATATCATAGAAATGACTAAAAGAAACACATAAAGTTAGGTGCCTGAGGTAGTGCCGAAAAGTGCCCTTAGGTGAACCTGAAGGAAACGTGTAGGAGTGTTATGCTCCAAAGGACAAAAATGGTTGAAATTGTGTGTCAAAGTGGCATTGAAATGAAGGTTTGAAATAAGAGAAAAAATTGGTCAAAGAGACTCAAGAGCACCAAGGTGCATTATGGAGGGATGGTAAGTGGCCCATACGCACCACACCCATATGCAACAATATGAATAAGGGGGTTAAGGATTAATTCCATAAATAAAAAGTGTATGAATGTGTAACTTCAAAACAATGCTTAGAACTTAAATTTGAGTGAAAAAATAAGGAAGAGCACATAAGAAAAACTATGTGCACCATTGGGTGCACTAGGAGGCTCTCAGGTGTTCTTAAGGGGTTGGTATGTTCATCCAAATTTTTAGTGCCTAAAGTGACTGAATTAAAAAAAAAAGGTTGCTAAAAATGACCCATAAACTGGGTTAAACATGTTGACCAAAGGACCTAAACTAAACAAGTGACTTACGGGACGTAAAAGGCAAAAATGATCAAAATTGGCCACCAAATGCAATCGGATTCAACCTCCTCCACCACTTGGACGTGACACCGAATTAAGGTAACTTCTTAAGTGTTTCTTATGGCTTCCATATTCAAGAATTACCAAGAAAAAATCCTAGAAAATTTGAAAAGAGCTCATGGAGCAAACGAGGGTAAAAACTAAGAATGGTGACTAAAGGTAGGCTTACGGGTTCGCTTGGGTGGGCTTTGGCCAACTAGTTGCAAATTCAACTAGTTAAGAGCTCCAATATGCTCCTTTGCCTATTTTTTCATTGGGAGGAGGGCACCCCTGGTGATGGCTAAAGCGAAAGGACCCTAGGAGCTAAGGAAGGGCTAGGCATGCTGTGTGCGCTGTGGTTGTTAGCTATCTTATGTTATGTTACCACCTCACAAAAATGGGAGAATTACAAGTGTGGCATAATGGTAAAAAAAATCATTATATTGTGTAATTCTCTTCATAGTGATTGAAGTATGAAGGGTAAAAGGTATAATGAACACATCCTTAAAAGTGTTCTAAGTTGGTAAGTTGGCCCCCAAGAAAAGCCTTAAGGATTGGTTGTTTGTCAAGAAACCTATGGACTTTTTTGTAAGATTTTTGAAATTCAGGTACTCAATTGAAAAACTTTTAAAAAAGAGATTTGGAGAGGTATTAGAAGGATATGAATGTTATAAAAGTGCTATTGCAGGACCACATTGCTTATGGAAAACAACTAGGGACAAAGAAAACACAAAAAGGCATAAAGGACCTAAGTGTTCTAATGTAAGCCTTAAGATGTGTATGTCTTTGACTTAAGTCAAATGGTTAAATTGTGGGATTATCCTACCTAATGAGTGGTTGCTAAAGCAAGATAAGGATGGTCAAATGTGGGCTAAGAGATTAAGACTAAGAAACTATAGTCTTGTAGCAAGGAAAATGACATAAGTGAAGGTTAAGACTACATAAGTGTGTTTAGTGTACTTTTGACCATTTAAGTAGTCAAGACCACCTTTTATTCTCTCATATTTGGCCATACTAGCCAAGGGACATAGCCCAGCCTCCTTCACACTTCCTCCATAGCGACCATACCTTCAAAGTCAAAACTACTTGCAATTGAAGTCAAGGAAGCATAATTGGAAACTATGTGGTGCTAAAAATTGAGTGCACCCAAGATCAAGCTCCAATTTGAGTATACCCATCAAGGTAAGAGTTCTATTACTCTAATGGATTGTCTACTATATTTTCAAGCATCCATGGAGCTAGGGCTAAGCTTGGAAGGGAGCCATGAGCTTGATAAACCAAGCTTAGTGAGGATAGTGCACTTATTGAAGGTTTTGTGACCTAGTGTGAAATCTAGAGTGAGCGCAGCGAATTGAAGGGTTTCTAGAGCCTAAAGTGTAGGGTTTCGAAAGCCAAACAAGTGTAGTGAAATTTAATCAAAACCTTCCAGAATCCAAGTGAAACGGGGTAAACTAGGTGTTTGAAAATTTTCACACCTAACTTTGGTTCAAATCTCTCACCTAATTGTAGAGTTGAATCACAAAACCTAAATAGTTGATGTGTTCAAGCTCTATATGGTATCCACATGAGCCTTTTGAGATCACCACACTTCCACCACATCTTGGCAGATGTGTTTCTCTTGCACATGAAATACTAGCTTGCATCCTCCAAGGAATTGCAAGGCAATAGTGTGGCTCTCTTTTTTGGGAGGCTGGGGCAACGCTATGAATTTCTCACTAAACGTTGTATTTATAGTGAGACTTAACTTTTAGGCCTAATGGGTTTTAAAGCCTTAATCTAATTAGGCTTTAATTTTGGGCTTAACAATGGCTCAACTTTTGGGCCAATTATTAATACAAAATTACCATGAAACCATAACCCAAATAATTAGCCCATGGACTCTAACAATCCAAATAGCTCTATGTGTGTAACCCAATAGGCTCTTACCACATTGGTAATGATCATAAATCACATTTATGATCATAAGTAATGAGTGATGTATAGCAATACATCATTGCTACCAAGTGACAAGATTGTCAATGATTCGACCAAACCTTTATGATCATTACCCATATATGCCATTGTCCCTTTGTCCAAGAAATCAAGATTGGGCACAAGACATGGAATGTGTCATTCTCGTATAGCCCAATCTTTAGTTTCTTAATTACGGAGTAGACTAACTTAAATTGATGACATTGATATCGTATATCAACTCATCCGAGCATGGCCATGCGTTGTCTAAGTCTCAATCTATCAAGGGGCCTAATGATATCACTCCCGTTACATAGGAGGGATGAATCCAATGTTGATCATACAAATCCCTCTGCATGATTTGTGACATACCCAATGACCTGCTTCAAGTTCACTCAATTATGAGCAATAAAGGGAAGTATCAAAGTATGTGACTCACATGTAGGGAACCTTAGGTCAAAGGAGTATATATACCATGATCACTATGAAAATCACTTATGACACTCATACAACAATCCATGTAGCGTTCTCATGGTGGGTCGGTCTAGTACACAAGTTGTCCAACTTCTACCCATATGTAGACTACTTATCTCATCTTAGTCTCCACATATGCTAGTCGTTATGTATTATTATAACCCACTCCACAATAATACTAGACCAGGGACACATGAGAATATCAATTTTCTAAGGTTACAGTTATATTTATTACATTACATGGAAACAAAACAACAAACATAGTTGTTGGATTTATGCCTTAATAAATATCATGGCTCAATGTGCAAAAATACAATCATCACATGATTGGATTTTTGGCACAGCACTAACAATCTTCCACTTACACTAAAGCCAATCATCTACGTATCTAATACCATTGGACCTAGAATGGCTATCATGCTTCTTCCGTGTAAGGGGCTTTGTCTGCGGATCAGCAATGTTGCTGTTTGTGAAAGTCCTACATATCCTCACATCACCCCTCTCGATGATTTCCCTGATGAGATGATAGCATCGGAGTATGTGTTTGGATCACTGGTGAGATCAAGGATCCTTAGCCTGCACGGTTGCTCCATTGTTGTCACAATAGAGCTCTATCAGGTCGGCATGCTTGGAACCACTCCAACTTCAGTGATGAACTTCTTGATCCAAACTACCTCCATTGTAGCATTGGTGGCGGCAATGTACTCAGATTATGTTGTAGAGTCGGCTATTTTCTCTTGCTTTAAACTCTTCCCACTCACACCACCAATACAAAACATATAACCAGATTATGATCTAAAATTATCCTTATCGGATTGAAGGCTAGCATCGGTGTAACCCCTTACAATGACCTCATTTTCACCTCCAAAGACCAAGAATGCATCCTTAGTCCTCTGTAAGTACTTAAGGATGTTTTTAACAGCTTTCCAGTGACTTTCACCGGGCTCTGATTGGTAGCTGCTCATCATGCTTAAGGCATAAGAGACATCGGGACGAGTACATATCATGGCATGCATGGTAGATCAAATTACCGAGGCATATGCAATCTTACTCATATGCTCTATCTCCTCGGTTGTACTCGGACACTGAGATATAGAAAGAGTTATACCATGTGACATGGGCAAGAATCCTTTCTTGGAATCTTGCATGCTAAGCCTCTTTAGCACCTTGTCAATGTATGTACTTTGACTTAGGCCAAGAAGCTTTCTAGACCTATCTTTGTAGATCCTAATGCCTAACATATAGGCGGCTTTACCTAAGTCCTTCATAGAGAAACATTTCCCTACCCAAGTCTTTATAGATTGTAGCTCGGGAACGTCATTCCTGATGAGTAATATGTCATCTACATACAACACTAAGAAGACAATAGTGCTCCCACTAACCTTCTTGTAGACACAAGGTTCATCTTCATTTTTTATAAAACCAAACTCTTTGATTACTTCATCAAAATAGAGATTCCAACTTCGAGAAGCTTTCTTCAGTCCATAAATGGACCTTTGCAACTTGCACACTTTATTGGCATTTCCAGGAGTGACAAAACCATCAAGTAGTTTCATTTACACATCCTCAAATAATTTTCCATTTAGGAATGCAGTTTTGACGTCCATTTGCCATATCTCATAATCGTAGTGTAAAGCAATAGCCAAGAAAGTTAGGATGGATTTAAGCATGGCAACTAGTTAAACAGTTTCATCATAGTCAATACCATGAATTTGCTTGAAACCTTTTACAACCAATCCTCCCTTAAAGGTAATCACATTACCATCCATGTCAGTTTTCTTCTTAAAAACCCATTTGCACCCTATAGGTCTGACCCCTTTCAGGTGGATCAGCCAAAGTCCATACTTGGTTTTCATACATGGATTCCATCTAGGATTTCATGGCCACTAGCCACTTCTCAGAGTCAAGCCCCAACATAGCTTGTTGGTAGGTTGTGGGCTTACCCTGATCCATGAGTATCACATTTCCAGTGTGAGTCATGAGAAATCCATATCTCTCGGGCTCACACCGAATCCTACCAGACCTACATGGGCTCTGTGCCACAGGAACAAACTCATAAACCACAACATCTTGGGCTGTCTGTTCAAGTTTCATTTTAGTTTCAATGTCCCCTTGTTGTTCTTGAGTTTCTTTAAGTTCTAGTTTCCTCCCACTGGCTCATTGAGAGATAAACTCTTTCTCTAGAAAAACACCAGTTCGAGCAACAAATACTTTTTTCTCAGAAAGATTGTAGAAATAGTAACCCTTTGTTTCTTTGGGATACCCAACAAAGAGGCATTTATGAGATTTAGGCCCAAGTTTGTCAGAGGATTGACGTTTCACATAGGCATCACAGCCACAAATTTTCATAAAAGACAAACTGGGACGCATCCCGCTCCATATCTTATATGGTGTCTTTTGAACCGATTTAGATGGAACTCGGTTTAGTGTAAAAGTGGCTGTCTTTAGAGCATGTCCCCAAAAGGAGTTTGGAATGTCAGCTTGACTCATCATAGATCAAACCATGTCGAACAGAGTTTGATTTCTCTGTTCAGATACACCATTCTATTGAGGCGTACTAGGTGGACTGAGTTGTGATACCATACCACACTCTTTTAGATAGTCAAGGAATTCTTGATCCAAGAACTCTCCACCTTGATCTGATCAAAGTACTTTGATACTATTCCTGAGTTGATTCTCTACATCATTCTTGAATTGTTTAAACTTTTCAAAGGGTTTTAACTTATGTCTCATGAGATACACATAGCCATATCTACTAAAGTCATTAGTAAAGGTAATAAAGTATGGGAAGGCTCTTCTAGCATATGAAGACATAGGGCCACATACATCACTATGTATGAGTCCTAGTAAGTGATTAGCCCTTTCTCTTTACCCTATGAATGGGGCTTTGGTCATCTTGCCTAATAAGCATGACTCACATTTCTCAAATGATTCAAAATCAAATGAGTCCAAGAGTCAATCCTTATGAAGCTTGGATATGTAGGTTTCATTTATATGGCCCAAGCGACAGTGCTACAGATAGGTCAGGTTTGAATCATTAAAGCTGACCTTCTTGGTATTCACATTATAGATTAGAACTTCGAGTTTTAGAACATACAACCCATTGCTAAGTTAAGCACCACCATAAAAGATTTCATTCAAATAAATAGAACAACATTTGTCCTGTACTATAAATGAAAAACCTTTTTTGTCCAAGCAAGAAACAGAAATCAAATTTCTACTGATAGTAGGCACAAAGTACTAGTTGTCTAATTCTAAAACTAATCCACTAGGTAAAGTGAGAACATAAGTCCCTACGGCTAAAGTAGCAACCCTTACTCTCTTTCCAACAAGTAAGTCCACTTCACAATCTTCTACTCCTACTTAGATCCTGCACATTTATAGAAAAGTGAGATCCACATTCAGTATCCAATACCCAAGATGAGGAAGTAGAAATGTTAGCCTCTATAATAAGAATACCGGAAGTGGAAGTCTTACTTCCCTTCTCCTTAGCAAGTTCTTCAAGACAAAGCTTGCTGTTGTGCTTTTAGTGTCCAGGTTGCTTATAATGGAAGCGCTCCCCTTCCTTTGCCACACCACCCTTTGGTTTCAATGCTGCTGAAAAAGAATTAGAATTGGACTTTCCTCTAGCTTTATCCTTCTTCTTGTTGGCTTTTCCCTTTCCCTTGCCCATTTGAACCATCAAAATGGGCTTAGCCCTGTTAAGGTTTTGCTCAGCAGTTCTCAACATATTGAGCAATTTAGGGAAGGACTTGTGAAGGTTGTTCATGTTATAGTTTATGATGAACTGACTGTAGCTTTTAGGAATTGATTGCAAGACTACATCAACAGCCAACTTTTTCTGAAGCGCAAATCCCAAACACCCAAGATTCTTAATGTGCCCAATCATCTTGAGCACATGATGACCCATGGGACTTCCCTAAGACATTTTGCACTGAAACAATGCCTTAGAGGTCTCAAACCTCTCATGCCTATCCTGTTCATGGAATAACATTTTGTGATGTTCGATCATATTGAATGCCCACATGTTTTTATGTTGCTTTTGAAGCTCATATTCCACGGTAATAAGCATGAGGCAAGCCACATCCATAGCATCATCAGAATGCCTCTTGTGAGCATCCTTTTCAGCTTTTGGAGCAGTGGCAGCAGGCTCATTCGGAATGGGCTGCTCTGGGACATAAAGCTTTTCTCTCATGCTTGACGTCTATCCTCAAGTTTCGGTACCATTTGAGAAAGTTGGTCTCATTCAATTTTTCCTTCTCAAGGATTGATCGCAACAAAAGTGTCGAGGTGTTTTGTGCCATGGTTATCTACAATAGTACATATGCAGTGTAAGAGTCTTGTATTTTAGTTCATTTAATAAGGACTTTTATTAAACCATACTCCCACTATTTTCTTCAAAATAATAACCCTCGATATTATTTAAAAACACCTCGGTGCTAAGGTATTCTAGTGGGCCAAGATCCATATTTCACCACAACCTGAGCCAGCTTTGGCTTTTTTCTTAAGTTACAGTTATTTAGGTAGGTAACTCCTTGCCAATTGCTTCTTATGCAACTCTTGGATAGTTGGGTGAACAACACTTGTCCAAGCTCATCTCATGAACTTAAGCCCAACCCTATGCCTCTAAGTCCCCAATCCTATTAGGATCACTTAGTTGAGTTGCACCCAAAGTTAGCAATTTGGATATCATTATTATCCCATCGCGCCTTACCAAGAGGAACATACATGCTTTGCTTTGGCAAACCCACCCAATGTTGATCAAAGTATTGACGAGTGCCAACATTTGGAAGGCATCACATTTAATGACTTAATATTTGTTTGAGGGATTTTTCTTTCGATCTCACCAATTTGTTATCTCCAATTGTCTTATACATGCATCACATACGAATATAAAACATGCATCTCATGCTAACAAGAAAGTAAATGTGACATGGTTATAGCCCAAACTATGTGATATTCTCAAGCCAATGAGAATATCATAAAAGACTAAGAAAAGAAAAGGGTCTTCACAAGCTTCTCCTCCTCCTTTCTTGGTTGCCTTTTTGTTGTCACCTCCTTGGACATACCTGTTAGTGTTGTGCCCAAAAACCAATCATGACATGATTGTAGTTTTGAAAATTGAGTCATGATATTTTATTAAGGCATTAATCCAGTAAATATGTTTGTTGTTTTATTTTTGGGTAATGTAATAAACATAGTTGTAACCCTAGAATAATGATATTCTCAAATCTCCCTGGTCTAGTATTATTGTAGAGTTGGTTACAATAATACATAATGATTAGCATATGTGGAGACTAATATGAGATATGTAGTCTACATGTCAGTACAAGTTGAAGAACTTGTTACTGGATTGACCAACCAAGAAAACGCTACATGGATTGTAATGTGAGTGTCATAAGTGATTCTCATAGTGATCATGGTATATGTAGTCCTTTGGGCTAACGTTCCCTACATGTGAGTCACATACTTTGATACCTCTCTTTGTTGTTCGTAACTGAGTGAACTTGAAGGAGGTCATTAGGTATGTCACATATCATGTGGAGGGATTTGTGTGATCAGGATGGGATTTGTCCCTTCTATGTAACGACGGTGATATCTTCGAGGCCCTTGATAGAGTGAGACTTAAAAATGCATGGCCATGCTCAGATGAGTTGATATATGATATCAATGTCATCAGTTTAAGTTAGTCTACTCGATAATCAAGAAACCAAAGATTGGGCTATACGAGAGTGACACATTCCATGTCTCGTGCTTAGTCTTTATATCTTGGACAAAGGGACAATGGCATATATGGGTAATGATCATAAAGGTTTGGTCGAATCACCGACAATCTTGTCACTTGGGTAGTAATGATGTGTTGCTAGACACCACTCATTGCTTATGATCATAAATGTGATTTATGATTATTGCCAAAATGGTAAGAGCCTATTGGGTCACATACATAGAGCTATTTGGATTATTAGAGTGCATGGGTTAATTGTTTAGGTTATGGTTTCATAATAATTTTGTATTAATAATGGGCCCAAAACCCAATAGTGGTTTTCTTGCAATTCCTTGGAGGATGCAAGCTAACACTGGGAGCACAAGAGAAACACATCTGCCGGGACATAATGGAAGCATGATGATCACGAGAAGGTTGTGTGGATACCATAGAGAGCTTGAACACGTCAACTTTTTAGGTTTTGTGATTCAATAATACAGTTGGGTAAAATATCTCAATCGAAATTAGGTTTGAAAATTTCGAACACTTGGTTTACCCCATTTCACTTGGATCCTGAAGGATTTCGGTTAAATTCTACTTCGCTTGTTTGTCTTCCAAAACCCAATAGTGGTATTAGAGCTACTGGTGGAACCCTAAATTGGGATTGAATGTCAAATCGCACGATATTTTGTGCTCGGCTGCTTTCGGCCATGATTAATTAGATTGATTCATGATGCACGAAAATGAAACTCGTAATGAATAGATGAGCTATTTGAGGAAAGGACACAAAATGGTTAATGAGATTAACCCAAAATTAATTGATATGGGATACCTATATGGATTAGGACACTTGCAAAAGTTGCAAAACCCTAGCATGGTTCAGATTCAGCCTGTTCATGCACCGAAAGTAGAGTACTTTTGGTGGCTCAAATGAAGGTGTCTTGGATGCCTACTTGCTCAAAATAGAAGATCTCAAGCAACACAATTGTAAGAGAATTTTTTACACCAGGGGGGCGCTAACCCAAGGGCGCTAACCGGCCAGCAGCACCGCAGTATGCGAAGCACCACATAAATAAAAACTAGTTAATCAATGCACATTAATTCGCATGCATTTTGTTGAACGAGATTTGACATGTTATGCTTATTGGTGTTTGAAGCATCGTGCGTGGTTATAGCCCTTGATTGGTTGTTCTTTTAAATACAGCCTGTGAGTCGTGCCTTTTCTTGTTACTCTTATTGTACATTTTTTTCTCACCTTACTCCCGTTGATTGTAACGTAAAGTTTCTATTATTAATGAATGGTACATTATGGGATCATCGAAGTCGGTATGTCCAAGAAGGTGACAACAAAAGGGCAAGCAAGAAAGGAGGAGAAGGAACTTGTGAAGACCCTTTTCTTTTCTTAGGCTTTTATGATATTCTCATTGGCTTGAGAATATCGTATAGTTTGGGCTATAACCATGTCACGTTTACTTTCCTGTTAGAATGATATGCATGTTTTATATTTTTTTGTGATGCATGCATAAGACAACCAGAGATAACAAATTGGTGAGATCAAAAGGAAAAATCCCTCAAACAAATATTAAGTCATTAAATGTGATGCCTTCCAAATGTTGGCACTCGTGAAGACTTTGATCAAAATTGGGTGGGTTTCCCAAAGCAAAGCACCTATGCTCATCTTGGTAAGGCATGATGGGATAATAGTGATATCCAAATTGCTATCTTTGGGTTTGACTTAACAAAGTTATCCTAATAGGATTAGGGACTTAAAGGCATAGAGTTGGGCATAAGCTCATGGGATGAGCTTGGACAAATGTTGTTTACCCAACTATCCAACAGTTTCATGAGATGCAATTGGCAAGGAGTTGCCTACCTAAATAAGTGTAACTTGAGAGAAAAGCCAAAGCTGACTTAGGTTGTCGTAAAATATGGATCTTGGGGCACTTGAATACTTTAGCACTGAGGTGTTCAAAACAATATCGAGGGTTATTATTTTGATGAAAATAGTGGGAGTGTCATTTAATAAAAGTCCTTATTAAATGAATTAAAATACATGACTCTTACACTTCATATTTACTGTTGTAGATAACCATGGCACAACACATCGACACTTTCATTGCAATCAATCCTTAAGAAGGAAAAAATTGAATGGGACCAACTTTCTCAAATGGTACCAAAACTTGAGAAAAGTCATCAAGCAAGAGAGAAAGGCTTATGTCTTATAGCAGCTCATTCCAAATGAGCCTGCTACCACTGCTCCAGGAGCTGAAAGGAATGCTTACAAGAGGCATTCTGATTGAACATCTCAAAATGCTCTTCCAAGAGCAAGGTAGGCAAGAGAGGTTTGAGACCTCTAAGGCATTGTTTCAGTGCAAAATGTCTAATGCAAGTCCCGTGTGTCCTCATGTACTCAAGATGATTGGGTACATTGAGAATCTTGAGAGTTCGGGATTTGCTCTTCAAAAAGAGTTGGCTGTTGACGTAGTCTTGCAATCGTTGCCTGAAAGCTATAGCCAATTCGTCATGAACTATAACATGAATGACCTCGACAAGTCCCTCCCTGAATTGCTCAACATGTTAAGAACTGTTGAGCAAAATCTTAAGAAGGCTAAGCTCATTTTGATGGTTCAAAAGGGCAAGGGAAAAGGAAAAGCCAACAAGAAGAAGGATAAAGCTAATGGAAAGTTCAATGCTAATTCTTCTTCAACTGCACTAAAACCAAAGGGTGGTGTGGCAAAGGAAGGGGAGTGCTTCCTGATAGCCAAAGGCTATCGCCTCTATCTGGCTGAACTCCCTGCCACAGTCATGGCCAGAAGAAGCTGGCGCTACCCGAGAAAAGGTGTGATCAGGCACCTCGGGAGATAGCCGAGGAGCTCCGAGCCCGGCACGCTAGGACACTACTCGCCCCCCCCAGGGTCGTGAACTGATCGCCTTCGGAAAAGTGGCACCTAACATAGCGTGCCGAACATGATATCCCCGAAGGCGGAACTCCCTGAAGCTGGGAATCCCCGAACTTAGGGCTTGTTTCCCGAAGAGGCTCTGTCCGTACCAAAGGACGACCTCACCCAGGGACCTCGGGAGTACGGCAGGGGTATTTATGGAAGCATTTAAGGAAGCCTCTGACACATCCATTCACAGACGCCACAAGCCGCCTCAAAAGGCGCTCTACCACGCTGACGCCATCAAAATCACATCATGGCCCGTCTCAGCACATGGCTCAAGGCAACCTGCTACCAACTATCTGTCCCCTACGCCCAGAAATTCAGGAACATCCGACCGAACACGTGTCGCGATCTGAACGGGCTAGGCACTCCTATAAATACCAGGACTTAATACCAGACAGGAGGTTGGTTGGCTGGCGAAATACGGCTCCCATTACCAGGCAAAACTCCTTAGCCCTTTGTGCTATTTTCTCTGCCTTTCTCTCAGCCACCACTGACTTGGGCGTCGGAGGCTCCCCCCCGGAAAAACACTCCGGGGGCCTCCTAACCGTTTTGTTTCTGAGCTTTCAGGCACTCTCCTTTGGGCTGTCCAGTCCACCAGGCGTTCTTCCTCCTAGAAGTCCCTCCACCAGTCGCTATGACTATTAACGATGAGGCCCCTGGCCATCATTTGGCGCCGTCTGTGGGAACCCGCTCTGAGATCGCCGTCGTTGAGACTCGGCGTTCTAAGGACAAGGGACTCCCGAGGTCCCCGTCCGCGCCTGAGATACAACCGGTTGCTGAGCAAACACTCCCAGGGACTTCTGCGCCCGAGGAAGACCGCCCTCTGGTAGTCACTATGAGTTTCTTGAGGGACTTTCAGCGTTCGGTCGTGTCTGAAATGACACAGCAGATCGGCCGAAGGTGGCCACAGCAAGCACAGGCCCAGAGACCCCCCTCAGTGACACGCCCTCGGCAGAGGAGCCCCAAGTCCATACATCGCAGTTCGGGGAATGGAGACCCTCGCGAAGAATCGTCCACAGAAATTATGGCCCTCGGGAAACGTTCTGTGGGACAAACCAGGTCCAAGAAGCCGAGAGTCTCACAGCGAAGCAGTTCGTCACCTGAGGCGAGGTCCTTGTCCCCTCAGCGCCGAACTCGCCCCCCGAAGAGGCGCCGACGATCTCCATTCCCTGAAGAAGGCCCTAGCGCCACAGTGCTCATGGAGAAGATATTAGCACGGCTGGACAGAGTGGAAAAACAAGTGGCCAGAAGATCCGTTTGGGCCAGACCCTCGGGAACATCCTGCGAAGATGACTCCCCTTTCACTCAGGCCGTCGTTGAGGCAGCCATGCCAGGCGAGTTCAGAGTACCTCGGTTGGAAATTTATGATGGCCGTACTGATCCGCAGGCCCACCTGACGAAGTACAGACGGAGCATGATAATACACGGTGCTGATGACGCTACCATGTGCAAGTGCTTCGAAGTCACCCTCACAGGGCCAGCCACGGCGTGGTACAATTCCTTGCCTTCAGGGACCATCGCTGAGTTCCGGGAGTTGTCCACAGCCTTCACCCAGCAGTTCATTGGGAGCAGACCTACTGCGAAGATGCCTGTACAGATGTTCGACATAGAGCAAAGGAACGGAGAAACCATCCGAGACTATGTCGAAAGGTTCAACAGGGAAGCCCTGAGTGTCCCAGACTTTCGGCCTGAAATCCGTATTCTTGCCATGACACGAGGCCTTCGGCGGGACTCACAGCTGTTCTACGAGTTCTCAAAGGACCCCCCTGACACCCTCGGAGAATTTTACCGAGGGGCTGAACAGAACATGACAGCCGAGGAGCTGAGATTGGCAGGGCCAAAGTCCGATCACTACTGCGCCGAAGGGTCCAACAAACAAGCTCGCCATCCGACGGAACAGGCAGGGCGACCTCGGAGGATGCGGGGAAGGAAACCTCAGAGTTTCACGCCCCTGAGCACCACACGTACCAGCATCCTTATGGCGCTGGAAAGGCAAGGGACGCAGATTCGGCGGCCAAAGGCCATGACCGCCGATAACAAAAAGAATGGCAAGAAGTTCTGCCGGTTTCATCGCGACCACGGCCATGACGCCGAAGATTGCTTCCAGCTAAAGAAGTACATAGAGTCGCTGATAAAGCAGGGCCAACTTCGGAAATACCTGAGGATGCAACCCCCGAAAGCCAGAAAAATGGAGGAAGAAAGGGCTGAAGATGAGGACTATGACTCCGACAGGCGGAGAAATCGAAGTCCAAAAATTCGCCCCCACCTCCAGTAGGGGTGATCCAAACCATCACCACGGGGCTCCCATCCTCGGAAAGAAAGCGGAAAGCCAGAGAAATTGCAGTCATGGACTATCAAAAGTCCATCAAAGAAACTGGCTCGCAAAGATAGCTCCACCGTCGTCTTCCCCCCACAACGACCCGCTGCTGATCACGACAAAGATAGGGAACTGAGGCGTCAAAAGAGTGTTACTTGATAATGGCTTAAAAGCTGACGTCCTATTCTCGCACCTGCTGCCGAGCTTGGGCATCTCCAGGAGCGAACTAAAGCCTGTCACTTCGCCCACTTTTGGGGTCGATTCATCCGAACTCCCTGACTTCGGATAGATCGATCTCCCGCTGATGATGAGATGGACTTCGGTGAACGGAGCAGCTGAGTTGTACTCTTCCACAAGGGTGAGATTCATCGTCATGGACGTCCCGTCCTCATACAATGCCATCCTTGGAAGGCTGACAATGGGGAACCTGCACATTCGCCCTGATGTGAAGTACTTGACTGTCGCATTCGCCACCAAGGATGGAGATGCAGAGGTCTTCATAGACCAAGCCGAGGTAAGAAAGGTGTTTGTGAAAGCACGAAAAGCTTCGGCAAGCAACCTCGCGCAAACAATGGAGGCAAAGGCGCCAGAAAAAGGCACAGAAGAAGATCTCGCCAAAGCAGAAACGGAAGCAGTAGATCTTGTCCCAGGACAATCTACCCGAATAGGGAAGAGCTTGGCCGAAGGTGACAAGGAAAAACTTGTATCCTTTCTGCTCGAAAATAAAGATCTGTTTGCCTACTCGGTGAAAGATATGCCAAGAGTAAACCCTGGCATAATACAGCATAGCCTCAAAGTAAGCCCGGAAGCAAAACCTGTCCGGCAAAAGAAACGAAGCATCTCAGCCCACAAAAGCAACTTTGTCAAAACCGAAGTCCAGCGTCTCTTAGATGCTGAAGTTATCAGGGAGGTCAAGTACCCCGAATGGTTAAGCAACGTGGTCATTGCCACAAAAGAAGGTAGCAGCAAACTCCGGATGTGCATCGACTTCAGAAACTTGAACGATACTTGCCCGAAAGACTCATATCCTCTGCCGCCAATAGATCAACTGGTAGATTCAACTGCTGAATATGGGCTCCTAAGTTTCCTAGACGCCTTCAGTGGCTACCATCAGATAAAGATGGACCCCGAAGATGGAGAGAATACTGCCTTCATCACCGAGGGAGGAACATATTGCTATATCAGGATGCCCTTCGGGCTCAAAAATGCAGGAGCCACCTACCAGAGGTTGATGAACAAGGTCTTCAAAGACCAAATGGGGAGAAACATGGAGGTGTATGTTGATGATATGATAGTCAAGAGCAAGCTGCCTGGCTACCACGTTGCAGATTTAGAGGAAACCTTCCAAAAGCTCAGAGCCTTCGGGATCCGCCTTAATCCTGAGAAGTGCATCTTCGGGGTGACCTCGGGAAAATTCCTTGGGTGCATGGTATCCGAAAGAGGCATCGATGCTAACCCCGAGAAGATTGAGGCTCTGCTTGAGATTCCGAACTCCTGCCACAGTCAAAGATGTGCAGAGACTCACCGGAAGAATAACCTCTCTGAGCAGGTTTTATTTCCAGGTACGGAGATAGGTGTCGACCCTTCCTCAAAATCCTCACAAAGGCAGCAAAAATGGAAGGCGACCTCGGAAGGAATGATCATCCTTGGGATGAAGATTGCCAAAAGGCCTGGGAAGAACTCAAAGTCTACCTGGCCAGCCTGCCGACTCTGTGACAACCTCGGGAGGGAGAGCCCCTCGTACTCTACCTCGCCGTTACAGAAAAGGCTGTGAGCTCGGTCCTCGTGAAAGAAGAAGGGCCAAAGCAATGGCCGGTCTACTATGTCAGCAAGTCCCTGCATGGCGCCGAAGTCAGGTACCCTTTGCTTCAAAAAGCTATATATGCCTTGGTGCTTGCAGGGAGAAGGCTGCGACCATACTTTCAGGCTCACCCCATCATCGTCCGAAGTAGTCTGCCGCTCTGCTCTTTTTGCTACTACGGGATGTCATGAAGAGGGATGATCATTCGGGAAGGCTCTCCAAGTGGTGCATAGAGCTGGGCGAACACGAAATCACGTATGAGCCTCGGAAGGCCATAAAAGCTCAAGCACTGGCAGATTTTATCGCCGAAATACCCATCACTGAGGAGAGCCATTCAGATCCAAAAGAGGGTGAGCCAGAATGGACCTTGCACGTAGATGGAGCCTCAGGATCCGAACACCAGGGAGCTGGAGTAATTATCAGAGGCCCCGAATGCCTAGAAGTAACGAAGGCCTAGAAGTAATGAAGGCCATCAAGTTCAGTTTCAACGCCACCAAAAACATGGCCGAGTATGAGGCCCTGATAGTAGGATTACGCCTGGCCAGAAAAATTGGCGTGAGAAACTTGAAAGCCCATAATGATTCCCAGCTGGTGGTCCGGCAAATGGCAGGGGACTATGGCGCGAAAGACCCGACCCTAGCGAAATACCATGAGTTGGTAACAAAGCTCATTCGGGAGTTTGACGCCGTACGAATCGAAAATGTACCTCGGAGGAATAACACTGAGGCAGATTGCTTGACGAAGTCAAAAAATATATATACCGAGGTGCTGGACCATCCGAGCATCTCAGTGCTAAGCATGACGACCTCGGGAGCAGGGTGGAAAGACCCAATCAAAAGATACCTCGCAGAGAATTTGCTCCCCGAAGACCCCGGCGATGCTGCAGGACTGCGAAGACGCTCCGGAAGATTCTTCCTGATTGGCGAAGAGTTATACCGACAGGGATATGCGAATCCGCTGCAAAAATGTGTGGATGAAGAGGATACTGAAATGGTCCTTGAGGAAGTTCACGAAGGCATGTATGGTTCACACATTGGAACTGATGCCCTTGCAGCAGTGATACTCCGCCAAAGGCTACTCCTGGCCTACCCTGGGAAAGGACGAAAGACAGTTCGACCGAAAGTGCGGTAGTTGCCAGAGACATGCAAAAATCCAGAGGGCACCCTCACAAATAGTAACCTCGGCAGACTATCCTTGGCCCTTTGAAGTCTGGGGCATAGACCCTATTGGGCCACTCCCCGCAGTACCCAGAGGCGTGAAATTCTGCGTGGTAGCAGTGGACTATTTCTCAAAATGGGTAGAGGCAGAACCACTAGCAACTATCTCGGCAAAAGAAGTGCAAAACTTCGTATGGAAGAACATCGTATGCAGGTTTACTAGTGGCTGATAATGGATCCCTGTTCATAGACAAAGGATTCCAAGAATTCACCAGCGACCTCGGAATGAAAGATGCACTTCGCCCAGTAGCTCACCCCCAAAGCAACAGCCAGGTGGAAGTATCGAATAGGACCATAAAAGACGGCCTGAAATAGAGACTGGGGGAAGCCAAGGGGAATTGGCCAGGAGAACTCCAAAGTATATTATGGAGCTACCAAACGACGCCCCGAAGAGCCACAGGGGAAACTCCTTTCATCTCCGAAACGGAGGCCATTATCCCAATAGAGATAGTTCGACCTTCGGTACGGGTGCAAGTATTTGATGAAAGTGGTAACGACCTCGGCCTAAGAACCAATCTCGACCTGGTGGCCGAACACAGAGAAATAGTCGGGCTGAGAAGAAAAGCTTACCAGCGAAGAGTGGCCGTGGCTATAAACTTACGGGCCAGGCCAAAGGAAATCAAGAAGGGAGACCTTGTTCCCCGAAAGGCCGACTTCGCACCCCGAAGGCCATCCCATGGCGTACTTCGCGCAAGCTTGAAAGGACCCTATCTGGCCCTGGCCAAAACAACGAAAAGGCGTGTACAAGCTTGGCGACGTCGAAGGCATAGAATTGAAGAACAATTGGCACTCGGGCGCCTTGAAAGAATTCTACGCTTAACGTTGAGCGGAGGAGGTATGTTGGACAAAAAATGTTCTAAATATATAGTAGTATCTTGAGAAAATTTCTTAAGTGCAGAAATGAACAATATTCCGCGAAAGATGCTCGCCATGATAAAGCGTAGATATGGCTTTCCAAAGTCCCTTGAGCCGCCACGCTCGGGAAAGATGGAAAACAAAAATCTCGCAGAAGTACTCGCCGTAGCCAGCGCTGAGATAATTTCCCGAACTCCCTTGAGCGAACGTGCTCGGGAAAATGGGAAGTGAAAAATCTCGCGGAAGGTTTTCCGAAGTCCCTTGAGCAAACATGCTCGGGACAACTGGAAAAACAAAAATTTTTGACTGAAGGTTTGCCGAAGTCCCTTGAGCAATCATGTTCGGGAAAAATTGGAAATGCAAAAAGCCTGCAAAAAAGACTTAGTCAAATTTTCTCAGACTTTCCAGAATGTCTCTCGAGTAAAACGTACTCGGGACAAAGGAAGGTAAAAAAGTTTCTTTGATCGCAGGTTTTCCGAAGTCTCTTGAGCGAACGTGTTCGGGACAATGGAAATAAAGAAACTTGAAGAAACACTTAGCCAAAAAATCTCCGTTAAGAGCAAAGCTGCCTTACAATAAAGAAGTGCCCGAAGAAGGAGTACAAAAAAGAAGGGAAGGAAAAGGGGCCCTAAAGAAGCCTAAGGGTTCGCGGCGTCCTGAGAGCCACTCGTTTGTCCACCCTTTTCCGCCACCTTCCGCGCTGGAATTGGAGGAAGCTTCAGATGTTCGATCTTGGACCATTGCCACCGAGGTCCCCCAGGAATGTTTAGACCCTCTAGAAAAGAGAGGTCCAGACCTGGGAACCTCTGGAGAACCTGGTGCCGAACGAGGCAGAAGCCGTCCTGAAACGCGACCTTGTTCATTTGATCAGCCTTGTTCTTCTTAAGCTCAAGGTCGTCAAGCTCGTCCTTCAGATCCCCGACCTCCTCTTCCGGCACCCTTATCCGCTCCTCCCCCTTCGGCTCCTTCTTCAAAGACTGAACCTCGGCTTGAAGGGTTTTCTTCTCAGACAAGAGCGTGACTATGATATTCTCCTTTTTTCCCTTGTCTTGAAGAAGGTCTTGGTTTGCAGCGCGCAGCCCCGCCACCTGATTGCGGAGATCGGCAATCTTTAGGGAAGAGTCTGCCATCAAGAATTCCTTCTCCTTTCGGAACCCCTCCCGAAGGGTGGCAGCTTCCTCCTTCGCAGCATCTGCCAGCTGCTGGTTCTTGGTGGTCAATTCCGAGCACGTCGCTTTCACCTTTTCTAGGGCCTCTAAGGCCGAAGCTCGGAATGCCGTCTGCCTGGCTACCCGAACTCGGAGAAAGCCGGTGTACCCCAGCAGCTGCAAAGGAGATAAAACGCAAGGTCAGTAAGAGCCAAACACTTAGGAAAAAATTGAAAGGCAAGAGTTGTGAAGGATATACCTGAGCAGCATGCTCGGTGATCTTTGCGGCAAGAGTGTTATCCCCCGGGTGGGCCGCCGCTATAGCCTGAAGGAGGCCTCGGTGAGCACCCCCTTCTAAATCTGCTTCGCCATTTCAGGACAGTCCTCGGAGTACAGGTTCATGTCCTCCGTGAATGTCCAGAAAGGCTCCTTTGGTATTTTCCCTTGCGGGACTTTGGCGTCGCGACGGGCCCTCGCCTCCGCGTGTTCGGCCCTCCAGTTCGGGGTAAGTAGCTCCCCTGCAGGGCGGAAAAGAGAAACAGGTCAGAGACAAAGGCAAATTCCAGAAAAAACAAAGGAAGCACACTTTGTCTGGAAACAAACCTGGCGGGACCTCGGCAACATCGTCCTCGGAGTCCTCGGCCTCCTCGACCGAAATGCCCTTACCCTTCTACTTGCGCCGCTCCTCGGCAGAAGGTACTTCTACCACTACATCAAGGAGGGCCTGCGACGCAGTAAGGACTTTGAGGAGGGACGTCGGTTGGAGGGACCTCGGAAGCAGCAGCCTCAGACGCCGGAACCTCGGCTGTCCCAGGCTCCTCGGCAGTCTCCTCGGGAATTTCTTCTAGAGGAACCTGAGCAGCTCTCTTTGCCCGTTTCCTCGAAGGACCCGCGCCAGTAGACTTCCGCCTTCGGGAAGCCGCCTTCTTCGTTTGATCGTCCTTCTCCACTTGGCCGGAGAAGAGGGACTTGTAATAGGCGGCAGTGTCGTCGCCCATCTCTGAAAAAGGAGAGAAACATCAGCGTAAGTCCGAGGAAAAAACAGCAAAGGAGTAGAAGATAACTCACTTTCGGCAAGCGTTTCGAAAGAAATCTCCTCCTTAAGAAGCTTGACCAACCAGGAATCTTTCCCGGCAATGGCAGGAGCTGGCATCCCGAGGTCAGTCTTGTGCTCCTTTACCACCTTTAGTTCCCGAAGGACCTCTTCGGTCATCAACTTCCAGTTGATTGGAAAAGGGTAAAGGGCGCGCGGAGAGACCTCGGGATCCCAGTCAGAGACAGCCCGAATGCGGGCGTCGAAATCCGCGAACACGGGAGCCAACTCTGGGGTCAGCAGCATCCTCGGATCACCAACGTCCGCATCCAGTGTTCCCTGAGCCCATTTGGTCGGAACGTACGACCAGGCCTCAGCCATCTTCATGAAGAAGAACTTCTGTTGCCACCCCCGCCAGCTATCCTTAGTGGCGAAGGTGAACATGAATTTCTTGCTCCCGGATCCCCGAGGTAGCATGAAATAGAAGCCACCCTTCGGGACCACAGAGAGCTTGTAGTACTGCATAAAAATCCTGAAATGGGGTTCTATCCCGAAGACGCCACACATGCAGAGGTAGGCGTTGAAATAGCAGAACGAGTTCGGGGGAAGCTGGTTCACCGCAATGCCATGAAATTGGCAGAACTCGCACACCATCTTCGGGGGAGGATACCGAAGACCGGCCTTCAGCTGGGCTCGGAAAACGGTAACCTCCTTACTATGGTTTGAAAATGCATAGTGGCTAGAACGAGGCAGCCTGGTAACGGCGTAAGAGGGAAGAAAGAATTTTTTCTTCCACCTCTCTAACTTCTCAGGGGTGGTGCAACAAGGATGGGCTAAAAGAGGCTGCCAGCTCTCAGGAATGGGCATTTTCGACATAAAAATGAGTTTGAAAACGGAAGAAAACAGTTTCCAGAGAAAAACTCAGAAGAACACAGGGATCAAAACGCGCTGGAAAACAAAAACCCACCGAAAGATTTGCCAAAATCTGAGGACGCCGTCGTGAAAGTTGGCTGGAAAAAAGGCTCTGATTAAGGAAGCTCCGCCACAGAAAGCAAGAAAAATGCAAGAACAGAGGCAAAGCAGAGAAAAGAGCAAAAGAGTGAGCAAAAGGAACTTATGATGAAATGGGCTATTTATAAGCCAGAGGTGGGTAACCGAAACGCCGTCATAAGTACCCTTTGGAGGCGAACCGACGCCGTAATTACTCTCTGCACTTGAAAAGGCGCGCCCTCTGTAACCAACGCGACTCTCCTCCAATGGCAAAGCGCCACGTGTCAACTGCTGCGCAAAAATAGGGGACACGTCCTCCAAACGTCCCTTGAAAGCTGGGACACGTCTTCTGACATCCCTGGAAAACTGGGACGCGCCGCTCAGACTGACACGCTTGGCCGAACAGACCTGCAGAAACAAAACGCAGACTCCGCCTCGAGGACGCCAAAGAAAAGGCCAAGGCCGTAGAGCCCGTGATCTTCGGGCAAAAGGCACATCCTCGGAACAGGTTATGCTTCCAAAAAGACTCCCACAGATGACCTCGGAAAGAGATGCAAAACCGAAGTCTTCCTTCGGCTTTCCAAAGGGGGGCATGTGATAGCCAAAGGCTATCGCCTCTATCTGGCCGAACTCCCTGCCACAGTCATGGCCAGAAGAAGCTGGCGCTACCCGAGAAAAGGTGTGATCAGGCACCTCGGGAGATAGCCGAAGAGCTCCGAGCCCGGCACGCCAGGACACTACTCGCCCCCCCAGGGTCGTGAACTGATCGCCTTCGGAAAAGAGGCACCTAACATAGCGAGCCGAACACGATATCCCCGAAGGCGGAACTCCCTGAAGCTGGGAACCCCCGAACTCAGGGCTTGTTTCCCGAAGAGGCTCTGTCCGTACCAAAGGACGACCTCACCCAGGGACCTCGGGAGTACGGCAGGGGTATTTATGGAAGCATTTAAGGAAGCCTCTGACACATCCATTCACAGACGCCACAAGCCGCCTCAAAAGGCGCTCTACCACGCTGACGCCATCAAAATCACATCATGGCCCGTCTCAGCACATGGCTCAAGGCAACCTGCTACCAACTATCTGTCCCCTACGCCCAGAAATTCAGGAACATCCGACCGAACACGTGTCGCGATCTGAACGGGCTAGGCACTCCTATAAATACCAGGACTTAATACCAGACAGGAGGTTGGTTGGCTGGCGAAATACGGCTCCCATTACCAGGCAAAACTCCTTAGCCCTTTGTGCTATTTTCTCCGCTTTTCTCTCAGCCAGCACTGACTTGGGCGTCGGAGGCTCCCCCCCCGGAAAAACACTCCGGGGGCCTCCTAACCGTTTTGTTTCTGAGCTTTCAGGCACTCTCCTTTGGGCTGTCCAGTCCACCAGGCGTTCTTCCTCCCAGAAGTCCCTCCACCAGTCGCTATGACTATTGACGATGAGGCCCCTGGCCATCACTTCCATTGTAAGCAGCCTCGACACTAGAAGCGCAACTGCAAGCTTTATCTTGAAGAACTTGCTAAGGAGAAGGGAAGTAAGACTTCCCCTTTAGGTATTTTTGTTATAAAGGCTAACTTTTCTACTTCCTCATCTTGGGTATTGGATACTGGATGTGGATCTCACATTTCTTCAAATGTGTAGGATCTAAGTAGGAGTAGAAGATTGGCTCGAGGTGAAATGGACCTACGTGTTGGAAATGGACCAAGGGTTGCTGCCTTAGCTGTAGCAACTTATGTTCTCACTTTACCTAGTTGATTAGTTTTAGAATTAAAGAACTGCTACTTTGTGCCTACTATTAGTAGAAATTTGATTTTTGTTTCTTGTTTGGACAAGAAAGGTTTTTGATTTATAATAAAGGACAAATGTTGTTCTATTTATTTGAATGAAATCTTTTATGGTAGTGCTCAACTTAGCAATGGGTTGTATGTTCTAGAATGCGAAGATCCAATCTATAATGTGAATACCAAGAAGGTCAGATTGAATGATTCAAACCCGACCTATCTCTAGCATTGTTGGTTAGGACATATAAACGAGACCTGCATATCCAAGCTCGATAAGGATGGACTATTGGAATCATTTGATTTTGAATCATATGAGACACGTGAGTCATGTTTGTTGGGAAGATGACCAAAGCTCCATTCACAGTGCAAAATGAAAGGGCTAATGACTTACTGGGGCTCATACATAGTGATGTACGTGGCCCTATGTCTACACATGCTAGAGGAGGCTTCCAATACTTCATTACCTTTACAGATGACTTCAGTAGATATGGCTATGTGTATCACATGAGACACAAGTCAGAATCCTTTGAAAAGTTTAAAGAATTCAAGAATGAAGTAGAGAATCAACTCGGGAAGACTATCAAAGTACTTCATCTGATCGAGGTGGAGAGTACTTGGATCGAGAATTCCTTGACTATCTAAAAGAGTGTGGCATAGTATCACAACTCACTCTACCTGGTACACCTGAATGGAATGGTGTATTTGAAAGGGGAAATCGAACTTTGTTAGACATGGTTCAATCTATGATGAGTCAAGCTGACCTTCTCAACTCCTTTTGGGGACATGCTCTAGAGACAGCCACTTTTACACTAAACCAAGTTTCATCTAAACAAATTCAAAAGACACCACATGAGATATGGAGTGGGAGGCGTCCCAATTTGTATTTTATGAAGATTTGGGGCTATGACGCTTATGTGAAACTTCAATCCTCTAACAAAGTAGGGCCCAAATCTTAAAAATGCTTCTTTGTGGGGTATCCCAAAGAAACAAAGGGTTACTATTTCTACAATCCTTCTAAGCAAAAAGTGTTTGTTGCTCAAATTGGTGTCTTTCTAGAGAAAATTTTATCTCTAAAGGAACCAGTGGGAGGAAAGTAGAACTTGAGAAAATTCAATAGCAACAAGGGGACATTGAACTCGAAATGGAACTTGAACAGACACCATAAGATGTTGTGGTTCGAGAGTCTGTTTCTGTAGCACAGAGCCCACGTAGGTCTGGTAGGATTCGGTTTGAGCCCAAGAGATATGGATTTCTTGTGACTCACACTAGTGACGTTACCCACTCTAGGGTAGTCCAGTTATGGTGCCAAAACTGTGCATTTAAACTCCCATGATTGGTGTGTCCTATAGGTCATCAGAAAAACACCCCTAGTGTGCATACCCAAGTGACCCTCTTGAGCACTATGAAAATACATGCGTATTGGTCTAACCGTAACACACATATTTTTACATCAATAGCCCACCTATGGACCAAGTTATGGATTTTTGAAGTTGGTTACAAAATTCTGACCAAATGAACAGTAAGTCAGCCAAATTTGCAACATCATATCTTTAGTTACAGGGCTCTAAATCTAGAAATTCAAAATCCTAGTTAACCACCTAGATGTTATCTATGTGTGGAAGAAATTTAATGCCAAGATTCATTCTACACAGGGAGATATTGAACTTTAAGTCCATAGTCAAAATTCTAGCAACTTTTGGACTGTTTTGCCCATACAAATTTTCCAAACCATGCAAACACTTCATTCACAAGGGGAAAGCCCTCCAAGGATATCCCATATATGTCCATTACACATAGGAATTAAATTCCCTTTTTATTAACAACTTTATGTGGCAAAAACAGAATTTACAAGTAAGCAGCCGATCATTCACACTTAGGCAGCTTTGCACCACATCACTTACATAGCCAAAAAATTACTCAAATGTTCACATACTTGTCTTATTTTACATACACTACATGTACATTCATACATGAAATAAAATATGGTCTTAACTCAGCTAAATATGCACCCTAGGTTATAGGAGGTCCTGAGACACAACAGACTCCAAAAACAGGATGCTGGACAGCTGCTGCACAACACAATAAGTACCACCATTAAAAATACCAAATGTGCTCCTAAAATCACCAAAATTTACAGATCATAACTAGACATGTGGAAGTTAATGTGCCTGAAATTTCATATTAAAAATCAAAGCCCAAAGGTTAGTTTGAATGTAATCTTTCTGCTGGACCTGAAAATGACAGAATTGAGGGGAGTAAGTTTCATTGAGAAACTTAGTAAGGGTAACATTTGGTTTCTTAAGGTAATGTGATCCTCATTAAAACCTTCATCCGAAGACACTAAAACACAAAAACCACAATGCATATATACAAGATATAGCAACCAAAAGCGGCAGCCAAACACAAACAACAAACAACAAACACATGAAATGTGGCAGCAACATATACCATAGGTTAGTCCATAAAACACATAATAAACATAACCAAATCACTATGGAAGCCCTCCTAAAGCTAATTCTTGGTCTTAGGAGGATTTTAACACTAGTTAGTACTAACTTTGGGCTCTAGAACCCCTCACTTTACTGCCATCTTTGTGCACTTCACACTAGGTCACACAACCTTCAATAAGTGCACTCCCTTCTCTAAGCTTGGTTCATCAAGCACATGGCTCTCTTCCAAGCTTAGCCCTAGCTCCATGGATGTTTGAAAATTTCAAAAAACAGTCCATGAGAGCAAGAGAACCTTACCAAAGTGGGTAGGCTGAAAATCAAGCTTGATCCTTGAAGTATCCAAGAAATAGCTCTAGTTTGCTTCCAATTGCTTCTTTTTGCCTTCAATTTCAATCAATTGCAACTTTGAAGGTGTGGTGTCTATGGAGGAAGTATGGCTGTGTTCATGGGCTGGGGGAGGATGAGAATGAGAGAGGGATAAGTGATTAAATTAGCTTAAGGGAACAAAACACACTTAACAAGCTTAACCTTGCTTTATGTCATTTTCTTTCTCACTAATTATGGTTTCTTTGTCTTAAACTCATTCGTAGACATGTGCCCAACATTTTTGACTAATTATCAAGTCTTAACCTGGGGGTTTTGTCACTCATGAGAATACAAATAAAGTATGCAAGTTGCAAAGGTCCATTTATGGACTGAAGCAAGCTTCTCGAAGTTGGAATCTTCGTTTTGATGAAGTAATCAAAGAGTTTGGTTTATAAAAAATGAAGATGAACCTTGTGTCTACAAGAAGGTTAGTGGGTGATAGCCGAAGTGCTATTGCCCTGACCAACTACCAACCACGGGAAGGAAGGGGCCTAACACCTGAGGCATACGACCTCGGAAAGGACTCTGGAGTGAAGGAAGTCATACACCTGAGACACACGACCTCGGTAGCTCACCAATTCCAACTTCGGGAGCCAGTGTAGCACCTCCTTTGGGACGGCGACCAAACTAGCTTCAGGGGAAAAAGACCAATCACCCTCTGCGGGAGAAAGCCCGCCGAAGACGGGGACGCCGAAAATTCAGTCTGACTCCGGGAAAAGGCCCTTCACCCCGAAGTGAGACATCAACCAAAGGGACCTTGGTTGTACGGCAAGAGCCATCAATGAGTCTCTGACACTTCAATCGCATACGTCTCCGACACATCATCTCCAGACGCGTTCTGACATGCCGTCGCAGTCTAACGTCCTGTCACGTCGGGCTACACCTACCACGGCTCGTGGCCCGAGGAGCCAGCAGGCGACTAAGGGCCCCTACGCCCAAAAATACGAACACCATCCGTCCATTCACGTGCCAAAATCTGAAGGGATCACCCTCTCCCTTATATACCAGGGAAATGGTCACAAACAAGGGGCTCCTCTAGAGAGAGAAAAAGAGGACAAAGAGGCCGGAAAATAGAGGATGCTCTCCTCCCTCCGCCAGAATACTCTCCCTTCAGCCCTTAGAAGGAAACGCCAGGCAAGAACTTTTGGTGCTTATTACTATGTCCCCTTCTCTCTAAAAGCACTGACTTGTGCGTCGGAGGTTCCCTCTCGGAAAACCACCCCGGGGGCCTCCTAACCCCTGTTTTCTGAGTGTTTCAGCCAGGTCTCCCAGAAGAGTCTCACCTCCGGGCTCTCTCCCATACCGGAGGTCCTTCCCGTCATCACCCTGTCACGAGACCAAGAAGCTACCCGCCATTACTTAAGGTGATCCACCCAGGACACCAGTCTTCCTTTTGGACTAGCCTGCACCTCCAGGACCCCCTGCTGCCCTCGCCACTGCACACAGTGGAGATGCTGGCTCCGCCATTCGGACCTGCATCAGATGGCACCGTCTGTGGGAAACACACCCAGGTTGCCGAAGTTGAAGCTCGGCGTTCTATGGAGAAGGGACTCCCGAGGTCCTCGTCCGCGCTAGAAATTCAACGGGCAACCGAATAATGGCAGTAGGGACTTCCCTGACCGAGGGCGAGCTCCCTCTGACTACTACCATAGGCTAGTCTGCGCGAATTCCCATGCTTTGTCATCACCGAAATGACGCGGCAATTAAGCCAAAGATGGCCGCAGCAAAATTCGAAGGCCCCCTCATCAATACCTCGTTGGGATGAGAGTCCCATATCAATTCACAGGAATTTGAGAAACGGAGATCAACGAGATGAGTCCTCGGGGGGAAACATGCTCCCCGGAGTTTGACCTACGGGCAAAGCAGGGTCGGGATGACCCAGACCTCCCCGCCGAAAGAGTTCTGCACCAAAAATGAGATGAGTCCTCAGGGGGAAACGTGCTCGCCGGAGTATGACCTACGGGAAAAGCAAGGTCGGGATGACCTAGACCTCCCCGCCGAAAGAGTTCTGCACCAAAAAAAAAAATCACCATCTCCTCGGCAATGAAGTCAAAACCCATTACCCCGAAAGGTCATCTACGACTTGACTGGCGGGCAGAGGGTGCCGACTCTACTTCCCTAGACACGCTATCACTGTCCGAAGCGACACGCCTCTGAACGATGTCGTGAAAAAGAGTAGAGCATTCGGAAAAGACAATCAAAATGGTGCATCGAACTCGGAAAGTACTACATTACGTATGAGCCTAGAAGGGCAGTGAACGCACGTGTACTGGCAGACTACATCACCGAAATCCCAGAAGTAGCGAAGGCTGAAACCAATAAGGGAGACAGAGTGAGGGTAGATCTAGAATGGAAACTCCTTGCCAACGGAACCCCTAGCGCAGAACGTCAGGGTACTGAGATGCCTCCTCGGGTGCTCGAAGGCAGGGAGGCCACCAAAACGATTAAATTTGATTACCAAAAGTGTTGTGCCATCAGAGCATGACAACGCTAGGTATAATAACCTCGCACAAAAGACAGAAAGATCCTACAAAGAGGAATCTCGCAACCAAAGAAGTCCTGAAAATCCTCATGAAGCGGCAGAAAGTGCAAAAACGTTTCGGACGATATTTCCTGATTAAGGAAAAACTATGCAGGCAAAGGTACGCAACACCATTATTAAGATATATTAGTAAAAAGGGTGCAGGACAATTCATCCAGGAGGTGTGAAAATGGCCAGAGACACGCCAACACCCTAAGACTGCCTTTGGAGCGAATAACCTCGGAGAGATTACATCGAGCCACTCCAGGCAGCACTCGAAGATGTGAAGTTCTACGTGATAAGAAGAGTACTACTTCACTGAGTGGGATGAGGTAGGACCCCTAGCAACCATGCCGGTAAAAGAAACACAAAAATTCATCTGGAAGAACATATTATGCTGATTTGGCATAACGACGGTGACACTGGCCAATAATGATTTCTAGCCCATGAACAAAGGATTTCAAGAATTTATCACCGACCACAAAATAAAAAGGCACTTCCATCCACTAGCTTAACCTCCGAGCAACAGACAAGTAGAGGTAGCCAAAAGAGGGACTAATGGACTAAAAGAGAAGCAAAGGGAAGTGCCCAGGAGAACTTCTTACTACACTAAGGAGTTATCAAACGACTCCCCGAAGGACCAATGGAGACACACCTTTCTCACTTATCCCCAGTACAGAAAGCCATTATCCATTGGAAGTAGTTCAGCCAGCATAACAAATGTTTGACGAAAGAGGAAATGTCCTCGGGTTGAGAACTGAGCTTGACCCAGTTGTCAAACACTGAGAAGCGGCCGAGCCTGAAAGAAGAGCCTTTTCGGCAAAAGGTGGCCATAAGTGCAAGTCTGCATGATAGGCCAAAAGGAATAAGGAAAAGGAGACCTCGCCCCCAAAAGGCCGAATTAGAACCCCGAAAACAATCCTATGGGGTACTTTGGCCAAATGAAAAAGGGCCTTAATTGGTCGTAAACGATGTCTGAATGGGAGCATACAAGCTTGGCAACACCAAAGAAGCAAAACTGAAAAGTACAAGGCACTCGGGCGCCGTAAAGAAATTCTATACTTAGAATTTTTAGACAAGAAAGGGTGCAAGCCAGAAATTTCTCTATGTACAGAAAGTTTTCCCTTGCATAAGAATGTTCGCCGAACAAAGTTGAAGTATGGACTCCCGAAAGTCTCCTGTTCCTTCCAAAGTTAGTTGGGTTACATGCCCAAAAAAGGTCAAGTCTACCGAACACAACAGGCAAGGGCAAGCTAAAATTCACCTAAGGTAACTTCGCCAACTGCAAGATTCCGCCCGAAGGATGGCCAACGAAACGGGAAAGAAATACTTTTCTGAAGTCCCTTAACCGAAAGTGGTCGGGACAACTGGGAAACAAAAATTGCTCAAAAAAGACTTAGCCAAATTATGAAAGAACATTTCATTGAAGGAGAAAATTCATTGAAGAAGGTCTTGGTATAAGGAGAAGATTACAAGAAAAAAAGTACAAAGAAAAAGAAGAAGGCAAAGGTCCTAGAATATCTAAGAGACCCCGGCATCATGGGAAGCTTCGGCTCCTGAGCCTTTCGCCGCTGCCTTCGGTACAAGCGGAGGAAACGACAAGTTGAGGAACTCGACTCTCGACCAAGTCCACCGAGGCCCCCTGGGAATATCCATGCCAGCCAGAAGGAAGGATTGAGGTCCGGATACTTCTTCAGAAACTGATGACGAGCTAGGCAGAAGCCGTCCTGAAAAGCAACCTTGCTCGCCTGGACGACTTTGTCTCTTTCAACGTCTAACTCGTCCGCCTCATTATGAAGATCCAAAACCTCCTTCTGAAGGTCGAAAATCTCCTTCTCTAGCTCCTCAGTTTTCTTCTTCTTCTTTGAACCCTTCTTCAGTGAGTCGACCATGGCCTGGAGTTCAGCATTTTCAGCCATTGCCTTCACCAGGAGGGCAGACTCCCCTTCTTTTTCTTTCTGAAAGGTCTCGTTGGCCGAAGTCAGGCTGACTAATTTGTCGCCAAGGTCGGACATCTTCTTGGAAAAATCATTCAAGAGCCCCTCTTGGCCCTTCAAGAATTCCTCCCGAAGACTGGCAATATTCTCCTTGCATATTTGGCTCAACTTGGTGTTTGTCAGCACCGAGTTGGCACAAAAGACTTTGGCCTTCTCCAATTTGTCTTCTGCCAGGCTCGAACCAAAGACTACTTTGCTGCCCAAGGTCGGAGGTATCCACTATACCCCAAAAGCTGCAAAAAAGAATGGTACTTAGTGAAATTTGCGCAAGAAAAACCAAAACACTTAGACAAAAAAGTGGGGAGGAAAAGTGAAGAGCCTGAAGAATTAACTGAGCAGCATGCTCGAAAACTTTTGTAGCAAGGGCATCCTTGGAGGCACACTCCTCAGCGACTGCCTTGAAGGATGCCTGAGTAAGCACGCCCCTCGCCATTTGGGGAGCCATCTCCCAGCAATCCTTGGAGAACAGGTTCATGTCCTTCGTGAAAGACCAGAACGGCTCCCTTGGGACTTTGTCCATCGGGACATGAAAATCTCGAAGAGCCTGCCTTCGAGAATGCTCAACCATCCAAGCTGAGGGCGCCAGATCCTCTGCAAAAAGAAACATACATCTTATCAGGTAAAAATTCTTTGGTTATAAAAGTTGTAAGATTGCAGGAGAAAAGAGACAAACCTGGCGCAACCTCAGCAACGTCATCATCAAAGTCCCGGACTTCCTCCACGTCGGCGGGAGTATGTTTACCTTTGGCCCTTCGGCATTTTTCTAACTCTTCAGCAGAAGGATCCTCTGAAGAGCCTAGCAAATCTGCCGACATAACGGGACTCACAGAGGCAGTAGCGGCCACCTCGGAAAGAACCCCCCGAGGAGTTTCAGGCTTGGAAAAAGTTGCAACCATGGTTGAAGTTGCAAGGACATCGCCAGCCTTAGTGGAAGTAGCAATGACATCGCTGACCTCCGAAACGGCCTCCAAGGGGGGAAGAAGGGTGTCCTTCTTTGCCTTCTTGACCGAAGACGGTCCGTTCCTAGAAGTCTTGTGCCTTTTCTTTGTTTGTTCTCCCTTCTCGGCCTGACCATGGAAGAGAGACTTGTAGTAGGCGGTAGACTCGTCGCCCATCTCTGAAAAAGAGGGAAAACATCAGTGTGAGTCCATAGGCACTTATGCTGAAAAACTTTGAAAGAAACTTACTTTCAAAAAAGGCTTCGTAAGTGAGCTCGCTCTGAAGGAGCTTCACCAGCCAAGAGTTCTTCCCTTCGGTAGCAGGAGCTGGCATGCCGAGATCCGTCTTGTGCTCCATAACCACCCCCAACTCCCGAAGGACATCCTCGGTCATGAGTTTCCACATGATCAGGAAACGGTAGAGAGAGCGTGGAGGGACCTCGGTGTTGGGTTTCGGGAGCCAAACAGCGGTGACTCACATGTAGGGAACCTTGATGATCTTAGGTCGAAGGACTACATATACCATGATCACTATGAGAATCACTTATGACACTCATATAACGATCCATGTAGTGTTCTCATGGTGGGTCGGTCCAGTACACAAGTTCTCCAACTTGTACCCATATGTAGACTACATATCTCATATTAGTCTCCACATATGCTAGTCGTTATGTATTATTGCAACCCGCTCCACAATAATACTAGACCTAGGGACGTTTAAGAATATCATTATTCTAGGGTTACAATTATGTTTATTAACGTTACGCAGAAACAAAACAACAAACATAATTGCTGGATTAATGCCTTAATAAAATATCATGACTCAATGTGCAAAAAATACAATCATCTCATGATTGGCTTTTTGGGCACAACACTAACAATCTCCCACTTGCACTAAAAGCCAATCATCCATGTATCTAATACCGATGGACCTAGAATGGCTATCATGCTTCTGCTGCGTAAGGGGCTTTGTCAGTGGATCAGCAATGTTGCTGTCTGTCGAAGTCCTGCATATCCTTACATCACCCCTCTCGATGATCTCCCTGATGAGATGATAGCGTCGGAGTATGTGTTTGGATCGCTGGTGAGATCGAGGTTCCTTAGCCTGTGCGATTGCTCCATTGTTGTCACAATAGAGCTCTATCGGGTCGGCAATGCTTGGAACCACTCCAAGTTCAGTGATGAACTTCTTGATCCAAACTGCCTCCTTCGCAGCATCAGAGGCGGCAATGTACTCAGATTCTGTTGTAGAGTCAGCTACTGTCTCTTGCTTTGAACTCTTCCAGCTCACAGCACCACCACCAATACAAAACACATAACCAGATTGCGATCTAAAATCATCCTTATCGGATTGGAAGCTTGCATCGGTGTAACCCCTTACAACGAGCTCATCTTCACCTCCAAAGACCAAGAATGCATCCTTAGTCCTTCGTAAGTACTTAAGGATGTTCTTAACAGCTGTCCAGTGACTCTCACCGGGGTTCGATTGGTACCTACTCGTCATGCTCAAAGCATATGAGACATCGGGACGAGTACATATCATGGCATACATGATAGATCCAATTGCTGAGGCATATGGAATCTTACTCATGCGCTCTCTCTCCTCGGGTGTACTCGGACACTGAGATCTAGAAAGAGTTGATACCATGTGACATGGGCAAGAATCCTTTCTTGGAATCTTGCATGCTAAACCTCTTTAGCACCTTGTCAATATATGTACTTTGACTTAGGCCAAGAAGCTTTCTAGATCTATCTCTATAGATCCTGATGCCTAACACATAGGCTGCTTCACCCAAGTCCTTCATAGAGAAACATTTCCCTAGCCAAGTCTTCACAGACTGTAGCTCAGGAATGTCATTCCCGATGAGTAGTATGTCATCTACATACAACACCAAGAAGACAATAGCGCTCCCACTAACCTTCTTGTAGACACAAGGTTCATCTTCATTTTTGATAAAACCAAACTCTTTGATTGCTTCATCAAAATGAAGATTCCAACTTCGAGAAGCTTGCTTCAGTCCATAAATGGACCTTTGCAACTTGCACACTTTATTGGCATTCTCAGGAGTGACAAAACCCTCAGGTTGTGTCATGTACACATCCTCAAGTAGCTTTCCATTTAGGAATGCAGTTTTGACATCCATTTGCCATATCTCATAATCATAGTGTGCAGCAATAGCAAACAAAATTCGGATGGATTTAAGCATAGCAACTGGTGAAAAAGTTTCATCATAGTCAATACCATGAATTTGCTTGAAACCTTTTGCAACCAATCGTCCCTTAAAGGTAATCACATTACCATCCATGTCAGTTTTCTTCTTGAAAACCCATTTGCACCCTATGGGTTTTACCCCTTCAGGTGGGTCAACCAAAGTCCATACTTGGTTTTCATACATGGATTCCATCTCGGATTTCATGGCCACTAGCCACTTCTCAGAGTCAGGCCCCGACATAGCTTGTTGGTAGGTTGTGGGCTCATCCTGATCCATGAGCATCACATCACCAGTGTGAGTCACGAGAAATCCATATCTCTCGGGCTCACGCCGAATCCTACCAGACCTACGTGGGCTCTGTGCTACAGGAACAGACTCTTGAACCACAACATCTTGTGGTGTCTGTTCAGGTTCCATTTCAGGTTCGATGTCTCCTTGTTGTTCTTGAATTTCTTCAAGTTCTACTTTCCTCCCACTAGTTCCTTTAGAGATAAACTCTTTCTCTAAAAAGACACCAGTTCGAGCAACAAACACTTTTTGCTCAGAAGGATTGTAGAAATAGTAACCCTTTGTTTCTTTGGGATACCCAACAAAAAGGCATTTTTGAGATTTGGGCCCTAGTTTGTCAGAGGATTGACGTTTCACATAAGCGTCACAGCCCCAAATCTTCATAAAAGACAAATTGGGATGCCTCCCACTCCATATCTCATATGGTGTCTTTTGAACCGATTTAGATGGAACTCGGTTTAGTGTAAAAGCGGCTGTCTCTAGAGCATGTCCCCAAAAGGAGTTTGGAAGGTCAGCTTGACTCATCATAGAGCGAACCATGTCTAACAGAGTTCGATTTCTCCTTTCAGATACACCATTCCATTGAGGTGTACCTGGTGGAGTGAGTTGTGATACTATACCACACTCCTTCAGATAGTCAAGGAATTCTCGATCCAAGTACTCTCCACCTCGATCTGATCGAAGCACTTTGATACTCTTCCCGAGTTGATTCTCTACTTCATTCTTGAATTCTTTGAACTTTTCAAAGGATTCTGACTTGTGTCTCATGAGATACACATAGCCATATCTGCTGAAGTCATCAGTGAAAGTAATGAAGTATTGGAAACCTCCTCTAGCTTGTGTAGACATAGGGCCACATACATCACTATGTATGAGTCCTAGTAAGTCATTAGCCCTTTCACTTTGCCCTGTGAATGGGGCTTTGGTCATCTTGCCCAACAAACATGACTCACATGTCTCATATGATTCAAAATCAAATGAGTCCAAGAGTCCATCCTTATGGAGCTTGGATATGCGGGTCTCATTTATATGGCCCAAGCGACAGTGCCAGAGATAGGTCGGGTTTCGAATCATTTAATCTGACCTTCTTGGTATTCACATTATAGATTGGATCTTCGAGGTCTAGAACATACAACCCATTGCTAAGTTGAGCACTACCATAAAAGATTTCATTCAAATAAATAGAACAACATTTGTCCTTTATTATAAATGAAAAACCTTTCTTGTCCAAACAAGAAACAGAAATCAAATTTCTACTAATAGTAGGCACAAAGTAGCAGTTGTCTAATTCTAAAACTAATCCACTAGGTAAAGTGAGAACATAAGTCCCTACGGCTAAGGCAGCAACCCTTGCTCCATTTCCAACACGTAGGTCCACTTCACCTCGGGCCAATCTTCTACTTCTACTTAGATCCTGCACATTTGCACAAATGTGAGATCCACATCCAGTATCCAATACCCAAGATGAGGAAGTAGAAAAGTTAGCCTCTATAACAAAAATACCTGAAGTGGAAGTCTTACTTCCCTTTTCCTTAGCAAGTTCTTCAAGATAGAGCTTGCAGTTGCGCTTCCAGTGTCCAGGTTGCTTACAATGGAAGCACTCCCCTTCCTTTGCCACACCACCCTTTGGTTTCAGTGCAGCTGAAGAAGAATTAGCATTGGACTTTCCATTAGCTTTATCCTTCTTCTTGTTGGCTTTTCCCTTTCCCTTGCCCTTTTGAACCATCAAAATGGGCTTAGCCTTCTTAAGGTTTTGCTCAGCAGTTCTCAACATGTTGAGCAATTCAGGGAGGGACTTGTCAAGGTCGTTCATGTTATAGTTCATGACGAACTGACTGTAGCTTTCAGGCAACGATTGCAAGACTACATCAATAGCCAACTCTTTCTGAAGAGCAAATCCCAAATTCTCAAGATTCTCAATGTACCCAATCATCTTGAGCACATGAGGACCCACGGGACTTCCCTCAGACATCTTGCACTGAAACAATGCCTTAGAGGTCTCAAACCTCTCATGCCTAGCTTGCTCTTGGAAAAGCATTTTGAGATGTTCGATCATATCGAACGCCCCCATGTTCTCATGTTGCTTCTGAAGCTCAGATTCCATGGTAATAAGCATGAGGCATGCAACATCCAAAGCATCATCAGAATGCCTCTTGTGAGCATCCCTTTCAGCTCTTGGAGCAGTGGCAGCAGGCTCATTCGGAATGGGCTGCTCTAGGACATAAGCCTTTCTCTCTTGCTTGAGGACTATCCTCAAGTTTCGGTACCATTTGAGAAAGTTGGTCCCATTCAGTTTTTCCTTCTCAAGGATCGATCGCAACGAAAGTGTCGATGTGTTTTGTGCCATGGTTATCTACAACAGTAAATATGCAGTGTAAGAGTCATGTATTTTAATTCATTTAATAAGGACTTTTATTAAACGATACTCCCACTATTTTCCTCAAAATAATAACCCTCGATATTATTTCGGAACACCTCGGCGCTAAGGTATTCTAGTGGGCCAAGATCCATATTTGACCACAACCTGAGTCAGCTTTGGCTTTTCTCTCAAGTTACAGCTATTTAGGTAGGCAACTCCTTGCCAATTGCATCTTATGCAACTCTTGGATAGTTGGGTGAACAACACTTGTCCAAGCTCATCTCATGAACTTAAGCCCAACTCTATGCCTCTAAGTCCCTAATCCTATTAGGATGACTTAGTTAAGTCGAACCCAAAGTTAGCAAGTTTGGATATCACTATTATCCCATCGCGCCTTACCAAGATGAACATAGGTGCTTTGCTTTGGCAAACCCACCTAATGTTGATCAAAGTCTTGACGAGTGCCAACATTTGGAAGGCATCACATTTAATGACTTAATATTTGTTTGAGGGATTTTTTTCTTTTGATCTCACCAATTTGTTATCTCCGGTTGTCTTATACATGCATCACATACAAATATAAAACATGCATCTCATGCTTACAAGAAAGTAAACGTGACATGGTTATAGCCCAAACTATGCGATATTCTCAAGCCAATGAGAATATCATAAAAGCCTAAGAAAAGAAAAGGGTCTTCACAAGCTCCTTCTCTTCCTTTCTTGGTTGCCCTTTTGTTGTCACCTCCTTGGACATACCACCTTGGATGATCCTTGGACATACCACCTTGGATGATCCCATAATGTACCATTACATCAATAATAGAAACCTCGAGTTACATTCGAGGGGAGTAAGGTGAGAAGAGAATGTACAATGAGAGTGATAAGAAAAGGCACGACTCGCAGGCCGTATTTACAAGTACAACCAATCAAGGGCTATAACCATGCACCATGCTTCAAACACCAATCAGCATATCATGTCAAATCTCATTCAACAAAGATGCATGCCAATTTTCGCGTGTTGATTAACCAGTTTTTATTTATGTGGCGCTTTCGCATACGGCGGTCCCGCTGGCCGGTCAGCGGGCGGTGGTTCCGCTGACCGGTCAGCGGACGAGGTCAAGGGGAGCCGCCCTTGCGGGGGGCGTGGGGGGCAGCGCCCCCCGGCGCAAAAAATTTTCTTACAATTGCTTAGCCCGAAATCTTCTATTTCGAGCAAGTAGGCACCCGAGACTCCTCCATTCGAGCCACCAAAAATACCTTACTTTCGGTGCCCGAACAGGCCGAATCCGAACCAAAGCTAGGGTTTTTGCAACTATTGCAAGAATCCTAATCCATATAGGTATCTCATACCTATTCAATTTCGGGTTAATCTCATTAACCAATTAGTGTCATTTCTTCATATATCTCATATGTTCATTACGAATTCCGGTTTCATGCATCATGAATCAATCTAATTAATCATGGCCGAAAAGCAACCGAACACATAAGCATCATGCGATTCAACACTCAATCCCGATTTAGGGTTTCACCAGTAGCTCTGATACCACTGTTGGGTTTCGGGAGCCAAACAGCGCAGCGGAATTTAACCGAAACCCTCCAGGATCCAAGTGAAACGGGGTAAACCGGGTGTTCAAAAATTTTCATACCTAATTTTCGGTTGAGATCTCTCACTCAACTGTAGAGTTGAATCACAAAACCTGAACAGTTGACGTGTTCAAGGCTCTCTATGGTATCCACACGAGCCTCTCGGGATCACCACGCTTCCACCACGTCCCGGACAGATGCGTTTCTCTTGCGCTCGCAGTGCTAGCTTGCGTCCTCCAAGGAATTGCAAGAGAAGAGTGTGGCTGTCCTTTTTGGAGGCTAGGGCAAGGAGACCTGCGAATTTCTCACTTAAAAGTTGTATTTATAGTGAGACTCAACTTCCAGGCCTAATGGGTTTCAAAGCCCTAATCCAATTAGGCTTTAATTTCGGGCTTAATAATGGCTCAACTCTTGGGCCCATTATTAATACGAAATTAAAGTGAAACCATAACCCAAATAATTAGCCCATGCACTCTAATGATCCAAATAGCTCTATGTGTGCGACCCAATAGGCTCTTACCACGTTGGCAATGATCATAAATCACATTTATGATCATAAGCAATGAGCGGTGTCTAGCAACACATCATTGCTACCCAAGTGACAAGATTGTCGGTGATTCGACTAAACCTTTATGATCATCACCGATATATGCCATTGTCCCTTTGTCCAAGATATCAAGACTAAGCACGAGACATGGAATGTGTCACTCTCGTATAGCCCAATCTTTGGTTTCTTGATTACCGAGTAGACCAACTTAAACTGATGACATTGATATCGTATATCAACTCATCCGAGCATGGCCATGCATTTTCTAAGTCTCACTCTATCAAGGGGCCCGAAGATATCACTCCCGTTACATAGGAGGGACAAATCCCATCTTGATCATACAAATCCCTCCGCATGATATGTGACATACCCAATGACCTCCTTCAAGTTCACTCAGTTACGAGCAACAAAGGAAAGTATCAAAGTATGTGACTCACATGTAGGGAACCTTGATGATCTTAGGTCGAAGGACTACATATGGCCCCTCACCCCGAAGTGAGACATCAACCAAAGAGACCTCAGTTGTACGGCAAGAGCCATCAAGAAGTCTCTGACACTCCACTCGCATATGTCTCCGACACATCGCCTCCAGACGCGCTCTGACACGCGATCGCAGTTTAACGTCCTGTCACGTCGGGCTACACCTACCACGACTCGCGGCCCGAGGAGCCAGCAGGCGACTAGGGTCCCCCACGCCCAAAAATATGAACACCATCCATCCATACACATGCCACAATCTAAAGGGATCACCCTCTCCCTTATATACCAGGGAAATGGTCATAGACAAGGGGCTCCTCTAGAGAGAGAAAAAGAGGACAGAGAGGCCGGAAAATAGAGGACGCTCTCCTCCCTCCGCCTGAATACTCTCCCTCCAGCCCTTAGAAAGGCACGCTAGGCAAGAAATTTTGGTGCTTATTACTATGTCCCCTTCTCTCTAAAAGCACCGACTTGGGCGTCCATGGTTCCCCCCCGGCAACCAACCCTGGGCGCCTCCTAACCCCTGTTTTCTGAGTGTTTTAGCCAGGTCTCCTTGAAGAATCTCCTTTCTGGGCTCTCTCCCATATCGGAGGTCCTTCGCGCCATCACCTTGTCACGGGACCAAGAAGCTACCGGCCATCACTTAAGGTGATCCACCTAGGACACCAGTCTTCCTTCTGGACTAGCCTGCACCTCCAGGTCCCCCTGCTGCCCTCGCCACTGCACACAGTGGAGATGCTGGCTCCACCAATCAGACCCGCATCAGTGGGGGATCTATTGTCTTCTTCGTGTTGTATGTGGATGACATACTAATCATCGAGAATGATGTTTTCGAGCTATAGTTGATGAATACTCATAAGTGTATTGCTATTAATGGTTTAAATCATCATTATACACTTTGAGTATAATTAATTTCTATATTCTGAGCATTTTTCCTCCGGCTTACTATTCATGCATTTTTCACTTTTCACATGCATTTTTTTTACTATTCACAACAACTGTTCATACACATATTTCACTGTTCATACACATATTTATTGTACTTACATGGTTTACTATTCATTAATATTAAAATATATATATTAAATAATAATTTTTTTTTGTATAGGTAAAATCATTACTTAGTGACCCTTCACGAGAAAAATCATATCTGGAGCTGTAAATGTCAGAACTTAGTGGTTCTAAATTCATCTGAAAGCCAACACATAGGTCTTCGACATTTCTTTATTTCGTGAGCTACTTGTATCATCTTCATTGCCAAAATCTGATTATAGATGCGACCATTCGTTCTTTCATGTGCTGAAGAGCAATTTCGGTAGAAAAATCATAACTTGAGCTATGGATGTCCAATTTGAATGAGCAAGCTATCAATTCGAAGCTAAAGAAGCAATCTACAAGTGGTATGCTTTGGGGAAGAGCTAGTTCAATGTCTATTATGGTTAAAAAATTAAAATAAGTTGCAGCCTGCCTTTCTTGATTTGTATTTACCTACATTTTATTATTTTACCGTTTCACCCACTCCAAAAACTCTATAAATAGGCACCTTTGAAGGAGGTTGAATTGATGCCATTTCTTAGGCCTCATTTATGTTTTTATATCATCTTTAGTTTTTCTTCTTTAGTTTTGTTTTAGTTTTCAAAACCAAAGCTCTGTCCAAGTATTTTCTCGTTCTTCTTCTTGTTCTTCTTTTGATCTTTCAATCCATATTTATTTCATCTTTCTACATGTTGTCTACTTTCATTATGTCTAAATAATTTTCTTTTTGCTAAGGTGAAAGGGTGAAGCTTTTGGTATAGAGGTTATGATTGATTTGAATGTATCACAATGTCAACGGTATTTTCTTCCTTAACCTATTTAACTTCCCTCCTTGCTGAGCGGGAGTCTTGATTCATCATAGTCAATCATTGGCCCAAAAGTTGCTTGATTCGCTCTGTAGAACATGGCTTTGCCAGCTATATTGGAATCTTGAGTTATTGTAGACAAAGGTTGGCATGATGGTACTTGAATCCATTAGCAAGCGTTGGCATTTTAAGATCAATGAAAGTTACTACTAACTAAATTCCCTGATTGGGACCTCCGTTATGTGTGGATCCCAATTGAGTGGTAAGATGGGCAAAAATTAATCATAACCGATATAATAAAAGTGGATCCCCTAACCTTAGCTATTTTATTTGAATTTGAATTTTTAATCAACACTTATTTACACCTTTCATGAAAACCTTCCTCCACTTTTGTAATTTGTATTTCTTAATTCACTTCCCTGTGGTTTGACACTCAAACACCCGAGATTTTATTACTTACGACAATTTACACTTGGGTTATAACTGCTAGAGTGCAACAAGTTTTTGGCGCCATTGCCGGTGAAGTAAAATTTTAGTACAAGATCAATTTTTTTTTCTTTTTGTTCCTTTTTATTTTGTTTCTTTTCTTTTTCATCATATGGAAGGTTAAGCCTCCTACCCCCTTAATTTCTGTTAATCTTATATTTCTTAATTTTTTTTTATTGTTGATCATATTTTTTTTTTGTTCATATTACTTTCTTTTTATTTATTTTTCTTATTATTATTAAATGGAAGGCTCGGCCTCCTACCTAACTTGTTATTGATGTTTGCTGTTTCTTGTTGTTATTTTGTTTATGTATGAAATCTTGGTCACGAACATCAAGTGGTAGATTGGTAAGAAAATCTTCATCTTCTTCAAATATAGCTGAACAATTAATGAACAAAAATATAACCATTCTCTACATAATGACCTAGATCGGCCTAGGACACTTAGAAAACACATGAAATGTATAAAAAATAGCACACCATCATGTCTAATTTTTGCTGCTGATGCATATTACTTCAATTTCAAGCCAGGTATTGTTCAATTTTTACCAACCTTTCATGGCTTTGATTCTGAAAATCGTTACTTGCATCTAAGAGAATTTGAGGAAGTCTGTCACACATATAACAACCTAGACTGTAGTATGAACACCATTAGACTTAAACTTTTTCCTTTTTCTTTAAAAGATAAAGCTAAAACTTGGCTACATAATCTTAGGTCAGGCTCCGTTAGTTCATGGGATGAACTGTAACAACAATTTTTTTAAAAAAAAATTTCCTGCCCACAGAACAAATTCTTTCAAAAGGCAAATCACCACTTTCACACAAAAACCAAGTCAAACTTTTTACCAGTGTTAGGATAGATACAAGGATTTACTTAACACATGCCCACACCATGGTTTTGAAACTTGGAGATTAGTGTCAAATTTTTATGAAGGTTTGTCACCTAGGGAAAGATAAATGATAAAAATGATGTGCAATGGAACATTTGAGGATAAAGATCCAGATGGGGCAATGAATTACCTAGACTTGCTAGTAGATAATGCACAGAATTGGGACACCATTGGTACCTACGAAGCTACAAGTAAGACACAACCCCTGCATCTAGTGGAGGCATATATCATCTTAAGGAAGATAATGACCTTCAAGAAAAATTTGTATCCATAGCTAGAAAGGTTGAGGCATTAGAAATGAAGAAAACTAGTCATTTAAAATTTATTAAAGAAATTGTTTGCCACATTTGTGAGACCAATGACCATTCCACTAGCAATCGTCCAACCTTACCCACTTTCAAAGAATGTCTCCATGAACAAGTCAATGCATTGAACAACTTCAAGAAGCCAACCCAAAATCCATACTCACAAACTTACAATCCTAGTTGGAGGAATCATCCAAATTTCAGTTGGAGAAATGATAATCACACTCAATCTTCACAACCACCTTTGCACACCCAATAGAATTTTCAACAATCTAAACGGTATGCACCATATGTTCCTTCTTTTGGGAAAATTTTTGAAGAAACATTGCATTCACTAATTGAGAAGCAAGAGTCCATCAATGCTCAACCAAGTCAAAACCTGATTGATTTGAAAGATACTCTTGCAAAATTTGCATCTACACTCAACATTCAGGAGAAAGGAAAATTTCTTTCTCAACCACAAGAAAATCCTAAAGATCAAACCATGGATCAAGTGAAGTCAATCATTACACTCTGTAGCAGTAAGGTCGTTGAAAAATCCTTTCCTGATCCTTGTGAAGGAGATGAGGAACTTCTAAGAGTAAAGAAAGGGTTGAACCTATGCCAAGCGAAGAACAAATTGAATCTCCAACAGCACCTCCATTTCCTCAGGCGTTAACTGTTCCTAAGAAGGTGAATCAGAATCCTAAAATTTTGGATATTTTCAAGTAGGTAAAGATCAATATCCTTTTATTAGATGCGATCAAACAGGTACCTTCTTATGCCAAATTCTTAAAAGATTTGTGCACCGTTAAAAGAAAACTGAATGTGAAAAAGAAAGCCTTCTTTGCCGAACAGGTAAGTTCTGTTATTTAAAATAACACTGCTTTGAAATACAAGGATCCTGGTTGTCCAACAATTTCATGTTTCATTAGAGAACATAAAATTGAGCAAGCAACACTTGATCATGGGGCTAGTGTAAACTTCCATATTCAATTTATGAAAAGCTAAATTTGGGTGAGCTAAAACCAACTGAAGTAACTCTTTTGCTTGTTGACAGATTAGTGAAAGTGCCCAGAGAAGTCATTGAAGATGTGTTAGTATAAGTTGATAAATTCATATACCCTATGGATTTTATTGTTTTGGACACACCGCCAGTGGAAATTAAAAATTTAATACCTGTTATTTTGGGACGTCCATTTTTAGCAACTTCTAACTCTTTGATTAATTGCAAGAACGGATTGATGAAGCTGACATTTGGGAATATGACCTTGGAGTTAAATTTTTTCAATTTGCTTAAGCAACCCCCTAAAAAAGAAGATGAAAGTGAAGATGTCTACATCATTGGTGCAATTATAGAAAACTATATCCAAGAAGGGAGTATTTCTGATCCTCTTAAAAAATGTTTACTTAATTCATTTGAATCAAGTATGCAAATGGATTAGGATACTTCAAACATATATGCATTACTTGATTCTTCATAGGTGGAAGGAAACACACATTGGAAACCAAAAATTGAGGAGTTGAAAAAACCTGAAGTTAAAGAGCAAGATGAAATACCCACACCGGAGTTGAAGCCATTGCCCAAAGAACTAAAGGATGTATTTCTTGGGGAAAATTCTTCTTATCCGGTGGTAATTTCTTGTACTCTCACATTTGAGCAAGAAGGTAAGTTAATTGAGTTACTTAAGAGCCATAAAAGTACAATTGGATGGACATTAAAGGACATAAAAGGCATTAATCCTTTAATTTATTCACATAGAATAAATTTAGAGGATAATGCTAAATCTTGTCAACAACCTCAGAGAAGACTCAATCCACACATAAAAGAGGTAGTAAGATATGAAGTTCTTAAATTACTTGATGTGTGAATTATTTACCCTATCTTTGATAGCAAATGGATTAGTCGAACCCAAGTTGTTCCAAAAAAGTCTGGCATCACAGTGGTGATAAATGAAAAAGGTGAATCTTCACCAACTCGAATACAATCTAGTTGGAGAATTTTCATTGATTATAGGAAATTATATCTTGCCACCAATTAAGATAATTTTCATTACCTTTCTTGGACCAAATTTTAGAAAGAGTAGCAGGACATCCTTTTTATTGCTTTTTTGATGGCTACTCAGGTTATTATCAAATTCCAGTAGTTCTCAAGGACGAAGAAAAGACCACATTCACTTGAGTATTTTTAGTGACATGATTGAAAAATATCTTGAAGTTTTCATGGATGATTTAGCCATTTATGCAAATTCATTTGATAATTGTCTTGAAAACTTGGAAAAGGTTTTGAAAAGATGTGAAGAAAAAGGTTTGGTACTAAATTGGGAAAAATGTCATTACATGGTCACCTCTAGAACTTTTTTGGGTCATGTTGTATCATCCAAAGGAATCGAAGTTGATAAAGCAAAGGTGGAACTCATTGCTTAGTTACCTTCACCCAAAACTGTTAGAGAAACTCACTATTTTTTGGGACATGCAGGCTTTTATCGAAGGTTCATTAAAGGGTTTAGTGAAATATCTAAACCCCTTTGCAACCTCCAGGAATGAGATTGAGGAAGATCTTGAGAGAAGGAGTCGAAGAAGGCATAGAGAGCATCACCATGCTGAGTCTCACAGATCCTGGGGATAGGGAATAGAGGATTTGGAAGGCCTAGATGAGGCCAGATATTTAAGAGGTTCTAATGACTAAGGCCTCCATAATTTGATGGAGAGCAGGACCAGAAAGAGCTAAGGAGTGGTTAATCTTGATAGACAAGATGTTTGAGAGGATGCCATTCAGCTCCAGCAATAAGGTGGCACTGGCTACTTACAATTTGTTAGGCAGTGAAAATATGTGTTGGAGAAAAACCAGGTATAAATATGTTGTCCAGAAAGGCAGAAGGCTAGGAAGAGATATAGTGATGAGCCGGCCAGAGTTCACTCAGCTTTTTCAGGAACAATACATCAGTGATTCTATCAAGGGCAATAAGCAAATTGAATTTGATGTTGTATGGCAGGACAATTTGAGTGTCCTCGAGTTTGTGCACAAATTCAATCAATTAGTGTGATATGCTTCTCAGTATCATGGAAAAGAGGAGTTGAAAGAAAAAAGATTTGTTAGAGGCCTAAGATCAAATATGAGAAAGGCTGTAAGGCCATTTGGGCCAATGACAGATTATGAAGCAGTGCAGAAGGCTCTATTAGTAGAGCAAGAGGAGAATAGGACTAGGAACTTTCCTCGTGGACTAGGGGAAAGTAGTTAGATAGGAAACACGCAGAAGAAGCCACCATATGGCAAGGCAATTGCCAAGAATTCCAATTCTAGCGGTGACGGAAAGCTTAAGGGGAAAAACCCTAGCCTATGTTGGCCTAAGTGCAAGAAGTTTCATGGGAAGAAACCTTGCTACTTTGCCACTCAAACATGTCTGAGATGTGGTGCAATGGATCATTGGATTAAGGATTGCCCACATGCTCATGGAAAAAGGCTAGAAGTGTTACCCACTCCGGGGTAGTCCAATTATGGTGCCAAAATTATGTATTTAGACTCCCAGGATTGGTAATGTTTTGTAGTCCATCAGAACACTACCTTTAGTGTGCATACCCAAATAGCCCTTTTTGGCACTATGGAAATCCATGCATATTGGTCCAACCATCACACACATATTCACATTTCATGCACACCATGGCAGCAAAAAAGGAAAAAACTAGCACAAGTCTTAATTTTGGCTACCACACATTTGGAAATCTTGTTACATTCTAGTGACCAGCCACTACACCTGTAACTTCCTCTAATAAACTGTATCATTCTAGCCATGTAGCACCTTGTTTTATTTAGTCCATTATAAATTATATGCTTAGAGAAAACCAATGAAATTTTTTTTTACATCAATAGCCCACCTACGGACCAAGTTATAGATTTTTGAAGTTGGTTACAAGATTCTAACCAAATGAACAGTAACTTAGCCAACTTTACAACATCATATCTTTGGGTGCAGGGTTCAAAATTCAGAAATTTCAAATCCCAGTTCAACCCCTAGATGTCTTCTCAATGTGGTTAAAATTTCATACCAATACCCATTCTACACTGGGACATACAACATTTTGAGTGCAGAGTCAAAATTCTGGTCACTTTATGACCATTTTGCCCATACAAAATTTCATAAGTGTGCAAGCACTTCATTCACAAGGGGAAAACCCTCCAAAGCTATCCCATACACGTCCAACACATATAAGAATTACATGCTCTTGCATCTAGCAACTTTAAGTGGTCAAAAAAGAATTTACAAGTAAGCGGCCTATCATTGACACTGAGGCAGCTTTGCACCACATCACATACATAGCCAAAACATTACTCAAATGTTTACATAATTGTCCCATTTTACATACAATACATGTACATGAATCAATGTACTACAAAATGGTCTTCACTCAGCTAAATATGTACCCTAAGTTATAGGAGTGCCTAAGACACAATGGACTCCAAAACAGGATGTTGGACAGCTGCTACATAACACAACAAGCACCATCACTAAAAATACCAAATGCACTTTTAAAATCACCAGACTTTCCAGATCATAACTGGACATATGGAAGTTCATGTACCTAAAAATTTAGATAAAAAATCTAACCACAAATGTCAGTTTGAAGGTGATCTTTCTGGTGTTCTTGAAAATGGACAGAAAGGGGAGTAAGGCCTTTGTAAAGAACATAGTAAGGGCTTTCAATGTAAAGTATTCCATAGCAACGTACCACCTAGAATCCAAAGACATAAAAACTCATAAAAACAATACATACACACAAATATGGCAACCGTGTGCACCAACAAACACAGCAACAAACATATGTAATGCTGGCAGGAATAACACATTAGGGTTAGTCCATAATCATTCAATAAAGCAATAAGATATCACTTTAGTAACACTATGGTAGCCCTCCTCCAGCTTTTTCTTGGTCTTAGGAGTCTTTTAGGTCTTAGTTAGTGCTAAGTTGGGTTATAGAAACTCTTTTTCTTGTTGTCATCTTTAGCATGGTAACAGTAAGGCCGAAACCATGCCATGCTTCTTTCTTCTTAACCCATACTTGGTTCCTTGAGCTTTTATGCTCTTATCCAAGCATGATGTTAACTTCTTGCATGCTTTAAAATACAGTAAATAATCCAGGAAACTTTACAAAACCATTACCATTTTTTGGAAATTTGATGAACATTAATAGAACCAAAAATAGCTTTTCTTGCACTCTTTGATGTCTTGTTTGCTTTCTCTTGCTTCCTTTTGCTTTCTTAAGGTATGGTGGCTATGGAGGATGATGGAAAAGGTTAAGGAAGAAACATTGGTGGTGGGGGATGAAATTTAGAGGAAATGGGAAGAAAATGAAGATTTTTCTTCATTTGTACATCATTTTGACCTTGGTGGCATATGTGTAAATTTTTGAAACTCTGGGCAACACTTGGACAAATTATATCCAGCTATTTTGGATGGGAAAATGACATTTTTTTTACCACCTTTAACTTTCTCAAAGGTCATTATAACATTTAGAAAAAAAGGTGGACACTTGGATCCTTAGTTTGAATTATGCCATAAATGATCAACTTTGCCTTCTTAAGCACTTTGGTCCCCAACAATATCCTTAATTCCATCCACATCCTTTCTTCATAATTCCATCCATGTCCTTTCCATAGCCATCTTTGGAAATTTGTGCAGTTGAGTACCCCACATTTGGAACCTTACAATTTTGTCCATAGGTTACTTGAAAATTAGGCAATATGTCATTGCTTTCTTAAGGACCAAACTATCATTGTTTGTCCTACTTAAGGAAGTCTATATTGAATACTTTACACCTCACAATTCATACACTATGGTGAAAATTAAAGCATACAAGTTTAGGTCTTTACACTGTAATTTTTCCATTTTGTAAAGGTGCTAATAAAAAGACCAGGATCCAAAGAGACTTACTAGAGCAGTACCTCCAGAGGGAGCCTCTAGGGAGGGACTTCAGAGACCATTTCCTCGAGTGCCAAGGCCTTTAGTGTAAGGAGCTAGAAGAGTGTTCCAAGTGGAAAAACCAAAGACATCATAGCAGAGAGGAGCACTAAGAGGTGACATTTACCTAAATGGTCTACATGTTACTGTTCGGTTTGATACTGTTGCATTTGTGTCCATAATGGCTAAGAAATTGGTTGATGCCATGAATTTTCCTATTGAAAACATGCCTAGTATATTGTTAGTAAAAATAGCAGGTAGTCAATGTCTTTTCACTAATGAACTAGCTAAGGATTGTGGGCTACCAGTAGGAAAGACTAAGGTTATGACTAATCTGCAAGTGTTGGACATAAGATAGTGCTAGCTAAGGATAGTGCTAGGTATGAATTGGCTTGCTATGCATAACATAAGAATTGATTACGATAAGAGGGAAATCACATTGCCTGATGGTGAAGTGCATGCATTGGTGAATTCTATGAAATTATTGTACAAAATGCCTAGCATAGAACTAGAGGTGGTAGATGAGATACCTGTGATTTTTGTGTTGCCACCTCAACAAATGGGAAAATTACAATATAAAGGCATAATGGTTATAAACCATTATATAGCATAATTTTCACCGTAGTGAATAAAATGTGAGGGGTAAAGTCAATAATCTACACCTCCTTAAGAGATTACAATGGTTACTTGGTATTAAAGGAAGCCCTAAAGGATTGCTTGTTGTACAAGTAATCTATGGATCTTATTGCAAGATTTCAAGACTTGGGTACTCAATTGTAAAACTCTAAAGAATACATTTTGGAAGGATTTTATTGGTATGAAAGAAATTTTTGGATGCTAAATTGCATAAAGGAAGCAAAGGCTATTATTCAAGAACCTAAGACAACTAGGTTTACAATTGTTCACAAAAATAACTTAAGGGTGGGATGATTTTTTATAAGAGTCAAACATGGCCATTTCTAGAATTATCCCATCCTTTTATTTCCAGGTTATAAGGTCAAAAAGGTGGGCTAAATATTAGCCAAAAATTCTTTGCTTAAGACATACTTATAGTGACCTAAGTGAAGGTTAAGGTTAAACAAATCAAGTCAAGTAAATATCTTAACTTCTTTACCTTTCCTTGGTCATTTTCGGCCCTGACCAGCCAAAGTTCCTCCCTTAGCTCCTCCATAACCTTGCATAGCCACCATAGCTCAATCTCCCAAGAAATCACAAAGGAAAGCGATTGGATTCAATAGGAGAGAAAATCCCTAGTTTTCAGGTTTATTGAGCTTCCTTTGCTATTTTCAGCTTTAACAGCTTAGGTAAGGGTTTTATCTTCATGTTTCATGGTTTTTTATTGTCTTAATATGATGATCAAGCATCCATGAAGCTATGACCATGCTTGGAAGGGAGCAAAAAGCTCAAGGAACCAAGTATAGGTTAAGGGGGAGTGCATGAACAAGGTTCCAGTCTTACTGTTTTTCATGCACTAAGATGGTAGTGTTTTCAGGGGTTTCTAGAGCCCAAGTTAGTACTAACTAAGGCCAATTAACTCCTAAGGCCAAGAATTAGCTTGAGGAGGGCTGCCATATTGATTACATAATGTTTGTTTAATTGTTTATGAACTAACCCTAATGTGTTTATTGCTGCCAGCATTACATTTGTTTGTTGCTGTGTTGTTTGTGCATTTGGATTCTGTGTTTGGGTATTTGTACTGTACTTTTTTGTTTTAGTGTCTTTGTATTTCAGGTATATGACTGGAGTTTAAAGATTTTATTGATAAGCCCTTACTAATTTTCATTCAAGAAACTTACCCCATTTCTGTCCATTTCAGGTCCAGCAGAAAGATCACATTCAAAATAACCTTTATTGTTTGATTTTTGATCTGAAATTTTAGGTAAATGAACTTCCATGTGTCTATCTATGATCTGAAAATTTTGGTGATTTTAGGAGCACATTTGGTATTTTTAGTGATGGTGCTTATTGTGTTATGCAGCAGCTGTCCAGCATTCTTTTTCTGGAGTGCATTGTGTCTAAAGCTCTACTGTAACTAGGGTGTGTGTTTTAAATGAGTTAAGAGCATTATGTAGTGCATGGATGCATGTACATGTAATGCATGTGAAGTTTGGACAATGTATGTGAACATTTGTGGGCTGTTTTGCTATGTATGAGGATGCTATGCACAGGCTGCCTAAGTGTGCAATATAGGTTGCTTGTTTGTAAATTTTGGTATTGGCTATGTAAAGATGATAGCTATAAGGGAATGTAATTCCCAGGCATCTAGGACATGTATGGAATAGCCTTGAGTGGCTTACCCCTTGTGAATGAAGTGTTTGCATGCTCATAAAATTTTGTATGGGCAAAATGGTCATAAAGTGATCAGAATTTTGACTCTACACTCAAAGTTCTATATCTCCCTATGTAGAATGAATCTTGGTATGAAATTTTATCCACACCTACAAAACATCTATAGATTGAACTGGGATTATAATTTCTAAATTTGAAGCCCTGTAGCCAAAGATATGACATTTCAAAATTGGTTAATTTCCTGTTCATTTGGTCAGAATTTTGTAACCAACTTCAAAAATCCATAACTTGGTCCATAGGTGGGCTATTGATGTAAAACAAAATTCCATGGTTTGATCTAAGTCTCTACTTGATAATGGAGCAAAGAAAATAGGGGGTCACATGGCTAGAATGATACATTTTATTGGAGGAAATTTGGGTGCAGTGGCTGGAATTTTTCAAGCTAGTAAGAATGCTTAATGCGTGGAAGCCAAAACTAAGACTTGTGTTAGTGTTTTATTTCTTAGCTGCCATAGCATTCATAAATGTGAATATGTGTGTTATGGTTAGACCAATATGCATGTATTTACATAGTGCTTAAGAGGGTCACTTGAGTATATACACTAGGGGCATTGTTCTGGTGACCTACAGTACACACCAATCCTGGGAGTTTAAATGCAGAGTTTTGGCATTGTAATTGGATTACCCCATAGTGGGTAACATTTTTAGCATGATTATAGTTATGCATTGAATGAATTGCACTGTCTCATGAAGATGTGGACAGAATACTTGTAGTGAGAGACTTTCCACAAGTCTTTGGTAAAGACATGCCAGGCATTTCTCAACAATGGGAGATTGAATTTGAGATCAAACTACAACCAAGACCTAGACCAATATCCATTCCTCCTTACAGAATGCCTATCATAGAAATGAATGAGCTGAAGAAACAACTTGATGAACTTCCAGAAAAAGGGTTTATAAGGCCAAGTGTTTTACCGTGGGGAGCTCCAGTGCTCATTGTGGAGAAGGAGGATGGATCATTGAGACTGTGCATTGATTATAGGAGGCTCAATGCAGTGATAGTCAAGAACAACTATCCACTTCCTATGATTGAGGATCTTTTTGAGCAACACAAGGGAGCTAAGATCTTCTCCAAGATATATTTGAGATCTGGATACTTCTAGTTGAGAGTAAAGGAATAGGATAATCCTAAGACTGATGGGTTTCAGGAGCCAAACAGCACAACGAAATTTAACCAAAATCCTCCAGGATCCAAGTGAAATGGGGTAAACCGGGTGTTCAAAAATTTTCATACATAATTTTTGATTGAGATCTCTCACTCAACTGTAGAGTTAAATCACAAAACCTGAACAGTTGACGTGTTCAGGCTCTCTATAGTATCCACACGAGCCTCTCGGGATCACCACGCTTCCACCACGTCCCGGTAGATGCGTTTCTCTTGCGCTCGCAGTGCTAGCTTGCGTCCTCCAAGGAATTGCAAAAGAAGAGTGTGGCTGTCCTTTTTGGAGGCTAGGACAAGGAGACCTACGAATTTCTCACTTAAAAGTTGTATTTATAGTGAGACTCAACTTCCAGGCCTAATGGGTTTCAAAGTCCTAATCCAATTAGGATTTAATTTCGGGCTTAATAATGGCTCAACTCTTGGGCCTATTATTAATACGAAATTAAAGTGAAACCATAACCCAAATAATTAGCCCATGCACTCTAATGATCCAAATAGCTCTATGTGTGCGACCCAATAGGCTCTTGCCATGTTGGCAATGATCATAAATCACATTTATGATCATAAGCAATGAGCGGTGTCTAGCAACACATCATTGCTACCCAAGTGACAAGATTGTCGGTGATTCGACTAAACCTTTATGATCATCACCGATATATGCCATTGTCCCTTTGTCCAAGATATCAAGACTAAGCACGAGACATGGAATGTGTCACTCTCGTATAGCCCAATCTTTGGTTTCTTGATTACCGAGTAGACCAACTTAAACTGATGACATTGATATCATATATCAACTCATCCGAGCATGGCCATGCATTTTCTAAGTCTCACTCTATCAAGGGGCCCGAAGATATCACTCCCGTTACATAGGAGGGACAAATCCCATCTTGATCATACAAATCCCTCCGCATGATATGTGACATACCCAATGACCTCCTTCAAGTTCACTCAGTTACGAGCAACAAAGGAAAGTATCAAAGTATGTGACTCACATGTAGGGAACCTTGATGATCTTAGGTCGAAGGACTACATATACCATGATCACTATGAGAATCACTTATGACACTCATATAACGATCCATGTAGTGTTCTCATGGTGGGTCGGTCCAGTACACAAGTTCTCCAACTTGTACCCATATGTAGACTACATATCTCATATTAGTCTCCACATATGCTAGTCGTTATGTATTATTGCAACCCGCTCCACAATAATACTAGACCAGGGATGTTTAAGAATATCATTATTCTAGGGTTACGATTATGTTTATTAAGTTACGCAGAAACAAAACAACAAACATAATTGTTGGATTAATGCCTTAATAAAATATCATGACTCAATGTGCAAAAATACAATCATCTCATGATTGGCTTTTTGGGCACAACACTAACAATCTCCCACTTGCACTAAAAGCCAATCATCCATGTATCTAATACCGATGGACCTAGAATGGCTATCATGCTTCTGCTGCGTAAGGGGCTTTGTCAGTGGATCAGCAATGTTGCTATCTGTCGAAGTCCTGCATATCCTTACATCACCCCTCTCGATGATCTCCCTGATGAGATGATAGCGTTGGAGTATGTGTTTGGATCGCTGGTGAGATCGAGGTTCCTTAGCCTGTGCGATTGCTCCATTGTTGTCACAATAGAGCTCTATCGGGTCGGCAATGCTTGGAACCACTCCAAGTTCAGTGATGAACTTCTTGATCCAAACTGCCTCCTTCGCAGCATCAGAGGCGGCAATGTACTCAGATTCTGTTGTAGAGTCAGCTACTGTCTCTTGCTTTGAACTCTTCCAGCTCACAGCACCACCACCAATACAAAACACATAACCAGATTGCGATCTAAAATCATCCTTATCGGATTGGAAGCTTGCATCGGTGTAACCCCTTACAACGAGCTCATCTTCACCTCCAAAGACCAAGAATGCATCCTTAGTCCTTCGTAAGTACTTAAGGATGTTTTTAACAGCTGTCCAGTGACTCTCACCAGGGTTTGATTGGTACCTACTCGTCATGCTCAAAGCATATGAGACATCAGGACGAGTACATATCATGGCATACATGATAGATCTAATTGCTGAGGCATATGGAATCTTACTCATGCGCTCTCTCTCCTCAGGTGTACTCAGGCACTGAGATCTAGAAAGAGTGATACCATGTGACATGGGCAAGAATCCTTTCTTGGAATCTTGCATGCTAAACCTCTTTAGCACCTTGTTAATATATGTACTTTGACTTAGGCGAAGAAGCTTTCAAGATCTATCTGGGAGGCATCCTAATTTGTCTTTTATGAAGATTTGGGGCTGTGACACTTATGTGAAATGTCAATCCTGTGACAAACTTGGGCCCAAATCTCAAAAATGCATTTTTGTTGGGTATTCCAATGAAACAAAGGGTTACTATTTCTACAATCCTTCTGAGCAAAAAGTGTTTGTTGCTCGAACTGGTGTCTTTTTAGAGAAAGACTTTATCTCTAAAGGAACTAATGGCAAAAAAGTAGAACATTAAGAAATTCAAGAACAACAAGGAGACATCGAACCTGAAATGGAACCTGAACAGACACCGCAAGATGTTGTTCAAGAGTCTGTTCCTGTAGCACAGAGCCCACGTAGGTCTGGTAGGATTCAGCGTGAGCCCGAGAGATATGGATTTCTCGTGACTCACACCGGTGATGTGATGCTCATGGATCAGGATGAGCCCACAACCTACCAACAAGCTATGTCAGGGCCTGACTCTGAGAAGTGGCTAGTGGCCATGAAATCCGAGATGGAATCCATGTATGAAAACCAAGTATGGACTTTGGTTGACCCACCTGAAGGGGTAAAACCCATAGGGTGCAAATGGGTTTTCAAGAAGAAAACTGACATGGATGGTAATGTGATTACCTTTAAGGGATGATTGGTTGCAAAAGGTTTCAAGCAAATTCATGGTATTGACTATGATGAAACTTTTTCACCAGTTGCTATGCTTAAATCCATCCAAATTTTGTTCGTTATTACTGCACACTATGATTATGAGATATGGCAAATGGATGTCAAAACTGCATTCCTAAATGGAAAGCTACTTGAGGATGTGTACATGACACAACTTGAGGGTTTTGTCACTCCTGAGAATGCCAATAAAGTGTGCAAGTTGCAAAGGTCCATTTATGGACGGAAGCAAGCTTCTCCAAGTTGGAATCTTCGTTTTGATGATGCAATCAGAGAGTTTGGTTTTATCAAAAATGAAGATGAACCTTGTGTCTACAATAAGGTTAGTGGGAGCGCTATTGTCTTCTTGGTGTTGTATGTAGATGACATACTACTCATCGAGAATGACATTCCTGAGTTACAGTCTGTGAAGACTTGGCTGGGGAAATGTTTCTCTATGAAGGACTTGGGTGAAGCAGCATATGTGTTAGGCACCAACAAAACAACAAACATAATTGCTGGATTAATGCCTTAATAAAATATCATGACTCAATGTGCAAAATTACAATCATCTCATGATTGGCCTTTTGGGCACAACACTAACAATCTCCCACTTGCACTAAAAGCTAATCATCCATGTATCTAATACCGATGGACCTAGAATGGCTATCATGCTTCTGCTGCGTAAGGGGCTTTGTCAATGGATCAGCAATGTTGCTGTCTGTCGAAGTTCTGCATATCCTTACATCACCCCTCTCGATGATCTCCCTGATGAGATGATAGCATCAGAGTATGTGTTTGGATTGCTGGTGAGATCGAGGTTCTTTAGCCTGTGCAATTACTCCATTGTTGTCACAATAGAGCTCTATTAGGTCGGCAATGCTTGGAACCACTCAAAGTTTAGTGATGAACTTTTTGATCCAAACTGCCTCCTTTGCAGCATCAGAGGCGGCAATGTACTCAGATTCTGTTGTAGAGTTAGATGTTGTGTCTTGCTTTGAACTCTTCCAACTCACAACACCACCATCAATACAAAACACATAACTAGATTGCGATCTAAAATCATCCTTATCAGATTGGAAGCTTGCATCGGTGTAACCCCTTACACGAGCTCATCTTCACCTCCAAATACCAAGAATGCATCCTTAGTCCTTCGTAAGTACTTAAGGATATTCTTAACAGCTGTCCAGTGACTCTCACTGGGGTTCAATTGGTACCTACTCATCATGCTTAAGGCATATGAGACATCAGGACGAGTACATATCATGGCATACATGATAGATCCAATTGCTGAAGCATATGGAATCTTACTCATGCGCTCTCTCTCCTCGAGTGTACTCGGACACTGAGATCTGGAAAGAGTTATACCATGTGACATGGGCAAGAATCCTTTCTTGGAATCTTGCATCCTAAACCTCTTTAGCACCTTGTCAACATATGTACTTTGACTTAGGCCAAGAAGCTTTCTAGATCTATCTCTATAGATCCTGATGCCTAACACATAGGCTGCTTCACCCAAGTCCTTCATAGAGAAACATCTCCCCAACCAAGTCTTCACATACTGTAGCTCAGGAATGTCATTCCCGATGAGTAGTATGTCATCTACATACAACACCAAGAAGACAATAGCGCTCCCACTAACCTTCTTATAAACACAAGGTTCATCTTAATTTTTGATAAAACCAAACACTTTGATTGCTTCATCAAAATGAAGATTCCAACTTCAAGAAGCTTGCTTCTGTCCCTAAATGGACCTTTGCAACTTTCACAATTTATTGGCATTCTCAGGAGTGACAAAACCCTCAGGTTGTGTCATGTACACATCCTCAAGTATCTTTCCATTTAGGAATGCAGTTTTGACATCCATTTGCCATATCTCAAAATCATAGTGTGCAGCAATAGAAAACAAAATTGGGATGGATTTAAGCATAGCAACTGGTGAAAAAGTTTCATCATAGTTAATACCATGAATTTGCTTGAAACCTTTTGCAACCAAACGTCCCTTAAAGGTAATCACATTACCATCCATGTCAGTTTTCTTCTTGAAAACCCATTTGCACCCTATGGGTTTTACCCCTTGGTTTTCATACATGGATTCCATCTCGGATTTCATGGCCACTAGCCACTTCTCAGAGTCAGGCCCTGACATAGCTTGTTGGTAGGCTGTGGGCTCATCCAGATCCATGAGCATCACATCACCAGTGTGAGTCCTGAGAAATACATATCCCTCAGGCTCATGCCGAATCCTACCAAACCTACATGGGCTCTGTGCTACAGGAACAGACTCTTGAACCACAACATCTTGTGGTGTCTGTTCAGGTTCCATTTCAAGTTCGATGTCTCCTTGTTGTTCTTGAATTTCTTCAAGTTCTACTTTCCTCCCACTAGTTTCTTTAGAGATAAACTCTTTATCTAAAAAGACACCTATTCGAGGAACAAACACTTTTTGCTCAGAAGGATTGTAGAAATAGTAACCCTTTGTTTCTTTAGGATACCCAACAAAAAGGCATTTTTGAGATTTAGGCCCTAGTTTGTCAGAGGACTAATGTTTCACATAAGCATCACAGCCCTAAATCTACATAAAAGAAAAATTGGGACGCCTCCCACTCTATATCTCATATGGTGTCTTTTGAACCGATTTAGATGGAACTTGGTTTAGTGTAAAAGCGGCTGTCTCTAGAGCATGTCCCCAAAAGGAGTTTGGAAGGTCAGCTTGACTCATCATAGAGCAAACCATGTCTAACAGAGTTTGATTTCTCCTTTCAGATACACCATTCCTTTGGTTTCAGAGCAGCTGAAGAAGAATTAGCATTGGACTTTCCATTAGCTTTATCCTTTTTCTTGTTGGCTTTTCCCTTTCCCTTGCCCTTTTGAACCATCAAAATGGGCTTAGCCTTCTTAACGTTTTGCTCAGCAGTTCTCAACATGTTGAACAATTCAGAGTGGGACTTGTCAAGGTCATTCATGTTATAGTTCATGACGAACTGACTGTAGCTTTCTGGCAACGGTTGCAAGACTACATCAATAGCCAATTCTTTCTGAAGAGCAAATCCAAAAATTTTGAAGATTCTCAATGTACCCAATCATCTTGAGCACATGAGGACCCACGGGACTTCCCTCAGACATCTTGCACTGAAACAATGCCTTAGAGGTCTCAAACCTCTCATACCTAGCTTGCTCTTGGAAAAGCATTTTGAGATGTTCAATCATATCAAATGCCCCCATGTTCTCATGTTGCTTCTGAAGCTCAGATTGCATAGTAATAAGCATGAGGCATGCAACATCCAAAGCATCATCAGAATGCCTCTTGTGAGCATCACTTTCAGCTCTTGGAGAAGTGGCAGCAAGCTCATTCGGAATGGGCTGCTCTAGGACATAAGCCTTTCTCTCTTGTTTGAGGACTATCCTCAAGTTTCGGTACCATTTGAGAAAGTTGGTCCCATTCAGTTTCCCCTTCTCAAGGATCGATTGCAATGAAAGTGTCGATGTGTTTTGTGCCATGGCTATATACAACAGTAAATATGCAGTGTAAGAGTCATGTATTTTAATTCATTTAATAAGGACTTTTATTAAATGATACTCCCACTATTTTCCTCAAAATAATAACCCTCGATATTATTTCGGAATGCCTCAGCGCTAAGGTATTCTAGTGGGCCAAGATCCATATTTGACCACAACCTGAGTCAGCTTTAGTTTGTCTCTCAAGTTACAGTTATTTAGGTAGGCAACTCCTTGCCAATTATATCTTATGCAACTCTTGGATAGTTGGGTGAACAACACTTGTCCAAGCTTATCTCATGAGCTTAAGCCCAACTCTACGCCTCTAAGTCCCTAATCCTATTAGGATGACTTAGTTAAGTTGGACCCAAAGTTAGCAATTTGGATATCACTATTATCCCATCATGCCTTACCAAGATGAACATAGGTGCTTTGCTTTGGCAAACCCACCTAATGTTGATCAAAGTCTTGACGAGTGCCAACATTTGGAAGGCATCACCTTTAATGACTTAATATTTGTTTAAGGGATTTTTTGTTTGATCTCACCAATTTGTTATCTCCAGTTGTTTTATACATGCATCACATACAAATATAAAACATGCATCTCATGCTTACAAAAAAATAAACGTGACATGGTTATAGCCCAAACTATATGATATTCTCAAGCCAATGAGAATATCATAAAAGCCTAAGAAAAGAAAAGGGTCTTCACAAGCTCCTCCTTTTCCTTTCTTGGTTGCCCTTTTGTTGTCACCTCCTTGGACATACCACCTTGGATGATCCTTGGACATACCACCTTGGATGATCTAATAATGTACCATTACATCAATAATAGAAACCTCGAGTTACATTCGAGGGGATTAAGGTGAGAAGAGAATGTACAATGAGAGTAACAAGAGAAGGCAAGACTCGCAGGCCGTATTTACAAGTACAACCAATCAAGGGCTATGACCATGCACCATGCTTCAAACACCAATCAGCATATCATGTCAAATGTCATTCAACAAAAATGCATGCCAATTGACACGCGTTGATTAACCAGTTTTTATTTATGTGGCTCTTCGCATACGACGGCCCCACTGGCTGATCAGCAAGTAGGCACCCGAGACTCCTCCATTCGAGCCACCAAAATTACCTTACTTTCGGTGCCTGAACAGGCCAAATCCTAACAAAGCTAGGCTTTTTGCAACTATTTCAAGAATCCTAATCCATATAGGTATCTCACACCATTCAATTTTGGGTTAATCTCATTAACCAATTAGTGTCATTTCTTCATGTACGTCATATGTTAATTACGAGTTCCGGTTTCATGCATCATGAATCAATCTAATTAATCATGGCCGAAAAGTACCAGAACACATAACATCATGCGATTCAACATCAATCCCGATTTAGGCTTTCACCAGTAGCTCTGATACCACTGTTGGGTTTCGAGAGCCAAATGGCGCAGCAGAATTTAATCAAAACCCTCTAGGATCCAAGTGAAAACGGGGTAAACCGGGTGTTCAAAAAATTTCATACCTAATTTTTGGTTGAGATCTCTCACTTAACTGTAGAGTCGAATCACAAAACCTGAACAATTGACGCGTTCAGGCTCTCTATGGTATCCACTCGAGCCTCTCACGATCACCACGTTTCCACCACATCCCGGCAGATGCGTTTCTCTTGCGCTCACAGTGCTAGCTTGCGTCCTCCAAGGAATTGCAAGAGAAGAGTGTGACTGTCCTTTTGCGAGGCGGGGGCAAGGAGGCCTGCGAATTTCTCACTAGAAGCTGTATTTCTAATGATACTCAACTTCCAGGCCTAATGGGTTTCAAAGCCCTAATCCAATTAGGCTTTAATTTCGGGCTTAATAATGGCTCAACTATTAGGCCCATTATTAATACGAAATTATTGTGAAACCAAAACCCAAATTATTAGCCCATGAACTCTAATGATCCAAATAGCTCTATGTGTGCGACCTAATAGGCTTTACCACGTTGGCAATGATCATAAATCACATTTATGATCATAAGCAACGAGCGGTGTCTAGCAACACATCATTGCTACCCAAGTGACAAGATTGTCGATGATTCGACTAAACCTTTATGATCATCACCGATATATGCCACTGTCCCTTTGTCCAAGATATCAAGACTAAGCACGAGACATCAAATGTGTCACTCTCATATAGCACAATCTTTGGTTTCTTGATTACTGAGTAGACTAGCTTAAGTTGATGACATTGATATCGTATATCAACTCATCCAAGCATGGCCATGCATTTTTCTAAGTCTTACTCTATCAAGGGGCCCGAAGATATCACTCCCGTTACGTAGGAGGGACAAATCCCATCTTGATCATACAAATCCCTCCACATGATATGTAACATACCCAATGACTTCCTTCAAGTTCACTCAGTTACGGGCAATAAAGGAATGTATCAAAGTATGTAAGGAACCTTGATGATCTTAGGTCAAAGGACTACATATACCATGATCAGTATGAGAATCACTTATGACACTCATATAATAATCCATGTAGTGTTCTCAAGGTGGGTCTGTCCAGTACACAAGTTTTCTAACTTGTACCCATATGCAGACTGCATATCTCATATTAGTCTCTACATATGCTAGTTGTTATGTATTATTGCAACCCGCTCCACAATAATACTAGACTAGGGACGTTTGAGAATATCATTATTCTAGGGTTACAATTATGTTTGTTAAGTTACGCAGAAACAAAACAACAAACATAATTGTTGGATTAGTGCCTTAATAAAATATCATGACTCAATGTGCAAAAACACAATCATCTCATGATTGGCCTTTTGGGCACAACACTAACACAAGCTTGTAGACTCCATTTCGGACTTCATCAAGGACCAAGTAAGGCCCTTCCCAGTTCACCCAAAGTGCCCCGTGGGATGGCCTTCGGGGTTTGAATTCGGCCTTTCAGAGAACGAGGTCTCCTTTCTTTATTCATTTTGGCCTAACGCGCAAGTTCACGGCAGTGGCCACATTTTGCTGAAAGGCCTTCCTTCCGAGTTCAGCCACCTCTCTATGTTTGTCAATTAGGTCGAGCTTGGTTCTTAATTTCAGTTCATTCCCTCCTTCGTCAAACACTAGTTTTCTGACTGATGGCTATACTACCTCGATAGGGATAATGCCCTCTGTGCCAAAGACGAGCGAAAAAGGTGTCTCACCCATGGCCCTTCGGGGTGTTGTTCGATAACACAATAGCACACTAGAAAGTTCTCCTGGCCACTTTCCCTTTGCTTCCCATAACCTCTTTTTCACACCCTCTTTTATGGTTCTGTTGGATACCTCTACTTACCCATTGCTCTAGGGATGGGCTACCGGGCCGAAGTGCATTTTTATTCCGAGGTTGGTGATGAATTCTTGGAATCCCTTGTCTGTAAATTAGGAACCATTATCGGCCACTATCACCCTCGGTATGCCAAATCTGCATATAATGTTCTTCCAGATGAATTTTTGTATATCCTTTGCCGAAATGGTTGCTAGGGGTTCTGCCTTGACCCATTTAGTGAAGTAATCCACTGCCACTACATAGGACTTCACTCCTCCAGGTGTTGTCAGGAGTGGCCTGATGAGGTCTATGCCCCAAACTGCAAAGGGACAGGGGTAGTCTATCGACGTTATTAATTCCAAGGGCAGCCTTTGGACACTAGCGTGTCTTTGGCAATTGTCACATTTTTTGACAAATTGCCTTGCGTCCTTTCTTAGGGTGGGCCAAAAGTACCCTTGGCAGAGTATTACTCCCGCCAAGGCGTCAGTTCCAATGTGGGAACCACAAGCCCCCTCCTGGACTTCTTCGAGAACTATCCTAGCATCCTCTTCACTGACACACCTTTGTAGCAGACTCGTATACCCCTGCCGGTATAATTCTTCCCCAATTAGGAAATACTATCCAGAACGTCTTCGCACTTTTGCCGCTTTGTGAGGATCGTCGAGAAGCCTGCGATTGTAAGATACCTCTTTATAGGATTTTTCCACCCATTTTTCGAGGTTGCTATGCTCAGCATCGCTATGCTCGGGTGGCTCAACACTTCGGTGAACCTTTTTGATTTGGCCAAGCTATCCACTTCAGTATTGTCTCGGTGAGGTACATTTTCAATATGTACTGTGTCGAACTCCTGGATGAGTTTGATATGAACTCGTGATATTTTGCCAAAGTTGGATCCTTCACGCTATAGTCCCCTACCATCTGCCGCACCACTAGTTGGGAATCGCTGTGGGCTGTTAGGTTTCTTACACCAATCTTTCTAGCCAGGCATAACCCTACTATGAGAGCTTCGTATTCTACCACATTGTTGGTGATGTTAAACCCAAATTTGATGGCTTTCATGACTTCCAAACCTTCAGGACCACGAATAATTACCCCAGCTCCCTGGTGTTCGGAGCTGGAGGCCCCATCTACAAACAGAGTCCATTCTGGCTCACTTTTGCCGAGGTCTGATTGATCACCTTCGGCAACGGGTACTTCAGCAATGAGGTTCACTAGAGCTTGGGCTTTTATTTTTTTCCTTGGCTCATAAGTGATATCATACTCGTCGAGCTCTATGCACCACTTGAAAAGCCTTCGCGAATGGTCTACTATCTTCATGACATCCAGAAGAGGTAGGTTACTTCAGATAACAATGGGGTGAGCTTGAAAGTATGAACGCAGTCTTCTACTTGCCAGTACTAGGGCAAAGATAGCTTATTGTAGTAGGGGATATCTGACTTTGGCGCCAGGCAGGGACTTGCTCACGTAGTATACTGGCCATTGTTCCGCCCCCTCTTCCTTCACGAGAACCGAACTCAGTGCTTTTTCTGTAACGGTGAGGTATAGTACAAGGGGTTTTCCCTCTCGTGGTTGCGGAAGAGTGGGTAGATGAGCTAGATAGACTTTGAGCTCTTCCCAGGCCCTTTGGCAATCCTCGTTCCAAGGATGGTCATCATTTCCGAGGTCGCCACCAGTTTTTGCTGCCTTGGTGAGGACCTTAAAGAATGCTCGGCACCGATCCCCATACCTAGAAATGAATCTGCTAAGGGACGTTATTTTCCCAATGAGCCTTTGCACATCCTTTGTTGTAACATGAGTTTGGAATTCAAGTAGCACTTTGACTTTTTCCGGGTTGGCAACGATACCTCTTTCCGATACCATAAATCAGAGCAACTTGCCTGAGCTTACGCCGAAGACGCATTTTGACACGGCCGTCCCTGGCCCCTGCCCAGGACACCTGTGAGAACTTGGTCTCACGGCGGATTGCAGTTGGACTCATTGATATGTGCGCGGATTAAATCCATGTCACTAGTTGATTATCCTAGAATATGCAATATGCATGCTCTTTATGCTTTGACGGGTTATTTAAAACCATAAAATGTTAATGTGGCCACAATTTTTCATATAAAACAGGTAGAGCAGTCAAAGCATACAAATCAACCTTTATATGAGTTAACTACACATAGCAACATGCGTGAGCATTCATACATATAGTAGCTAATGCCCCCGCCCAGAAAGCAATCCTCGAGTCCATGACTCTTCATTTCATAACTAAGGAGGCAACTAGAGTACTATGTACACATACAAAATCCTCTACTGAGATCTTCTCATACTAACTCCCACCTTGGATGTGAATCCCAGTGGCGAGCTTTAGAGACTCCTCTGGATCCAACTAGGTCTAGCTATGCCTGACTATGTCCAATGTGCACTAGGCTCTGTAACCAATGAGCAAATTAGTTAGTACTGTGCAAGACCAACAAGCATCCAAACAAATAAATACTAGAATCATCAAAACTCAGGTATTCTACCTGTGCACCAAAAACTACTACCAGAGTAACCCTCAACGGTCACTCGGCCCAACTCCTTCTGTATCTGCACAACAAAACAGTAAGGGTGAGAATCCAAGATTCTCAGTAAGGGGTAACCTCATGTACCAACAGTAAAACTGTGGACAGATATGAAATAACTCATGCATACTCTCTGCTGGCTCTCGCAGTGTGAGGGACCTCTCATATATGTAAATATATGGATATGCATGCTCGGATCCCGAAGGACCACTCCTCACATAATTTTCTTACTTTCTCACGGGCGTCACTCCGTGGCTCACAAGTCTAGCCCTCGACTTGTGCCTCGTAAGCCTTAGCTTACGCCTGACTTTCTCACGGGCGTCACTCCGTGACTCACAAGTCCAACTCTCAACTTGTGCCTCGTAAGCCTTAGCTTACGCCTGACTTATTATATAACCTCTCCTTAACTTTGTTGTGCAGGGGAATTGTGGTGAGAACTATGTAACTAGGTTATTAAACCTCATAACCTCGGTGCATTTGAAGCCTCTCCTTACAACCCTGTGATTTCCAACACTGCCAGGTTGCCAAGGGTTCTAAAACTTACACCTCAAGCTCATGACACTTGGTTATATTCGCTTGCAACTTAGTTTCCTTGCTTACTCAACAAGTAACCTCAAAACTTTTCAAAACTCAAGGAAACTCCCACTTCTCGAGGGACTTCAGGAAGTCTCAAAGTACCCCCAGCATACTTGAGGGCCAAGGTACCCAAAGGACCTCCTTGGGACTCACCTCAATCATCCTAGCAAAATGTGCAAAATTCTGCCTTTAAAAATTACCCTCACTTTGATTCAAAACAACTTTAAATATGGGGCATTTTAGATGTTTCTAAAACTTGGAAGTGATAGTACTCCCTCTTAGCTTCACGTGGAACTTTGAATCACCTCAATCGGACACCCGAGCGAAAAGTTATGCTAAAAACAAAATCGGGTCTCCAATGCTGTCTTGGCGACGCGTCGTCAACCGTGGCGACGCGTCGCCACAGTTGTCGACGTTCTGTGATTCTTTTTCCAATTGGCGACGTGTCACCAATTATGGGTACCTCTTGGCGACGCATCGCCAATCTGCGAAACTGCAGAATTGGCACGCATTTTGCTGCTATGACCTTTGGCTACTTAGTACACATATCAAACATGCATAAAAAGCCACCAAACTTCACACACACATAGTTCAAGTTGCAAGGAACATAACCAACTATCACAATGCCATTAATGATGCTCTATAACATCATCAAATCTTCCTCAAACCTCATAGTTCACCACAATTCAACCAAAACTCATACTCAATGCTATGGCTAATTTCAATCAATTTCTTACAACAAACTCAAGCCACAAGCATTGTTCAAGCTTAAAAACACTACTCCCTTACCTCAACTCCAAGATACAAGCTAGAATCACTCCTCTTTTCAAGCAACCAAGTGCAAGAAATCCTCACCTAAGTTCCAATCAAAACCAAAGCACCAAACATCACAATCTTCCTCTCTAACCAAAACCCAAGCCTCAATTCACTCAAATAACATAGAATTAACCAAGAACACAATGCTTACCACGTATCAAAAATAGGGGAGTAGAGAAATCATGCTTCCAAGCCTCCAAACCTTGTTTTCTAGCTTGAAACAAGTTCCTCTTGGTTGGTATCCTTGGATGGCAACTCTAGGAATCAAGATCACTTGATTTCTAGCTTGAATTGAGAGAGAAATGAGTGCTTGAGAGGGGAAAACGTGGTTATGGCAGCCCTTAGCCACCTTTCCCTTCTTAAACCCTCACTCAACCCCTTAAGCCATCCAAGTTACAACCCTTAAACACATAAACCCCCATCTTTTAACACATGCTCATTTCTTGATTAATTCTTGTTATTCTTTCAAGTTTGAGTTAAGGTTAAAGGTTAAGTTACAAAACTTAACTTAAAACACTCGGGACCCCACCCGGTTACTCAGGGTGAAAAAGTACCATTTTGCCCCTGCTCCTCATCTCGTGCTTAAACCTCCTTGGAACTTAGTGAATTTTTGTAACTCTTTTATTCTAGCTTTGTAACCTTGAAATTAAAGTTCTAAACTTAATTTAGAACATGTTACCTCTCTCAAGAGTGCTAATTACTAGGAGGTCCATAACACATTTTCTGGGATTGAGGTGAATTCTGAATGCTCTAAGTTGGTGGAAATTTCCTCCAAACCAGCAATATGACTGCCAAGCAATTTGTTCTTAACTATCATGTCATTAACATAGACATCCATGTTCCTCCCTATTTGGTCGTTGAAGACCTTGTTCATTATCCTCTGGTAGGTGGCTCCTGCATTTTTAAGCTCGAAGGGCATTCTGAAGTGGCAATATGTACCAACTTCGGTGATGAAGGTGGTTTTTTCCTCATCTTTGGGGTCCATCCTGATTTGATGATACCCACTGAAGGCGTCTAGGAAGCTCAAGAGTCCATATTCTCCCGGTCGAGTCTACCAACTGATCTATTGGCGGGAGAGGATACAAATCCTTAGGGCAAGCATCATTTACATTTTGAAAGTCGATGCACATTCGGAGTTTGCTGCTCCTTTCTTTTGTGGCGATAACCACATTGCTTAGCCATTTGGGGTTTTTCACCTCCCTGATTACGCCCGCATCTATCAAGTGCTGAACTTCGGTTTTGATGAAGTTGTTCTTATGTGCTGAGAGGCTTCGCTTTTTTTGGCGGACAGGCTTTGCCTCTGGACTCACTTTAAGGCTATGTTGTATTATGCAAGGGTCTACCCCAAGCATGTCTTTTGGCGAGTTGGCAAACAGATCTTTATTTGTTTGTAGGAAATATACAAGTTTTTCCTTGTCACCTTCGGCCAATTTTTTCCCTATTCGGGTATTTTGGCTTGGGGCAAGCTCTATGTCTTCCATTTTTATTTTCTCAGAATCTTCTGTTCCTTCTCTTTTTCACTGTTCTGTGAGTACGACCTTCATTTCCGTAGTCTACATGCAGTTTGTCACTGGGGCTTTCCTCGCCTTGACAAACACCTTCCTCACCTCCCTCTGATCAATGAAGATCTCAGCATCTCCATCCTTGGTGGCGAAGGTGACAGTTAAGTACTTTACATCCGAGCGGATGTGGAGGTTCCCTTGCGTTTGCCTCCCAGGAATGGCGTTATATGACGAAGGAACATCTATGACGATGAACCTTGTCATTACAGAGGCAAATAGCTTGTCTTTGTTGTTTATTGAAGTTCCCCTTAGCATTAGGGGAAGATCAATCCAGCCAAGGACGGGCAGTTCGGACGGTCCCACTCCAAAAGTAGGAGAAGTGACGGATTTGAGGTCGCTCCTTGATATACCAAAACTCAGTAGTAGGTGTGAGAATAAGACATCCGCATTTGAACCATCATCAAGCAGTACTCTCTTGACATCCCAGCTTCCTATCCTTGCCATAACCAGCAGTGGATCATCATGAGGAAATATGACAGTGGACCCATCTTTCTGAACAAGCTTTTCTGATGGGTTCCCATATTCCATCATCGAAATCTCCCTGGCTTTTCTTTTCCTTTCTGTGGACAGTAGTCCTATTGTGATCATTTGTATCACTCTTGTCGGGGGTGGCGGATGCCTTTTTGGACTTCGGTTCCGGCGCCTGTCGAAGTCATACTCCTCGTCATCTCCTTTCCCCTCCTCTTCTCTTCTTCCCTTTGGGGAGGGCATCCGCATGTAACGTCGAAGTTGTCCTTGCTTTATTAAGGATTCTATGTATTTCTTTAGTTGGAAGCAGTCCTCGGTATCACGCCCGTGGTCCCGATGGAATTGGCAGAATTTCTTCATGTTCTTTTTGTTGTCCGAGGTCATGGCCTTTGGTCGTTGGATTTAAGTTTCTTGCCTTTCCATCGCCATAAGGATGTTCGTGCTTGTGGTGTTCAAGGGAGTGAAAGCCATTGGCTTCCTTCCCTTAAGCTTCCGAGGTCGTCCCCCTGATTCGGTTGGGTAGCGAGTTTGCTGGCTCAGCCCCTCGGTGTGAATGTGATTAGGTTTCGGGCCTCCTATTCTCAGTTCTTCAGCAGTCATGTACTGCTCGGCCCTTCTGTAAAATTCACCGAGTGTGTCGGGGGATCCTTGGAGAATTCATAGAACAACTGGGAGTATCTCCGAAGTCCTCGTGTCATGGCCAGGATACGTGTTTCTGGCCTGAAGTCTGGAACACTTAAGGCTTCCCGGTTGAACCTTTCAACATAGTCACGAATGGTTTCTCCATTTTTCTACGCTATGTCAAACATTTGGACTGGCATCTTCGCTGTTGGCCGACTTCCAATGAATTGCTGCGTGAAGGTAGTAGACAACTCTTAGAGCTCCATGATGGTTACAGGAGCCAGTGAGTTGTACCATGCCGTTGCTTGTCTAGCAAGGGTGACCTCAAAACATTTGCACAAGGTGGCGTCATCAGCACCATGCAATACCATGCTGTGGTTGTATTTGGTCAGATGAACCTAGGGGTTAGTCCAGCCATCGTAGGTCTCCAACCGAGGTACTTGAAAGTCACTCGGCATGGGTGCTTTCACCACCGCTCGGGTGAATGGTGATTCGTCTCTGTTGAAGGTTTCTGACAACCTAGCCTAGACGGGCTTCCGAGCTACCTGTCTCTCCAATCTTTCTATCCTCTTTAGGATTTTTTCCATGAGGAGTGTGGCACTGGGCTCTTCTTCCTGCTGTCTAGAGGCCTCAGGGAACAGAGACTAACGTCTCTTTTTTGGGGAGTGACTTCGGCGCCAAGAAGATGGCGACTTTTCTTCAGGTGAAGAACTCTTTCGGCGGGGAGTTCTAGGTCGTTTTGGCCCCACTTCTCCTGTAGGTCGCGCCCTGAGGGGTATACTTTCCGTCGAGGACTCATCACGTTGATCCCCGCTTCCCGAACTCCGGTGAGTTGATCTGGGACTCTTCTCCCAGCGAGGTGCTGGTGAAGAGGGCCCTCGACCCGGAGTTGGCTGTGGCCATCTTTGGTCTAACTACTGCATCATTTCAGCCACAATGGAGCATTGGAACTCATGCAGGAAGCCCATGGTAATAGTCAGAGGACGTTCATCCTCAGGCAAGGACGTCCCTGCTGCAGTTTGTTTGGCTGCCGGTTGAACCCTTAGTGCGGACGGGGACTTCGGAAGTCCCTTGTCCTTGGAACGCCGAGTTTCAACGACGGTGACCTGGGGGTGGGTTCCCACAGATGATGCCAAATGATGCCCTGCAGCATCTTTTTTGTGTGACATGGTGAGACCGGGAGGGAATTCTAGTGTGGGAGAACGTCTGAAGTGGAGATTTCCCAGGAGAATTTGCCTGAAACACTCAGAAAATAGGGGTTAGGAGGTCCCTGGAGTCTTTTTCCAAGGAAGAGCCTCTGATACCCAAGTCAGTGTTTTAGAGGTGGAGAGAAAGTATTGGGGGCCAAAGGTTCTTGCCTATTTTATGTTTTTTCGGGAGAGGAGAGATCCCTCGCTGAGGCCATTTCCTTAGTATATAAAGGAGAGTATGGTCCGTTCAGATTGTGACACGTGTTCGGTCGGATGTAATTTGTACTTTTGGGCGTGGGGGCCTCTAGCCGCTTGCAGGCTCCTAGGGCCATGGGCTAGGGCAGGAATAGCCCTACATGACAAGACGTAGGCGGCGTCAGCGTGTCAAAGCGCATATGAGGGCGACGTGTAGCATGTAAGGGCAACATGTCAGAGGCTCCTTAATTGCTTCTGTCATACTCCCGAGGTCCCTTTGGTTGAGGTCACCCTTCGGAATAAGGACCCTTCTCCCGAAGTTGTCTCAGTAGTTCGGGGGTTTCCTTAGCACTGAAGCTCCTCGTTCGAGGGGATTTTCTCCTGGTGAATGTGGCTGGTCCTTCTCCCCCGAAGCTGGCTCGGCCGCCTTTTCGAGGAAGGCGACGCGCTATTTTCCCGAGGTCAGTACTGTCATTCCCAGGGGTGCTGGTGGGCCACCAAGGTCATATGCCCAAGGCGTCAAACTCCCTCTTTCCCAGGTTGGTGCTAGTACTCCTTACGGGTGGCGCTCGATTTCCCGAGTGTGGTATTTGGCCAAAGTTCACAGGTTTAAAGGGCGATAGCACTTCGGCTATCATAATCCTTTTCCCATTATATGGAATTTCATGGCCGAAGAGGTCCTTCAAGAGCTAGGGGTCATCAACGAGCATGCCATTGGTGAGAACATGCCAAAGCCAGTAGTGGATGGAAAGAAGTCTTGGCTACTTCTACTCTTTCAGGGCAAACTCTCATATTCTATCATTGTAAAGAGTAAGCTATTTTCCAACTTGTGTTTTTTTGGATTTTTTATACCTACACTGATATTTTCCTTATTGTAAAAATGGGTGACAAATCTGCAGCCTTCTACAAAAGCTTGTTCTTCGGTCATGCCAAGAATGGGGAGCAGAAAAAAAAGGCTCTAAAAAAGAAAGAAGGCACAGACTGGACAATCTTCGAGGGCTCTGAAGCCAAAGAAAACAAAGGAGGACTCTCTTCCTCTACCCTCGAAGCTGTGACTGAAGCTGTGGATAACTCTGACGAAGGCATGGATCTTTTGTCAGAAGCGGCCATCCTGTCAGTTCTTCTTAGCCCCGATGCTGCTGCGGAGACCTTGGGGACTTCCTTAGGGGTAGTTTCAGCAGATGAGGTAGAAGAAAGGTGACTGTGGAAAGGGTAAGGAGGTCCTTACCAAGGTCCTCAAAGTGAGTGACTCTGATGGGGGAGACATCGAAGTCCTACCAAGTTCATCTCTTAATCATTCATCTATGCATTTCATATTTTTTGGCATTTTAGATTTTGTAGATGAATGGTTAAGAGACAATGTGGTGAAGGAGATTCGCCATTATTTTGAGGAGGACCAGCCCTAGATAAAGTGGATGATAGACCACGCTTGGAAGTGAGCTGTTCAGGATGCGAAGATTCCTAACAATAAAGTCCCAAAGAAGCCATTTTGGTCATTCACCAAAGACATGGACTTGTTTCCGGAGGATTGCCAAACGATGGTTCCCCAAATGAAAAGGGGCATCATTACAAATGCTACCGTCCAATCTTTGACGAACCATTGTCTGAATGAGGAGATTCTTGCTACTCAAATTTCCAAGCACACTGCTCAGGTAATCCTTATTTTTTTAGTACTTAGAAAAAAATTTAGGCTTTCAGGTTGTTATATCTCACATAAAGTCTTCTTATCTTGCAGTTGCTTGCGTAAGGAGGCTATTTCTGGGCTTGGGCATCAAAGCAATCCTTCATCAAAGGTCAGTCGGAGGAGAACTTGGCCAAGGCCAAAGAGATGTTCATGAGCTCCTATCTCAAGTATAGCAAGCTTAATAAGATCAACAAGGAGGAGCTCATTAAGCTTCGCCAAGAGGTGCTGGAGAGCTAGAAGATGCTTCTCAAAGAATGTTCTTTGAAGATCACCGGCCTCAGGCCAAAGCTAGCTGAGCAAGATTCTTTGGCCAAAGTCCTTCAAAGGGATAAAAAGGAGGCCATTACTAATCTAACCAAGGCGTTGGGGCTCAACACTAATCTTTTTGCCGAGGTCGACCAGCTAAAAAAATTGAAGAAGAAAAAGGACAAAAAGACGGAGATGCTGAAGAAACAACTTGAAGATTTGAAGGCAGAGAAAGCCAAGGCAGACGAGGCAACAAAGTCTTTATTTCAAGATGGTTTCTACTTTGCTTGCCATCAAATTCTTTCACATTTTTTGGACCTCGATATCTCCTTCCTCAAAGCCCTCGACATTCTCGAGGGACCTTCTTCAGCGTGGTCAAAGAGGGAGTTCCTCAACCTTCTCAAGCATCGTCCTTCAACCAAAGATGTTGATGATAATGATGATGATGACGAGAATGATGTCGAGGATGCTAGAGCCAAGGAGCCTGAAGATGGACAAGATAACCATAGGGCCCTTGCTTTTTTTTTTCACGTCTTCCTTTGTATTTTGTCTTTTTAAATGAAATACCCTTTTTCTTCAAAATTTTGGCTGAGTCCATAAGCAGTATGATACTTGAAGCTATTTCAACAGCCTTCGGCATATCAATTACTTCAACTAGCCTCATTTGCTCACTAGCCCTTTCACCATTTTAGAGAAATGACTAACTCTTTTTAATTGTTTACTCAACTTATTCACCACTTTCGGCTAAATTACCATATTTGTGATGGGTTTCGGGAGCCAAACAGCGCAGCGGAATTTAGCCGAAACCCTCTAGGATCCAAGTGAAACGGGGTAAACCGGGTGTTCGAAAATTTTCATACCTAATTTTCGGTTGAGATCTCTCACTCAACTGTAGAGTCGAATCACAAAACCTGAACAATTGACGTGTTCAGGCTCTCTATGGTATCCACACGAGCCTCTCGGGATCACCACACTTCCACCGCGTCCCGGTAGATGCATTTCTCATGCGCTCGCAGTGCTAGCTTGCGTCCTCCAAAGAATTGCAAGAGAAGAGTGTGGCTGTCCTTTTTGGAAGGTAGGGCAAGGAGACCTGTGAATTTCTCACTTAAAAGTTGTACTTATAGTGAGACTCAACTTCTAGGCCTAATGGGTTTCAAAGCCCTAATCCAATTAGGATTTAATTTCGGGCTTAATAATTGCTCAACTCTTGGGCCCATTTTTAATATGAAATTAAAGTGAAACCATAACCCAAATAATTAGCCCATGCACTCTAATGATCCAAATAGCTCTATGTGTGCAACCCAATAGGCTCTTGCCATGTTGGCAATGATCATAAATCACATTTATGATCATAAGCAATGAGCAGTGTCTAGCAACACATCATTGCTACCCAAGTGACAAGATTGTTGAGGATTTGACTAAACCTTTATGATCATCATTGATATATGCCATTGTCCCCTTGTCCAAGATATCAAGACTAAGCACGAGACATGGAATGTGTCACTCTCGTATAGCCCAATCTTTGGTTTCTTGATTACCGAGTAAACCAACTTAAACTGATGACATTGATATCATATATCAACTCATCCGAGCATGGCCATGCATTTTCTAAGTCTCACTCTATAAAGGGGCCCGAAGATATCACTCCCGTTACATAGAAGGGACAAATCCTATCTTGATCATACAAATCCTTCCGCATGATATGTGACATACCCAATGACCTCCTTCAAGTTCACTCAGTTACGAGCAACAAAGGAAAGTATCAAAGTATGTGACTCACATGTAGGGAACCTTGAAGACCTTAGGTCGAAGGACTACATATACCATGATCACTATGAGAATCACTTATGACACTCATATAATGATCCATGTAGTGTTCTCATGGTGGGTCGGTCCAGTATACAAGTTCTCCAACTTGTACCCATATGTAGACTACATATCTCATATTAGTCTCCACATATGCTAGTCATTATGTATTATTGCAACCCGCTCCACAATAATACTAGACTAGGGACGTTTAAGAATATCATTATTTTAGGGTTACGATTATGTTTGTTAATTTACACAGAAACAAAACAACAAACATAATTGTTGGATTAATGCCTCAATAAAATATCATGACTCAATGTGCAAAAATACAATCATCTCATGATTGACTTTTTGAGCACAACACTAACAATTTGGTATTGCAAAGCTCCGCACATTCGGTTGTATACTATCCTTGACAGAGGTATTATCAAGGATTTGAAACCTTAACCTTTTTTTGAAAGTGATATTGTACCATTTTCAAAAAGTTATGAGTAATGAAGATTTTTCCAAGTGTTGAGCAACTTTTTCAGGAAACTTGCTATGTATAAATCACTTAGGTAACTTCGGCGATTACAACCTACGGCTAGACTCCTTTGGGAAGCCTTTCCATAATCAGACTACTTGCTTGGAAATTTATAAAGTCATAGAAATTCTAAGTGTAGAATTTTTTCAAAGAGTCTGAATGCCAAGACCATCTTTTATCATTCTGTTGGACACTTTAACTTGTCGATTGCTCAAAGGGTGGGTGACTGGGGTGAAGTGCAATTTTATCCTAAGGTCAGCAGTGAATTCTTGGAAACCTTTATCGGTAACTGTGAACCATTATCAGCTACTACCACCCTGGGCACACCAAATCTGTATATGATGTTCTTCCAGACAAATCTTTGTATGTCCATTGCCGATATTGCTACTAAAGGCTCTGCCTTGATCTACTTGGTGAAATAGTCTACCACAACTATGCAGAACTTCACTCCTCCAGGAGCTGTTGAGAGAGGCCCAATTAGGTCAATACCCCAAATAGCGAAGGGGCAAGGATAGTTTGCCGAATTTATCACTTCCAAGGGTAGTCTCTGGATGGGAGCGTGTCTCAGGCACTTGTCGCATTTCTGGACAAACTGCCTTGTATCCTTCCTTAAAGTAGGCCAGAAATATCCTTGGCAGAGTAGTACCCTGGCAAGGGCATCAGTTCCTATGTGTGAACCACAGGAACCCTCATGGACTTCTTTGAGGACGGTCTCCACATCCTCTTTGCTGACACACCTCTGCAATGGACTTGCATACCCTTGTCGGTACAACTCTTCTCTAATTAGGAAGTTTCTTCCTTAGCACTTTTGCACCCTAGCAGCTTCAAGAGGGTCTTCGGGAAGTTCCAAAGTTGTGAGGTACTTCTTGATAGGATCTTTACACCATTTGTCCGAGGTTGCTATACACATTACCACTATGCTTGGTTGATACAACACTTTGGTGGACTCCTTGGGTTTGACTAGAGTATTTGCCTCCATATTATCTCATCATGGTACATTTTTTATATGTACTATGTCAAACTCCTGGATGAGCATTTTCATGAGGTCATGCTACTTTTCCAAGGTTGGGTCCTTTATGCCATAGTGCCCCGCCATCTGTCGGACCACTAACTGAGAATCACTATGGGCCTTCAGGTTCCTCACACCCATTTTTTTTGCCAGCCACAAGCCTACTATAGGGTCCTCATATTCGGTGACATTGTTGGTGACATTGAATCCAAATTTGATGGCCTTGATGGCTTCCATACCTTCGAGCCCACGGAGGATTACTCTAGCTCCGTGATGTTCGAAACTAGAGGCTCCATCAACAAAGAGTGTCCACTCAGGTTCATCATTTTTAAGGTCTTCTATGGTATCTTCAGTTTTTGGTACTTCAACGATGAGGTCTACCAATGCCTTGGCCTTTATTGCCCTTCTTAGCTCTTAGGTGATGTCATATTGACCGAGCTCAATGCACCACTTTGATAATCTTCCTGAGTGGTCTACCTTTCTCAAGACATCTCAAAGAGGTAGGTTACTTCGGACAATGATAGGGTGTCCTTGGAAGTAAGGCCATAGCCTCCTACTTGCCAGCACTAAAGTGTAGATGGCCTTTTGCAGAAAAGGGTATGTCACACCCCACACAGGCCCCAGCCCATGCACACTCTGTAACACTCACCCATTCTTGCTCAAAATTTGCCAAACTAATAAGTTTCAAATGTTATTACCAAACTTTTCAATTCGGCCAACCTTTGTTATTGGGCTTTAAGTCTTATTTTCTTAAGTTAATGGGCTTAGGAGGTGGCCCAGGAGGCTTTTAAGAGTACTAGAACAAATACTTGCAACAGAAGCAAGGCCCACTACCATTAACTTGCAATACAAGCAGGGTTGTAATTGATAACTTGCATAACAAGCAAGGCCATAAAAGATATCTTGCAATGCAAGCAAGGTATACACTCAGGTAATAAGTGTCTAACTTGTGTGACCTTTCCAAGTCTACTACCATGCATGGAAACAAAGAAGCCTACCTGAGTCTTTAAGGTTTGAAAACCAACTTTCATACGCGTATGAACATTCGGCCAAGCTAGAACATAAGAGGTTTTCCATTCAAACACATCCATCAGTCATATATATAGAAGTCTTATTTGGCTCATAAGCATCCATCATTTACATGTCCAAAACCATCATCAACCAAGCATAATTTGGCACACAAAAGTACTTCAAGTACCACAAAACCTAGGTTCACCCGAGACTACACATATGTACAAAAAAAGTTAGCCTATCTAGTACACATAACTTGGCCACATGCCAAGGTTCACCAATGTTCAAAGTTTACCAAATTATGCTTACAACTTGAGAACTTCACTCTCCAAAAAGAACTTTAAGTGTGCCACAGAGGAGCACACACTACAACACTAGGCCTATTGCCATGTTCATGGTCATAAACGTGAAGACCACAATCAAATCAATCATCCAGACATCCATCCTGCTCACCTAGACAGTCCCACAACTACTCAAGCCTGCAAAACTTAAAGTATAAGTTTTGGCCAAAACTATAACTCAAGACTTGTACATACATAACCATAACCATAAGCCAAGCAATGATGTCCGGAGACGTCTTCGCTGGAGGACATGGTGGTTTCTGGAGGGACTTCTTGAGGAGGAGAATGCCCGAAGTGGAGGTTTCCCAGGGAGTGGTACCTGCAGAGCCCAAAAGGAAAGGTTAGGAGGTCCCCGGGATATTTCTCCGGGGAGGAGCCTCCGACGCCCAAGTTAGTTCTCTGAGAGGTGAAGGAAGGAGAGCACTCAGGGGTTTAGTGGCCTTGCCTGTTCGTATCCTCTCAAAATGACCCCCCCTTGCGAGGGGCTGTCCTTTGGTATTTATAGAAGTGTCTGGCCCGTTCAGATCGTGACACGTGTTCGGTCAGATCTGCTGTGTACCTTTGGACACAGGGGACAAGTAGCTGTTTGTAGGCTCTCTCGAGCCTTGGTCCGAGACAGGTTGTGACAAGGCCTGGGCGGCATCGGCGTGTCAGAGCGTCGTTTGAGGTGACATGGCGCGTCTGTGGGCGATGTGTCAGAGGCTCCTTAAATGCTCCTGCCGTACTCCCGATGTCCTTTGGGCGAGGTCGTTCTCTGGGACGAACACCCTTCTTCGGGAGTTATGTTCGCAGTTCGGGGCGCTGCCTAGCTCGCAGGTTTCACCTTCGGGAAATCCTCCCCTGCTTGCGGTAGCTGGTTCTTCTATCCCGAAGGTGATCTGTTTAATCCCCCGAGGGGGCTGTCTGCACCTTTGGAGCTCTCTGGGGTACTAGGCTAAATCCCGAGCTCGAGGCACTGGAATTCGCCAAGTCCGAGGTCAGTACTAGTGCCTCCCTCGGATGGTGCCAGGCTTCCCGAGCATGCTTTTGATAGGAGGTACGTTCTAGGAGAGGCGATAGTCCTTCGGCTATCACATGCCCCCCCCCAGAAGCCGAAGTAGGGACTTTGGCTTTTGTCAGCTTTCGGAGGGTACCCTTCGGGGCTTTATGCATGGTACCTGTGCCGAAGATACACCTTCTGTCCGTAGACGTAGCACAGACTGTCTCTTGGTGTCTCCGAGGTGACCTATTTTCTGTAATCTTTGTAGGTCACTGGAACGTCTCGTCTCGTGACCAGGCGTGTCAGTCTGGGGCGGCGCGCTATTTGTTAGAAAGCATGTTCCTTATTTTGCGTGGTTGCTGACACGTGGTACACCGTTATTGGAGAGGCTTACATCGGGCGCGTCTTTTCATGCAGAATGGGCAATTATGGCGACGATTCGCCTTCGCACAGCACTTATGGCGTCGATTCGCCTACCCTTCCTCGGTCTATATATACCCTCAATCCTTCATAACCCCCTTTTGCTTTTGCTTTTGCTCTCTTCTATTTCTCAACTGCTGCAGTGTTTTTCCTGCTTTCTTACGGCGGTGCTTTTTGACAGAGTGGTTTTCCGGCAATCATTTCACGACAGCGTCCTCAAATCCGGATTTTGGCAAAACGTTTGGTGGGTTTTAGCTTCCAGTTTCTTCTGTTTTTCCAAATTTCTTCATTGGAATAGCTTTTTGCCTCTTCCCGAACTTGGTTTTTTGCCAGTCATGCCTATTCCCGAAAGCTAGGAACCCCTTCTTTCTCACCCCTGCTGCACCACTTCGGCAAAACTTAAAAAATGGAAAAAGAAGTTCTTCCTTCCGTCCTACGTCACTATGAGGTTGCCTCGTTTGGACCAATAAAGCTTTTCAAACCGTAGTGACGAGGTTACTATTTTCAGTGCCCAACTGAAGGCCGGACTTCGGTATCCTCCGCCGAAGATGGTTTGCGATTTCTGTGATTTCCATCGCATTGCCGTAAACCAACTTCCGCCAAACTCGTACTGCTATTTTAATGCTTTTCTTTGTATGTGTGGTGTCTTCGGTATAGAGCCACACATTGTCATTTTTCTACAGTACTACAAGCTCTTCGTGGTCCCAAAGGGTGGCTTCTATTTCATTCTACCTCGGGGATCAGGGAGCAAAAAATACAAGTTCACCTTTGCCAACAAGGATAGCTGGCGAGGGTGGCAACAAAAATTCTTTTTTATGAAGAAGGATGAGGCCTGGTCGCATGTCCCGACAAAGTGGGCTCAGGGAGAGCTCGTGATGGATGTCGTTGACCCGAAGATGCTGTTAATTCCTGAGTTAGCACCCATTTTTGTGGACTTTGGCAAGCGCATCCGAGCGGTCTCTGATTGGGATTCCGAGGTCCCACCGCGCCCCCTTTACCCCTTTCCAATTAACTGGAAGTTGATGACCGAAGAAGTACTTCGGGAGTTGAAGGTGGTAAAGGAGCACGAAACGGACCTCGAGATGCCGGCTCCTGCCATTGCTGGGAAGGACTCATGGCTGGTAAAACTTCTTCAGAAGGACACTACTTATGCAGATTTTTTCGAAAGTAAGTCATCTCCTGGTCCCCTTGTTTTAATTTCATCTTGGACTTATGCTGATGTTTTCTCTCTTTTTCAGAGATGGGCGACGATACTGCTGCCTATTACCGATCGCTTTTCGTCGGCCAGGCCGAGAAAAGCGAACAAACAAAGAAGGCTGCCTCCCAAAGAAGGATGGCGGCTGGCGGGGGGCCTCCGGTGGCTAAGCGATCGAAGAAGACCGTGCCCCCTCCTATGCCGGAGATTTCCGAGGAGGTGGGCGAGGAGCCCGAGGTAACCGTTGCTGCGCCTTCGACCGAGGTCGGTGTAGATGTTGGTCCTTCAAGCCCTAATTCGGCGGCTCTTCTGGGCGCTTTGGTGGAAGCCCCTTCTGCCAAAGATCGCCGCAAAAGGAAAGGGAAGGAGATTTCTTTTGAGGGGGCCCTGGATTCTGGCGACGACGTCGCCGAAGTGCCACCGGGTTTGATGCCTTAGACACTTAGTTTCTGAATTTTTTGGCAGCTACTTGTGTTTGACAATTTTTCTGCTTTTGTCGTGCAGAGGAGATTCTTCCTCCGGATTGGGTTGCCGAGCATGCCCAGAAGTGGGCCCTTCGGGATGCCCATATCCCGAAGGGGAAGATTCCGAAGGAGCCGTTTTGGTCCTTCACGGAGGACATGGACATGTACTCCGAAGACTGCCCGCTCATGGTCAAGGAGATTGCAAAGGGGGTCCTGACTGAAGCTTCTTTCAGGGCCCTTGCGGGCGCTCATCCGGATGATGACTCCCTCGCCACGAAGCTTTCCGACCACGCCACCCAGGTGTGTTTCTCTCCTTGCCCCTTTTTTGTCTTTGATTTCTTCTAAGCATTTGCCTTTCCTTTTTTGCCTTGTCTCATTCTTGGCTCTATTTTTCTGCAGCTGCTGGGATATGCCGGATTCCTCAGATTTCGGGTGGCGAGGCAGGGGATGTATCAGGCCGCTGCTTCAAAGACCATAGAACAATACCAGACCCAGTGCACGGACCTGCTTGCTCGAGACACTCAGCTAGCCCAGACTTCGGCGTCAGAGATTGCTGCCCTTCGGGAGGAGTTTGCGAAGGAAAAAGAAGAACTTATAAAGGACTCCTCCCAGAAGATTTCCGATCTCGGCGGAAAAGTGGCAGAGCTGACTTCGGTTAATGAGGCACTTCAAAAGGAGAAGTCGGATTCTGTGGCTCTTCTGGTGAAGGCGGAGGCCGAGAAAGCCGCACTTCAAGCCGAGGTCGATTCTTCAAAGAAGGGGAAGGATGAGTCGAGAAAGAAGAAGGTGAAGGCATTAAGGAAAAAGGTTGAAGACCTGGAGAAGGAGCTTAATGATCTTGGGGTCGAGAAGAGGAAATCCGACGAGATGACCAAAGTTGGTTTTCAAGACGGGTTTTGTCTCGTTTGTCATCAAGTTCTTCTGAAGTTTCCAGATCTCGACCTTTCTTTCCTGGAGGCCCTGAATGTTCCTGAGGGACCTCGATGGTCTTGGTCCAAGCTCGAGCACTTGAACCTTCCCACAGACGGCGCCAAATAATGTCCGGAGACGTCTTCGCTGGAGGACATGGTGGTTTCTGGAGGGACTTCCTGAGGAGGAGAACGCCCGAAGTAGAGGTTTCCCAGGGAGTGGTACCTGTAGAGCCCAAAAGGAAAGGTTAGGAGGTCCCCGGGATACTTTTCCTGGGAGGAGCCTCCGACGCCCAAGTTAGTTCTCTGAGAGGTGAAGGAAGGAGAACACTCAGGGGTTTAGTGGCCTTGCCTGTTCGTATCCTCTCAAAATGACCCCCTCATTGCGAGGGGCTGTCCTTTAGTATTTATAGAAGTGTCTGGCCCGTTCAGATCGTGACACATGTTCGGTCAGATCTGCTGTGTACCTTTGGACACAGGGGACAAGTAGTTGTTTGTAGGCTCTCTCGAGCCTTGGTCCGAGACAGGTTGTGACAAGGCCTGGGCGGCGTCGGCGTGTCAGAGCGTCGTTTAAGGTGACATGGCGCGTCTGTGGGCGATGTGTCAGAGGCTCCTTAAATGCTCCTGCCGTACTCCCGATGTCCTTTGGGCGAGGTCGTTCTCTGGGACGAACACCCTTCTTCGGGAGTTATGTTCGCAGTTCGGGGCGCTGCCTAGCTTGCAGGTTTCACCTTCGGGAAATCCTCCCCTGCTTGCGGTAGTTGGTTCTTCTATCCCGAAGGCGATCTGTTTAATCCCCCGAGGGGGCTGTCTGCACCTTTGGAGCTCTTTGGGGTACTAGGCTAAATCCCGAGCTCGAGGCACTGGAATTCGCCAAGTCCGAGGTCAGTACTAGTGCCTTCCTCGGATGGTGCCAGGCTTCTCGAGCATGCTTTTGATAAGAGGTGCGTTCTAGGAGAGGCGATAGTCCTTCGGCTATCACAATCATTGGCACTTACCTTGAACTCCAAGGTACACTAGCACACTACCAAAATCCACACAACCATAACTATTGAAGCTGAATATCTTTTCTTGAAACACAAATGTATGGGCATGAGTACAAAACTCAGTAGGATTCACAACTCATAACGACCATACATGGTCTATTTAGTTAAGTCCGAAACTTAACCTCCTTAGTGCTAAGTTATCCTATAACCAAAGACATAAAGACAAGAAGAAGAATACATATACATGGATCATTCGAGGCACTATATAATCATTAACATTACCTACACAGGTTAGCACACATAAACAACTCAATCAAGCACACAACTCACACACACATTCCTAACTTGTCTCTTCACCTAAGCCACTAGTATGTGCTCATGTGTATCTTTGTACACCAATCTTCACTATTCCAATCCTCCTTCCACTAGATCTCTGAAGTCAGTAGTAAGTTGGCCTCACTTACTAAGATTTCTAGCACATACCATTAACTTGACTAGCTAGCCAAAAACAACAAGAACCTGAAAGTTCTCCAATATGCCCATGTAGCAACTAAGATCATTTAGCACAATTAACCATCACTTAGTCACTCTAACTACTTGAATCATGTAAAATTACCAAGGAAACAAGTAGACATGAATCCTACTTCTACAAAACAAAGCTTGAGTTCTTGGTTGAGCTTGGGTGTCTAAGGCCGAGATCAAACTTCCAAATCAAGGTTGCCTAACACAACAAGGCCTTCATTTAGTCATCATAATCACTTGATCATGGAAACTTACCAAGAAATCCAAGCGAACTATGAATCTTACCTCAAAATTGAGCTTGAACAACTCTTGGCCGAACCTTGTTTCTTCAATTCCAAGCTCCAAACTTGAAACTCAAGGTCACCTACCACCAAAATTGAGGAATCCAAGCTTGATTTCATTTTCCAAGCTCAATTCATCAACAATCCGGCATGAATTCGGTAGCAACACGTTATGAGCTCTCAATAACACACCAAACTTGGTTAAACCAAGACTAAGAATGACAATGAGTACTAAGTCTTGAGTGGAAGCATGCATTAGCCGGGTGCATGCCAAATGGCACCAAAAATGGTCTAATACTCACTCTCGGCCTCACAAACTTTGCATGGTGCTATTAAACCGTGAAGACTTCATAGTCTCACTTAAATCACTCGGTTAGAAGTTTATAATGGCCACTTAACTTTATTTCTCACCATTGACAACATAGTCATTATTTTATGTGCACATTGAACATGAGACTTCTCGGTTTTGCACACACATTACTAATCACATTTTCATTCAAGTCCTTCAAGTTTTGTTTTACATTTTCCTTGCATTCTTGGCCTAAGCCAAGCACTGAGGAATGGTCCTGATAGGGTACCTAACTTCAGAACCATGCAAGGACTTAATTACATAGTATACTGGCCACAATTTTCCTCCCTCCTCCCTTACCAGTACCAAACCTGCGGCCTTTTTCGGTAATAGTGAAGTAGATGATGAGAGGTTCTCCTCCCAGCAACCGTTGAAGTGTTGGCAAGCGGGCTAGGTAGCTCCTGAGTTTGTCCCAAGCCTTTTGGCAGTCTTCATTCCAAGGATGTTCCTTGGAGCCGAGGTTGCCTTCATTCTTTGTTGCTTTGGTGAGCACTTTGAAGAACGGTCGGCACCAGTCCCCATACTTGGAGATGACTCTGCTAAGCGCCACGATTCTCCCAATAAGCCTTTGCACATCCTTGGTCGTCGTGGGTGGTTGAAATTCTAGCAGGGCCTTAACCTTTTCTAGGTTGGCATCGATACCTCTCTCGGATACCATAAACTCGAGCAATTTGCTAGCCATCACCCCAAACACACATTTCTCAGGGTTAAGACGGATCCTAAATTTTTTAAGTTGGTTGAATGTTTTCCCCAAGTCTACAATATGACTGCTAGGCTGTTTGCTCTTGACTATCATATCATCTATATATACTTTTACATTTCTCCCAATTTGGGAGTTGAATTCCTTGTTCATTAGCCTTTAGTATGTTGCTCCCACATTTTTAAGGCCAAAGGGCATTCTCATGTAGTAGTAGGTACTAACCTCAGTTATGAATGTGGTTTTTCCTTGTCTTTGGGATTCATCTGAATTTGGTGATACCCACTGAAGGCATCGCGGAAGCTAAGCAAATCGTATTTGGTAGTAAAGTCTACCAATTGGTGGTCTTACGGGCATTCTTAAGGCCAAAGGGCATTCTCATGTAGTAGTAGGAGTCTTACGGGCAGACGTCATTTATGTTACGAAAGTTGATACACATCCGGAGCTTATCACTCCCTTCCTTGGTGGTGACAACAATGTTGCTGAGCCGCTCAGGGTATTTGACCTTCCTTATTATGCCCACCTCCATTAATCGTTGGACTTCGGTTTTAACAAAGTTGTTCTTACGCACCGAGAGGCTACATTTTTTTTGCCAAACAGGCTTCACCTCCGGATGCGCTTTAACACATTGTTGGATTATACCTGGATCCACCCCAAGCTTATCACTCGGAGAGTAAACAAATAGATCATTGTTCATTAATAGAAGGGATACAAGCTTTTCCTTGTCACCTTCAGCCAGTTTTTTCCCAATTCAGGTACTTCGGTCCGGGACAAGCTCTACATCCTTGGTTTCTATTTTTTCATAGTCATTTTCTTCTCCTCATTGCCTTTTCTCCAGCCATGCTATTTTCTTCCGAAGTCTGTGCATGAACTTTCACTGAGCTCTGTCTTGCCTTCATAAAAACATTCCTTACTTTGGCCTGATCAATGAATATTTCCATGTCCCCCTCCTTTGTGCCGAAGGTGACTGTTAGGTACTTCATGTCTGGACGAACGTGAAGATTTCCTTATGTCTATCTTCTGAGCATGGCATTGTATGAACAAGGAACATCTATGACAATGAACCTCATCATTGTGGAGCCAAACAGCTCTTTCTTGTTTTGAACCGAAGTTCTCCTTAACATCAAGGGCAGATCGATCCACCCGAGCACAGGGAGTTCAGAGGGACCTACACTAAAGGTAGGAGAGGTAACAGGTTTAAGATCATCCCTGGAGATGCCCAAATTTGGTGACAAGTGGGGAGAACAAAACATCAGCATTGGAGGCATCGTCGATGAGCACTCTTTTGACGTCCCAACTCCTTATCCTTGCAATGATTAGGAGGGGGCCATCATGATGGAACTTCAAGGTAGATCCATCTTTTTGAACAAGCTTGTTCGATGGGTTTTCGAACTCCATCATCGAGATTTCCAAGACTTTCCTTTTCCTCTAGGCCGAGGGTATCCCATTGGTGATTGTTTGGATCACTTTGGCCGGAGGTGGTGAACACTTTTTGGGACTTCGGTTCTGACGTCGGTTAGATTGTTTGGATCACTTTGGCCGGAGGTGGTGAACACTTTTTGGGACTTCGGTTCTGACGTCGGTTAGAATCGTAGTCCTCATCTTCTCCTTCCCTCTCTTCTTCCGTCATTCCTTTTGGAGACAACATTTGCAGGTAATGCCAAAGTTGCCCCTTCTTAATTAAAGATTCGACATACTTTATTAGCTGAAAGCAGTACTCAGTGTCATGCTTGTGGTCTCGGTGAAACTAGCAGAACTTTTTCATGTTCTTTTTGTTGTCTGAGGTTATGGCCTTTGGACCCTGGGTAGCGGTTCCTTATCTTTCCATGGCCATGAGTATGTTCATCCTAGTAGTGTTCAAGGGCATGAAATGCCATGCCCTGAATTGCCCCTGGCCCATTTGGGCCTGATTACTTAAAACATGCAATGAAAGTTTTTATTACACAAGAGGGGGCTTTTAACATTTATTAAGACGTATGGGCATGAACCCCAGGATACTTACTAGTACTAGCTCATTAAATTCTTATTAAAGGTTAAGTTGAAGTGCTCTCATAAACAAGCTAGCACCTATGTGGAATTTTATGTGTTCATTTCATGGTTTTTACCCAAGCTTAGCCAAGAACAAGCATGGCAAACAAAATACCAAGTCCAAGTTTGAAAGCTTATTTTCATGCATATGCCTTGCATGTTTATGTGTGTTTTGGTATTCACTAGTACACATATTCACTTGATTTTTCTAGATGCAAATTAGTACTTAGGCATCCATTATTTCACATACATGTACATAGTTTCCTTTAAGAGCCATTCTTTAACACATTCGTCCAATTTCATGCTTTTCCAATTCCATTTGCATATTCTTCCTTAAGTGCACATACGTACCTGAAATATTGCATGCTTCCATATTAAACATATGCTTTTGGGCTTTTTACAACTGAACATGCATATGGTCCAATTTACCAACATAACATGGGCTTGTGGGCCTTTTACTACTTAACATGCATATGGCCCAATTTACCAAAGAACATTTTTAACTTGTCCAAGATCTTATTTAAGCCCAATACATGCATTTAAGTCAAATTTCAACACGCTTCAAGTTTCATGAAAATTAAATATCCATAGTTCATGCGTGGGCCTTGGTAAGTCCACCAAGCAATAAAAATACCTAAAAAGTCCAAAGTCCAATTACATGTCCAAAACCAAGTTTGGCCAATTTTTAATTAAGTCCATGGTTTTGGTCATTAAGGTGAAACCCAAAAATTACATATGTTGTCCAAGCAAGCCACAAACACACAATTTTCCACCTTAAGACTTTGTTCCTACGACTCTAAACTCCAAGTCCTGCACATAGAGTCCACCCTTATTAGCTCGATTACATGCACTTAAAACATCTAGAATTTTTGAAATATTGAGCAAATACCACATACATACCAAACCTTAGCAAATCACAAAGTGTACCCAAAACTCTTAGCTTGATCTCTCAAGCACACCTTTTCCTACAAAAGTAGATAGGGCGGGTGAGTTATAAACTCAATAAGGATTCCATGGCATCCAATGCCTAACTTATGGCCTCCAAGGCCTAATACATGCCAAGGATGTAATGGCAATAAATATTCCAAGTTCCTGCAAAGAAAACACTAAGACAAGAAAACACAATGCATATACCATAATAATCATAATTGGGGGTTAGCATGCACATCAAAACAAAGAAGCACACAAACACACACACCACTTAACACCTTATTCACAGAAGGGCAGCAAGCATCCCTCATATTTTATGTCATTATTTCATACACTTAACATTTTTTGAGAGCTCACTTAGCATAAGAATTAAGGTGGCCTGCTTAAATCCTAGCCTATAATGCTTGCTTAACTTAGCTCAGGAGCAAAAAACAGAATTGCCGAAGCAATAACACACAAAGCCCTCTTAACACTCCTAGGATCATATGGTTCTTTGACCATCACCTAGGGGCCCAAATACTCAAGGGAGTATAGGAATCCTTACCACAAAACCTAAGCAACCAAGTTGCCCGAAAGCTTTAGAAGCTCGATTTCCTTAACCTTCATTTGCTTGTTGAGACTAGAACTTGTTTTCTAGCATAAAAACCAAAGATGGCCAAATTGTTAGGATGCATAATCTTTCACAAAATACCAAGAAAACTTGGTGTTTAGATTAAAGAACATGAAATACCAAGAACACTTGGTGTTTACTTACTAAACCTTAACAAGGTGGTGAGGCCGAAAGTGTAAGCTTGATCTCCTTCAAGCCTCCACTTGATCCCTTGCTTTCAATGAATTTAGAAGCACAAGTATGCAAAGAGAACCTTGATTGGAGCTTAAAATCACTGAGAAATGGTGATGGCTGAATCTTCCTCTTTTATCTTCCTTGAGTTCTTCACTTGATCCATGCTTTGTATGGCCTTAAAGCTTGATATTCACCAAGAACACTTGGTTTTTGTTTGAGGAAGGTTGTTTTCTTGCTATGGCCGAATGTTTTATGCAGGAGAAGAGTTGGAAACGTTTTTGGAAGGTGAAAAACAAGTGATGGCCGAATGTAAGAGAGAAGGGAAGAGAGTTAAGAGAGTTTGTGAGTTGTTGAGTAAATGAAGTACACAAATGAGGGGGAAATGTGCATGGACGGTTACGGGAGTGTTTTAGTGGGCTTGAGTGGTGCCATAAACTATTCTAAGTGGAAGACAAGTGTGGGGGACAAAGCAGAAGAGAAGGTATGAATGATAGATAAAATAATGATGAGTGGGGGACGAGGGTGAGTGGGAGGGATGGTGTGATTATTTTAATGTGAGTGGAGTATGAGTGGGGGATTATTTTAATGGGAAAATGGGGGGAATGACGGGCCATGGCTTTCTTGCCATTGAAAATGGGTTAATTCCCCCATTAGTCCTTCATTTATTTGAATTTGGGCAATTGAGCCCAACTTACGAAATCCCCTTTGTTCAATTGAGTCTCTCACCTTTAAAATCCACCATTTTCACCACTAAATCTCTTGACCTAACCCAAGTTTAATTTCAAGAGTGTCCAACAATCAATTGTGCCTAAGACATACTTAATTCAATGTCTCCTTAATTTAATTGAGCTTAATTCCCAATTAAGGAAAATTCTTGTGCTCTAAATCCACTTAGCCCGGGACCTAATCACTTTGGATTTTCCGGGCATTACATGAAAAACATTAGTTTCTTCACCCTTTGTTTCCGAGGTCTGCCCCTGCCCTCGGTTAGGTACCGAGGTTGGTGACTCTTACGCTCGGAGTGATTGTGATCAGACTTCAGCCCTGCCATCCTCAGTTCTTCGGCCGTCATGTGCTGTTTTGCCCAGCGATAAAATTCTCCAAAGGTGTTAAGGGGATCTTTGGAGAACTCATAGAGGAGTTGTGAATCTCTTTGAAGTCCCCTGATCATAACGAGGATGCAGATTTCGGGGCAGAAGTCGGGCACACTCAGGGCTTCTCGGTTGAACCTCTCGACATAGTCCTGAATGGTATCCCCGTTCTTTTGGGCAATGTCAAACATTTGGACTAGCATCTTGGCCATTGGTCTACTTTGGATAAACTGCTAAGTGAATGCGGTGGATAACTCCTGGAAGCCCATTATGGTGCTAGGAGCCAGGGAGTTATACCACGTAGTTGCTGGCCCTGAGATGGTGACTTTGAAGTACTTGCAGAGGGTGGCATCATCAGCGCTGTGCAGCACCATGTTGCACCTATATTTCTTTAGGTGAGCTTGGAGGTTTCTCCGCCTATCATACGTTTCCAGGCATGGCACCCGGAAGCCGCTTGGCATAGGTGCCTCTACTACTGCATGGATGAAGGGTCACTCTTCTTCGGTGAAGGTCTCCGACAACCTTGACCAGATAGGTTTTCAAGAAACCTAACTTTCTACCTTTTCCACTTTCTCTAGGATCTTCTTCATGAGGCTGGTAGTACTGCCTTCTCCCCATTACCTAGTAGTCACCGACAATGGAGAGTAACTGTTAGTGTTGTGCCCAAAAGCCAATCATGAGATGATTGTATTTTTGCATATTAAGTCATGATATTTTATTAAGGCATTAATCCAGCAATTATGTTCATTGTTTTGTTTCTGCACAATGTAATAAACATAATTGTAACCCTAGAATAATGATATTCTTAAACGTCCCTGGTCTAGTATTATTGTGGAGCGAGTTGCAATAATACATAACGACTAGCATATGTGGAGACTAATATGAGATATGTAGTCTACATATGGGTACACGTTGGAGAACTTGTGTACTGGACCGACCCACCAAGAGAACACTACATGGATCGTTATATGAGTGTCATAAGTGATTCTCATAGTGATCATGGTATATGTAGTCCTTCGACCTAAGATCATCAAGGTTCCCTACATGTGAGTCACATACTTTGATACTTTCCTTTGTTGCTTGTAACTAAGTGAATTTGAAGGAGGTCATTGAGTATGCCACATATCATGCGGAGGGATTTGTATGATGAAGATGGGATTTGTCCCTCCTATGTAATGGGAGTGATATCTTCGGTCCCTTTGATAAAGTAAGACTTAGAAAAATGCATGGCCATGCTCGGATGAGTTGATATACAATATCAATGTCATCAGTTTAAGTTGGTCTACTCGGTAATCAAGAAACCAAAGATTGGGCTATACAAGAGTGACACATTCCATGTCTCGTGCTTAGTCTTGATATCTTGGACAAAGGCACACTGGCATATATCGATGCTGATCATAAATGTTTAGTCGAATCATCGACAATCTTGTCACTTGGGTAGCAATGATGTGTTGCTAGACACCGCTCATTACTTATGATCATAAATGTGATTTATGATCATTGCCAATGTGGTAAGAGCCTATTGGGTTGCACACATAGAGCTATTTGGATCATTAGAGTGCATGGGCTAATAATTTGGGTTTTGGGTTCACAATAATTTCGTATTAATAATGGGCCCAATAGTTGAGCCATTATTAAGCCCGAAATTAAAGCCTAATTGGATTAGGGCTTTGAAACACATTAGGCCTGGAAGTTGAGTCTTACTATAAATACAAATTCTAGTGAGAAGTTCGCAGGTCTCCTTGCCCTAGCCTCCCAAAAGGACAGCCGCACTCTTCCCTTGCAATTCCTTGGAGGACGCAAGCTACCACTGCGAGCGCAAGAGAAACGCATCTGCCGGGATGTGGTGGAAGCGTGGTGATCCCGAGAGGCTCGTGTGGATACCATAGAGCGCCTGAACACGTCAACTGTTCAGGTTTAGTGATTCGACTCTACAGTTGAGTGAGAGATCTCAACTGAAAATTAGGTATGAAAATTTTTGAACACCCGATTTACCCCGTTTCACTTGGATCCTGGAGGGTTTCGGTTAAATTCCGCTGCGCTATTTGTCTCCTGAAACCCAGCAGTAACGTCTTCTTTTGGAGAGTAACTTTGTCAGCAAGGAGACTGAGACTTCCCGTATAGGGATGGACTTCACCAGTAAGAAGTCGTAGGCTCCTTTGATGCCGTTTCTCCAGCACGATGTCCTCTAGAGGGCATATTCTCTGTTGGAGACTCATCATTAGAACCCCCACTCCTAGAGCTCCGATGAGGTAACCTTGGGCTTCTCTCTTGCTGGGTGCTAAGAGAAAGTGCCCTTCCAAAAGGAGGTGGTTGTGACCACCTTTGGTTGAGCTGTTAAGTCATTTCAGCCACAACATTACGCTAAAAATCTCACAGAAAGCTCATTGTGACTGTCAGAGGACGTTCATCCTCAGGCAATGAAGCCTCAACTGTAGGTTGTTCAGTCACTGTTTGAGCTTCCAGCGTGGACCGGAACTTTGTGAGTCCTTTCTCCTTAGAACATCGGGCCTCAACAACGGCGACCTGAGAATGGGTTCCCACAGACGGTGCCAAATGATGCCCGGCGATGTCTTCGTCGAATGACATGCTGGCCTGCAGGGATAACTTTCGGCGTGAAGATATCTGACACACTTAGAAGGACAAGGGTTAGGAGCTCCTCAGAGTGTGTTTACGGGGGAAGAACCTCTGATGCCCAAGTCAGTATTTGTGAGAGTAGTAGTAGTAAAGAACAGAGAGTAGGAAACTAGCGAGAGTTCTGTGTCCTATTCTTACCAAGGTCCTTTCTAAGTATTTATAGGAGGGTGGAGGAAGAAGGCTGTTTGACATAGCTTGTTCAGATCATGACACGTGTTCCGTTAGACTCTATCCGTACCTTTAGAGATAGGTATCTCTAGCTGGCCGTAGGCCGTTCCAGCCAGAGGGCAGGGGTGTGTGCGAGGTCTCTTTGTCAGAGGCTCCTTAACCATTTTTTTCATATCTCTGGGAAACCCATTCGGGGCATGAGAATCCTTCGGGCAAAGATTTTCCCTAACGTGTTACCACCTCATAAAATGGGAGAATTACAAGTGTGTCGTAATGGCTAAAAACCGTTATATTGTGTAATTCTCACCATAGTGTTTGAAGTATGGGGGGTAAAAGGCATGATCAACACCTCCTTAAAAGTGTTTCAAGTTGGTAACTTGGCCCCCAAGAAAATCCTTAAGGATTGCTTGTTTGTCAAGCAACCTATGGACTTTTTTGTAAGGTTTTGGAAATTCGAGTACTCAATTGCAAAACTCTCAAGAAAGAGACTTGGAGAGTTATGGGAAGGATATAAATGGTATGAAAGTGCTATTGGAGGGCCAAATTACTCATGGAAGACAAGTTTGAACAAAGGAAACACTAAGGGCAATATGGACCTAAATGTCCTAGTCTAAACCTTAAGGTGTTCAAGCTTTTGACTTAAGTCTAAGGGTGGAATTTTGGGGTTATCCCACGATGGGTGAGGCAGCCATGACTTGATAATTAGCCAAAAATGTTGGGCATATGTGTACCAATGAGTTTAAGACAAAGAAACCATAATTAGTGAGAAGGAAAATGACATAAAGCAAGGCTAAACTTGTTAAGTGTGTTTTGGTGCCCTTAAGCTCATTTAAGGCCATTTAAGTGGCCAAATCACTTATCCCTCTCTCATTTTCATCCTCCCCCATCCCAAGAACACAGCCATACTTCCTCCATAGCGACCACACCTTCAAACTTGCAATTGATTGCAATTGAAGGCAAAAGGAAGCAATTGGAAGCAAACTAGAGCTATATCTTGCATACTTCAAGGATCAAGCTTGATTTTCAGCCTACCCACTTTTGTAAGGTTTTCTTGCTCTCATGGGTTGTTTTCTATATTTTAAAACATCCATGGAGCTATGGCTAAGCTTGGAAGAGAGCCATGAGCTTGATGAACCAAGCTTATTGAGGGGAGTGCACTTATTGAAGGTTTTGTGACCTACTGTCAAGTGTACAAAGATGGCAGTGAATTGAAGGTTTCTAGAGCCCAAAGTTAGTACTAACTCCTGTTAAAATCCTCCTAAGACAAAGCATTAGCTTGAGGAGGGCTGCCATAGTGATTTGGTTATGTTTATTATGTGTTTTATGGACTAACCTATGGCATATGTTGCTGCCACATTTCATGTGTTTGTTGTTTGTGTTTGGCTGCTGCATTTGGTTGCTATATCTTGTATATATGCATTGTGGTTTTTGTGTTTTAGTGTCTTTTTCTGAAGGTTTTAATGAGGATCACATTACCTTAAGAAACCAAGTGTTACCCTTACGAAGTTTCTCAATGAAACTTACTGCCCTTAATTCTGTCATTTTCAGGTCCAGCTGAAAGATCACCTTCAAACTAACCTTTTTGGTTTGATTTTTTATCTGAAATTTCAGGTACATGAACTTCCATATGTCTCGTTGCGATCTGGAAAGTTTGGTGATTTTAGGAGCACATTTGGTATTTTTAATGGTGGTAGTTACTGTGTTGTGCAGCAGCTGTCTAGCATCCTGTTTTTGGACTCCATTGTGTCTCAGGACCTCCTGTAACCTAGGGTGTATATTTGCCTGAGTTAAGACCATATTGTAGTGCATGTATGCATGTACATGTATTTTATGTAAGATGAGACAAGTATGTGAACATTTGAGTAATGTTTGGCTATGTAAGTGATGTGGTGCAAAGCTGCCTAAGTGTGAATGATAGGCTGCTTACTTGTAAATTCTGTTTTGGATGCATAAAGTTGTTAAAAGAAAGGGAATGTAATTCCTATGTGTAATGGAAATATATGGTATAGCCTTGGAGGGCTTTCCCCTTGTTAATGAAGTGTTTGCATGGTTTGGAAAAATTCTATGGGCAAAATGGTCCAAAAGTTACCAGAATTTCGATCATGTACCTAAAGTTTAATATCTCCCTGTGTAGAATGAATCCTGGCATGAAATTTTAACCACATCTAGAAAACATCTAGAGGTTGAACTGGAATTTGGAATTTCTGGATTTGGATCCTTGTAGCCAAAGATAGGACGTCACAAAATTGGCTGAGTTACTGTTCATTTGGTTAGAATTTTGTAACCAACTTCAAAAATCCATAACTTGGTCCATAGGTGGGCTATTGATGTAAAAAAAAATTCTTTGGTTTGCTCTAAGTCTCTAATTCATAATGGAGAAAATAAGACAGGGTGTATGAGGGTAGAATGATACAGTTTATTAGTGGAAGTTACAGGTGCAGTAGCTGGCCACTACAACTTAACAAGATTGCCTAATGTGTGGAAGCCAAAACTAAGACTTGTGCTAGTGTTTTCCTTCTTTGCTGCCGTGGTGTGCATGAAATGTGAATATGTGTGTGATGGTTGGACCAATATGCATGTATTTAAATAGTGCCCAAGAGGGCCACTTGGGTATGCACACTAAGAGTAGTGTTTTGATGGCCTACAGAACATTGCCAATCTTGGGAGTCTAAATGCACAGTTTTGGCACCATAACTGGACTACCCCGGAGTGGGTAACAGAAGTTGGTATCAGAGCATGGTTTATTCATGTACATAGCATATAGTTGTATTGCATGCACCTACATATATGAACTCAGTTTGGTCAGTTGCTAGTGTCAAATACCATTAAAATACCTATGATCTTTATTTGTGCTCTATGATGAATCATGAATGCTGGAAATAAACATGGTTGCCACATGGAGAGGGGAATCACCCCGAAGACCTCCTACTGATTTTGGGCAACAAAGAAATGGATAGAATAGAGGGAATCATAGGCAACAGGGGGTACCAAACCTTGAACTGCCTTAGGTTTGGTTAGAGCTTCAAAGGAACTTAGCTCTAATCAATGAAAACTTAATAAGGCTGATTCAAGGACAACAACAGGGAGTCCAAGTAGCTTTAGCAGAACTAGTTCGAGATGCACAACAACAACCAGAAGAGGATACTAGGAACACGTCTGAATATATTCCTTCTGGAAGCTTGAAAGACATAAATGATGAAACTGTTGAGGAGGAAGATGAAGATAGGAGAAATCCAAGAGGAAGAAGACTAAGGTCTGAGATTGGTTAGGTATCTAGGACCAATCCCTCAATCTATGACCATTCCTCCACTAGGAATGAGATTGAGGATGGCCATGAGAGAAGATCTAGGAGAAGGCAGAGAGATCATAGAGATCATAGAGAACATCACCATATAGAGGACTCTCACAGATCCAAGAGACATAGATAAGAGGATCTAGAAGGCCTAGATGAGGTCAGACTGTTGGAGAGGTTCCAAGGCCTAAGAACTCCACAGTTTGATGGAAGAGCTGGGCCAAAGAAAGCTGAGGAGTGGTTAATCTTCATTGAAAAAATGTTTGAGAGGATGCCACTCAGCTACACCAAGAGAGTGTCACTGGCTACATACAATCCAGAGATAAGGTGGAAGAGCACCAGAGATGGGTATGCTTTCCAGAAGGGGAAAAGGCCAGGAAGAGATATTGAGATGAGCTGGCTAGAGTTCACACAGCTATTCCAGGAGTAGTACATCAGTGATGCTATCAAGGATATGAAGCAACCCGAATTTGATGCTCTAAGGCAGGACAACCTTAGTGTCCTAGAGTATGAGCACAAATTCAATCAATTGGTGAGGTATGCTCCTCAGTATCATGGACTAGAGGAATTGAAGGCCAAAAGATTTGTCAAAGGCCTAAGGTCAGACATTAGAAAAGCTGTTAGTCCTTTTGGAGCAGTTACATACTATGAAGTACTGTAGAAAGCTCTATTAGTATAGCAAGAGGAGTATGAGACTATGTACTTTCCCAGTGGACTAGGGTAAAGTAGTCAGGTAGGAGGCAAGCAAAAGAAGCCACCACATGGCAAGGGAATTGTCAAGAGTTCCCATTTTGGTGGCGAGGGAAAGGTTAAGGGGAATTTCCCTGGCCTAAGGTGCCTTAAGTGTAGGAGGTTTCATGGAAAGAAACCTTACTACTTTGATACCCAAGCGTGTCTAAGACGTGGATCCATGGATCATTGGATCAAAGACTGCCCACAAGCTCAAAGGAGGACAGAAGACCAAGGTCTAGTAAGACCTATTGGGGCAGGACCTAGAGGAGGAGCACTAAGGGAAGGATAGCAGAGGCCAGTTCCTCCAGCATAGAGAGCTGGCAGAGTCTTCCAAGTGGAGAGGCCAGAGACATCAGAGTAGGGAGGAGCACTAAGAGGTAACATTTACCTTAATGGTATGCATGTTAGTGTTCTATTTGATACTGGTGCATCTGTGTCTATAGTGTCTAGGAAATTTGTTAATGCCATGAAATTGCCTACTGAAATCATGCCTAGGATATCCTTACTGAAAACAGCAGGTAGTCATTGTCTTTTCACTAATGACCTAGCTAAGGATTGTGAGCTAGTAGTAGGAAATACTAAGGTTATGACTAATCTGCTAGTGTTGGATATTCCTAAGTATGATTTAGTGCTGGGTATGAATTGGCTTGCTATGCATAACGTAAGAATTGATTGTGCTAAAAGGGAAATCACATTGCTTGATGGTGAAGTGCATGCATTAGTGAATTCTAAGGAATTAGTGTATGAAATGCATGGCATGGAGCTAAAGGTATTAGATGAGATACCTGTGATTTCTAAGCATGATTACTGTTATGCATTGAATGAATTACACGGTGATGAGGTAGTGGACAGAATACCTGTAGTGAGAGACTTTCCATAAGTCTTTCCTAAAGACCTGCCAGGTATTCCTCCACAAAGGGAGATTCAATTTGAAATCAAGCTGCATCCAGAAGCTAGTCCAATATCTATACCTCCTTACAGAATGCCAATCATAGATATGAATCAGCTCAAGAAACAACTTGATGAACTTCTTGAAAAGGGGTTCATAAGGCCAAGTGTTTCACCATGGGGAGCTCCTGTTCTCTTTGTGAAAAAAGAAGGATGGATCTTTGAGACTATGCATTGACTACAGGAAGCTTAATGCAGTGACTATCAATAACAAGTATCCACTCCCTATGATTGAGGATCTATTTGATCAACTCAAGGGAGCTAAGATCTTCTCCAAGATAGATTTGAGATATGGACACTTCCAGTTGAGAGTAAAGGAAGAAGATATTCCTAAGACTGCATTTAGGACTAGATATGGGCATTATGAGTACACAGTTATGCCATTTAGTTTGACTAATGCCCCAGCTGCTTTCATGGACCTGATGAACAGGGTGTTTAGACCACATTTGGACAAATTTGTGGTTGTGTTCATTTATGACATCCTAGTGTATTCCAAGGATGAAAATGAACATGAACATCATCTGAGGATTGTCTTAAAAACTCTGTTGCAGCATCAGCTTTATGCTAAGTTATCCAGGTGTGAATTCTGGATAAAGGAGGTGTCTTTCTTAGGACACATCATAGATGCACAAGGCCTTAAGGCAGACCCTGAAAAGGTCAAGGCAGTGCAAGAGTGGGGAAGACCAAAGATTGTGAAGGAAATCAGAAGTTTCCCAGGATTAGCTGGATACTACAGGAGATTTGGATTAGGCTTTTACATGATTGCCTCAGTTCTTACTCATCTGACCAAGAAAGGTCAAAGATTTGAGTGGACTGAGAAGTGTGAAAATAGTTTCCAAGAGCTCAAGCAGAGGATGACTGAAGCTCCAGTATTGATTCTTCCTAATCCAAGTAAGCCCTACATCATATATACAGATGCATCTAGATCTGGGTTAGGTTATGTGCTTATGCAAGACAGAAATGTTATTGCTTATGGTTCAAGGCAGTTAAAACCCCATGAGCAAAATTATCCTACCCATGACCTAGAACTGGCAACAGTGATTTTTGCTCTGAAGCAATGGGGACATTACTTGATGGCTAGTTCCTTTGTGATCTACATTGACCATAAGAGCCTAAAGTACTTGTTCACTCAAAAAGAGTTGAACATGAGACAAAGGAGATGGTTGGAGTACATCAAGGACTATGATTACAGTATACAGTACACAGAGGGCAAGGGCAATCTAGTAGCAGATGCCTTGAGCAGGAAGTACACAAGACTTTTGAAAGGATGATCCATAGCTCATCATGATGAGCAAAATAGTCTGCTATGCCTATGGCATAAGTGGGAGGAAGCCCAAATTTACACATTGGCAATTCAATCTGGACGGATTGAAGAAGCCAGAAAGGCGTAGGAGACAGATCTTGATCTGAAAAAGATCTCAGGAGAGGAAAATGGTTCCTTGTATTAATCTTTTGCCTCCAAGCAAGGATTACTGTACTTCAAGGACTGAATCTATGTGCCTAAAGAACCATAGCCTATGTCAACAAAAGAATGAGAGACTTGGAATTTGAGGTTGGTGACAATGTTGGGCTGAAAGTTGCACCAGCCAAAGGCACTGTCAAATTTGGCAGAAGAACCAAGTTAGCTCCAAGATACATTAGTCCTTATGAGATCTTGGATAGAGTTGGCAAGGTAGCAAACAGGTTAGCTCTACCGCCAAGCATGTCAAGTGTTCATAATGTTTTTCACATCAGTATGCTTAAGAAGTGTCTATTGGACTCAAAACATGTTGTTGTAGTGCAAGACGTACAGTTGGAACCCAACTTGACATATGAAGAGAAACCTATAGCTATCTTAGCCAAGGATACCAGAGGGTTAAGAAACAAACATTTTCCCATGGTTAAAGTTCAGTGGTCACACCACTCTGAAAGAGAAGCAACCTGGGAAACTGAAAAAGACCTTATGGAAAGGTATCCTGAAGAATACCCGAAACTAAAGGCTATTTTGGAGGACAAACATTTTTTAAGGGGGGGAGGATTGTTACCACATCATAAAATGGGAGAATTACAAGTTTGTCATAATGACTAAAAACCATTATATTGTGTAATTCTCACCATAGTGTTTGAAGTGTGGGGGGTAAAAGGCATGATCAACACCTCCTTAAAAGTGTTCCAAGTTGGTAACTTGGCCCCCAAGAAAAGCCTTAAGGATTGCTTGTTTGTCAAGCAACCTATGGACTTTTTTGTAAGGTTTTGGAAATTCAGGTACTCAATTGCAAAACTCTCAAGAAAGAGACTTGGAGAGTTATGGGAAGGATATAAATGGTATGAAAGTGCTATTGGAGGACCAAATTACTCATGGAAGACAAGTTTGAACAAAGGAAACACTAAAGGCAATACGGACCTAAATGTTCTAGTCTAAAGCTTAAGGTGTTCAAGCTTTTGACTTAAGTCTAAGGGTGGAATTTTGGGGTTATCCCATGATGGGGGAGGCAGCCATGACTTGATAATTAGTCAAAAATGTTGAGCACATGTGTACCAATGAGTTTAATACAAATAAACCATAATTAGTGAGAAGGAAAATGACATAAAGCAAGGCTAAACTTGTTAAGTGTGTTTTGGTGCCCTTAAGCTCATTTAAGGCCATTTAAGTGGCCAAATCACTTATCCCCCTCTCATTTTCGTCCACCCCCAGCCCAAGAACACAGCCATACTTCCTCCATAGCCACCACACCTTCAAACTTGCAATTGATTGAAATTGAAGGCAAAAGGAAGCAATTGGAAGCAAACTAGGGCTATTTCTTGCATACTTCAAGGATCAAGCCTGATTTTCAGCCTACCCACTTTCGTAAGGGTTCTCTTGCTCTCATGGGTTGTTTTCTATATTTTCAAACATCCATGGAGCTATGGCTAAGCTTGGAAGAGATCCATGAGCTTGATGAACCAAGCTTATTGACGGGAGTGCACTTATTGAAGGTTTTGTGACCTACTGTCAAGTGTACAAAGATGGCAGTGAAATTAGGGTTTCTAGAGCCAAAAGTTAGTACTAACTACTGTTAAAATCTTCCTAAGACCAAGCATTAGCTTGAGGAGGGCTGCCATAGTGATTTGGTTATGTTTATTATGTGTTTTATGGACTAACCTATGGTATATGTTGCTGCACATTTCATGTGTTTGTTGTTTGTGGTTGGCTGCTGCATTTGGTTGCTCTATCTTGTATATATGCATTGTGGTTTTTTTTTAGTGTATTTAGATGCAGGTTTTAATGAGAATCACATTACCTTAAGAAACCAAGTGTTACCCTTAGTAGGTTTCTCAATGAAACTTACTCCCCTCAATTCTGTCATTTCAGGTCCAGCTGAAAGATCACCTTCAAAATAACCATTTTGGTTTGAGTTTTGATCTGAAATTTCAGATACATGAACTTCCATATGTCTAGTTGTAATCTGAAAAGTTTGGTGATTTTAGGAGCACATTTGGTATTTTTAATGGCGGTACTTACTGTGTTGTGCAGCAGCTGTCCAGCATCCTATTTTTGGAGTCTATTGTGTCTCAGGACCTCCTGTAACCTAGGGTGCGTATTTAGCTGAGTTAAGACCATATTGTAGTGAATGTATGCATGTACATGTAGTGTATGTAAGATGAGACAAGTACATGAACATTTGAGTAATGTTTTGGCTATGTAAGTGATGTGGTGCAAAGCTGCCTAAGTGTGAATGATAGGCTGCTTACTTGTAAATTCTGTTTTGTCCAGATAAGGTTGCTAAAAGAAAGGGAATGTAATTCCTATGTGTAATGGACATATATAGGATAGCCTTGGAGGGCTTTCCCCTTGTGAATGAAGTGTTTGCATGGTTTGGAAAAATTGTATGGGCAAAATGGTCCAAAACTTTCCAGAATTTCGACCATGTACCTAAATTTTAATATCTCCCTGTGTAGATTGAATATTGGCATGAAATTTTGAAAAACTCTAGAAAACATCTAGAGGTGGAACTGGAATTTGGAATTTCTAGATTTGGATCCTTGTAGCCAAAGATAGGACGTTGCAAAATTGGCTGAGTTAGTGTTCATTTGGTCAGAATTTTGTAACCAACTTCAAAAATCCATAACTTGGTCCATAGGTGGGGTATTGATGTAAAGAAAAATTCATTGGTTTGCTCTAAGTCTCTACTTCATAATGGAGCAAATAAAATAGGGGGGTATGAGGCTAGAATGATACAGTTTGTTAGTGGAAGTTACAGGTGCAGTAGCTGGCCACTACAACTTAACAAGATTGCCTAATGTATGTCTCGTGCTTAGTCTTGATATCTTGGACAAAGGGACAATGGCATATATCGGTGATGATCATAAAGGTTTAGTCGATTCACCGACAATCTTGTCACTTGGGTAGCAATGATGTGTTGCTAGACACCGCTCATTGCTTATGATCATAAATGTGATTTATGATCATAAGCAATGAGCGGTGTCTAGGATCATTGCCAACATGTTAAGAGCCTATTGGGTCGCACACATAGAGCTATTTGGATCATTAGAGTGCATGGGCTAATTATTTGGGTTATGGTTTCACTTTAATTTCGTATTAATAATGGGCCCAAGAGTTGAGCCATTATTAAGCCTGAAATTAAATCCTAATTGGATTAGGGCTTTGAAACCCATTAGGCCTGGAAGTTGAGTTTCACTATAAATACAACTTTTAAGTGAGAAATTCGCAGGTCTCCTTGCCCTAGCCTCCAAAAAGGACAGCCACACTCTTCTCTTGCAATTCCTTGGAGGACGCAAGCTAGCACTGCGAGCGCAAGAGAAACACATCTGTCGGGACGTGGTGGAAGCGTGGTGATCCCGAGAGGCTCGTGTGGATACCATAGAGAGCCTGAACACGTCAACTGTTCAGGTTTTGTGATTCAACTCTACAGTTGAGTGAGAGATCTCAACTGAAAATTAGGTATGAAAATTTTTGAACACCCGGTTTACCCCGTTTCACTTGGATCCTGGAGGGTTTCGGTTAAATTCCGCTGCGCTGTTTGGCTCCCGAAACCCAACAGTGGTATCAGAGCTACTGGTGAAACCCTAAATCGGGATTGAGTGTTGAATCGCATGATGCTATGTGTTCGGTTGCTTTTCGGCCATGATTAATTAGATTGATTCAAGATGCATGAAACTGGAATTCGTAATGAACATATGAGATATATGAAGAAACGACACAAATTGGTTAATGAGATTAATCTCAAATTGAATGGTATGAGATACCTATATGGATTAGGATTCTTGCAATAGTTGCAAAAACCCTAGCTTTGTTCGGATTCGGCCTGTTCGGGCACCGAAAGTAAGGTATTTTTGGTGGCTCGAATAGAGGAGTCTCGGGTGCCTACTTTCTCAAAATACAAGATTTCGGGCTAAGCAATTGTAAGAAAATTTTTTGCGCAGGGGGGCGCTGCCCCCCACGCCCCCCGCAAGGGCGGCTCCCCTTGACCTCGTCCGCTGACCGGTCAGCGGAACCACCGCCCACTGACAGGCCAGCGGGACCGCCATATGCGAAGCGCCACATAAATAAAAACTGGTTAATCAACACACGAAAATTGGCATGCATCTTTGTTGAATGAGATTTGACATGATATGCTGATTGGTGTTTGAAGCATGGTGCATGGTTATAGCCCTTGATTGGTTGTACTTGTAAATACGGCCTGCGAGTCGTGCCTTTTCTTATCACTCTCATTGTACATTCTCTTCTCACCTTACTCCCCTCGAATGTAACTCGAGGTTTCTATTATTGATGTAATGGTGCATTATGGGATCATCCAAGGTGGTATGTCCAAGGATCATCCAAGGTGGTTTGTCCAAGGAGATGACAACAAAAGGGCAACCAAGAAAGGAAGAGAAGGAGCTTGTGAAGACTCTTTTCTTTTCTTAGGCTTTTATGATATTCTCATTGGCTTGAGAATATCGCATAGTTTGGGCTATAACCATGTCACGTTTATTTTCTTGTAAGCATGAGATGCATGTTTTATATTTGTATGTGATGCATGTATAAGACAACCGGAGATAACAAATTGGTGAGATCAAAAGAAAAAATCCCTCAAACAAATATTAAGTCATTAAATGTGATGCCTTCCAAATGTTGGCACTCGTCAAGACTTTGATCAACATTAGGTGGGTTTGCCAAAGCAAAGCACCTATGTTCATCTTGGTAAGGCGCGATGGGATAATAGTGATATCCAAACTGCTAACTTTGGGTTCGACTTAACTAAGTCATCCTAATAGGATTAGGGACTTAGAGGCATAGAGTTGGGCTTAAGTTCATGAGATGAGCTTGGACAAGTGTTGTTCACCCAACTATCCAAGAGTTGCATAAGATGATGCAATTGGCAAGGAGTTGCCTACCTAAATAGCTGTAACTTGAGAGAAAAGCCAAAGCTGACTCAGGTTGTGGTCAAATATGGATCTTGGCCCACTAGAATACCTTAGCGCCGAGGTGTTCCAAAATAATATCGAGGGTTATTATTTTGAGGAAAATAGTGGGAGTATCGTTTAATAAAAGTCCTTATTAAATGAATTAAAATACATGACTCTTACACTGCATATTTACTGTTGTAGATAACCATGGCACAAAACACATCGACACTTTCGTTGCGATCGATCCTTGAGAAGGAAAAACTGAATGGGACCAACTTTCTCAAATGGTACCGAAACTTGAGGATAGTCCTCAAGCAAGAGAGAAAGGCTTATGTCCTAGAGCAGCCCATTCCGAATGAGCCTGCTGCCACTGCTCCAAGAGCTGAAAGGGATGCTCACAAGAGGCATTCTGATGATGCTTTGGATGTTGCATGCCTCATGCTTATTACCATGGAATCTGAGCTTCAGAAGCAACATGAGAACATGGGGGCGTTCGATATGATCGAACATCTCAAAATGCTTTTCCAAGAGCAAGCTAGGCATGAGAGGTTTGAGACCTCTAAGGCATTGTTTCAGTGCAAGATGTCTGAGGGAAGTCCCGTGGGTCCTCATGTTCTCAAGATGATTGGGTACATTGAGAATCTTGAGAATTTGGGATTTGCTCTTCAGAAAGAGTTGGCTATTGATGTAGTCTTGCAATCGTTGCCTGAAAGCTACAGTCAGTTCGTCATGAACTATAACATGAACGACCTTGACAAGTCCCTTCCTGAATTACTCAACATGTTGAGAACTGCTGAGCAAAACCTTAAGAAGGCTAAGCCCATTTTTATGGTTCAAAAGGGCAAGGGAAAGGGAAAAGCCAACAAGAAGAAGGATAAAAGTTAATGGAAAGTCCAATGCTAATTCTTCTTCAGCTGCACTGAAACCAAAGGGTGGTGTGGCAAAGGAAGGGGAGTGCTTCCATTGTAATTGTAAGCAACCTGGACACTGGAAGCGCAATTGCAAGCTCTATCTTGAAGAACTTGCTAAGGAAAAGGGAAGTAAGACTTCCACTTCAGGTATTTTTGTTATAGAAGCTAACTTTTCTACTTCCTCATCTTGGGTATTGGATACTGGATGTGGATCTCACATTTGTGCAAATGTGCAGGATCTAAGTAGAAGTAGAAGTAGAAGATTGGCCCGAGGTGAAGTGGACCTACGTGTTGGAAATGGAGCAAGGGTTGCTGCCTTAGCCGTAGGGACTTATGTTCTCACTTTACCTAGTGGATTAGTTTTAGAATTAGACAACTGCTACTTTGTGCCTACTATTAGTAGAAATTTGATTTCTGTTTCTTGTTTGGACAAGAAAGGTTTTTCATTTATAATAAAGGACAAATGTTGTTCTATTTATTTGAATGAAATCTTTTATGGTAGTGCTCAACTTAGCAATGGGTTGTATGTTCTAGACCTCGAAGATCCAATCTATAATGTGAATACCAAGAAGGTCAGATTAAATGATTCAAACCCGACCTATCTCTGGCACTGTCGCTTGGGCCATATAAATGAGACCCGCATATCCAAGCTCCATAAGGATGGACTCTTGGACTCATTTGATTTTGAATCATATGAGACATGTGAGTCATGTTTGTTGGGCAAGATGACCAAAGCCCCATTCACAGGGCAAAGTGAAAGGGCTAATGACTTACTAGGACTCATACATAGTGATGTATGTGGCCCTATGTCTACACAAGCTAGAGGAGGTTTCCAATACTTCATTACTTTCACTGATGACTTCAGCAGATATGGCTATGTGTATCTTATGAGACACAAGTCAGAATCCTTTGAAAAGTTCAAAGAATTCAAGAATGAAGTAGAGAATCAACTCGGGAAGAGTATCAAAGTGCTTCGATCAGATCGAGGTGGAGAGTACTTGGATCGAGAATTCCTTGACTATCTGAAGGAGTGTGGTATAGTATCACAACTCACTCCACCAGGTACACCTCAATGGAATGGTGTATCTGAAAGGAGAAATCGAACTCTGTTAGACATGGTTCGCTCTATGATGAGTCAAGCTGACCTTCCAAACTCCTTTTGGGGACATGCTCTAGAGACAGCCGCTTTTACACTAAACCGAGTTCCATCTAAATCGGTTCAAAAGACACCATATGAGATATGGAGTGGGAGGCGTCCCAATTTGTCTTTTATGAAGATTTGGGGCTGTGACGCTTATGTGAAACGTCAATCCTCTGACAAACTAGGGCCCAAATCTCAAAAATGCCTTTTTGTTGGGTATCCCAAAGAAACAAAGGGTTACTATTTCTACAATCCTTCTGAGCAAAAAGTGTTTGTTGCTCGAACTGGTGTCTTTTTGGAGAAAGAGTTTATCTCTAAAGGAACTAGTGGGAGGAAAGTAGAACTTGAAGAAATTCAAGAACAACAAGGAGACATCGAACCTGAAATGGAACCTGAACAGACACCACAAGATGTTGTGGTTCAAGAGTCTGTTCCTGTAGCACAGAGCCCACGTAGGTCTGGTAGGATTCGGCGTGAGCCCGAGAGATATGGATTTCTTGTGACTCACACCAGTGATGTGATGCTCATGGATCAGGATGAGCCCACAACCTACCAACAAGCTATGTCGGGGCCTGACTCTGAGAAGTGGCTAGTGGCCATGAAATCCGAGATGGAATCCATGTATGAAAACCAAGTATGGACTTTGGTTGACCCACCTGAAGGGGTAAAACCCATAGGGTGCAAATGGGTTTTCAAGAAGAAAACTGACATGGATGGTAATGTGATTACCTTTAAGGGACGATTGGTTGCAAAAGGTTTCAAGCAAATTCATGGTATTGACTATGATGAAACTTTTTCACCAGTTGCTATGCTTAAATCCATCCGAATTTTGTTTGCTATTGCTGCACACTATGATTATGAGATATGGCAAATGGATGTCAAAACTGCATTCCTAAATGGAAAGCTACTTGAGGATGTGTACATGACACAACCTGAGGGTTTTGTCACTCCTGAGAATGCCAATAAAGTGTGCAAGTTGCAAAGGTCCATTTATGGACTGAAGCAAGCTTCTCGAAGTTGGAATCTTCGTTTTGATGATGCAATCAAAGAGTTTGGTTTTATCAAAAATGAAGATGAACCTTGTGTCTACAAGAAGGTTAGTGGGAGCGCTATTGTCTTCTTGGTGTTGTATGTAGATGACATACTACTCATCGGGAATGACATTCCTGAGCTACAGTCTGTGAAGACTTGGCTAGGGAAATGTTTCTCTATGAAGGACTTGGGTGAAGCAGCCTATGTGTTAGGCATCAGGATCTATAGAGATAGATCTAGAAAGCTTCTTGGCCTAAGTCAAAGTACATATATTGACAAGGTGCTAAAGAGGTTTAGCATGCAAGATTCCAAGAAAGGATTCTTGCCCATGTCACATGGTATCACTCTTTCTAGATCTCAGTGTCCGAGTACACCCGAGGAGAGAGAGCGCATGAGTAAGATTCCATATGCCTCAGCAATTGGATCTATCATGTATGCCATGATATGTACTCGTCCCGATGTCTCATATGCTTTGAGCATGACGAGTAGGTACCAATCGAACCCCGGTGAGAGTCACTGGACAGCTGTTAAGAACATCCTTAAGTACTTACGAAGGACTAAGGATGCATTCTTGGTCTTTGGAGGTGAAGATGAGCTCGTTGTAAGGGGTTACACCGATGCAAGCTTCCAATCCGATAAGGATGATTTTAGATCGCAATCTGGTTATGTGTTTTGTATTGGTGGTGGTGCTGTGAGCTGGAAGAGTTCAAAGCAAGAGACAGTAGCTGACTCTACAACAGAATCTGAGTACATTGCCGCCTCTGATGCTGCGAAGGAGGCAGTTTGGATCAAGAAGTTCATCACTGAACTTGGAGTGGTTCCAAGCATTGCCGACCCGATAGAGCTCTATTGTGACAACAATGGAGCAATCGCACAGGCTAAGGAACCTCGATCTCACCAGCGATCCAAACACATACTCCGACGCTATCATCTCATCAGGGAGATCATCGAGAGGGGTGATGTAAGGATATGCAGGACTTCGACAGACAGCAACATTGCTGATCCACTGACAAAGCCCCTTACGCAGCAGAAGCATGATAGCCATTCTAGGTCCATCGGTATTAGATACATGGATGATTGGCTTTTAGTGCAAGTGGGAGATTGTTAGTGTTGTGCCCAAAAAGCCAATCATGAGATGATTGTATTTTTTGCACATTGAGTCATGATATTTTATTGAGGCATTAATCCAGCAATTATGTTTGTTGTTTTGTTTCTGCGTAACGTAATAAACATAATTGTAACCCTAGAATAATGATATTCTTAAACGTCCCTAGTCTAGTATTATTGTGGAGCGGGTTGCAATAATACATAATGACTAGCATATGTGGAGACTAATATGAGATATGTAGTCTACATATGGGTACAAGTTGGAGAACTTGTGTACTGGACCGACCCACCATGAGAACACTACATGGATCGTTATATGAGTGTCATAAGTGATTCTCATAGTGATCATGGTATATGTAGTCCTTCGACCTAAGATCATCAAGGTTCCCTACATGTGAGTCACATACTTTGATACTTTCCTTTGTTGCTCGTAACTGAGTGAACTTGAAGGAGGTCATTGGGTATGTCACATATCATGCGGAGGGATTTGTATGATCAAGATGGGATTTGTCCCTCCTATGTAACGGGAGTGATATCTTCGGGCCCCTTGATAGAGTGAGACTTAGAAAATGCATGGCCATGCTCGGATGAGTTGATATATGATATCAATGTCATCAGTTTAAGTTGGTCTACTCGGTAATCAAGAAACCAAAGATTGGGCTATACGAGAGTGACACATTCCATGTCTCGTGCTTAGTCTTGATATCTTGGACAAAGGGACAATGGCATATATCGGTGATGATCATAAAGGTTTAGTCGAATCATCGACAATCTTGTCACTTGGGTAGCAATGATGTGTTGCTAGACACCGCTCATTGCTTATGATCATAAATGTGATTTATGATCATTGCCAACGTGGTAAGAGCCTATTGGGTCGCACACATAGAGCTATTTGGATCATTAGAGTGCATGGGCTAATTATTTGGGTTATGGTTTCACTTTAATTTCGTATTAATAATGGGCCCAAGAGTTGAGCCATTATTAAGCCCGAAATTAAAGCCTAATTGGATTAGGGCTTTGAAACCCATTAGGCCTGGAAGTTGAGTCTCACTATAAATACAACTTTTAGTGAGAAATTCGCAGGTCTCCTTGCCCTAGCCTCCCAAAAAGACAGCCACACTCTTCTCTTGCAATTCCTTGGAGGACGCAAGCTAGCACTGCGTGCGCAAGAGAAACGCATCTGCCGGGACGTGGTGGAAGCGTGTTGATCCCGAGAGGCTCGTGTGGATACCATAGAGAGCCTGAACACGTCAACTGTTCAGGTTTTGTGATTCGACTCTACAGTTGAGTGAGAGATCTCAACCGAAAATTAGGTATGAAATTTTCGAACACCCGGTTTACCCCGTTTCACTTGGATCCTGGAGGGTTTCGGTTAAATTCCGCTGCGCTGTTTGGCTCCCGAAACCCAACACAAGGGAGCCACTTGGGTATGCACACTAAGGGTATTGTTCCGATGACCTAAAGAATATACCAACTCCAGGAGTTTTAATTGCACAATTTTGGCACTGTAACTAGACTACCCCGGAGTGCATAATAGGTGTTGGTATTAAAGCATGGTTTATACATGTACATATAGTTACATTTGCATGCTGACTACAAACATGAACTTAGTTTGGTCAACTATTAGTGTCCACTATCGTTAAAATGCCTATGATCTTTATATGTGCTCAATGATGAGTCATGAATAGGAACTAAACATGGTTGCTACATGGAGACAGCAACCAGCCCTAAGGCCTTCTACTGAACCTAGGCAACAAAGAAACGGATAGGAAAGGGGGAATGAAGGCCAATAGGGGGCACCAAACCCTAAAGTGCATCAAGTTTGGTTAGAGCTTTAGAGAAACTTAGCTCTAACCAATGAAAATGTAATAGGACTTATTCAAGTACAACATCAAGGAGCTTAAAAGGGCCACGTGGGTATGCACACTAAGGGGATTGTTCTGATGGCCTACAGAACATACCAACCCTGCGAGTTTTAAATGCACAATTTTGGCACCATAACTAGACTACCCCGGAGTGGGTAACATAAGTTGGTATCGGCCCACTTTTTACCTGTGAGTCTCATAGATTCTCTGGAGAAGTTTGCTCAAATGTATATCCAAGAGATAGTAAGACTGCATGTAGTGCCAGACTCCAAAGTGTCAAACAGAGACCCAAGATTTGTAGCTCAGTTTTGGAGTGCTTTTCACAAAGCACTAGGCACCAAAATCCACTTGAGTACTACTTATCACCCTTAGACTAATGGACAAATTGAAAGGGTGGTACAAGTACTAGAACACATGCTCAGCTGTTGTGCATTGGATTTTAAAGGTGAATAGGAACAACACTTGCCTTTGGTCGAGTTCTCTTATAACAACAGTTATCAAAGCACGACTGGTATAGCACCCTATGAAGCCCTTTATGGGAAAAGGTGCATGACACCTCACTGTTGCGTGGAAGCCTTAAATAGGGTAGACTTGGGTCCCAAAATCAGTAAGGAGACTACTGCCAAGATGAAAAAGATTCAAGAAAGATTAAAGGCAAGCAATGAAAAAGCCACAGCCTATGTGAATAAAAGGAAAGACTTGGAGTTTGACATTGGTGATGATGATTGGTTGAAAGTTGCACCAACCAAAGCGACTATCAAATTTGGCAGGAGAACCAAGTAAGCTCCAAGATATAAAGGTCCTTATGAGATCTTGGACAGAGTTGGCAAGGTGGCATATAGGGTCGCTCTACCGCCAAGTATGTCAAGTGTTCATAATGTTTTTCACATCAATACGCTTAAAAAGTGTCTATTTGACACAAAGCATGCTACTGTAGTGGAAGACATATAGTTAGAACCTAACTTGACATATGAAGATAAACCTATAGCTATCTTAGCTAAGGATACTGAAAGTTAAGAAACAAGCCCATTCCCATGGTTAAAGTTTAGTGATCACACCACTCTAAAATGGAAGTAACCTGGGAAACTGTGAAAGACCTTATGGAAAGCTATCCTAAAGAATACCTGAAGCTAAAGGCAATTTTTGAGGACTAAAATTTTTAAGGGGGGATGATTGTTACCACCTCACAAAAATCTGAGAATTACAAAGTGTAGCATAATGGTCAAAAACCATTATATTGTGTAACTCTCACCATAGTGATTGAAGTGTGAGGGATAAAAGGGATGATCAACACCCCCTTAAAAGTGTTTTAGGTTGGTAACTTGGGCCCTGAGAAAATCTTTAAGGTTTGGTTGTTTGTTAAGCAACCTATGGAGTTTTTTTGTAGGGTTTTAGAAATTTGGGTACCTAATTGCAAAACTCTCAAGGAAAAGCTAATGAGAGTTATGGGAAGGATATGAATGGAATGAAAGTGGTATTGGAGGACCAAATGCTTATGGAAGGCAATTGTGGACAAAGAAAAGCATAAAGGGCTTTAAGGACTTAAGTGTCCTAGTGTTACCCTTTGGTTGTTTATGCTTATGACTTAAGTCAAATGGAAGCATTCTAGAGTTATCCTGCACAAGAAAAGGTAGCCAAAGAAAAATAAGGATGGTCAAATGTGGGCAATGAATTTAAGGGAAAGAAACCATGGTTTAGAAGTAAGAAAAATGACATAAAGCTTGATTAAGGCTGTTAAGGGTGTTTAGTGCACTAAAGCTTGATTAAGCCTCTTAAAGTAGCCAATTTCTTATTTTATTTTCCTATATTTAGCCTACATCAACCACCTTCACCTCTATAGCTCCTCCATAATAACCACACCTCCAAGCTTGAACATAAAAGCAATTGAAAGCAAGAAAGTGCAATAAGAAGCTCTTTGGTTCTAAGACTTGAGTACACCTAGCACCAAGCTCCAATTTTGGCATACACTCAAGGTAAGGAGTTCTCTTGCTTTCTTGGACTATTTATTGTATTATTCAAACATCCATGGAGGTAGGGCTATGTTTGGAAGAGATCTGAGTGTTTGATGAACCAAGCTTAGTGAGGGGAGCGCACTTAGTGAAGGCTTTGTGACCTAGGGTGAAGTGCACAGTAATGGCAGTGAATTTAAGGATTTCTAGAGCCCAAAATTAGTGCTAACTAGTGTTAAAACTCTCCTAAGACCAAGAGTATGCTTAAGGAGGGCTACCAAAGTGATTTTCTTATGTTTGTTACATGTTTTATGGACTAACCAATGCATATTGTTACTACCGCATACATGTGTTTGTTGTTTGTGTTTGGCTACTAAATTTGGATGCTCTATATTTGATATTTGCATTTTGTTTTCTTGTGTTTTAGTGTCTCTGGATGCAGGTGATATCAAGGGTTACATTACCTTAAGACCATAAGTTGATAGCCGAAGGGCTACCACCCACAAAGACCTCATAAATGGCTAACTAAGCACCACCCTCCGAGGATTCATAACCCACTTCCAAAGGATTCTCTGCTCCACCCTCAGAAAATATATGTTACCAACTCTAGGAAAATGGGGTCCCCTCAACCTTCAAAGGGCACACTACCAAACTTGGAAGCATGGGTTTGTCACCCTCGATAGAGGAAAATGCCTCCCGAATCTGGTCCTCCCATTCGAAAAGCCTTCTCCAGCAGCCCTTGGGGAGAATCCCTGTCCGAAAGGGTCTCACATCCCCAAAAATGTCTTATGGAGACATGACAAATATAGTTGACGAACCACTAACAAAGAGGCCTCACACACGCACCTACCCTCTGGTCGGAACTGCGTACAGCAAGCTGGAGATACCTACCTCCAAAGGTACGGACCAGATCTAGCCGAACACGTGTCATGATCTGTATGGGCTGTGCAAAATGGCCTCCTCCCTCCACCTTCCTATAAATACTTGGGAGGCTCCTTGCTAAGAACATAGGACTCTCTCCTTTATACTCTTTGCTCTTAAACAAGTTATCTCCCTTATACTGACTTGGGCGTCGGAGGCTCCTCCCCCCTAACACACTTTGGGGAGCTCCTAACCTACTTTCTTCAAGATCTTGCTGATACCTTCCACCGGAAGTCTCTCTCAGGCCTAGCATGTCATACAACAAAGATACCACCATCTATGGGAACTCATTCTCAAGTTGCTATTGTTAAGACTTGGCATTCAAAGGACAAGAGACTCTTGAGGTCCTAATCTGTGCCGGAAACTCAAGCAATGACTGAATAGCCTACGGTAGAGACTTCCCTACTAGGGGAAAAACATCTTCTGACAATCATAATGGGCTTCCTTGATGAGTTTTAGTGCTTTATCATGGCTGTAACAACACAACAACTCATCCAAAGGTGGTCAACAGCACCTCCAAAAGGAAGAGCATCCTCTCCAGACGCACGTCCGGAGAAAAGTCACAAGTCACCTCTTCGAAGCTCTAGAAGTGGGGGTTCTCGTGATGAGTCCTCAACGGAGAACATACCATCCCGGGGATGTCCCACTTTGGGAACTGGACTGAAAGAGCCCAGAAGTTCCCTCCAGTAAAGTCCATCCCTAAACGAGAAGTCCCTATCCCCACACCAGAGAAGTTATTAGATGAAAGGAAGACGTCATTCTTCATTGCTTGTGGCTGCCAGGCAACGAGGAGAGGATGGTACTACCATCCTAATGGAGAAAATCTTATATAGGTTGGATAAGTTGGAAAAATAGGTATTTTGAAAGCCTGTCTGGTCAAGGCCGTTGGAGACCTTCATCGGATAGGAGTCCTCCTTCATTCATATAATAGTAAAGGCACCAATGCCCAGTGACTTCCGAGTACTACGTTTGGAGACATATGGTTGGTGTAGTGATCCTTAAACCAACTTAATGAAACATAGGTGGAGCATGGTACTACATGGTGCCGATGACACCACCTTCCACAAATGTGTTGAAGTCACCTTGTCGGGGCCAATAACTGTGTGGTTCAACTCCCCGACACCCAGAACCATAATGGTTTTCCAAGAGTTGTCCACCACCTTCACCCAATAGTTCATTGGAAGTAGGCTGATGGCAAAGATGCCCGTCCAAATGTTCGATATAGCCTAAAAGAATGGGGAAACCATTCGGGACTATGTCGAGAGATCTAACAGAGAGGCACTAAGTCTTCCCGACTTTGGCCCTGAGATCCAAATGCTCACTGTGACCAGTGGCCTCAAGAGGGACTCCCAGCTCTCTTATGAGTTCTCGAAGGATCCCCCTGACACCCTTGGGAAGTTTTACCAAAAGGCCGAGCACACATAAAGATCATAGGCATTTTAATGGTACAAGACACTAGCAGATGACCAAACTAAGTTCATGTATGTAGCTAGCATGCAAATGCAGCTATATGTACATGTATAAACCATTCTCTAATACCAACATCTATTACCCATTATAGGGCAGTCTAGTTATGGTACCAAAATTATGCATTTAAAACTCCCAGGGTAGGTATGTTCTGTAGGCCCTTAGAATAATAACTTTAGTGTACATACCCAAGTGGCTCCCTTGGGCACTGTGTAAATGCTTCCATATTCATCCAACCATTATAGACAAATTCACATTTTATGCACACCATGATATAAAGGAAGGAAACTAGCACAAGTCTTAATCTTGGCTACCACACATTAGGCAATCTTGTTAAGTTTAAGTAACTAGCCGCCGCACCTAAAACTTCCTCCAAAAAAATGTATTGATCTAGCCATGCATGTTAGGACCATCCCTCAGTACTTGGCTTAGGCCAAGAATGCAGAGAAAACACAAAATAAACATGAGGGACTTGATTGAAAATGAGGATAAGGGTGTAAGTGCAAAACTAAAAAAGTTTTGGTTTTAAGTACACATGAAAAATAGACTATGTTGTCTGTGGCATGAAACAAAGTTTAAGGGCCATTGTACACTTAAACTAGTCTACAAGTGAAACTATGAAGTTTAAACTAGCATTTTTAGCCATGCAAATAAGTATAAGGAAAAGTGGAGAATTAAACCAACTTTTGGTAGCTTTTTATGGTCGATCAAGTTTTGTCTCCCACCAAGATTTATACCATCATTTCTTTGGTTTGTTTAATAAGCCATTGTCTTGGGTATTTGGCCGAAATATGCAAGGACAAATTGGCCATTTATAGCCATTTTACATTATACTTGGCAATGTCGGCCAAGAAACAAATTTGGTGCTGAAATTTCATGTGTTTTAATGACTAAAATGGAGTCATGGATCCTTGAAGGGCTAAATGAACCATGAAAATTAGTTCAAGGCTGAGAATGGCATTAACCCATTAATGAGTCCATGGGCCATAACTAGATGTGCATGTGCCCGTTAAGCCACTAAGCCATCATTGTCGGTCAAAACTTTCTTGGAGTGCTTGACCGAATTTGGCTTGTGTTCTTGTTTGTCTTGGTGGGTTGCTGCCGATTCCTTGCAAGATTGAAGTGGAAGTTAGCTTGAAGGAAGGTTCAAGTTGGAATCCTTGCTTCCGGTGTTAGGCAAAGCTCACATTCTCAATTACAAGCTCGGTTCTTAAAGGTTCAAGGAAAAACTGAGACAATCAAGCTTGTTCTTGAGGTAAAGATTCATAATTCACTTGATCTTCTTGGAATTTTTCCATGATCAAGTGATATTACTGATTAAATGATAGTCGAAATGTGTTAGGAAGTTTTGGTTTGGAAGACACATTTCAGACTTGGAAACTCAAGCACAACCGAGAGCTCAAGCATTTTATTGAGGTAGGATTCATGTTCTACTTGCTTGCTTGGTAAATATTCCATGAACAAGTAGTTATGAGTAGCTAAGTGATAGTCAATGTGTGCTATGTGATCTTAGTTGGTTGATGGGCTTATGGAAGAACTTTTACATTCTTGTTGTTTTGGCTAGCTAGTCAAGTTAATGGTATGTGTTAGAAACTTTATTGAGGGAGGCCAACTTACTAATGTTTTGGAGCTCTAGTGGAAGGAGGATTGGAATGGTGAAGTTAGGTGTACAAGGACACCATGAACACATATTAGTGGTCTTGGCCTATTGTGAACTTGTGGTGTGTGTGTGAGTTGTGTGCATGATTGATTGTTTATGTGTGCTAACCACTTGTAGGTAGCTTAATTATGCTTATTATTTCTCGATTACTATATGTGTATATTGTGTCCTTGTGTTTTGAATATCTTTCTTGCAGGATAAGTAAGCTAGTAGAGGTTAAGTCTTGGACTTAACTAAATAGACGAAATATGGTCGGTTGTGAATCCTACTGAGTATTAATACTCATGCCCATTATATTTGTGTTTCAGGCAATGATTTAGAGCTCGAGTGATTAGTGCTTGGTTTGCTTGCTTGTGAATCAAGTAGTTCACATATTTCTTGAGGTATGTGTGCCAACTGAAACTTGGATTAATTGAGTTATATTTACAAGTCTTATGTTTATGATTTATGCCCAAAACTTATGGTACAAGTTTTGCAGGCTGTGATTAGATTGTGGGACTTGTCTAGTAGAGGAGATGGATGTGTGTTCTTAGGCTCTAGTGTGGTTGTTTGCCTTTATGACTATGAACTTGATCATAGGTTTAGTACTTTAGAATATGGTCATGTTTGTAGTCTTTAAGATCCTTCTCGGGTACTATAGGTAAACTTGAATGTAATGCATCACTTTGGCTGATTTTGGACAATGGGTAGTCTTGGTATGTTACCAAGTTAGTAGTACTTGTATGTAGGCTACTTTTGTGTATATTAGCCTCAGTTGAATTATGGTTTTGTGTAAGTATTTTGGATGCTTGAATGCCAAGTTATGCTATGTTATATGGAAGGCTGTGCCTTGACGTATGGAATCTCTTATGTTCCTTACTTGACCAAATGTTCATGAACATGAAAATTGATTTCCAAAACTTGATGAGATGGGCATCTTTGTTGACATGCATTGGAGTAGCACACTTGATGAGCACACATCCTAGACACTTAACAGATTAAGTGTATGCCTTGCTTGTATTGCAAGTTACAGATTTACAGCCTTGCCTTGAGTTGCAAGTTAGTGGTTGGGCCTTACTTAAGCTGCAAGTAACTGTTCTAATCAACTTATAAGCCTCCTGGGGCACCTCCCAGGCTCTTAGCTTAAGAAAATAAGGCTTAAAAATTACCTAACAAACAATGGCCGAAATAAAAGGTAGTTAATAACACTTGATTATAAGAGTGTTTAAATAACTCTTGGGTAGAAATGGTGAGTGGCACTGAGAGTGCACAGGCTGGGGTCTGTGTGGGCTATGACAGGCTTTGTTCCCTCTATTTTCTCTCTTCAATATCAAGTTGAGCCTTAAAACAAACCAGGGAATTTGGTTTTCTATTTATAGCTCACCTATGGACTAAGTTATAGTTTTTTAAGTTGGTTATAAAATTTTGACAAAATGAATAGTAACTTAGCCAAATTTGAAACATCATAACTTTGGATAGGGAGCTTCAAATATAGGAATTTTAAAACCTAGTGAAACCTTTATATGTGATCTAGGTGTGGTCAAAATTTCATGTCAAGATTCATTCTACCCAGGGAGATATAGAACTTTGAGTGCAGTCTCAAAATTCTGTCCACTTTATGGTGAATTTCCCATACAAAATTTCAAAAGTGTGCAAAAACTTCTTTCACAAGGGGTAAGCTCTCCAAGGCTATCCCATACATGTCCAATATTCATAGTAATTTCATGATCTTGCATCTAGCAACTTTATGTGGCCAAAACAGAATTTACAAACAAGCAGCCTATCATTCACACTTAGACAACTTGAGCACCACATTCACATACATAGCAAAACAGTCCTCAAATGTTCACATACTTGTTTAAAATTCTAAATGTATTACATGTACATGCATCCATGCACTACATAATGTCATTAACATAGTGAAAACATGCACCCAAGTTACATGAGAGCTTTAGACACAATGCACTCCAGAAATAAGATGCTGAACAAGTTGCTACATAACACAATAAGGACATTACTAAAAATACCAAATGTGCTCCTAAAATCACCAAACTTTCCATATCAAAACTAGATACATGGACGTTAAAATGCCTAAATTTTAAATCAAAATGAAAAACACAATGGTTAGTTTGTGTGTAATCTTTTTGCTGAACCAAAAATCGACAGATTTGATAGGAGTAAGTTTCATTATAAAACTTAGTAAGGAGAACACCTATATTCTTAAGGTAGTGTAACCCTTGATATCACCTGCATCCAAATACACAAAGAAATTAGAAAAACTAATGCAAATATCCAATATAGAGCATCCAAATGCAACAGCTAAACACAAACAACAAACACCTATAGGCAGTAGCAACAATATGCGTTCCTTAGTCCATAAAACATGCAATAAACATAAGCAAATCACTATGGAAGTCCTCCTCAAGTAGAACCTTAGTCTTAGGAGAGTCTTAACACTAATTAGTTCTAAAGTTGGGCTCTAAAAACCCTTAAATTCGCTGCCATTACTATGTAGTTCACACTAGGTCACAAAACCTTCACTAAGCTTGGTTCATCAAGCACTTGGCTTTCTTCCAAACTTAGCCATAGCTCCGTGAATGTTTGAATAATAAAGTAAACTAGTTTATATACCCGGCGCTACCACGGGTTACAAAATAGTATTGTGTTGCAAAAAAAATTGAAATATTGAAATTGGTATAAAAGCATTGGTTCCAAATATATTCCAGTAAAGTCAAAGATTTCAAAAAAAATTTTAAAAATAAAAAATCTCAACCAAATACCAACAAAGAAAAATTTTATGTCCCTTTAACCATTTAGGCTTCTTATTGCAAAGATTTTAGGTAGTCATATCATCAGTGTCCATATCTTGATCTGCAGGTTGATCATGAAGTAATGCACTGAAATAGATATTCATAAAGAGGAAATTTGTTAGGGGGTATGTAACCATCTGCAAAAGAAATTATAAGGATTTATTTTTTGTATATTAAGAGTAGATTCAAACCTATCCAGAGACTCAATCAATCCATCATCTAATGGTGAAACATTTTTTATAGAAATTATTGGATGATCACACAATTCCTTCCTAGTAAATTAAAGAAAGATTACATTCTTTTTAAAAAAATCACCTCATATAATGTATATAACAAAGATATAATACTTACATTACATCCGCATATAAAAAATGTTGTGTTAACAAAGTATTTGATGAGTTTCCATGAGTTGATACGTCATTACTTGTACTATCACTTATAATAGGAAAAACATCATGTACATTATGGCATATAAAGTATAAAATGCAGATTAATCTTAACATTATACAAACAAAAAATAACTTAAACTTTAAAACTTTATAAGAATGCTGAATATTAAATAATTAAGTACCTTGCATCGATCAAATTGGGTGTATTATTGCTAGTGTCTAGGGCAACGACAGTTGTAACAACGTCACAACGGTCTAGTTCAGAACTCATGTCACTATGAATACAAAGTTATTAACATTAGTATGACAATATATTAACAAAAAATAAACTTAAAGTGTCATATTCTAACACAGGACAGTGATGGTGCTTAGGTGGCTGAAGACTTGATGGCATTTCAGTGGAAAAACGTCTTTTCAAGGAGGACCTTCCATTACCCACTAATTGAAACTGATAATTACAGTAGTAATACACAAATAATTAGTTGATCCAAGTCATATATATTTTTATAAAAAAACAAATTAGAATAGTTTCAATGCTAAAACGATCACAAGTAATACCTTGGAAATAAGCTGAAGTAGTAATTGACTGTTAGCTGACCAATTTATTGGATGTATTTTTTTCACTGTAAAAGCAGAACATAAATTCTGACGATTATACTTTGTTATTTGCACATCCCCAATAAATTGACAACTCATTAGGCGTCCAAATATCATTTGTTTTTTTTATTTCCCCTCCACCTACATGGAAAACATGATAGTATGACATTGACAATTGCATATAAGTGAAAATAAAGTTGTTGGGAACACAGACCGTGTCCTTTGCCATGTATAATTCAGATGCTGGGCATCCAATCAACAGCTCTACAACCTTGTCGAACGTAACAAAATACATGTCAAATGATTGGTCTGCAACCCTCAGACTTACTTTATACCTATATAATGAAACATATAAAAAATATCACAAGTCTATGGCATGGCAATAATATTAGTAATAAAAAGATGAAGTAATATTAGTAGTGAGTCATAAGAACCTGATGACCCATTTGCCAGTAACTGTATTATATTTATCACAATAGGACATCAAACCTTGCGGTTGTGCTTTCTTCAAGCAAGTACTGTAGCCCTTATACTACCAGGGGTACTGTTCATCAACACACATAATTGTTGTAGAGCAGCAGAAAACTTTATTCTGTTAAAAAAAATGGAACTGATCACCAATGATGAAATCATACGAGTTTAAGTTAGTGAATACTAAATTTAATATACTTCAACAGTAGGCTCCGAGCGACGATTCTCAATATCAAGCAGGGTGAAGCGCTCAGTAATATCACTAATTGTTGAATCATTCACTACTCGCTGATCAATTGGATCATGAATAACGCTAACGTCACAAATAACGGGCCTAGAAAAATACTGAACTTATCAAGTGCACCTTAATAATAATAAGTGAAAAATGAAATTGATACTTTTTCATTGTAATCTTACGATTATTCCAAGATAGCTACCGCAGGGATGACAAGATTGACATATATTTTGGTTGCACATGTTGAATACAAAAAATCATTTCCTATAAATGGAATGCACATATTAGGAAGTGTGGATGCATATAATAAAATTATACCAGATCATTGAAAGACAATTGAATAAGGTATCGCGAATGCACCAATGCTTTATACCTGCAAATTGCTTTATATATGTAGATGTTATAACCAAAATAACATGTTTATAATTCATGCTCAAGATGCACTGATGATCAGCCAAGTCAACTCTGTCGCCCCATAGCATAACCTCAAGTTCTGCACCACTGCAATTATTGAACTTATTATTGAATATATTGCTTAGGAGGAAAATGAATATTTATGTGTGTATCAAAAAGTACTTACTTGTGGTTCCTTAAGTAAAGTGTACATCTCCGAGTAGGAGGGCCATGTTTAACCTACTGAGAAATCACAGGCCCAAGTTTCCAAAGTTTCCTAATGATATCTGTTTACATGATGCAGTAATGACAATAAAAATATATCAACAAACAAACTATATATTAGTCTTTTAAATGATGCTTTATGTAAAGGTTTTTTTAAAAAATTTGGTAAGAAGAATACCTATTGAATAAACGTTACGTGGAACACACTTTTTGACATCCGAAACTCAACAAACTCAAATTTTTGCCGTTCAATGTCAGGGCAAATATCACTAATCTGGGTTACAGTAGTGTACCTCGAAAAAAATATTTTATGTGGACAACTCACAGGGTTTTGAAGATCAGAAGGATGACTAACAATGAAGTTCCTGACAATGAAGACAGAACCTTCTTCAGTAGTAGCATGAAACTTGTTATCTAGGTCCTTTGGGATTCTTGCACATATATGGTTATTCTACAGGAAATAACAATTAGCAAAATACAATTGATATAAATGATAAATACAATAATTTTATGTTCAAATAAAAGTATACATTAGAATCTAGAAAGATCATCTCCATTCTGATTAAGCTCTCATCTCTTGTCACACACATCCCAAAAACGAGTAACGCGAACCTTTAAGCACCAATTATATCCAACTCATGTAAGGTACTGTATTTGATGTTGTTGTTGGGTTCGCATATTGTAAAATTGAATTTGAAAAATCAAACAACTATAGTTTAGAGATATAAAAAAAAAACATAATCTAATACACTTATAATGCCACATTAAGTAATTATTTCAATATGTCACAATATAACATTTGAAGTCAATAAATTATATCACTTAAATAATACCAAATGTGGCGGTTGTATAAGTGCTCAAAAACTTCCGTGTATGCAATATTCTTTGTGTGCAACATGCATCTTGGATTGTTATTTCGCAACAATATTTAGAATCCATCAGGTGAGGCTACACGAGAAGCAGCAACATATAGTTATCCATTACTAAAAACAGGTTTTGGAAGGTAGAGTCCAACATAATTGAACGTTTGTCCTTGGCTTTTATTTATTATCATGGCAAAACATGGTTTTACTGGGAATTGCAGTTGAGATATATCAAATGGTAATTGAGTGTTGGAAGGTATCATCTTAATTTGTGGAATCAAACAACGGTTACCTGTGTGACTTCCAGTTAAGATCTCTACCTCAATTACTCTATCAGCAAGCCAAGTAATGATAAGTCTTGTCCCATTGCACAACCCATTCTCTTGATTTATATTTCTTAACAATATTATGGGGGCCCTAACTTTCAACTCTAAGACATTATTTGGAAGTCCAGAAAACTTCAAAAATATAACAGCGTATGTGTTTCAATATTTTCAGAGGACGGTGACATACAATCTGCACTCAAGTATGTTCTACATCTCCAGGGATTAACGCAAGTAGGTGATCATTAATTTCATCAACAATTTCATTTTTTGTTGCCAATGCTGCCCTTTTTTTAAGATATCCCCTATTAGCGAGCATCATATGCAAATCCAGAAAAGTATCTTGGATAATATCATTAATTGGATCCTCATGCAGGGAAATTAAAAATTTGTCAGGGATTTTGATCCAAGTTGGTTCCTCTTCATCATCTGATAATTTATATGCATAGTGCGATCTACAGCCTCAAAAGCATTTCGGTGAGCCATAGGTCCCTCATCCCATATAATAAGACCCGTCCTACACAATAACTCTGCCAGGGGAGTTGATTGCTTGACATTGCATACAGAATCTTTATCTAACTTGATGGGGATTTTTATTTGGGAATGGGTAGTACACCCCCGTGACAATAAAAGTGCAGCAATACCTGAAGATGTAATAGCTAATGCTATCTTTCCGTTAGAGCGAACACGTGATAAAAGTGTGCACCAAAGATATGTTTTACCAATGTTGCCACTTTCATATACGAAGAAAAGTCCACCAATTCCAAATTGTACCTAACCCATTACAAAATTGTAAACTCATAATTGGCCTTCATTCAAACCATGATATCAAGATGAATGCTCTACAGCAAGTGTAGCCCGATCATAATTCAACTCTTCAAGTATCAATGAATTGTGCTCGATAACTAAAGTAGTCAAATTGGGATATGGCATACAAACAAATTCCTTCAAACTTCTTCCATTCCTATTCAGGATTTTCTCAACATCGTAAAGTGCATAATTGTACCTTTCCGAGTCTAATAATACTAATTCATGATCATTCCTAATTCGACGTTGCATTGTGATAACATCATTGGACAATGCATCATGATGTTGGATCCAAAGCTTATGTGGGTCCATAACTTGACAAAATAATAACATTGTCACAAATAGCTCCCACAAATAAGAAGGCATTGCCCATTGGGAAGATTCATGTAGTGCCTCATGCTATTCACCATCACCATCTAGGAAACCCAATGCAAGACATGTTTCCTTAAAAGTAGGATAAATAATACCCCGACCTATGCGTAAATCATCAAATGAGTTGGACCTCGTTGAACATTTAACAACATACGAAGGTAATACTTTTCAGTAGCGGTCGGGTGTACATTCCATATCCTACCTACAGCTCTTCTACTAAGCCAAGGAGTCCATTATTTCATTTGTCTATTCCAAACATAATGCACAGGGAACTCCACATACGTCAACCTCTTCACTGCATCATCATTTATATTACGACGCATCCATGCCAAGAATTTTGTGACACTATTTCTCTGACATTCAACAATGTTCTGGATGTTTGCATTTGTTGGGTACACAATATTTTGTTAATTGGGAAGATGGAAAGATAGACATTCCACAGGGGGTCATGGTGATGAATTTTAAACCAAAAAATGTGCCAGCATGCCTCAGATGCTGATATATATCTACAATCTATATATTGTTTAATTTCATCAACCTTATGCCTAGTTGGGAACTGAGTAACTGAAGAATTAGACCCAGAACTTTCAATCACAATAGTCAACCTATCACTCCCCTTGTGCATATATTTGCACAAGTACGTCATGCAGTTATCCCTTTTCATTTTCTCAATATTTCAATGACAGTCATGTTTCACAATTAAATCAACGTTCTGAAGGATAAGAGACCGATTATCAAGAATTCATCCGTGCTTTATAATTGTATCATCTGTACATTGATGCCTATATACGGGATACCCATCTTCACCAACTAATGTTTCAGATTGAAATGCACAAGGGCATTTTTTCTTTCACTTGCCATTAACCATACAAGAGGACCTATAGTTAGCATTCCCACAAGGGCCGTGCATCATGTACTTGGCCACTACCGCATATCCAACAGGGTCAATTTCTTTGTTAGGCAACTTAGTAAATAAGTATTTATTGATAGATGCAGGGTCAGTGAGTTTGTCTTCCTAATGCATGAAAAGAGTAATATGTGCGTGTGGTAGGCCACGTTTTTGGTTTTCTACTACAACAACAACTGTATGCAAACAAAATTATAAAAAATTACCTAGTGTTATTGGTAACATATATATCATACGAATGTATAATAAGTTTGAAATTGGATAATGTGTTATTATCGCCCATAGATCTACCAAAATGCTATCCCCAAGTAATGTCATGAAGTAAAGATTGTAACTTCATCTAAAAAACACGGTCCACAATATCAAGTCTGTCCACTAATGTTTCACCAGGAATTAATTCTAAGCACTTCGTAATCTCATTCCAGTTAGGATTGCATGTCATTGTAATGAAAAGATCTGGATGACCAATCCAATGACAAATAGCCATTGCATCTTGATAGCTTTGAGCCATGTAACATGGGCCACCGGTGAATGATGCTAGAAGAATACAAGGTCTACTAGTTACTGATGCATTCATATCACCTCTATTAACGGCATCCTCCAAACCATAGAGTACTTCACAACGTAATTGAGCTTGATGTGATCTAATCCAATTGAAGCGCGCCTCAAGAATACAACAATAAGCAAACACAACATATTGCTAGAAAAGCCTACCACCACGAAGCACCAATGAATAAACAAAAGGTCGTTGTTGTAGCTGGAAAGCATAATATTCCCCCATGGTCACATTATTGCGTACGCCTCCAGTCAAACTGCCTTCATGATATACAATCCCTTTGTAGAAAGCATCAGCACCATCTGGCCTCAATATGAGAAAGTGTAATGACATTAATTTAGGATGTAGTACATTGATACGTATTGGGCCATGACGATGCGTGAAAACAACTATATCCCATTTATTGCCTTTCTCCTCTTCAAGGCTAACTGTCAATCCAGTGATTTCAATTGATTTAGGTAAGTTATATCGGCGACAATCTTCAGATCTAGGCATAAGCAACCTTAACCGGACTGGGCGACCTTCAGATTCTCAAAGCATGTCACAAGCCCTTTGAAACTCTCTCACAAGTTAGTTGTGCTCATCAAACATCTTTATTAATGATTCAATAATGAATATATCAAGTGTAGTAGCATTCTCTAAACCGAAACACCTAATTCGGTTTTCTGTCTCATGCTCCGTATCATGTATGTACAAGTGTGCAAATCTTGGTGGATCCCCATCAAATGGCAATAGGCAACCAATATGATGATGATTCTCTCCCTTTAATTGAAAAATAGGTGGACCACCTCCATCATTGATTCCCATATTGATTTCAGCCCCTGTGGATGTAAAAGAAAAATGAAAATTGAATTCCCATACATGTTTACGAAAGTGCTTAGACTCAATATTATTATTGTAATCCATCAACTTGCGTAGTAATTCTGGAGGGTGTGCTTCATGGGGCAATTGGACTTTCCCATTTTGACAGTAGATTGAGAAAGTAGGATTCCTCGGGCGATGTGACTTGATGTTCCTTTATTCATGCCAAACAATTACTTAACAATGCTAGCTAGGACATACACAACTAGGTGCCCCAAAATCTTCTTGTTCAAAGTGTCATCCTATAATGAATAAAATTTTTTGAGGTTGTAGTTTTTTTTCAAAAATATGGGTATATAATTCAAAATGGAAAGCTCATTACTCAAATGGCGGGCAGCAACATGTCCTCGGATAGTGGTATTTTCTAGAGGAGTACTATTTGTTAGTGTTGTGCCCAAAAGACCAATCATGAGATGATTGTATTTTTGCACATTGAGTCATGATATTTTATTAAGGCATTAATCCAACAATTATGTTTGTTGTTTTTGTTTCTGCGTAACTTAACAAACATAATTGTAACCCTAGAATAATGATATTCTCAAATGTCCCTAGTCTAGTATTATTGTGGAGCGGGCTGCAATAATACATAACGACTAGCATATGTGGAGACTAATATGAGATATGTAGTCTGCATATGGGTACAAGTTGGAGAACTTGTGTACTGGGCCAACCTACCATGAGAACACTACATGGTTTGTTATATAAGTGTCATAAGTGATTCTTATAGTGATCATGGTATATGTAGTCCTTCGACCTAAGATCATCAAGGTTCCCTACATGTGAGTCATATACTTTGATACTTTCCTTTGTTGCTCGTAACTGAGTGAACTTGAAGGAGGTCATTGGGTATGTCACATATCATGCGAAGGGATTTGTATGATCAAGATGGGATTTGTCCCTCCTATGTAACGGGGGTGATATGTTCAGGCCCCTTGATAGAGTAAGACTTAGAAAAATGCATGGCCATGCTCGAATCAGTTGATAGACGATATCAATGTCATCAGTTTAAGTTGGTCTACTCGGTAATCAAGAAACCAAAGATTGGGCTATACGAGAGTGACACATTCCATGTCTTGTGCTTAGTCTTGATATCTTGGACAAAGGGACCATGGCATATATCGGTGGTGATCATAAAGGTTTAGTTGAATCATCGACAATCTTGTCACTTGGGTAGCAATGATGTGTTGCTAGACACCGCTCATTGCTTATGATCATAAATGTGATTTATGATCATTGCCAACGTGGTAAGAGCCTATTGGGTCGCACACATGGAGCTATTTGGATCATTAGAGTGCATGGGCTAATAATTTGGGTTTTGGTTTCACAATAATTTCGTATTAATAATGGGCCCAATAGTTGAGCCATTATTAAGCTTGAAATTGAAGCCTAATTGGATTAGGGCTTTGAAACCCATTAGGCCTGAACGTTGAGTCTCACTATAAATACAACTTCTAGTGAGAAATTCACAGGTCTCCTTGCCCTAGCCTCCCAAAAGGACAGCCACACTCTTCTCTTGCATTTCCTTGGAGGAGGCAAGCTAGCACTGCGAGCGCAAGAGAAACGTATCTGCCGGGACGCGATGGAAGCGTGGTGATCCCGAGAGGCTCGTGTGGATACCATAGAGAGCTTGAACACGTCAACTATTCAAGTTTTGTGGTTCGACTCTACAGTTGAGTGAGAGATCTCAACGGAAAATTAGGTATGAAAATTTTTGAACACCCGATTTACCTCGTTTCACTTGGATCCTGGAGGGTTTCGGTTAAATTTCGCTGCGCTATTTGGCTCCTGAAATCCAACAGTGGTTTTAGAGCTACTGGTGAAACCCTAAATCGGGATTGAGTGTTGAATCACATGATGTTATGTGTTCAGTTGCTTTTCGGCGATGATTAATTAGATTGATTCATGATGCATGAAATCGGAACTCGTAATGAACATATGACATAAATGAAGAAATGACACTAATTGGTTGGTGAGATTAACCTGAAATTGAATGGTTTGAGATACCTATATGGATTAGGATTCTTGCAATAGTTGCAAAAACCCTAGCTTTGTTCGGATTCGGCTTGTTCGGGCACCGAAAGTAAGGTATTTTTGGTGGCTCGAATGGAGGAGTCTCGGGTGCCTACTTGCTCGAAATAGAAGATTTCGGGCTAAGCGGGACCGCCGTATGTGAACCACCGCCCGCTGACCGGCCAGCGGGACCGCCGTATGCGAAGCTCCACCTAAATAAAAACTGGCTAATTAACACGCGTCAATTGGCATGCATTTTTGTTGAATGAGATTTGACATGATATGCTGATTGGTGTTTGAAGCATGGTGCATGGTTATAGCTCTTGATTGGTTGTACTTGTAAATACGGCCTGCGAGTCGTGCCTTCTCTTGTTACTCTCATTGTACATTCTCTTCTCACCTTACTCCCCTCAAATGTAACTCGAGGTTTCTATTATTGAGGTAATGGTACATTATGGGATCATCCAAGGTGGTATGTCCAAGGATCATCCAAGGTGGTATGTCCAAGGAGGTGATAACAAAAGGGCAACCAAGAAAGGAAGAGAATGAGCTTGTGAAGAGCCTTTTCTTTTCTTAGGCTTTTATGATATTCTCATTGGCTTGAGAATATCGCATAGTTTGGGCTATAACCATGTCACATTTATTTCTTGTAAGCATGAGATGCATGTTTTATATTTGTATGTGATGCATGTATAAGACAACCAGAGATAACAAATTGGTGAGATCAAAAGAAAAATCCCTCAAACAATTATTAAGTTATTAAATGTGATGCCTTCCAAATATTGGCACTTGTCAAGACTTTGATCAACATTAGGTGGGTTTGCCAAAGCAAAGCACCTATGTTCATCTTGGTAACGCGCGATGGGATAATAGTGATATCCAAACTGCTAACTTTGGGTTCGACTTAACTAAGTCATCCTAATAGGATTAGGGACTTAGAGGCATAGAGTTGGGCTTAAGTTCATGAGATGAGCTTAGACAAGTGTTGTTCACCCAACTATCCAAGAGTTGCATAGGATGCAATTGGCAAGGAGTTGCCAACCTAAATAACTGTAACTTGAGAGAAAAGCCAAGGTTGACTCAAGTTGTGGTCAAATATGGATCTTGGCCCACTAGAATACCTTAGCACCAAGGTGTTCTGAAATAATATCGAGGGTTATTATTTTGAGGAAAATAGTGGGAGTATCATTTAATAAAAGTGCTTATTAAATGAATTAAAATACATGACTCTTACACTGCATATTTACTATTGTAGATAACCATGGAACAAAACACATCGACACTTTCGTTGTGATCGATCCTTCAGAAGGAAAAACTGAATGGGACCAATTTTCTCAAATGGTACTGAAACTTGAGGATAGTCTACAAACAAGAAAGAAAGGCTTATGTCCTAGAGCAGCCCATTCCGAATGAGCCTACTGCCACTACTCCAAGAGTTGAAAGGGATGCTCACAAGAGGCATTCTGATGATGCTTTGGATGTTGCATGCCTCATGCTTATTACCATGGAATTTTAGCTTCAGAAGCAACATGAGAACATGGGGGGGCGTTCGATATGATCGAACATCTCAAAATGCTTTTCCAAGAGCAAGCTAGGCAAGAGAGGTTTGAGACCTCTAAGGCATTGTTTCAATGCAAGATGTCTGAGGGAAGCCCCATGGGTCCTCATGTGCTCAAGATGATTCGGTACATTGAGAATCTTGAGAATTTGGGATTTTCTCTTTAGAAAGAGTTGGCTATTGATGTAGTCTTGCAATCATTGCTTGAAAGGTACAATCAATTTGTCATACACTATAACATGAATGACCTTGACAAGTCCCTCCTTGAATTGCTCAACATGTTGAGAACTGCTGACCAAAACCTTAAGAAGTCTAAGCCCATTTTGATGGTTCAAAAGGGCAAGGGAAAGGGAAAAGCCAACAAGAAGAAGGATAAAGCTAATGGAAAGTCCAATGCTAATTCTTCTTTAGCTGCACTGAAACCAAAAGGTGGTGTGGCAAAGGAAGGGGAGTGCTTCCATTGTAAGCAACCTGGACACTGGAAGCGCAACTGCAAGCTCTATCTTGAAGAACTTGCTAAGGAAAAGGGAAGTAAGACTTCCACTTCAGGTATTTTTGTTATAGAGGCTAACTTTTCTACTTCCTCATCTTGGGTATTGGATACTGGATGTGGATCTCACATTTGTGCAAATGTGCAGGATCTAAGTAGAAGTAGAAGATTGGCCCGAGGTGAAGTGGACCTACGTGTTGGAAATGGAGCAAGGGTTGCTGCCTTAGCCGTAGGGACTTATGTTCTCACTTTACCTAGTGGATTAGTTTTAGAATTAGACAACTGCTACTTTGTGCCTACTATTAGTAGAAATTTGATTTCTGTTTCTTGTTTGGACAAGAAAGGTTTTTCATTTATAATAAAGGACAAATGTTGTTCTATTTATTTGAATGAAATCTTTTATGGTAGTGCTCAACTTAGCAATGGGTTGTATGTTCTAGACCTCGAAGATCCAATCTATAATGTGAATACCAAGAAGGTCAGATTAAATGATTCAAACCCGACCTATCTCTGGCACTGTCGCTTGGGCCATATAAATGAGACCCGCATATCCAAGCTCCATAAGGATGGACTCTTGGACTCATTTGATTTTGAATCATATGAGACATGTGAGTCATGTTTGTTGGGCAAGATGACCAAAGCCCCATTCACAGGGCAAAGTGAAAGGGCTAATGACTTACTAGGACTCATACATAGTGATGTATGTGGCCCTATGTCTACACAAGCTAGAGGAGGTTTCCAATACTTCATTACTTTCACTGATGACTTCAGCAGATATGGCTATGTGTATCTTATGAGACACAAGTCAGAATCCTTTGAAAAGTTCAAAGAATTCAAGAATGAAGTAGAGAATCAACTCGGGAAGAGTATCAAAGTGCTTCGATCAGATCGAGGTGGAGAGTACTTGGATCGAGAATTCCTTGACTATCTGAAGGAGTGTGGTATAGTATCACAACTCACTCCACCAGGTACACCTCAATGGAATGGTGTATCTGAAAGGAGAAATCAAACTCTGTTAGACATGGTTCGCTCTATGATGAGTCAAGCTGACCTTCCAAACTCCTTTTGGGGACATGCTCTAGAGACAGCCGCTTTTACACTAAACCGAGTTCCATCTAAATCGGTTCAAAAGACACCATATGAGATATGGAGTGGGAGGCATCCCAATTTGTCTTTTATGAAGATTTGGGGCTGTGACGCTTATGTGAAACGTCAATCCTCTGACAAACTAGGGCCCAAATCTCAAAAATGCCTTTTTGTTGGGTATCCTAAAGAAACAAAGGGTTACTATTTCTACAATCCTTCTGAGCAAAAAGTGTTTGTTGCTCGAACTGGTGTCTTTTTAGAGAAAGAGTTTATCTCTAAAGAAACTAGTGGGAGGAAAGTAGAACTTGAAGAAATTCAAGAACAACAAGGAGACATCGAACCTGAAATGGAACCTGAACAGACACCACAAGATGTTGTGGTTCAAGAGTCTGTTCCTGTAGCACAGAGCCCACGTAGGTCTGGTAGGATTCGGCGTGAGCCTGAGAGATATGGATTTCTCATGACTCACACTGGTGATGTGATGCTCATGGATCAGGATGAGCCCACAACCTACCAACAAGCTATGTCGGGGCCTGACTCTGAGAAGTGGCTAGTGGCCATGAAATCCGAGATGGAATCCATGTATGAAAACCAAGTATGGACTTTGGTTGACCCACCTGAAGGGGTAAAACCCATAGGGTGCAAATGGGTTTTCAAGAAGAAAACTGACATGGATGGTAATGTGATTACCTTTAAGGGACGATTGGTTGCAAAAGGTTTCAAGCAAATTCATGGTATTGACTATGATGAAACTTTTTCACCAGTTGCTATGCTTAAATCCATCCGAATTTTGTTTGCTATTGCTGCACACTATGATTATGAGATATGGCAAATGGATGTCAAAACTGCATTCCTAAATGGAAAGCTACTTGAGGATGTGTACATGACACAACCTGAGGGTTTTGTCACTCCTGAGAATGCCAATAAAGTGTGCAAGTTGCAAAGGTCCATTTATGGACTGAAGCAAGCTTCTCGAAGTTGGAATCTTCGTTTTGATGAAGCTATCAAAGAGTTTGGTTTTATAAAAACTGAAGATGAACCTTGTGTCTACAAGAAGGTTAGTGGGAGTGCTATTGTCTTCTTGGTGTTGTATGTAGATGACATACTACTCATCGGGAATGACATTCCTGAGCTACAGTCTGTGAAGACTTGGCTGGGGAAATGTTTCTCTATGAAGGACTTGGGTGAAGCAGCCTATGTGTTAGGCATCAGGATCTATAGAGATAGATCTAGAAAGCTTCTTGGCCTAAGTCAAAGTACATACATTGACAAGGTGCTAAAGAGGTTTAGCATGCAAGATTCCAAGAAAGGATTCTTGCCCATGTCACATGGTATAACTCTTTCTAGATCTCAGTGTCCGAGTACACCCGAGGAGAGAGAGCGCATGAGTAAGATTCCATATGCTTCAGCAATTGGATCTATCATGTATGCCATGATATGTACTCGTCCCGATGTCTCATATGCCTTAAGCATGATGAGTAGGTACCAATCGAACCCCGGTGAGAGTCACTGGACAGCTGTTAAGAACATCCTTAAGTACTTACGAAGGACTAAGGATGCATTCTTGGTCTTTGGAGGTGAAGATGAGCTCGTTGTAAGGGGTTACACCGATGCAAGCTTCCAATCCGATAAGGATGATTTTAGATCGCAATCTGGTTATGTGTTTTGTATTGGTGGTGGTGCTGTGAGCTGGAAGAGTTCAAAGCAAGAGACAGTAGCTGACTCTACAACAGAATCTGAGTACATTGCCGCCTCTGATGCTGCAAAGGAGGCAGTTTGGATCAAGAAGTTCATCACTGAACTTGGAATGGTTCCAGGCATTGCCGACCCAATAGAGCTCTATTGTGACAACAATGGAGCAATCGCACAAGCTAAGGAACCTCGATCTCACCAACGATCCAAACACATACTCCGTCGCTACCATCTCATCAGGGAGATCATCGAGAAGGGTGATGTAAGGATATACAGGTCTTCGACAGACAGCAACACTGCTGATCCACTAACAAAGCCCCTTACGTAGCAGAAGCATGATAGCCATTCTAGGTCCATCAGTATTAGATACATGGATGATTGGCTTTTAGTGCAAGTGGGAGATTGTTAGTGTTGTGCCCAAAAAGCCAATCATGAGATGATTGTATTTTTGCACATTGAGTCATGATATTTTATTAAGGCATTAATCCAGCAATTATGTTTATTTTTTTTGTTTTTGCGTAACTTAACAAACATAATTGTAACCCTAGAATAATGATATTCTCAAACATCCCTAGTCTAGTATTATTGTGGAGCGGGTTGCAATAATACATAACGACTAGCATATGTGGAGACTAATATGAGATATGTAGTCTGCATACTGGTACAAGTTGGAAAACTTGTGTACTGGATTGACCCACCATGAGAACACTACATGGATCGTTATATGAGTGTCATAAGTGATTCTCATAGTGATCATGGTATATGTAGTCCTTCAACCTAAGATCATCAAGGTTCCTTACATGTGAGTCACATACTTTGATACTTTCCTTGGTTGCTCATAACTGAGTGAACTTGAAGGATGTCATTGGGTATGTCACATATCATGCGGAGGTATTTGTATGATCATGATGGGATTTGTCCCGACTATGTAACGGGAGTGATATCTTCGGGCGCCTTGATAGAGTAAGACTTAGAAAAATGCATGGCCATGCTCAGATGAGTGGATATACGATATCAATGTCATCAGTTTAAGTTGGTCTACTCAGTAATCAAGAAACCAAAGATTGGGCTATACGAGAGTGACATATTCCATGTCTCGTGCTTAGTCTTGATATCTTGGACAAAGGGACAGTGGCATATATCAGTGATGCTCATAAAGGTTTAGTGAATCATCGACAATCTTTTCACTTAGGTAACAATAATGTGTTGCTAGACACCGCTCATTGCTTATGATCATAAATATGATTTATGATCATTGCCAGTGTGCTAAGAGCCTATTGGGTCGCACACATAAAGCTATTTGGATCATTAGAGTGCATGGGCTAATAATTTGGGTTTTGGTTTCACAATAATTTCGTATTAATAATGGGCCCAATTGTTGAGCCATTATTAAGCCTGAAGTTATAGCCTAATTGGATTAGGGCTTTGAAACCCGTTAGGCCTGGAAGTTGAGTCTCACTATAAATATAACTTCTAGTGAGAAATTCACAAGTCTCCTTGCCCTAGCCTCCCAAAAGGACAGCCATACTCTTCTCTTGCAATTCCTTGGTGGAGGCAAGCTAGCACTGCGAGCGCAAGAGAAACGTATCTGCCGGGATGCGGTGAAAGTGTGGTGATCCCGAGAGGCTCGTGTGGATACAATAGAGAGCTTGAACACGTCAACTGTTCAAGTTTTGTGATTCGACTCTACAGTTGAGTGAGAGATTTCAACGGAAAATTAGGTATGAAAATTTTTCGAACACCTGGTTTACCCCATTTCATTTGGATCCTGGAGGGTTTCGGTTAAATTCCACTGCACTGTTTGGCTCCCTAAACCCAACACTATTCATGGATACTATATTTGCTTAAAGACATTCTTCTGTTATTATATATAAATGGGTAAAGATGGAATGTTAAAACATTTTTGTAAAATTACCTTCATTTACAATGTTTTCAGTTTCAAGATCTATCATAGGAATCGGCTGGAGTTGAACATTGTGTGGTCTACACTTTTTAGGTAGTTGACTCCTAGCAGTTGAAGGTTCCTCAACTTGAAAGGTTGTTTGCATTGATGTATGATGCACTCCAATTTGAGTAATAATGGAAAGTTCTTGTTGATTCAGGTTCCCCCAATATAGCAGGAATATTAGGAGTTGACATGTTCATTATGTCACAGAGCAGTGTCCTCATCAATTGAGGATTCAAAATACCAGAGCCGTTTAGTATGTCACTAGTCATAGTAGAAATCAGTCTATAAACCAAGCTGCCAATGGTCAATCTATTTTCAATTGCAGATAACATAAGAGATTGAGTCTGAAAGACATTGACCCTGTTCAGTCCTCCACTTGTTGATTTGGTTTCACCGAAAGTAGTAGAAATATTTGGTGTAACCATGTTGGTGATGTCACGTAGGGGTGCCCTTAATGACTGGGGATTAAAGACACTATGTGGTCTATCATTGGCACCAGAAGATACCAGTGTATACACAACAGCCCCAAGTGACAACTAACTTTTTCAGAGAAGATATAACAGCTCGGCGGTGCGAGCGCCTTACTCTGGCATCCATGTACCAAACTACTTTTGAAATTGGAATGATAATAAATAAAAGAGATAACATAAGGACAAAAAGTAAAATAGGCAGTGTATAAAAAATATACATAAACACAAAATGTGGCATTATGACATGAATCTATTCAAACTTAAATTGGTTGTGATGCTTCATTGTATTTTTTTGTTTGCAGGGTAATATTTTCTAGAAGGGGAATATAGGTTTAATTGCATCAATTATTAAATAAATGGAAATTATCACTAACTTCCTCATCTAATGTAACATCTATACTTCCATTGTCTTCAATAGCATTTGATCTTAGTCGGTGAAACCATTTCCTATATTCCCTTGCACGCATATGACTTGATTTCTTATTATGCTTTTTTGTAAAAGATCTTTTCCCATGGCCATAAAGGTTTTGTTCATCAACTTTTTCCATTTTTTGAGCAGTCATCTGTAATGTTTTTAAGTAAAAGAACTATGTTATAATGGGTATATACATGGTAATTAGTAAAAAAGAGACAATAATATAATTAAACAAATAAAATTGTAGTAAAAAACAAGTTATTGAATTGCTATTTTTAGTAATAACAATGAATTTTGTTTTTATTAAGGTAAATAATTGTTTTGTGTATTATTAAATGTTATTAAAACATTTTAATGGCCAAACAAATACAATATCATGCAAGTGCTTTTGGATGAGCAAAATATTAGTCTTTAAGTGGAATTTAATATACTAGAATGGTTCATTAAAAAGAGCATTACGACTAAGTGAAATATAGGAAGAAATGAAATACTTATTTGTTTGGAAAAAATTGAAGAAAATATATTTAGAAATTATAGATCTTGATTTATCATTCACATATAAAGGTTTTTCATTTATATGCTAAAGTTTTGAAAATAAAAAATTATAGATTAATTGCTAAAAAATGAATAGTACAAAGAATTTGTGATGGATGGTGTATTATTTCGTATTTTTTTTAATAAGAGAAAAAAGCATAACAATCATATACATGATTAAACCATCAAGCACACTACTAACATTAACAAACAAAATTACAAGTTACTCCCTCCGTCCCGTAATTTTTGCGCCAATTGGATTTGCACGTAGTTTTAGGTGAGGTAATGTTTTTTATTGGTTTTCTAATTTTACCATTTCTACTTTCTGCGTCTGTTCTGGTTTGGGCATTTCATTTATCCGAGAGAGGTGGAGGCAAGAGACGGAGGCGGTGGCCGGTGACGGTGAAGGAGGGCGAAGACAATAGATGAGAGGCGCCGGCGAATCCCTTTCCCAATCAATTGTTCGCAACTTCTCCCCCTCCCAATCAGTCAACAATCTTTCGCGGCAGCCTCCCCGTCCTCGTTGGTCGTCAGCGATTCACCGTCCCCGTTTGTCGTCGTCGATCGATCGTCCGTCCTCGCTCCATCATTCTTGTTTGCCGTTGTCAATCGCACCCTCCTTGATTTGCCGTCTTTGTTCGCATCGTCCTCCCGCAAAGAATCGAAGCTTCGTCATCAAACGATCGTCTATCCTTGGTCATCAATCGGTCGTCCACCGTCCATCACCGATCGATCGGTTGTCCACCGCTCCCTTTGTAGCAGATCTCATCTCCTTTCTGCATCTGCTCCTGTTCGCCCATGGCTGATCAGGATGACGAGGTGCCGATAAGGTGGTTGCCATGGTTGATCGGAAGGAAGTGGTCGGAAGGAAGCCGAAGGGTTAGGTTGTTTAGAGCTCAATTCTATTTTGGGCACTAAGGGCATAATTGTCTTTTGAATGAATAAAGTTTACTAAAAATGGAAATGGTGCAAAGTTTTGGGACATCCCTAAAAGGAAAGTGGAGCAAAAATTTTGGGACGGAGGGAGTATAAATTAGATAATAATATTTATACTCAATATGATTAGACTTGCATTAATATTCTCAGTAAGATGTCTTAAAGCCTGTAATATGTTAACTAACCTTTTCTTAAAACAACATTTTAGTGTATTTTCATATGATAAATATTTATCAAGATCATACATTAATTAAAATTGTGTACTTTAAGAAACTAAACGAAGTACTTTTAAAATAGTTTTTAATAATTTTTTATTTTGGTTGGGTAAAAACATTGAAAATTATTTATTTAATTTTTTGTAAAGTTTGTTTTTTCACTTTATTGTTATGAAGATAAAATATGAACATTAAAATAAAAATATTGATTCTAGATAATGATTAAGTAAACATTGAAAGAATGCATTTTATATAATCTATGATTAATAGAGCCTAATGCTTACCATCAGGCCAAAATATCATTTGCTTATTTTTAATTTTTTTTTAATTTTTGAGGAATGAAAGGAATACATTGTGAATATATGATATCACAAACAATTATTAAATTTTTCATGATTTTTAAAAAATTAATGAATAATTTAAAAATAGTTAAACATCACTTGCAGATGTTCTACGATATGAGCTATGATGTTGCTCAATGCAGCAAAACCATAAGAAGGCAAAAAATACAAGTTTTGACAAAAATATCAAATTTACGTCTCAAAAAAATCAACACATGAATGAAATGAATAACTTAAAAAAATAAATGGTCCATAATGGGAAAAGTGAAAATAGAAAAAGAATGATATAATAAAGTAAAGGAAAATTACTCTTTTTAGTTTTCACAAACATCAAATAGTGACTTATTTGTTCCTAGTCATAATAAAAGGTAAAAACGATAGGTGGAGTAAAATGATGGATGTATTAGAAAGAAATGACAATTAAGTCAAATTGAATATGGCCTGCCATATGCTCCATTTCCCCAGACCCCTCCCCCATTTTCCCAGACCCTTCCCTACCCATCTCATGCATTCTTTTTTAACTTTCCGTACACTTCTGCCAGCCACCACCGCCATTTAATTCAGATCATGCTTTGCTTCCCATCCGACGTGCTTTTTTCATTTTTCTTACACAGGTTCCAGACGCCGACGGCCGATCGAAATCTAACCTTTTTATTTCATTTTACCCCTAACCCAGATCTTGTTTCATTTTTGTTTCTACTATGGTTTGTGTATAATCATCTATTTGTGTTCATTTTTGTTGTTTTGAGTTTCGGCTTTTTAGATTATTGTCAAGGATCTTTTGGTGTGCATCTATTTTGATCCAGATCCGTTTTGCTTTTCATTTTTCCTGATGATTTACCATTTAATTTTTCAGTTTGTAACATTTTTTACTCTCTTATCAAGCGTTTTCTTAAGATTCGCACTTACTCACAGACAATCTACATTACAATGTGACAATCTTTTTGCAGATTTGTTGGATTTTCAATTTTTTTTTTCAGGAACTATCCGGCATGAGCTCAATGTTGTCATGTGGATGTGTATTTTCATCAATCGTTGGTTCTGATCTCCTATTTTCATTTCGATCTCCCATGTCTCTTCTTTCCCATCTTATATTGTAGATGTTGATTTCCTTCGAATTTTCTAGCATTAGTATTTAACTTTCCACAACATTCATATCTACAGGTTCAATAATTTGGTTGGCAGTTTTGGACGAGCAGAGTTGTCAAGGAAAGTGGGAAGAACTACGTAAGTTGATTTTTCTATCCAGGTTTTAAGTTGACTTACTGATTGAATGAATTTTAAAAATTTACAAACTTATGCTATAAATTTGTAAAATTTATAAAATTTTGACGCTAATCAAATCTAGGGAAATAAAATAACATTACAAAAAAGAAAGGTGATGTGAGTCCGATTGGCGGAGCCAGCATCTCCACTGTGTGTAGTGGCGAGGGCAGCAGGGGTCCTGGAGGTGCAGGCTAGTCCAGAAGGAAGACTGTTGTCCTGGGTGGATCACCTTAAGTGATGGCCGGCAGCTTCTTGGTCCCGTGACAGGGTGATGATGGGAAAGACTTTCAGTATGGGAGAGAGCCTGAAGGGGAGATTCTTCAGGGAAACCTAGCTGAAACACTCAGAAAACAGAGGTTAGGAGGCCTACGAGGTGGTTTTCCGGGGGAGAACCTCCGACGCCCAAGTCAGTGCTTTTAGAGAGAAGGGGACATAGTAATAAGCACCAAAAGTTCTTGCCTGGCGTGTCTTTCTATGGGCTGAAGGGAGAGTATTCAGGCAGAGGGAGGAGAGCGTCCTTTGTTTTCCGGCCTCTCTGTCCTCTTTTTCTCTCCAGAAGAGCCCCTTATCTGTGACTGATGCTGTTCGGGCGGAGCCAGCATCTGATGTGGTCCGGTTAGGCGGAGCCAGCATCTCCACTGTGTGCAATGGTGTGAGCAGCAGGGGGTCCCGGAGGTGCGAAAGGAAGGCGTCCAGGGCGGATCGCCTTAGAGGATTGTCGGCAGCTTCTTGGTCCCGTGGTAGGTGAGGACGGGAGGTACCTCCAGTGCGGGGGAGAGCCTAGAGGAGTGGTTCCCCAGGGAGACCTGGCTGAAACACTCAGAAAACAAGGGTTAGGAGGCCCCTAGAGTGATTTTCTGGGAGGGAACCTCCGACGGCCAAATCTGTGCTTAAAGAGAGAGGACGGCATAGTAATAAGCACAAGAGGTGATTGCCTGGCGGAGATCCTTCTGAGGGCTGGAGGGAAAAGCCTTTAGGCGGAGAGAGGAGAGCGTCCTCCATTTTTCAGCCTTTCTGTCCCTTTTTCTCCTCCCGGAGAGAGCCCAGCCCTCCTTCTGTGACCATTTTCTTTGTATAAAAGAAAGGGGGTGACCCCTTTGGATTATGACACGTCTTCAACACGTGTATGGTCGGATGGTGTACTTTCGGGTGCGGAGGACCCTAGCCACTTGTAGGCTCCTCGGGCCACGAGCTGTAGCCCTTCGTGACAGGACATCAGACTGTGATGGCATGCCAAAGCGTGCCTAAAGGTGGCGTATCAGAGCGTGCCTGAAGGTGGCGTATCAGATAGTGCCTGAAGGTGGCGTATCAGAGATGTAAGTGACTGGAGTGTCACAGACTCCTTAATTGCTCTTGCCGTACAACCGAGGTCCCTCTGGTCGATGACTTACTTCAGGATGAAAAGCCTTTTCCTGGAGTCAGGCTGGTACTTCGGTGATTCCATCTTTGGGGGGCTTTCTTCCGTGGAGGGTGGTCAATCCTTCTCACCTGAAGCTGGCTTGGTCACCGTCCTTAAGGAGGCGATATGCTGGTTCCCGAAGCTGGTTTTGGCTAGCTACCGAGGTCGTATGCTACAGGTGTATGACTTCCTTTATTCCGGAGTCCTTTTCGAGGTCCCAGACATCGGGTGTCTGGCTCCCTCTTTCCCGTGGTCGGTAGGTGGTCAGGGTGATAGCACTTTGGCTATCAGTGACCATTTCCCTGGTATATAAGGGAGGGGGTGATCCCTTCAGATTGTGGCACGTGTATGGACCAATGGTGTTCGTATTTTTAGGCGCGGGGGCCCCTAGTCGCCTGCTGGCACCCCGAGCCACGAGCCGTGGTAAGTGTAGCCCGATGTGACAGGATGTTAGACTGTGACGGCATGTCAGGGCATGTCTGGAGCTGATGTGTTGGACACATATGTGAGTGGAGTGTCAGAGACTCCTTGATGGCTCTTGCCGTACAACCGAGGTGCCTTTGGTTGATGTCTCACTTCGTGGTGAGGGGCCTTTTCTCGGAGTCAGACTAAAATTTTGGCGTCCCCGTCTTCGGTGGGCTTTCTCCTGCAGAGGGTGGTTGGTCTTTCTCCCCCGAAGCTGGTTCAGTTGCCATCCCGAAGGAGGCGCTACGCTGGCTCCCAAAGTTGGAATTGGTGAGCTGCCGAGGTTGTGTGCCTCAAGTGTATGACTTCCTTCGCTCTGGAGTCCTTTCTGAGGTCGTATGCCTCAGGTGTCTAGCCCCCTCCTTCCCCTGGTCAGTAGGTGGTCAGGGTGATAGCACTTCGGCTATCAGAAGGAAAGAAATTAATAGTACACCAGAGAAGCTAAGGTTCTGTTAACGTATTGTGGACCATGTCTTTGTACTATGCATGTATTTCCTATGTCTCTGTCTGTCTCTATGAAGAAAGGCTTGTTTTTTTTCTTTTAGAATTATGGGAACTTGAAGTATGGTAATCTAATAGAACAGTACTTTTAACTCTAACATTTGATACTAGAAAAGTGGGTTACATTTTGGTGCTTTACTGTCCCAAGTGTTTGCTTTTGCTCGGCTTAACCTTAAAAGCCTTTTCCTTTGTAAAAATTATGAGAAACTTAATTTTAGAGCTGTAAATTCCCTATGTGGAAATTCATATTTTCTGGCCACTACAACCATCTCAGGTTAGAGGTGCACTGCACAAGCACAGCCCAGCAGCACCATCATTCACTGGCCCACCACTTCCCTAACCTTTAGTTTATTTGCCTAGCTTTATGGCTTTTTATTTTCTTTCTTATCTGTAATACTTATTTTTCTTATTTCATGTTATTATTATTATTGTTGTTATTATTATTATTATTATTATTATTCCTTACTTTTCTATTTACCTTTGCTCTATCTCTCTATCTTTACCTAATTTCTTGCACTATTAACTTCACAATTTTAAACCCATTTACAATAAGACTTTTGCTGATTTTTTATTCATTTGTGCATGTAGACAATATTGGACTTAGCACAGTGTATTGCGTATTCAAGTGCTGGCAGCAATGGAACAGTTAGGTAACACTACCCTTCAATGCACATTATATTGAGTCTAAGCATTTTCATTGCATAATTTTTTGGATTCTATTTTTCTTTATATCTGCAATAATTCTTTTTTCTATTTTCTATTTTCTATTTCATGGTATTATCTAATAATAAGTCTGTTTTGTATTTCATATCTTCAATGCCTGTTATAATAACTTAACCATCTACTAGGATTGACTTAAATATTGTATATTGAATGAAATATTAATGAACATTCTGGTGGCATTAAAATGAAATGAAATGTAAATGTACTCTCTCTAAAAAATTGAAATACTTTTAAAATGAAATGTTAATGAACTCTCTAAAAAAAACATTCTGCTAGGATTAAAATACTTTAAAAGAAACATGAGAAACCGACTACATCATTGCTTAAATTTTAAGTTCTATGGATGTTTGATGTTGGCATCACCGGTTGCTAATCTGGATCGAAGCTTTTTAACCTCCCTCTTGTATGTCTTGACTTTTTGTTTGAGAATTTTGTTTTTGGTCTCAAGTTTGTCAACATTAAAACTAATGCCTAGATGTTTTTTATATACATCCTTGCATCTCTTCAAATGTGAATTTTCAAGTATGTAGTTTGCATCAATGATTTCCAATTTGTATAACTCTTGTAAGTTCTTCACAGTCACTTGTGCTGCATGCTCATTTGCTTCTTTTATTGAGTTATGCTTAGTAATTGCGTAACACTTTATTCGTTGTCTCTTGGTAGGTTGAATTTCAACACATCCAATATACAAACCATCATTATCCCTCTTCGGTCTGTATATATGAGTCGGGAACTCTAGATGTTTTGTTATTGTGAGTAGGATGTAGACAAAACTGAGCCTAACTTGTTCCATATTATGCAATTTAATATGAATAGATATGTTAAGTTCAATGCATACAATAAAATTAGTTTGGGTGCAAAGACATTGTTTATGAATGTTTTAAATATTATATAGGAGGTTTATTCACATATTTTATGCTATTATTGTTTTTTAAATTGGTAGGATCGGGTTTGAAGATTGAGGGCAAGTGAGGGAAAAAACCTACCACAAAACCTATAGACCAGGAAGCACTAAACCTATTTCTAAAATCTATTGTGGTTTTATATGTTCCGGTGTCACTTTCACTGCATAACAATGAATGTTCATCTTGACCTAATAAATAGTGTATATAAGCTCGTGGCATTCATATAGGATAAAAATACTGCTCCATATATAATGTAAATAAATTACAAAACTTGTAGACTTACTTGGGGTTGGAGAGTTTGATATTGGTTTCTAGCACTTATCTGAATCTGAACCTACACAAGAAATAGATTTTTAGTCTTTGATATTCAATAGAATAATCCATTGGCATTTAAAGTGAACACTTGCCTATGTTGTGTGATGCTATAAGTCGACCTTGACATCAAAATAAATAATAAAACTGGGTTATTTTCAAATCAAAAGTCTAAAAATTAGTGTTGAATAAAAGAGGGGAAATAAGAAGGGAACAACAAACTTACTAGGTTACCAGAGAAGCCGAAGCTAGGTTATCATAGGGCTACACTATATATATAGTTCCTTATAATCCTATGATTTCCATTCACAAATTTGGTAAATACGTGACATATTTAAAAGTGCAATTGGTTACAGTGATAATTGATTAGGTTTCCCAAAAACAACATTAATCAAATGAAAGATAATTATGTAAATGGATCACATAATTTTGGAAAATAGCTTTTTCATAGGAAAACTACAATATTCCTAATCACATTATTGCACTTACTAATTGGCATTCAATTCTGATTCTCTCCCGATCACTGATGTTATGCCTTAATTTATGCCATTTAGTTTTTGTGTCAAAGATTCTTGGTTTGATCCTTTTTTGTCCTCAGTAATTTTATATAAATGTAGTATCATAGTTCTTCGGTGAACAAACTCCTCTTCTACTGGATAAATATCTTAAATAAGAGCAAATACTTTTTATAATAATTGAGTAACACACTATTTAAAAGATAGTAACGCATAGATTATTTACTTGATCTTTTTTGTCCTCAGTAATAATATATAGATGTAGTATCATAGTTCTTCGGTGAACAAACTCCTCTACTGAATAAATATGTTATATAAGACCAAAAACTTCTTATAATAATTGCGTAACATATTTTTTAAAAGATAGTAAAGCATATGCTTTTGATTTGATCTTTTTTGTCCTCAGTAATAATATAGATACAGTATCATAGTTCTTTGATGAACAAACTCTTCTTCTACTGAATAATTATCTAATCTAAGAGCAAAAACTTATAATAATTGCGTAACACATAGTTTAAAAGATAGTAAAGCATAGAGCATGACTCTTAATGGAAGAATGAAAGCTCATGCACTTCTGCTTCGAGTGCGTAAAGTTCATCTATTAGGGCCCCATAACCTGGATTTCTTGAACCCAACCGATTTGTCTCTGAAAATTTCAATCACCTTGTCTTTGAATCCGTCCCAATACCTTTTATAGAGCTTAGTTTGGATCCTCCATGTCCTCCACTTTTTTATTGGGTCTTCAATCACTTCATCTTCGGACTCTCCCCTAATAAGATAAGAAACAAATGTATAGAATGATCTAAGTTCAAGCTAAATATATTAAAAGAATGGAGGGTATTTAAACTCACGAGGATAAACATATTGTTTCAACATTCTTGCCGCTCACTTCATCATTCTCTGCTTGATTCTCTTTATTTGATACACACATTACTTTTGTAAGTTCTCCGGCCTCTACGCCACATCCATTATGTGATGACTCATCTACAGTGATCGAAGCCATGAGCATATTTTGTTCTTATCTGCATCTTTTACCTCTACCTCTTTAAAACTATGGTGGGTCTTAGATAGGCATCTAACTTTCTTATATATTTAATATATCAATTTTTTGGTTTTCGGTGTATAATTGCTGTCAATATACATTAAATGCAATTGATATGTGTTTGATTTTATTGCATAGGAATATTTTATAGATAGGCGTGATCTCTTATATATGTTAATAATATATCAATTGCTAATTTCAGGGCTATAATTGCTGACATTATACATTCAATGCGAGATATATAGGTCTGATTTTTTTGGTAGATAATATATTATAAAGGTGCCCCTAAGGTCAATGCACTAGAACACATTTTTAATAACATAAAATAAAATGCTAAAATGGCATGAAACTGTATTCAACGCCTTTATTCTAGATAATAAGAAAAAACCTTATTATCTTAGAGCTCTTGTGGGTCTTCCTTAACCTGGATGATTCCATTGCGCTCGTTCACTCCATCAGGTCCTCCATCCATAGGAAAATCTCGAACACCGAATGCCCTAAACCCTAAACCCTAAACCCTAAAACTTAGATCGACACTAAACTAGTTTACTACACTAGTATTGCTGGTATCAAGTATCCCCCTGGCTCTAGTGGATTATGGAATTACAATGGAAATAGAATAACCTCCAAAGTTAAAGGGGAAAAGGGAGAGCCAATGGGATCAAAAAGTAAAAGGAACCTTTGGAGAGATTGATAAATCAGAAGCTTATTTGGTAGCACACAAGTCTATATAGTAGTTTCTTCTCCCATTTTATATATTTTACTACTCTCTGACTAATATACTAAAATGTTTCTATGCAGTTCGAGGCAAAAGCAAACATGATAAGCAAGGATGATTTTAATATGTTCTTCAACATCCTAGGAGACACAAAAAGTGGATCAACAACATAAAGAGGTGTAGGGCATTCGGTGTTCGAGATTTTCCTATGGATGGAGGACCTGATGCAGTAAACGAGCATAATGGAATCATCCAGGTTGAGGAAGATCCACAAGAGCTCTAAGATATATCTAGTAATAGGGTTTTTTCTTATGATCTAGAATAAGGGCGTTGAATGCAGTTTCATGCCATTTTAGCATTTTATTTTACATTATTAAAAATGTGTTCTAGTGCATTGACCTTAGGGACATGAGCCATTAAAAATGTTTCATAGTCAGATTGTTTTGTCTAATAGCTTGATGGGCAAATTTGGTAAAACGTGTGGAAATTGTGTTTAATACTTACCATTTATAAAGAATTTGACACGTGGCATTTATATAAGAGGTCTGTTAAGTGAAAAGTCATATATATCCTTAAGTGTATCTTGCTTTTATTATATGTATTAGATAGTCCAAGAGAGCAAGAGAACTCCCTTCCTTAAGTGTATGCTAAAATTGGAGCTTGATCCTAGGTGCGCTCAAGTCTTAGCACCAAAGAGCTTCCAATTGTCCTTTTTTGCTTTTAATTGCTTCTAGCTTCAAGCTTGGAAGTCTGGTGGCTATGGAGGAGCTATGGAGGTAAAGGTGGCTGATGTGGGTCAAATATGGGATAATCAAATAAGAAATTGGCTACCTGAAGAGGCTTAACCAAGCTTTAGTGCACTAAACACCCTTAATAGCTTTAATCAAGCTTTATGTCATTTTCCTTACTTCTAAACCATGGTTTCTTCACCTTAAACTCATGGCCTACATTTAACCATTCTTATCTTACTTTGGCTGCCTTTCCCTGAGTGGGCTAACTCCAAAATGCTTCCATTTGACTTAAGTCCTAAGCTGAAACAACCAAAAGGTAACACTAGGACACTTAAGTCCTTAACGCCCTTTACGCTTTTCTTTGTCCACAATTGTCGCCCATAAGGATTTTGGTCTTCCAATAATACTTACATACCATTCATATCCTTCCCATAACTCTCCTTATCTTTTTCTTGAGAGTTTTATGATTAAGTACCAAAATTTTGAAAACCCCACAAAAAACTCCATATGTTGCTTGACAAACAAGCAATCCCTCAAGGCTTTTCTTGGGGGGCAATTTACCAACCTTAAACACTTTTAAAGGGGTGTTAATCATCCATTTTACCCATCACACTTCAATCACTATGGTGAGAATTACACAATATAATGATTTTTTACCATTATGCCACAATTTGTAATTCTCCCATTTTTCTGAGGCGGCAACAATCCTCGACCCCTTAAAAATTTTGGTCCTCCGAAATTTCCTTTAGCTTCAGGTATTCTATAGAATAACTTTCCATAAGGTTTTTCTCAATTTCCCAGGTTGCTTCCCTTTCAGAGTGGTGTGACCATTGAACTTTAACCATTGGAATGAGCTTGCTTCTTAACCTTTCTGTATCTTCGACTAGGATAGCTATAGGTTTATCTTCATATGCCAACTTAGGCTCCAACTATATGCCTTCCACTACAATAGCATGCTTTGTGTCCAATAGACACTTCTTAGGCATACTGATGTGAAAAACATTACGTGTGGCAGCCCAAGGCCGCTTGCTGCCCAGGATTGCTAGGTATTTAGGGAAATTCCCTAGTTTTGGTTCATAATTTTTGGTTTCTAAGCTTGTGATAAAAGTAATGCATGTGACCTAAACTTACTAACCTAGATACTAGCATTAAATAATGCATGATTCACTTTTGCATAAAATTAAAACATAAAGTAAAAGATTCAAAACATTGGTAGATCCGCACTTAAAACAACAGTAAAACTAGGCAAAGACATAAACACATTTCCTACAAGCATTAACCCTATGTACATTATTCAATTATGTACATGAAACACAAACCAAAACATAAAACTAACCAATGTTGCTGGAGGCATCTAGTACAATTAAGTAGTCAAGCATAACCTACTAAGATGACCTTACTAGGCTAACCACCTAAGCTCCACCTCTCAAGTACCTTTATCCTCAATCTCCCCTTGTGCTTCTAGATCAACCACTGTTCAAGTTTAATCCAACATAGTTAATACATAGTGTAACCAATAAATCAATGGGAAAATACAAACTAGCAAGTATAATTTGTACCTGCTTAGCTAGCTCAACAACCATCTCGGGTTGCTGGCCAAATCACCTAAACCTACACATGCAAATTAAGGGGTGAGAATCATAGATTCCTAGTAAGAGGCCTATGGGGTGCAATGAAAACTCTAGAGGACACGGGACAATAAATGTCACAGATCTACTACAAGCTCATTATGGTCTGAGGCCTAATATATGCGCATATACTTGAGTCCCATAGGATCCTTCCTCATCCTAGTCCTGTCCTAGTGAGTTTTGGCCCTAGACTCACTCTAGCAAGCCTTGACTTGCCTATTGTGCCAGGTTGTCACCTGAGCATGTAATAACCTTCCCTTGAATACTATGTGCAAAAGTAATCCAAGTCTACTTGGCAAAACCAAGTTGGGTACACTAAGGTCCCACACTAGTTCCTAAGCTCTATGACTAAGCTAGGCACTAGGTGTTACTAACCTTTCACCCTTCTTATGGTGAACCTTGACTAGCGCATGGCCAATCTAGTTTGGGTGTACTAGGTTCCCCCTTTAGCTCCTCAGGCCTATGACCTAAATAGGTAGCTAGGTATACTAAACCTCCACCCCTACGTGTACTAGGCTCCCACTTTAGTCCCTTAGGTCTAAGACCCAACTAGGTGACCATGTGTTACTAAGCCTCCACCTTCCTTGGTGAACCTTGTATCATACTAGGCTTGGCACTTGCTATACTCCAATGAGTTGGCCATCACTAAGAATCATGCTTACTCTAAGCACTCCTTGTGTTTCCTAGAACATATTAAGGTCCCAAATGCACTAAAGTAGCTTAACTACCTTGCTCCTGAAAGACCCCTCAATGTGCCCAATTAACTTAGCTTGACCACTAAGTCACCCACCTACTTAGAACTTTTGGTGTTCCTCTTGATTCCATAAGATAGCTTGCATTTACTTGGGTATTAAGCATTCTCCCAAGCCATTCCAAGCTCCCATATTATCCAATCTAGACTTCCCATATGCCTTAGAGTTCACATTGCTCCCAAATGCACTTATGTGCCCTTATGAGCCACATAGTGCTTTCTATGGCCTGTAGGTGTTTTCCTTAACTATTTGTAGTTCTTTTAGCTCCCAAACCAATCTAGGGTCAATAAAATACTAACTCAAATCATCTTCACAAGCTATGAGAAGTTGTGCCATATGTTGCCCACACTAACCGTGCCATAGTGCACATGCACCATTCTTAGTTAACTAGGCTACAGTTCTAGTTCACCAATGCTAGTTCACCAAGCTCCTTACTTAAACTACTTCGTTACTCACTATTAATGCATTTAAACTATTGGGTTTTAGAAGCCAAACAAGCACAGAGAAATTTAATCGAAACCCTCCAGGATACAAGTGAAACGGGGTAAACCGGGTGTTCAAAAATTTTCATACCTAATTTTCAGTTGAGATCTCTCACTCAACTATAAAGTCGAATCACAAACCCTGAACAGTTGACATGCTCAAGCTCTCTATGGTATCCACACGAGCCTCTTGGGATCACTATGCTTCCACCATGTCCTGGCAGATGCATTTCACTTGCGCTCGCAGTGCCAGCTTGCGTCCTCCGGGGAATTGCAAGAGAAGAGTGCGACTGTCCTTTTGGGAGGCTAAGGCAAGAGACTTTTGAATTTCTCACTAAAAGTTGCATTTATAGTGAGACTCAACATTCAGACCTAATGTGTTTCAAAGCCCTAATCCAATTAGGCCTTAATTTCGGGCTTAAAAATGGCTCAACTCTTAGGACCATTATTAATACGAAATTATTGTGAAACCATAAATCAAATAATTAGCCCATGCACTTTAATGATCCAAATAGGTCTATGTGTGCGACCCAATAGGCTTTTACCATGTTGGCAATGATTATAAATCACATTTATGATCATAAGCAATGAGCGGTGTCTAGCAACACATCATTGCTGCCCAAGTGACAAGATTGTCCGTCATTTGACTAAACCTTTATGATCATCATCGATATGTGCCATTGTCCCTTTGTCCAAGTTATCAAGACTAATCACGAGACATGGAATGTGTCACTCTCGTATAGACCAATCTTTGGTTTCTTGATTACCGAGTATACCAACTTAAACTGATGACATTGATATCGTATATCAACTCATCCAAGCATGGCCATGCATTTTCTAATTCTCACTCTATCAAGGGGCCTGAAGATATCACTCCTGTTACATAGGAGGGGGAAATCCCATCTTGATCATACAAATCCCTCCGTATGATATGTGACATACCCAATGATCTCCTTCAAGTTCACTCAGTCACAAGCAACAAAGGGAAGTATCAAAGTATGTGACTCACATGTAGGGAACCTTGATGATCTTAGGTTGAAGGAGTACATATACCATAATCACTATGAGAATTACGTATGACACTCATGTAATGATCCATATTGTGTTCTCATGGTGGGTCGGTCCAGTACACAAGTTCTCCAACTTGTACCCATATGTAGATTACATATCTCATCAGAGTGTCCACATATGCTAGTCGTTATGTATTATTGTAACCCGCTCCACAATAATACTAGACCAGGAATGTCTAAGAATATCATTATTCTAGGGTTACAATTATGTTTATTATGTTACATAGAAACAAAACAACAAACATAATTTCTGGATTAATGCTTTAATAAAATATCATGACTCAATGCGCAAAAAATACAATCATCTCATGATTGGCTTTTGGTCACAACACTAACAATCTCCCATTTTCACTAAAAGCCAATCATCCATGTATCTAATACTGATGGACCTAGAATGGCTATCATGCTTCTGCTGTGTAAGGCACTTTGTCAGTGGATCAGCAATGTTGCTATCTGTTGAAGTCCTGGATATCCTTACATCACCTCTCTCGATGACCTCCCTAATTAGATGATAGCGTCGGAGTATGTGTTTGGATTACTGGTGAGATCGAGGTTCCTTAGCATATACGATTACTCCATTGTTGTCAGAATAGAGCTCTATCAAGTCGGCATTGCTTGGAACCACTCCAAGTTCAGTGATGACATTTTTGATCCAAATTGCCTCATTTGCAGCCTCAAAGGTTGCAATGTACTCTGATTCTATTGTAGAGTTGGCTATTGTCTCTTGCTTTGAACTCTTCCAGCTCACAGCACCACCAGCAATACAAAACACAAAACCAGATTGTAATCTAGAATCATCCTTATCGGATTGGAAGCTTGCATCGGTGCAACCCCTTACAACGAGCTCATCTTCACCTCCAAAGACCAAGAATGCATCCTTAGTCCTTCGTAAGTACTTAAGGATGTTCTTAACAGCTGTCCAGTGACTCTCACCGAGGTTCAATTGGTACCTACTCATCATTCTTAAGGCATGTGAGATATCGGGATGAGTACATATCATGGTATACATGATAGATCCAATTGCTGAGCCATATGGAATCTTACTCATGCACTCTCTCTCCTCGGGTGTACTCGGTTACTGAGATCTAGAAAGATTTATACCGTGTGACATGGGCAAGAATCCTTTCTTGGAATCTTACATGCTAAACCTCTTGAGCACCTTGTCAATGTATATACTTTGACTTAGGCCAAAAAGCTTTCTAGATCTTTTTCTATAGATCCTGATGCCTAACATATAGGCTGTTTCACCCAAGTCCTTCATAGAGAAACATTTCCCTAGCCAAGTCTTCACAGACTGTAGCTCAGGAATGTCATTCCCGATGAGTAGTATGTCATCTACATATAACACCAAGAAGACAATAACACTCCTACTAAGCTTCTTGTAGACACAAGGTTTATCTTCTTTTTTGATAAAACCAAACTCTTTGATTACTTCATCAAAATGAAGATTCCAACTTCGAGAAGCTTGCTTCAGTCCATAAATAGACCTTTGTAACTTGCACACTTTATTGGCATTCTCAAGAGTGACAAAACCATCAGGTTGTGTCATGTAGACATCCTCAAGTAGCTTTCCATTTAGGAATGCAGTTTTGACATCCATTTGCCATATCTCATAATCATGTGTGCGGCATTAGTGAACAAAATTTGGATGGATTTAAGTATAGCAACTAGTGAAAAAGTTTCATCATAGTCAATACCATGAATTTGCTTGAAACCTTTTACAACCAGTCACCCTTTAAAGGTAATCACATTACCATCCATGTCCGTTTTCTTCTTGAAAACCCATTTGCGCCCTATGCGTTTCACCCGTTCAGGTGGGTCAACCAAAGTCCATACTTGGTTTTCATACATGGATTCCATCTCGGAAATCATGGCCACTAACCACTTTTCAGAGTCAGGCCCTGACATAGCTTGTTGGTAGGTTGTGGGCTCATCCTGATCCATGAGCATCACATCACTGGTGTGAGTCATGAGAAATCCATATCTCTCGGGCTCACGCCGAATCCTACCAGACCTATGTGGGCTCTATGCTACAGGAATAGACTATTGAACCACAACATATTGTGGTGTCTATTCAAGTTCCATTTCAGGTTCGATGTCTCCTTGTTGTTCTTGGATTTCTTCAAGTTCTACTTTCCTCCCACTAGTTCCTTTAGAGATAAACTCTTTCTCTAAGAAAACACCAGTTCGAGCAACAAACATTTTTTGCTCAGAGGGATTGTAGAAATAGTAACCCTTTGTTTCTTTGGGATACCCAACAAAAAAACATTTTTTAAATTTGGGCCCTAGTTTGTCAGAGGATTGATGTTGCACATAAGCGTCACAGCCCTAAATCTCCATAAAAGACAAATTGGGACGCCTCCCACTCCATATCTCATATGGTGTCTTTTGAACCGATTTAGACGGAACTTGGTTTAGTGTAAAAGCGACTGTCTCTAGAGCATGTCCCCAAAAGGAGTTTGGAAGGTCAACTTGACTCATCATAGAGTGAACCATGTCTAACGGAGTTCAATTTCTCCTTTCAGATACACCATTCCATTGAGGTGTACCAGGTGGAGTAAGTTGTGATACTATACCACACTCCTTCAGATAGTCAAGGAATTCTTGATCCAAGTACTCTCCACCTTAATCTGATCGAAGGACTTTGATACTCTTCCCAAGTTGATTCTCTACTTCATTCTTGAATTCTTTGAACTTTTCAAAGGATTCTGACTTGTGTCTCATGAGATACACATAGCCATATCTGCTGAAGTCATCAGTGAAATTATTAAAGTATTGAAAACCTCCTCTAGCTTGTGTACACTTAGGGCCACATACATCACTATGTATGAGTCCTAGTATGTCGTTAGCCCTTTCACTTTGCCCTGTGAATGGGGCTTTGGTCATCTTGCCCAACAAACATGATTCATATGTCTCATATGATTCAAAATCAAATGAGTCCAAGAGTCCATCCTTATGGAGCTTAGATATGTGGGTCTTATTTATATGGCCCAAACGACAGTGCCAGAGATAGGTTGGGTTCGAATCATTTAATCTAACCTTCTTGCTATTCATATTATAGATTGGATCTTCGAGGTCTAGAACATACAACCCATTGCTAAGTTGATCACTACCATAAAAGATTTCATTCAAATAAATAGAACAACATTTGTCCTTTATTATAAATGAAAAACCTTTCTTGTCCAAACAAGAAGTAGAAATGAAATTTCTACTAATAGCAGTTCTCAACATGTTGAGCAATTCAATGAGGGACTTGCTAAGGTCGTTCATGTTATAGTTCATGACGAACTGACTGTAGCTTTCAGGCAATGATTGCAAGACTACATCAACAGCCAACTCTTTCTGAAGAGCAAATCCCAAACTCTCAAGATTCTCAATGTACCCAATCATCTTGAGCACATAAGGGCCCATAGGACTTCCATCAGACATCTTGCACTGAAACAATGCGTTAGAGGTCTTATGCCTCTTATGTCGAGCTTGCTCTTGGAAAAACATTTTGAGATGTTCGATCATATCGAATGCCCCCATGTTCTCATGTTGCTTCTGAAGCTCAGATTCCATGGTAATAAGCATGAGGCATGCAACATCCAAAGCATCATCAGAATGCCTCTTGTGAGCATCCCTTTCAGCTCTTGGAGTAGTGCCAGCAGGCTCATTCGAAATGGGCTGCTCTAGGACATAAGCCTTTCTTTCTTTCTTGAGGACTATCCTTAAGTTTCGGTACCATTTGAGAAAGTTGGTCCCATTTAATTTTTCCTTCTCAAGGATCGAGCGCAATGAAAGTGTCCATGTGTTTTGTGCCATGGTTATCTACAACAGTACATATGCAGTGTAAAAGCCATGTATTTTAATTCATTTAATAAGGACTTTTATTAAATGATACTCCCACTATTTTACTCAAAGGAATAACCCTCGATATTATTTCGTCACACCTCAACGTTAAGGTATTTTATTTGGCCAAGATCCATATTTGACCACAACCTGAGTCAGCTTTGGCTTTTCCTTCAAGTTACAGTTATTTAGATAGGCAACTCCTTGCCAATTGCATCTTATGCAACTCTTGGATAGTTGGGTGAACAACACTTGTCCCAACTCATCTCATGAACTTAAGCCCAACTCTATGCCTCAAAGTCCCCAATCCTATTAGGATAACTTAGTTAAGCCAGCCCTAAAGTTAGCAATTTGGGTATCACTATTATCCTATCGCGCCTCACCAAGATGAACATAGGTGCTTTGCTTTGGCAAACCCACCCAATGTTGATCAAAGTCTTGACGAGTGCCAACATTTGGAAGGCATCACATTTAATGACTTAATATTTGTTTGAGGGATTTTCTTCTTTGATCTCACCAATTTGTTATCTCCAGTTGTCTTATACATGCGTCACATACAAATATATAGCATGCATCTCATGCTAACAAGAAAGTAAACGTGACATGGTTATAGCCCAAACTATGGAATATTGATAAGCCAATGAGAATATCATAAAAGCCTAAGCAAAGAAAATGGTCTTCACAAGCTCTTTCTCCTCATTTCTTGGTTGCCTTTTTGTTGTCACCTCCTTGGACATACCACCTTGGATGATGCCATAATGTACCATTACATCAATAATAGAAACCTCGAGTTACATTCGTGGGGAGTAAAGTGAGAAGAGAATGTACAATGAGAATAACAAGACAAGGCACGACTTGCAGGCTATATTTACAAGTACAACCAATCAAGGGCTATAACCATGCACCATGCAACAACCACCAATCAGCATAACATGTCAAATCTCATTCAACAAATGCATGCCAATTAATGCAAGTTGATTAACCAGTTTTTATTTATGTGGCACTTCGCATATGGCGGTCCGACTGGCCAGGGTCCCATATTATCCAATTTACACTTCCCATGAGCCCTAGAGCTCACATTGCTCCCAAATGCACTTATGTGCCCTTATTAGCCTCATAGTGCTTTCTGTGGCCCTTAGGTGTTTTCCTTAACTCTTTGTAGTTCTTGCAGCTCTTAAACCAATCTAGGGTCAATAAAATACTAACTCAAATCATCTTCACAAGCTACGAGAAGTTGTGCCATATGTTGCCCACACTAACCGTGCCATAGTGGACATGCACCATTCTTAGCTAACTAAGCTACAGTTCTAGTTCACCAATCCTAGTTCACCATGCTCCTTACTTAAACTACTTGGTTAGTCACTATTAATGCATTTAAACTATTGGGTTTCAGGAGACAAACAAGCACAGTAAAATTTAACCGAAACCTTCTAGGATCCAAGTGAAACGGGGTAAACTGGGTGTTCAAAAATTTTCATACCTAATTTTCGGTTGAGATCACTCACTTAACTGTAGAGTTGAATCACAAAACCTGAACAATTGATGTGTTCAAGCTCTCTATGGTATCCACATGAGCCTCTTGGGATCACCACGCTTCCACCATGTCCTGGCAGATGTGTTTCTCTTGCGCTCACAGTGCCAGCTTGCGTCCTCCAAGGAATTGCAAGAGAAGAGTGCGGCTGTCCTTTTGGGAGGATAGGGCAAGAGGCTGCGAATTTGTTACTAAAATTTGTATTTATAGTGAGACTTAACATCCAGGCCTAATGAGTTTCAAAGCCTTAATCCAATTAGGCTTCAATTTCGGGCTTAATAATGGCTTAACTCTTAGGCCCATTATTAATATGAAAATATTGTGAAACCATAACCCAAATAATTAGCCCATGCAATCTAATGATCCAAATAGCTCTATGCGTGCGACCCAATAGGCTCTTACCACATTGGCAATGATCATAAATCACATTTATGATCATAAGCAATGAGCGGTGTCTAGCAACACATCATTGCTACCAAAGTGACAAGATTGTCGGTGATTTGACTAAACCTTTATGATCATCACCGATATATGCCATTGTCCATTTGTCCAAGATATCAAGACTAAGCACGAGGCATTGAATGTGTCATTCTCGTATAGCCCAATCTTTGGTTTCTTGATTACTGAGTAGACCAACTTAAACTGATGACATTGATATTGTATATCAACTCATCCGAGCATGGCCATGCATTTTCTAAGTCTCACTCTATCAAGGGGCCCGAAGATATCACTCCCGTTACATAGGAGGGAGAAATTCCATCTTCATCATACAAATTCCTCTGCATGATATGTGACATACCCAATGACCTCCTTCAAGTTCACTCAGTCACAAGCAACAAAGGGAAGTATCAAAGTATATGCCTACAATCTGGTAGGCAGTGCAGAGATATGGTGGAGGAGCACCAGAGATAATTATGCTTTCTAGAAGGGGAGAAGGCTAGGAAGAGATATTGAGATGAGTTGGCTAGAGTTCACACAGCTATTCTAGGAGCAGAACATCAGTGATGCTATCAAGGATATGAAGCAAGCTGAATTTGATGCTCTAAGGCAAGACAACCTCAGTATCCTTGAGTATGAGCATAAATTCAATCAGTTGGTGAGGTATGCTCCTCAGTATCATGGACTGGAGGAATTGAAGGCCAAAAGATTTGTCAGAGGCCTAAAGTCAGACATTAGAAAGGCTGTTAGACCATTTGGAGCAGTTACATACTATGAAGCAGTGTAGAAAGCTCTATTAGTAAAGCAAGAATAGTGTGAGACTAAGTACTTTCCCAGTGGACCAGAGGAAAGTAGTCAGGCAGGAGGCAAGCAGAAGAAGCTACCACATGGCAAAGGAATTGCGAAGAATTCTCATCATGCTGGTGAGGGCAAGGTTAAAGGGAAGTTCCCTAGCCTAGGGTGCCCTAAGTGTTGGGGGTTTCATGGAAAGAAACCTTGCTACTTTGATACCTAAGCGTGTCTAAGATGTGGATCCATGGATCATTGGATTAAAGACTGTCCACAGGCTCAAAGGAGGCCAGAAGACCAAGGTCTAGTAGGACCTATTGGGGTAGGACCTAGAGGAGGAGCACCAATGGAGGGATAGCAGAGGCCAATTCCTCTAGTGCCTCAGCCTTCAGTGCAGAGAGCTGGCAGAGTCTTCCAAGTGGAAAGGCCAGAGACATCAGAGCAGAGAGGAGCACTAAGAGGTAACATTTACCTTAATGGTATGCCTGCTAGTGTTCTGTTTGATACTGGTGCATCTGTGTCTATAGTGGCTAGGAAATTTGTTGAAGCCATGAAATTGCCTGCTGAAATCATGCCTAGGATATCCTTAGTGAAAACAGCAGGTAGTCAATGTCTTTTCACTAATGACCCAGCTAAGGATTGTGAGCTAGTAGTAGGAAAGACTAAGGTTATGACCAATCTGCTAGTGTTGGACATTCCTAAGTATGATTTAGTGCTAGGTATGAATTGGCTTGCTATGCAAAACATAAGAATTGATTGTGCTAAGAAGGAAATCACATTGCCTGATGGTGAAGTGCATGCATTAGTGAATTCTAAGGAATTAGTGTATGAAATGCATGGCATGGAGCTAGAAGTACTAGATGAGATACTTATGATTTCTGAGCATGATTATTGTTATGCATCGAATCGATTGCATTGTGAAGAAGAAGTAGATAGAATACCTGTAGTGAAAGACTTTCCATAAGTTTTTCCTAAAGACCTGCCAGGTATTTCTCCACTAAGGGAAATTGAGTTTGAGATCAAGTTGCAACTAGGAGCTAGTCCAATATCCATACCTCCTTATAGAATGCCAATCACAGAGATGAATGAGCTCAAGAAACAACTTGATGAACTTCTTGAAAAAGGGTTCATAAGGCCAAGTGTTTCACCATGGGGAGCTCCTGTTCTCTTTGTGAAAAAGAAGGATGGATCTTTGAGACTACGCATTGACTACAGGAAGCTCAATGCAGTGACTATCAAGAACAAGTATCCATTCCCTAGGATAGAGGATGTTTTTTATCAACCTAAGGGAGCTAAGATCTTCTCCAAGATAGATTTGAGATCTGGATACTTCCGATTGAGAGTAAAGGAAGAAGATATTCCTAAGACTACATTCAGGACCAGATATGGGCATTATGAGTGCTCTGTCATGCCATTCGGTTTGACTAATGCGCCAGCTACTTTCATGGACCTGATGAACAGGGTGTTCAGACCACATCTGGACAAATTTATGGTTGTGTTCATTGATGACATCCTAGTGTATTCCAAGCATGAAAATGAAAATGAACATGAACATCATCTGAAGATTGTCTTAAAGACTCTGTTGCAGCATCAGCTTTATGCTAAGTTATCCAAGTGTGAATTCTGGATAAGGGAAGTGTCCTTCCTAAGACACATCATAGATGCACAAGGGCTTAAGGCAAACCCTGAAAAGGTTAAGGCAGTGCAAGAGTGGAAAAGACCAAAGACTATGAAGGAAATCAAAAGTTTCCTATGATTAGCTGGATACTACAAAAGATTTGTATTAGGCTTTTCCATGATTGCCTTAGTTCTTACTCATATGACCAAGAAGGGTCAAAGATTTGGGTGGACTGAAGAATGTGAAAAGGATTTCAGGAGAGAAAAAAGGTTCCTTGTATCAATCTTTTGCCTACAAGCAAGGATTATTGTACTTCAAGGACCGAATCTATATGCCTAAAGAACCACAGCCTATGTGAATAAAAGAAGGAGAGACTTGGAATTTGAGGTTGGTGATAATGTTTGGCTGAAAGTTGCATCAACCAAAGGCACTGTCAGATTTGGCAGAAGAACCAAGTTAGCTCCAAGATACATCGGTCCTTATGAGATCTTGGATAGAGTTGGCAAGGTAGCATACAGGTTAGCTCTACCACCAAACATGTCAAGTGTTCATAATATTTTTAACATCAGTATGCTTAAGAAGTGTCTTCTGGACACAAAGCATGCTATTGTAGTGGAAGACATATAGTTGGAACCTAACTTGACATATGAAGAGAAACCTATAGCTATCTTAGCCAAGGATACCAGAAGGTTAAGAAACAAACATATTCCCATGGTTAAAGTTTAGTGGTCACACCACTCTGAAAGAGAAGCAACCTGGGAAACTGAAAAGACCCTATGGAAAGGTATCCTGAAGAATACCTAAAGCTAAAGGCTGTTTTGAAGGACCAAAATTTTTAAGGGAGGGAGGATTGTTACCAGCTCACAAAATGGGAGAATTACAAGTGTGTCATAATGGCTAAAAACCATTATATTGTGTAATTCTCACCATAGTGATTGAAGTGTAGGGGATAAAAGGCATGATCAACACCTCATTAAAAGTGTTCCAAGTTGGTAACTTGGCCCCCAAGAAAAGCCTTAAGGATTGCTTGTTTGTCAAGCATTAAGGAGGCCTTCGGGGTGGTTCCCCTCTCCTTGTGGAAACCATGTTTACTTCTTGCATTGATGATTCATCACAAAGCACATATAAAGATCATAGGTATTTCAATGGTGGTTGACACTAGCAGCTGACCAAACTGAGTTCATATATGTAGATGCATGAAATGCAACTATATACTGTGTACATGTACAAACCATGCTCTGACCATGCTCTGATACCAACTTCTGTTACCCACTCCGAGGTAGTCCAGTTATGGTGCCAAAACTGTGCATTTAAACTCCTAGGTTTGGTGTGTCCTGTAGGTCATCAGAACAACACCCCTAGTGTACATACTCAAGTGACCTCCTGGAGCACTATGTAAATACATGCATATTTGTCTAACCATAACACACATATTTACATTTATGCACACTATGGCAGCTAAGAAGGAAAACATTAGCACAAGTCTTAGTTTCGGCTTCCACACATTAGGCAATCTTGTTAAGTTCTATTGACCAGCTACTGCACCTGTAACTTCCACTAATAAACTGTATCATTCTAGCCACATACCCCCTGTTTTCTTTGTTCCATTATCAATTAGAGACTTAGAGAAAACGAAGGAATTTTTTTTTACATCAATAGCCCACCTATGGACCAAGTTATGGATTTTTGAAGTTGGTTACAAAATTCTGACCAAATGAACAGTAACTTAGCCAACTTTGCAATGTCATATCTTTAGCTACAAGGCTCTAACTCCAGAAATTCCAAATCCCAATTAACCCTCTAGATCTCCTCTAGGTGGTCAAAATTTCATACCAAGATTCATTCTACACATGGAGATATTAAACTTTAGGTCCAGAGTCAAAATTCTAGCAACTTTTGGACCATTTTGCCCATACAATTTTTCCAAACCATGCAAACACTTCATTCACAAGGGGAAAGCCCTCCAAGGCCATCCCATATATGTCCATTGCCCATATGAATTACATTCCCTTTCTTTTAACAACTTTATGTGGTCCAAACAAAATTTCCAAGTAAGCAGCCCATCATTCACACTTAGGCAGCTTTGCACCACATCACTTACATAGCCAAAACATTACTCAAATGTTCTCATACTTGTCTCATTTTACATACACTATATGTAAATGCATACATGAACTACAATATGGTCTTAACTCATCTAAATACTCACCCTACATTACTGGAGGTCTTGAGACACAATGGACTCCAAAAACAGGATGCTGGACAACTGCTGCCCAACACAGTAAGTACCACCATTAAAAATACTAAATGTGCTCCTAAAATCACCAAAATTTCCAGATAATAAGTAGAAATATGGAAGTTAATGTACCTGAAATCTCAGATTAAAACTCAAACCACAAAGTTTAGTTTTAAGGTGATCTTTCAGCTGGACCTGAAATGACAGAATTGAGGGGAGTAAGTTTGATTGAGAAACTTAGTAAGGGTAGCACTTCCATTCACTAGGAAATGTAACCATCATTAAAACCTGCATACAAAGAAACTAAAACACAAAAACCACAATTCATATATACAAGATATATCAACCAAATGCAGCAGCCAAACACAAACAACAAACACATGAAATGTGCCAGCAACATATACCATAGGTTAGTCCATAAAACATGTAATAAACATAAATAAATCACTATGGAAGCCCTCCTCAAGCCAATTCTTGGTCTTAGGAGTATTTTACAAGTATTTAGTACTAACTTTGGGCTCTAGAAACCCTCATTTCACTGCCATCTTTGTGCACTTGACAATAGGTCACAAAACCTTCAATAAGTGCACTCCCCTCAATAAGCTTGGTTCATCAAGCTCATGGCTCTCTTCCAAGCTTAGCCATAGCTCTATGGATGTTTGAAAATATATAAAACAACCCATGAAAGAAAAATAACCCTTACCAAAGTGGGTAGGCCGAAAATCAAGCTTGATCCTTGAAGTATCCAAGAAATAGCTCTAGTTCGCTTCCAATTGCTTACTTTTTCCTTCAATTTCAATCAATTGCAAGTTTGAAGGTGTGGTGGCTATGGAGGAAGTATGGATGTGTTCTTGGCCTAGGGTAGGATGAAAATGAGAGAGGGATATGTGATTTGGCCACTTAAATGTCCTTAAATGAGATTAAGGGCACCAAAACACACTTAACAAGCTTAACCTTGCTTTATGTCATTTTCCTTCTCACTAATTATGGTTTCTTTGTGTTAAACTCATTGGTACACATGTGCCCAACATTTTTGACTAATTATCAAGTCTTGGGTGCCTCCACCATGGTGGGATAACCCCACAATTCCACCCTTAGACTTAAGTCAAAAGCTTGAACATGTTAAGGTTTACATTAGGACATTTAGGTCCTTATTGCCTTTAGTGTTTCCTTTATCGAAACTTGTCTTCCATGAGTAATTTGGTCCTCCAATAGCACTTTCATACCATTTATATCCTTCCCATAACTCTCCAAGTCTCTTTCTTGAGAGTTTTACAATTGATTACCCGAATTTCCAAAACCTTACAAAAAAGTCCATAGGTTGCTTGACAAACAAGCAATCCTTAAAACTTTTCTCAGGGCCAAGTTACCAACTTGGAACACTTTTAAGGAGGTGTTGATCATGCCTTTTACCCCCCACACTTCAATCACTATGGTGAGAATTACACAATATAATGGTTTTTAGCCATTATGACACTTGTAATTCTCCTATTTTGTGAGGTGGTAACAATACAAATCCCTCTGCATGATATGTGACATACCCAATGACCTCCTTCAAGTTCACTCAGTCACGAGCAACAAAGGTAAGTATGAAAGTATATGACTCACATGTAGGGAACCTTGATGATCTTAGGTCGAAGGAGTACATATACCATGATCACTATGAGAATCACTTATGACACTCATATCACGATCCATGTAGTGCTATCATGGTGGGTCGGTTCAGTACTCAAGTTCTCCAACTTGTACCCATATGTAGACTACATATCTCATATTAGTCTCCACATATGCTAGTCGTTATGTATTATTGCAACCCGCTCCACAATAATACTAGACCAGGGATGTTTAAGAGTATCATTATTCTAGGGTTGTAATTATGTTTGTTATGCTACGTAGAAACAAAAAAACAATTATAATTGCTAGATTAATGACTTAATAAAATATCATGACTCAATGTGCAAAAATACAATCATCTCATGATTGGATTTTGGGCACAACACAAACATAAACTACATTAGGGATGACTACAAGCCTCACCTAGGGCACCAAAATGCCCTTAGAGATACACATGGTTCAATTGTGCACACACAATCTTTTCCTTGATTCATTTAATCCAATTGTAACTTGTCCTTCATTCTATCTCCATTTTAAGTCTTTATCCAACCTTAGGAACATGTCTAGGATGTTTAGGAATCAATTAGGAACCAAAAACAACCTTCCTGGATGAGTTCCAAAGCAACTATGGTGTTGCAGCAGAAGCTTGGTGCCGCAGTGCCAAAGTTGACTTCATGCTATTAAAAAATGAGCGTCCTAGCACCTAGGCCTTAGGAGCATGACCTAGGCATGCTTCCCTTTGGTGCATAGGTGCCCAGAATGGTGCCTCAGCACCAAAAATTGGCTAGCTTCATCATTCCTTGTGAAAACCATGCACAATTGACCCAAACTTGATTCTAATCACTTGTAGGCTTGCAGTTAATCATCCTTAATGCTAAATATGATAGAAATGTAATAACATAACTTGCAAAATAAGAAATCCCCTGACTTTAAATAGAGCCAAAGCAAAATTAAGTAAATTGATCACCAAAGCTTCCATTGAGCTCCAATGGTGTTCTTGAGGTTCTAAGCTTATATCCTCCATAATGGGCACTCAAAACAACTAAATCAAGACCAATTCAACTTTTCCAATCAACTTAGAACTGAACTTGAGCTATGGAAGAGCCAATTACCTTAGTTTTGAGCTCAAACCTATAGAACAACACCAAAATGCCACAATCTCACTATAACTAGCTTGAGCTTCAATGAATTAACTTTGGAGCCTCGATTTTCATGAAGAAAAGGTGAAAATGAAAGCTTGGGAGCTCCATCCATGGAGGTCCAAGGTGGGCTACAGGTCTAAAACGTCATCTTGGTTATACTTTGATGCCCGGTAGCATCCTCGTTCTAGGACATGTTGGCCTGAAAGGAAGACTTCTAATGAGAAGATATCTGCAAGACTTTGAAGAATGTGGGTTAGGAGCTCCCTAGAGTGTGTTTCCGGGGGGAGCCTCTGATGCCCAAGTCAGTTAATGGGAAAGAAGTTATTCAAGAGAAGAGGGTATAGACAAGAGAGTCTCATCTTTTTACTAAAGACCCTCGAAAGTATTTATAGGAGGGTGGAAGAGGAGGCTGTTTTGCACAGTTTATCTAGATCATGACACGTGTTCGGTTAGATCTGGTCCGTATATTCAAAGGTAGGTATCTCCAACTGGCTATAGGCTGTTCTGGCCAGAGGGTAGGGCTTGTATAAGGTCTCTTTATCAGAGGCTCCTTAAAATTTTTTGTTGTTTCTTCATCAGACCTCTTCAGAGATGTAAAACCGCTTCAGATAGAGATTTATCCCCGTGGGCTACTGAGAAAGGCCCTTCGAAAGAGCAGACCATCTTCAAAGGTTTTTTCCTCTGCCAAGGGTGATGGATCTCCTTTTCCAAGGTTGGTAGGTTCACAAATATGCGGGTGACGAGGACCCCATTTTTCCAAAGTTTGTCATATAACTCTCTAAGGGTGGTATGGAGAATCCCCCAAAGTTAGGGCTAAGACCCTTCTGAGGGTCGTGACAAGACAGCAGATTAGGAGGTCTTGAGGGCGATAGCCCTTTAGCTATCACATGCCCCCCTCAGAGAAGCGAAGGTTGTGTCTTCGGTGTTAGTTGTTTGGGGGTATGTAATAAGAAGCTGAAGCTTATCCTTTGGCCAAGAGTCCTTACTCTTGCTAGCTCTTCGAGCAAAGAACTCACTTTTGTCAGAGTTGCATTCTCGGCATTTTCAGAGGCTACTTATTCGCCTTCTATTTGCCTTCTACTTATTGCTTTGAACCAGCTTCTTATTTTTTTGCAAGGCCACACCTTCCGAATCAAATGAGCAATTTCATGAACTTAGTCCAATTTATTCATCTAGCTAAAGTTGCATCTTCAGAGATGAGGAGTTATAACCTCTTTAATGTTGTTTTTCCATTTCTGCTTTCTTGTTAGTGAACCGTCCTATCCTCTGACTGGGCAAGTTGTGTCACTTCGTGTTATGGCCTTAGTAGTGGGAAGCATGCTTGAGGAAGGTAAAGTACTCTAAATTATGTTTGGAACCTTAATTCAAGTTTACATAGCAAGAATAGAAAAGTTTAGCAAAGTTCACTAAGTTCTAAGAAAGTTAAGACACTAAATGACGTTTAGGGGAAAAATGATAATTTTGTATCCTGAATAGCTGGGTTAGGTCCCGAGTGGTTAAAATGAAGTTTTATAACTTAAATTTCAACTTTAACCCGAACTTGATGAAATAAATAAGGATTAATAAAGGATAGCTAAGGTTACCAAATGATGGGGGCTTAAGTGTATCAAGTCTAATACTTTGGTGGCTTTTATGTTAAGCAAGGATTATAAGAGGGTAAAGTGAAGGGTGGCTGCCATAAACCCGAGTTCACCCTCTCCACTCTCATTTTTCCATCCAATTGAGTTTGAAATCAAAGTTTCTTGGTGAAAAGAGAAGCTATCATAAGTATATAGGCCATTGGGAGCTCATTTCAAGCATAAAACCACGGTTTTGGAGATTGGAAGCATGTTTTCTCCCATCGCCTATTGTTAGTACGAGGTAACCAATGTGTTCTTGATTGAATTCATGTTTATTGGTTAGTTAGGAGCTTGGGTTTTGGTTAAAAAGTGAGAATTTGATGTTGGCACCTATGTTTTGCTTGGGACTTAGGTGGTGCTTTGTTGAGCTTAGTGGATTGGAAGAGTGCTTGACTCTTGCTTGTTACTTGGAGTTGAGGTAAGGGAGTTGTGTTTTTAAGTTCAATTTTGGAATGAGTTTTCTTGAAGAATTTGAGTAATGCTGGCGATAGCATTAGTTAGTGAACAAGGTTGAATCATAGTGGACTATGAGGTTTGTGATGATTGGAATGATGTTATAATACATCATAGATAGACTTGTTATAGTTCGTTGTGATATATGCAACATGTTTTACATGTATGTGAAGTTTGGAGGCTAACCAAGCATGTTTGATATGTTTAGTAAGTGTTCAAAGTTCATAGCAGCAAAATTTGTGAAAATTATGCAAATTCACAGATTGGCGATGTGTCGCCAATTGGTACCATTGTCCACGATGCGTCGCCACTACTAGAAAAGTTGGCAGAACATTACCAACTGTGGCGATGCATCACAATAGGCAAGTTGGTTAAATTTTCCAAGTTTTCCTAGGAAGGTTGAGGGTAGACCTAAGGGGGTTCTTAGGGCACCTTAGGGTCTAAGTATTCTAGGGGTACTCCGAGACTTCCAAAAGTCCTTCAAGACCTTGAAGTTTTCTTGAGTGTTATAAAGTTTTATGGTGACTTGTACCATAAGCAAGAAAACTAGTTTACTAAGGATCACAACTAAATACCACTAGCTTGGGTGGAAGGTTTAGAACCCTTGGTGACCTAGCCATGACGTTAGTCACGATGTTGCAAGGTGAAACTTTAGTGCAACTAGTCTACAAGGTCTTTCTGGCCTAGTCTATAATAGTCCCACCATAATTCCCCTGTACAACATAAATGGGAGAGGTTCAACTGGTGATTTATCACTAGTTAGGTTGGCAAGCTAAGCTTGCTAGAGGACAAGGCTATGCCTTGTGATTTAAGGACTAGGTGAAGAGAGGTCTCAAGAGACCTAGTTATATGTGCATATATATTAGACCCTCAAGCTGTAAGAGCTCACAGCAGCTTACATATGTTATCATATCTTTGTAATTTTCTTGCAGGTACAATGAAGACCCTTACTGGGAATGTTTAAGTTCTCACTCCCTAGTTATGTTGTGCAGATTCTGAAATTGTTGGACCGAGTAACCATTGAGGGTTATTGCGGTAGTTAGTTTTTGTTGTAGGTATTTCCCTTAAGAATCTTTATGATTCTAGCTTACAAGGATTACTTGTTGGTTAAGTAACAGTACTAGCTAAAGTTTTCCTTTGGTTGCAAACCCTAGTAGCACTTGGACCAGGACTTTTGTGACTCACCACTGGGACTTGTATCTAAGGGGGGAGTTAGTTTAAGAAGATCTCAGTTGAGGCTTGTATATATAGCACTCTTAGATGCCTCCAATGTCCATGTTTTGAGGAGTCCTAGACTCTAGGGTTGCTCTTGGGTGAGGGCATTAGTCTACTTTATGTATGAATGCTCCCACATGGTTGTTATGTATAGTAAACTCACATAAATGTTGATTTTGTATGCTTTGGCTATTTGAACTTATTTTCTATGGAAATCTCCTGGCAAAATCAATGTTTTATGGTTTTTGTTAATCTAAGTCAAAGCATGAAGAGCATGCATCCTGCATTTTCTAAGTTAATCAACTAGCATCATGGAGTTTTAATTCACACGCATATACAACTAGCCAATTGCAATACACCGTGAGACTAGCTCTCACAGGTCTCCTAGACAAGGGCCAAGGACAGCTGTGTCACTTTAAGTTAGGTGATATAGGCCTACTATTGTTAGAAGGTGTGCCCTTGATTCTCTCATCTCATGACATGTGTCGATGGATTATTGGTGATCAATCGTGTCCATTACATCAGTTGCATCCCATCATTTATGAAGGGCCATCATGGCGATGCTTCGCTTGCCTCCTTTAGTCTATATAAAGTCTTTTCCCTCCAAGGATTCCTCACTCCTCTACTTCTATTCCATCTGTTCTTTGATTTTCTCTCACTCTCTAGCATTTTCTTGTGGCGGTGCCAGTGGCGGAGTGATTTTTGGTGAAGTTTTGTGGCATTCTCCGAAGTTCCCATTTTCTTCTCGAATTAGGTGGATTTATTTCCAAAGTTGTTCTTCTTTTTCCCATTTTTTTTCTTACTGCCAAGGTTAGGATTCTTCTGTTCTGAACATGTCTTTTTTCCAAGCCAAAGTTCAGCCAGTTCCCGAGAGTTGGCTTCATCTCAATTCTCATCTAAGCTATGCCACTTTGGAGAAAGTGAAGAAGTGGTCAGCCAAAATTTTTCTTCCTTCCTATGCCATCACTAGGCTCCCTGGTCCCAGTATCTATAGCTATGCTCGTCAAAGAAATGAGATCACTGTCTTCAGAGCATAGCTAAAGGCGGGACTTCAGTATCGTCCTATAAGGATGGTTAGTGACTTTTGCCAATTTCATAGCATAGCCATTAACCAACTGCCACCAAACTCTTATTCCTACATCAACGCTTTTCTCTACATTTGTAGCATCTTTAAAATAGAACCCCACTCCATCGTTTTCCTGCAATACTACAAACTTTACCCCATTCCAAAGCGAGGGTTCTACTTCCTGCGTCCTTGGGGATCAAGGAGCAAAAAAATCACCTTCATCTTCAGAACAAAGGATAGTTGGTGAGGGTGGTAGAAAAAGTACTTTTTCCTAAAGGTTGATGAACAGTGGAAAGACATGCCCACCAAATAGGCTTTGGGGGCCCTTGGTATCGACGTGATGGATCTAACGAAGGTGCTTACCCTCAAACTTGAATCTCAATTTGAGGAATTCGATACCCGTATTCGAGCAATTACTGACAGGTCCGAAAAGGCTTCCTCGCCTCCACTGTACCCCTGCCCCATCAGATGGAATTTTATGATCGAAGAGGTACTTTGGGAAATCGATGTCATCAAAGAACATGTTACTAACTTGGACATGTTGAAACCAGTAGTGGACGGGAAGAAGTCCTGGCTTGTCAAACTTATTCGGAATGAGCTCTCCTATTTGGAACTTGTAGAGAGTAAGCTTCTTCCCAACTTATTTTTTTGAATTTTTCCGTACTTACATCAATGTTTTTCTCCTTGTAGAGATGGGCAACAAGTCAGTAACTTTTTATAAGAGCCTCTTCCTCGGTCAAGCTGAGAAGGGATAACAACAAAAGAAAAAAGCACCAAAGAGGAAAAAGGTGCCTGGTGGATCATCCTTGGCCCCGAGGTTGTAGAAGAATAAAGTGGAGTCCCTTTTTCTCCAACTGAAGACCAAGTAGAGGTGCTCGACCGAACGCCCGTATGTGCCGACCCATGCTTGGAACTGGCCATCTGTTCAACTCCCCTAAGTCTTGATGCTGCTATCAAGACATTAGGGACTTCGGTGAGGGAGATTTCAGTTGAATAGGCCCAAGAGAGGTGAAGAAGAAAGGGTAAAGACATTCCCACTGAAGTGTTGCATGTCAGCGAGTTTCGCGAGGTAGGCGCCGAACTTCTACCAGGTTTATCTCTTAGCCATTCATCTATGAGTTTGGGATTTTTTTGGTATTTTAGACCTTATAGATGAATGTCTAAGAGATAATGTTATAATGGAACTTCGGCATGACTTTCCACAGGACAGGGCCCAATCAGTGTGGATGCAAGACCACCTTCGGTAGAGGACCATTCGGGGCACCAAGATCCCGAAGGACAAGGTTCCGAGGGAGCCTTTCTGGACCTTTACTGAGGACATGGACTTGTTCTCCAAAGATAACCAGAAGATGGCCCCTCAGATGGCGAGGGGTATTATGACCAATGCCACCTTCCAAACCTTAACCAAAAGTGCCTCAATGAGAAAGTCCTTGCCTCTCAGATAACTGAGCATGCTGCCCAGGTAAACCTTGGCCCTTAGGACTTTGAAAGAATTTTGAGTCTCTATCGCTTGTGACCCGCATTCAGAGTTCTACCTTTTTTTTTTACAGTTGCTAGTGTACAGTGGATACTTTCGGGCGTAGGCAGCGAAAGAGTGTTCGGTACGGGGTCAGTCGGAGAAAAACTTGGCAAAGGCCAAGGAACTATTTGTGAGCTCGATTGTTAAGTATGACAAGCTCAACAAAATTGCCAAGAAGGACTTGGTGAACCTTTGGCATGAAGTCTTGAATAGCTAGAAGGGGCTGGTTGAGGAGTTTTCCTCCAAAATCTCTGACCTTGGCGTGAAGGTTGTTACCACCTCACAAAAATGGGAGAATTACAAGTGTGTCATGTTGGCTAAAAGCCATTACATTGTGTACTTCTCAGCATAGCGATTGAAGTGTGGGGGTAAAAGGCATGATCAACACCTCTTTAAAAGTGTTCAAAGTTGGTAACTTGGCACCCAAGAAAATCTGAAAGGATTGCTTGTTTGTCAAGCAACCTATGGACTTTTTTGTAAGGTTTGGAAATTTGGGTATTCAATTGCAAAAGTAACAAGAAAGAGACTTGGAGAGTTATGGGAAGGACATCAATGGTATGAAAGTGATATTGGAGGACTAAATTGCTCATGGAAGACAAGTTTGGACGAAGGAAACACTAAAGACATTAAGGACCTAAACGTCTTAGTGTAGACCTTAAGGTGTTCAAGCTTTTGACTTAAGTCAAAGGGTGAAATTATGGGGTTATCCCACCATGGGGGAGGTACCCAAGGCTTAATAAATAGTAAAAAATTTTGGGCACATGTGTACCAATGAGTTTAAAACAAAGAATCCATGATTAGTGAGAAGGAAAATGACATAAAGAATGGTTAAGCTTTGATTAAGTGTGTTTTGTGCCCTTAAGCTCATTTAAGGCCATTTAAGTGGCCAAATCACTTATCCCTCTCTCATTTTCAGCCTCCTCCAAGCCAAGAACATAGCCACACTTCCTCCATAGCCACCACCCATGCAACCTTGCAATTGATTGAAATTGAAGGCAAATGGAAGCAATCGGAACCAAACTAGAGCTATTTCTTGGATGCTTCAAGGATCAAGCTTGATTTTTGGCCTACCCACTTTGGAAAGGGTTATCTTACTCTCATGAACTATTTTCTGAAATTTTCAAACATCCATGGAGCTAGGACTAAGCTTGGAGGAGAGCCATAAGCTTGATGAGCCAAGCTTAGTAAGGGGGGTGCACTTATTGAAGGTTTTGTGACCCCGTATGAAGTGCACAAAGATGGCAGTGAAGTGAGGGTTTCTAGAGCCCAAAGTTAGTGCTAACTACTATTAAAATTCTCCTAAGACCAAACATTAGCTTGAAGAGGTCCTCCATAGTGATTTATTTATGTTTATTGCATGATTTATGGACTTACCTACGGTTATTGTTGCTGCTGCATTTCATGTGTTTGTTGGTTATGAATGGCTGCCGCATTTGTTTGTCATATCTTGTATATATGCATTGTGGTTTTGTGTTTTAGTGTCTTTGGATGTAGGTTTTAATGGTGGTCACATTGCCTATTGAATCCAAGTGTTACCCTTACTAAGTTTCTCAATGAAACTTACTCCCCTCAATTCTGTCATTTTCAGGTCTAGCAGAAAGATCTCATTCCAACTAAAATTTGCGGTTTGAGTTTTGATCTAAAATTTCATGTACTTGAAATTCCATATTTCTAGCTATGATCTAGAAATTTTGGTGATTTTAGGAGCACATTTGGTATTTTTAATTCTGGTACTTATTGTGGTATGCAGCAGTTGTCCAGCATCCTGTTCTGGAGTTGATTGTGTCCCAGGCACTCCTGTAACTTAGGGTGTGTACTTATATAAGCTTAGACCATTTTGTAGTGCATGTATGGATGTACATGTATTATATGTAAAATGAGACAAGTATGTGAACATTTGAGTAGTGTTTTGGCTATGTAAGTGATGTGGTGCAAAGCTGCCTAAGTGTGATTGATGGGCTGCTTGCTTGTAAATTCTGTTTTAGGCACATAAAGTTGTTAAAAGTAAGGGAATATAATTCCTACATGTAATGGACAAATATGGTATAACCTTGGAGGGTTTTCCCCATGTGAATGAAGTGGTTGCACACTTAAGAAATTTTGTACGGGCAAAATGGTCATAAAGTGACTAGAATTTGTATTCCACATTGAAAGTTCTATATCTCCCCGTTTTGATGGAATCCTGATATGAAATTTTGATCATCTCTAGAGAACATCTAGAGGTTGAACTAGAATTTTGGAATTTCTGAATTTAGAGCTCTGTAATTAAAGATATGACGTTGCAAAGTTTGCTAAGTTAATGTTTATTAGGCGAGAATTTTGTAACCAACTTAAAAAATCCATAACTTGGTGCATAGGTGGGCTATTGATGTGAAAAAAAATTACTTGGTTTTCTCTAAGTCTCTACTTGATAATGGAGAAAAGAGAATAGGAGAGTACTATTACTGTTGTGCCCAAAAGGCAATCATGAGATGATTGTTTTTTACACATTAGGTCATGATATTTTATTAAGGCATTAATCCAGCGGTTATGTTTGTTGTTTTGTTTCTGGGTAACATAATAAACATAATTGTAACCCTAGAATAATGATATTCTCAATTGTCCCTGGTCTAGTATTATTGTGGAGCGGGTTGCAATAGTACATAGCGACTAGCATATGTGGAGACTAATATGAGATATCTAGTCTACACCAACTTGTGTTCTAGACCGACCCACCATAAGAACACTACATGGATCATTATATGAGTGTCATAAGTGATTCTCATAGTGATCATGGTATATGTAGTCCTTCGACCTAAGATCATCAAGGTTCCCTACATGTGAGTCACATACTTTGATACTTTCCATTGTTGCTCGTAATTGAGTGAACTTGAAGGAGGTCATTGGGTATGTCACATATCATGCGGAGGGATTTCTATGACCAAGATGGAATTTGTCCCTCCTATGTAACGGGAATGATATCTTCAGGCTCCTTGATAGAGTGAGACTTAGAAAAATGCATGGCCATGCTTGGAAGAGTTGATATATGATATCAATGTCATCAGTTTAAGTTAGTCTACTCGGTAATCAATAAACCAAATATTGTGCTATACGAAAGTGACACATTCCATGTCTCGTGCTTAGTCTTGATATCTTGGATGAAGGGACAATGGCATATATCGGTAATGATCATAAAGGTTTAGTCGAATCACCGACAATCTTGTCAGTTGGGTAGCAATGACGTGTTGCTAGACACCGCTCATTGCTTATGATCATAAATGTGATTTATGATCATTGACAACGTGGTGAGAGCCTATTGGGTCGCACACATAGAGCTATTTGGGTCATTAGAGTGCATGGGCTAATAATTTGGGTTTTGGTTTCACAAAAATTTTTTATTAATAATGGGCATAAGAGTTGAGCCATTATTAAGCACGAAGTTAAAGCCTAATTGGATTAGGGCTTTGAAACCCATTAGGCCTGGAAGTTGAGTCTCACTATAAATACAACTTTTAGTGAGAAATTTGTTGGTCTCTTTGCCCTAGCCTCCCAAAAGGACAGCCGCGCTCTTCTCTTACAATTCCTTGGATGACGCAAGCTAGGATTACGAGGGCAAGAAAAACGCATCTGCCGGGATATGAAGGAAGCGTGGTGATCCAGAGAAGCTCATGTGGATACCATAGAGAGCTTGAACACATCAACTTTTCAGGTTTTGTGATTTGACTCTACAGTTGAGCGAGAGATCTCAACCGAAAATTAGATATGAAAATTTTTGAACACCCAGTTTACCCCGTTTCACTTGGATCCTGGAGGGTTTCGGTTAAATTTCGTTACGCTGTTTGGCTCCCAAAACCCAACAGGTACATGACTAGAATGATATAGTTTATTAGTGGAAGTTACAGGTGCAGTGGCTGGTCAATAAAACTTAACAAGATTGCCTAATGTGTTGAAGCCAAAACTAAGACTTGTGCTAATGTTTTCCTTCTTAGCTGCCATAGTGTGCATAAATGTAAATATGTGTGTTATGATTAGACCAATATGGATGCATTTGCATAGTGCTCATGAGGGTCACTTGAGTATGTACACTAGGGGTGTTGTTCTGATGACCTATAGGACACACCAATCTTGGGAGCTTATATGCACAGTTTTGGCGCCATAACTGGACTACCCCAGAGTGGCTAACAGAAGTTGGTATTAGAGCATGGTTTGTACATGTACATAGAATATAGTTGCATTGCATGCATTGACATACATGAACTCAGTTTTGTCCGTTGTTAGTGCAAGTACCATTGAAATACCTATGATCTTTATATGTGCTCTATGATGAATCATCCATGCAGGAAGTAAAGATGGTTGCCACAAGGAGAGGGAAGCCACATCGAAGGCCTCCTACTGATTCTAGGCGACAAAGAAATGGGTAGAAGAGAGGGAATAAGGGCAACAGGGGGTACCAAACCCTGAAGTGCCTCAAGTTTGGGTATAGCTTCAGAGGAACTTAGCTCTAATTAATGAAAACTTAATGAGGTTGATTCAAGCACAACAACAGGGAGTCCAAGTAGCTTCAGCATAACTAGTTTAGGATGTACAGCAGCAACCATAAGAGGATACTAAGAACACATCTCAATATGTTCCTTCCAGAAGCTTAGAAGATACAAATGATGATACCATTAAGGAGGAAGATGAGGATAGGAGAAATTCAAAAGGAGGAAGACTAAGGTCTGAGATTGGTCAAGTGTCCAAGGCCAATCCCTCAGTCTATACTATTCCTCTGGAATGAGATTGAGGAAGGCCATGAGAGAAGATCTAGGAGAACACAAAGAGCTCATAGAGAGCATCACCAGATAGAGGGCTATCCTAGATATAGGAGACATGGAGTAGAGGATCTGGAAGACATAGATGAAGTCAGACTGTTGGAGAGGTTCCAAGGCCTAAGACCTCCATAGTTTGATGGAAGAACTGGGCCAAAGAGAGCTGAGGAGTGGTTAATCTTTATGGGAAAGATATTTGAGAGGATGCCACTCAGCTCCACCAAGAAGGTGTCACTGGCTACATACAAGTTAGTAGGCAGTATTAAGATGAGCTGGCCAGGGTTCACACAACTATTTTAAGCGCAGTACATCAGTGATGCCATCAAGGATTTAAAGCAGGCTGAATTTGATGCTCTAAGGCAGGAAAACCTCAATGTCCTAGAGCACAAATTCAATCAATTGGTGAGGTATGCTCCTTAGTATCATAGACTGGAGGAGTTGAAGGCCAAAACATTTGTTAGAGGCCTAAAGTTAGATATTAGGAAGGCTGTTAGACCTTTTGGAGTAGTCACATACTATGAAGTAGTGAAGAAAGCTTTATTAGTAGAGCAAGGGGAGTATGAGACTAAGTACTTTCCTAGTGGACCAGGGTAAAGTAATCAAGTAAGAGGCAAGTAGAAGAAGCCACCACATGGCAGGGGAATTGCCAGGAATTCTCATATTGGTGTGAGGGCAAGCTTAAGGGGAAGTTCCCTGGCCTAATGTGCCATAAATGAAAGAAGTTCCACGAAAAGAAACCTTGCTATTTTGACACCCAAGTCTATCTAAGATGTGGATCCACAGATCATTGGGTCAAAGACTAACCATAGGATCAAAGGAGGCCAAAAGACCAAGGTCTAACAAGGCCTATTGCGGTAGGACCTAGAGGAAGAGCACCTAGGGAGCGATAACAGAGGCCAGTTCCTCCAATGCCTCAGCCTCTAGTGTAAAGAATTGGCAGAGTCTTCTAAGTGGAGAGGCTAGAAAGATCAGAGTAGGGAGGAGCACTAAGCGGTAACATTTACCTTAATGGTATGCCTGTTAGTGTTCTGTTTGATACTGGTGCATCTGTGTCTATAGTGGCTAGGAAATTTGTTGAAGCCATGAAATTGCCTACTGAAATCATGCCTAGGATATCCTTAGTGAAAATAGCAGGTAGTTAATGTCTTTTCACTAATGACCCAGCTAAGGATTCTAACCTAGTAGTAGGGAAGACTAAGGTTATGACTAATCTGCCGGCGTTGGACATTCATAACTATGATTTAGTACTAGGTATGAATTGGCTTGTTATGCATAACATAAGAATTGATTGTGCTAAGAGCGAAATCACATTGCTTGATGGTGAAGTGCATGCATTAGTGAATTATAAGGAATTAGTGTATGAAATGCTTGGCATGGAGCTAGAGGTACTAGATAAGATACCAGTGATTTCAGAGCATGATTACCGTTATACATTGAATGAATTGCACTGTGATGAGGAAGTGGACAGAATACTTCCTAAATACTTTCCAGGTATTCCTCCACTAAGGGAAATTGAGTTTGAGATCAAGTTGCAACCAGTAGCTAGTCTAATTTCCATACCTCCTTATAGAATGCCAATCAAAGAGATGAATGAGCTTAAGAAACAACTTGATGAACTTCTTGAAAAAGGGTTTATAAGGCCAAGTGTTTCGCCATGGGGGGCTCCAATTCCCTTTGAGAAGAATAAGGATGGATTATTAACACTATGCATTGACTACAGGATGCTCAATGCAGTGATTATCTGTTAGTGCTGTGCCCAACAGCCAATCATAAGATGATTGTATTTTTTACACATTGGGTCATGATATTTTTTTAAGGCATTAACCCAACAATTATGTTTGTTGTTTTGTTTTTGTGTAATGTAGTAAAAATAATTATAACCCTAGAATAATGATATTCTTAAATGTCCCTAGTCTAGTATTATTGTGGAACGGGTTTCAATAATACATAACGACTAGCATATGTGGGGATTAATATGAGATATGTAGTCTACATATGGGTACAAGTTGGAGAACTTGTTACTGGACCGACCCACCATGAGAATCCTACAAGGATCGTTATATGAGTGTCATAAGTGATTCTCATAATGATCATGGTATATGTAGTCCTTGGACCTAAGATCATCAAGGTTCCCTACAAGTGAGTGATGGGTTTCGGGAGCCAAACAGCGCAGTGGAATTTAACCGAAACCCTCCAGGATCCAAGTGAAACGGGGTAAACCGGGAGTTCAAAAATTTTCATACCTAATTTTCGGTTGAGATCTCTCACTCAACTATAGAGTCGAATCACAAAACCTGAACAGTTGACGTGTTCAGGCTCTCTATTGTATCCACATGAGCCTCTCGGGATCACCACGCTTCCACCACGTCCCGGTAGATGCGTTTCTCTTGCGCTCGCAGTGCTAGCTTGCGTCCTCCAAGGAATTGCAAGAGAAGAGTGTGGCTGTCCTTTTTGGAGGCTAGGGCAAGGAGACCTGTGAATTTCTCACTTAAAAGTTGTATTTATAGTGAGACTCAACTTCAAGGCCTAATGGGTTTCAAAGCCCTAATCCAATTAGGATTTAATTTCGGGCTTAATAATGGCTCAACTCTTTGGCCCATTATTAATACGAAATTAAAGTGAAACCATAACCCAAATAATTAGCCCATGCACTCTAATGATCCAAATAGCTCTATATGTGCGACCCAATAGGCTCTTGCCATGTTGGCAATGATCATAAATCACATTTATGATCATAAGCAATGAGCGGTGTCTAGCAACACATCATTGCTACCCAAGTGACAAGATTGTCGATGATTCGACTAAACCTTTATGATCATCTTTGATATATGCCATTGTCCCTTTGTCCAAGATATCAAGACTAAGCACGAGACATGGAATGTGTCACTCTCGTATAGCCCAATCTTTGGTTTCTTGATTACCAAGTAGACTAACTTAAGCTGATGACATTGATATCGTATATCAACTCATTCGAGCATGGCCATGCATTTTCTAAGTCTCACTCTATCAAGGGGCCTAAAGATATCACTCCCATTACATAGGAGGGACAAATCCCATCTTGATCATACAAATCCCTCCACATGATATGTGACATACCCAATGACCTCCTTCAAGTTCACTCAGTTACGAGCAACAAAGGAAAGTATCAAAATATGTGACTCACATGTAGGGAACCTTGATGATCTTAGGTCGAAGGACTATATATACCATGATCACTATGAGAATCACTTATGACACTCATATAACGTCCATGTAGTGTTCTCATGGTGGGTCGGTCCAGTACACAAGTTCTCCAACTTGTACCCATATGTAGACTACATATCTCATATTAGTCTCCACATATGCTAGTCGTTATGTATTATTGCAACCCGCTCCACAATAATACTAGACTAGGGACGTTTAAGAATATCATTATTCTAGGGTTACGATTATGTTTGTTAAGTTACGCAGAAACAAAACAACAAACATAATTGTTGGATTAATACCTCAATAAAATATCATGACTCAATGTGCAAAAATACAATCATCTCATGATTGGCTTTTGCGCACAACACTAACAGTGAGTCACATACTTTGATACTTCCCTTTGTTGCTCGTAATAGAGTGAACTTCAAGGAGGTCATTGGGTATGTCACGTATCATGTGGACGGATTTGTATGATCAAGATGGGATTTGTCCCTCCTATGTAGCGGAAGTGATATCTTCTGGAACCTTGACAGAGTGAGAATTAGAAAATGCATGGCCATGCTCGGATGAGTTGATATATGATATCAATGTCATCAGTTTAAGTTAGTTTACTCGGTAATCAAGAAACCAAAGATTGGGCTATACAAAACTGACACATTCCATGTCTCGTGCTTAGTCTTGATATCTTGGACAAAGGGACAATGGCATATATGGGTAATGATCATAAAGGTTTAGTTGAATCACCGACAATCTTGTGACTTGGGTAGCAATGATGTGTTGCTAGACACCGCTCATTGCTTATGATCATAAATGCAATTTATGATCATTGCCAATGTGGTAAAAGCCTATTGGGTCACACACATAGAGCTATTTGGATTATTAGAGTGGATGGGCTAATTATTTGGGTTATGGTTTCATAATAATTTTTTATTAATAATGGGCCCAAAAGTTGAGCCACTATTAAGCCTGAAATTAAAGCCTAATTGGATTAGGGCTTTGAAACCCATTAGGCCTAGAATTTTAGTCACACTATAAATACAACTTTTAGTGAGAAATTCACAGCCTTGCCCTAGCCTCACAAAAGAGGCAGCCGTATTCTTCTTTTGTAATTCCTTGGAGGGCACAAGCTATGTTACCACCTCACAAAATGGGAGAATTACAAATGTGTCATAATGGCTAAAAACCATGATATTGTGTAATTCTCACCATAGTGATTGAAGTGTGGGGGGTAAAAGGCATGATCAACACCTCCTTAAAAGTGTTCCCAGTTGGTAACTTGGCCACCAAGAAAAACCTAAATGATTGCTTGTTTGTCAAGCAACCTATGGACTTTTTTGCAAGGTTTTGGAATTTCGGGTACTTAATTGCAAAAATCTCAAGAAAGAGACTTGGAGAGTTATGGGAAGGAGATAAATGCTATGAAAGTGCTATTGGAGGACCAAATTGCTCATGGAAGACAAGTTTGGACAAAGGAAACACTAAAGGCAATAAGGACCAAAATGTCCTAGTGTAAACCTTAAGGTGTTCTAGTTTTTGACTTAAGTCTAAGGGTGGAATTATGGGGTTATCCCACCATGGGGGAGGCAGCCAAGACTTGATAATTAGTCAAAAATTTTGGGCACATGTGTACCAATGAGTTTAAGACAAATAAACCATAATTAGTGTGAAAGAAAATGACATAAAGCAAGGTTAAGCTTGTTAAGTGTGTTTTGTGCCCTCAAGCTCATTTAAGGCCATTTAAGTGGCCAAATCACTTATGGCTCTATCATTTTCGTCCTCCCCCAGCCCATGAACATAGCCATACTTCCTCCATATCAACCACACCTTCAAACTTGCAATTTATTGAAATTGAAGGCAAAAGGAAGCAATTGGAAGCAAACTAGAGCTATTTCTTGGATACTTCAAGGATCAAGCTTCATTTTTGGCCTAAGCACTTTGGTATGGGTTCTCCTGCTCTCATGGGTTGTTTTCTATATTTTCAAACATCCATGGAGCTATGGCTAAGCTTGGAAGAGAGCCATGAGCATGATGAACCAAGCTTATTGAGGGGAGTGCACTTATTGAAGGTTTTGTGCCCTATTGTCAAGTTCACAAAGATGGCAGTAAAATGATGGTTTCTAGACCCAAAATTTGGTACTAAATAGTGTTAAAATCCTCCGAAGACCAAGCATTAGCTTGAGAAGGGCTGCCATAGTAATTTGGTTATGTTTATTATGTGTTTTATGGACTAACCTATGGTATATGTTGCTGCCACATTTCATGTGTTTGTTGCTTGTGTTTGGATGCTGCATTTCGTCGCTATATCTTGTATATATACATTCTGGTTTTTTTGTTTTAGTGTCTTTGGATGCAGGTTTTAATGAGGATCACATTAACTTAAGAAACCAAGTGTCACCCTTCTAAGTTTCTCAATGAAATTTACTCCCCTCAATTCTGTCATTTTCAGGTCCAGCAGAAAGATCTCATTCCAAATGACATTTGTGGTGTGAGTTTTGATCTAAAATTTCAGGTACACGAACCTACATATGTCTAGTTATTGTCTGGAAAATTTAGTGATTTTAGGAGCGCATTTGGTATTTTTAATGGTGGTACTTATTGTGTTGTGCAGCAGCTGTCCAGCATCCTGTTTTTGGAGTCCATTGTGTCTGAGGACCTCCTGTAACATAGGGTACATATTCAGCTGATTGAAGACCATATTGTAGTGCATGTATTCATGTACATGCAGTGTATGTAAAATGAGACAAGTATGTGAACATTTGACTAATGTTTTGGCTATGTAAGTGATGTGGTGCAAAGCTGCCTAAGTGTGAATGATGGGCTGCTTACTTGGAAATTCTGTTTTGACCACATAAAGTTGTTAAAAGAAGGGGTAGGTAATTCATTTTTGTAATGGACATATATACAATAGCCTTGGAGGGTTTTCCCCTTGTGAATGAAATGTTTGCATGGTTTGGAAAAATTGTATGGGCAAAATGGTCCAAAAAGTTGCCAGAATTTTGACTATGGACCTAAAGTTTAATATCTCCCAGTGTAGAATGGATCTTGGTATGAAATTTTGTGCACACCTAGACTACATCTAAATGGGTAACTAGGATTCAGAATTTATGGATTTAGAGCCGTGTAGCCAAAGATATGGCGTTGCAAATTTGGCTCAGTTACTGTTCATTTGGTCAGAATTTTGTAACCAATTTCAAAAATCCATAATTTAGTCTATAGGTGGGCTATTGATGTAAAAAAAAATTCATTGGTTTTGCTCCAAGTCTCTACTTGATAATGGAGCAAGGAAAATAGGGGGTGCGTGGCTAGAATGATGCAGTTATTAGTGGAAGTTACAGGTGCAGTAGCTGGTCACTAGAACTTAACAAGATTTCCTAATGTGTGGAAGCCAAAACTAAGACTTGTGCTAGTGTTTTCCTTCTTTGCTGCCATGGTGTGCATGAAATGTGAATATGTGTGTGATTGTTGGACCAATATGCATGTGTTTACATAGTGGCCAAGAGGGCCACTTGGGTATGCACACTAAGGGTAGTGTTCTGATGGCCTACAGAACATTACCAATCCTGGGAGTTTAAATGCACAATTTTGGGACCATAACTGGACTACCCCAGAGTGGGTAACAAGCTAGCACTATGAGCGCAACAGAAATGCATCTGCCGAGACATAGTGTAAGTGTGGTGATCCCGAGAAGCTCATGTGGATACCATAGAGCTTGAACACGTCAATTGTTCAGGTTTTTGTGATTCGACTCTACAATTAGGTGAAATATCTTAACCGAATTAGGTATGAAAAATTTTAAACATCTGGTTTATCCCATTTTACTTGGATCCTTGAGGGTTTTGGTTAAATTCCACTATGCTTGTTTGGCTCCCAAAGCCTTACACTATCCAAAACAAGTATCCACTCTTTAGGATTGAGGATCATTTTGATCAACGCAATGGTGCTAAGATCTTCTCGAAGATAGATTTGAGATCTGGATACTTCCAGTTGAGAGTAAAGGAAGAGGACATTCCTAAAACTGCATTCAGGAATAGATATGGGCATTATAAGTACATAGTCATGACATTTGGTTTGACTAATGCCCCATCTGCTTTCATTGACTTGATGAATAGGGTGTTCAGACCACATCTGGACAAATTTATGGTTGTGTTCATTGATGACATCCTAGTGTATTCCAAGGATGAAAATTAACATGAACATCATCTGAAGATTGTCATGAAGACTCTATTGGAACATTAGCTTTATGCCAAGTTATCCAACTGTGAATTCTGGATAAGGGAAGTGTCTTTCCTAGGCATATCATAGATGTACAAGGCCTTAAGGCAGACCCTTAAAAGGTCAAGGGAGTTCAAGTGTGGGAAAGACCAAAGACTATGAAGGAAATCAAAAGTTTCCTAGTATTAGCTGGATACTACAGGAGATTTGCATCAGGCTTTTCCATGATTGCCTCAGTTCTTACTCATTTGACCAAGAAAGGTCAAAGATTTAAGTGGACTGAGAAGTGTGAAAGGAGTTTCTAGGAGCTCAAGCAGAGGTTAATTGAAGCTCTAGTATTGATTCTTCCTGATCCAAGGAAGCCTTACATCATCTATACAGATGCATCTAGATCTGGGTTAGGTTATGTGCTTATGCAAGATAGAAATATCATTGCTCATGGGTCAAGGCAGTTGAGACCCCACGAGAAAAATTATCCTACCCATGACCTAGAGTTGACAGTAGTGATTTTTGCTCTTAAGCATTAGAGGCATTGCTCGATCGGTAATTCCTTTGTGATCTACATTGACCATAAGAGCCTAAAGTACTTGTTCACTCAAAAAGAGTTGAACATAAGACAAAGGAGATGGTTAGAGTACATAAAGGACTATGACTGCAACATAGAGTACACAGAGGGTGAACATGAGACAAAGGAGATGGTTAGAGAACATAAAGGACTATGACTACAGTATAGAGTACACAGAGGGCAAAGGCAGTCTAGTAGCAGATGCCTTGAGTAGGAAGTACACAAGACTTTTGAAAGGCGGATCCATAACTAATAATGATGAGCAGAATAGTTTACTATGCCTATTGCATAAATGGCATAAATGGGAGGAAGCCCAAATCTACACATTGACAATTCAGTCTAGGTGGATTGAAGAAGCCAGAAAGGCATAAGAGACAGATCCTGATCTGAAAAAGATTTCAGGAAAGGAAAAAGGCTCCTTGTATCAATCCTTTGCCTACAAGCAAGGATTACTGTTTTTCAAGGACCAAATCTATGTGCCTAAAGGAGCAAAGCTTAAAGATGAAATACATGAAGAAGCTCACACAACCAAGTTGAACATTCATCTAGGAAGTGAGAAAATGTATAAAGACTTGAAGACTCACTTCTGGTGGCCAAACATGAGTGACATAGTTGCTTATGTCTCTAGATGTGCCACATGCTAGAGGGTGAAGGTAGAGCACCAGATGCTAGTTGGTACCCTATGGACTCTACCTATACTAGTGAGGAAGTAAGGCAACATAACCATGGACTTTTTCACTAGGTTACCTATGACCAAATTAAGGTATGATACAATCTAGGTTAATGTGGATAGGCTAACCAAGTGTGCCCACTTCTTACTTATGAAACTCACAGACTCCTTGGAGAAGTTAGCTTAAATGTATGTCTAGGAGATAGTGAGACTACATGGAGTGCTAGACTACATTGTATCTGATAGATATCCAAGATTTATAGCTCAATTTTTGAGTGCTTTTCATAAAGCACTAGGAACCAAAGTCCACTTGAGTACTGATTATCATCCTTAGACGGATGGGCAATCTGAAAGGGTTGTATAAATACTAGAAGATATTCTAGGGAGTTGTGTGTTGGATTTCAAAGGTGAATGGGACCAACACTTGGCATTGGTGAAATTTTCACATAACAATAGTTACCAAAGCACCATTGGCATGGCACCTTATGAAGCATTATATGGAAGAAGGTGCATGACACCCCACTATTGGGTGGAAGTCTCAGACAAGCTAGTTTGGTTCCCGAAATTATTGAAGTGACAATAGTTAAAATTAAGAAAATTCAAGAGAGATTAAAGGTAGCCAATGAAAGGACCATAACCTATGTGAACAAAAGAAGAAGAGACTTGGAATTTGAGGTTGGTGACAATGTTTGGCTGAAAGTTACACCAACCAAAGGCACTGTCAGATTTGGCAGAAGAACCAAGTTAGCTCCAACATACATAGGCCCTTATGAGATCTTGGATAGAGTTAGAAAGGTAGCATACAAGTTTGCTCTACTGCCAAGCATGTCAAGTGTTCAAAATGATTTTCACATCAGGATGCTTAAGAAGTGTCTATTGGACACAAAGCATGCTATTGTAGTGGAAGACATACAGTTGGAACCTAACTTGACATATAAAGAGAAACCTAGAGCTATCTTAGCCAAGGATACCAGAAGGTTAAGAAACAAACTTATTCCCATGGTTAAAGTTCAGTGGTCACACCACTCTGAAAGATAAGTAACCTGGGAAACTGAAAAAGAACTTACGGAAAGGTATCCAGAAAAATACCTGAAGCTAATGGTTATTTTAGAGGAGCAAAATTTTTAAGGGGAGGAGGATTGTTACCACCTCACAAAAATGGGAGAATTACAAGTGTGTCATAACGGCTAAAGACCATTACATTGTGTAATTCTCACCATAGTGATTGAAGTGTTAGGGGTACAACGCATGATCAACACCTCCTTAAAAGTGTTCCAAGTTGGTAACTTGGGCCCCAAGAAAAGCCTTAAGGATTGACTGTTTGGTAAGCAACCTATGGACATTTTTATAAGGTTTGGAAATTCAGGTACTTAATTGCCAAACTCTCAACAACAAGGCTTGGAGAGTTATGGGAAGGACATGAATGGTATGAAAGTGCTATTGGAGGGCCAAATTGCTCATGTAAGACAAGGTCAGACAAAGGGAACACTAAAGGCATTTAGGACCTAAATGTCTTAGTGTAAACCTTAAGGCGTTCAAGCTTTTCACTTAAGTCAACGGGTGGAATTGTGGGGTTATCCCACCATGGGGAAGGCAGCTACGGCTTGATAAAAAGTCAAAAATGTTGGGCACATGTGTACCAATGAGTTTCAAACAAATAAATCATAATTAGTGAGATGGAAAATGACATAAAGCAAGGTTAAGCTTTTTTAAGTGTGTTTTCTGCCCTTAAACTCATTTAAGGCCATTTAAGTGGCCAAATCACTTATCCCTCTCCCATTTTTGGCCTCCTCTAGCCCAAGAACATAGCCACACTTCTTGTTTAGCCACCATACCTTCAAACTTGCAATTGATTGAAATTGAAGGAAAAAGGAAGCAATTGGAAGCAAACTAGAGCTATTGCTTAGATGCTTCAAGGACCAAGCTTGATTTTCGGCCTACCCACTTTGGTCAGGGTTCTCCTACTCTCATGGACAATTTTATAAAAATTTCAAACATCCATTGGGCTACGGCTAGGCTTAGAGGAGGGCCATGAGCTTGATGAACCAAGCTTAGTGAGGGGAATGCACTTATTGAAGGTTTTGTGACCTGGTGTGAAGTGCACAAAGATGGCAGTGAAGTGAGGGTTTCTAGAGCCCAAAGTTAGTACTACCTACTATTAAAATCCTCCTAAGACCAGGCATTAGCTTAAGGAGGGCTTCCATAGTGATTTATTTATGTTTAGTGCAAGATTTATGGCCAAACCTATGGTTATTGTTGCTGTTGCATTTCATTTGTTTGTTAGTTGTGAATGGTTGCTGCATTTGGTTGTTATATCTTGCATATATACATTGTGATTTTGTGTTTTAGTTTCTTTGGATGTAGGTTTGAATGATGGTCCCATTGCCTATTGAATCCAAGTGTTACCCTTATTAGGTTTATCAATGAAACTTACTCCGCTTAATTCTGTGATTTCAGGTCTAGCAGAAAGATCTCATTCAAACAGACATTTGTAGTTTGATTTTTTGGTCTAAACTTTTAGTTACATGGACTTTCATGTGTATAGTCATGATCTAGAAATTTTGGTGATTTTAGGAGCACATTTGGTATTTTTAATGGTAGTACTTATTGTGGTATGCAGTGGCTGTCCAGCATCCTGTTCTAGAGTCCATTGTGTCTCAGGAACTCCTGTAACTTAGGGTGTGTACTTAGCTGAGCTAAGACCATTCTGTAGTGTATGTGTGTATGTGCATGTAGTGTATGTAAAAGGATAAAAGTATGTGAACGTTTGACTAGTGTTTTGGCTATGTAAGTGATGTTGTGCAAAACTGCCTAAGTGTGAATGATGGGCTGCTTACTTGCAAATTATGTTTTGGCCACATAAAGTTGTTAAAACCCTGGGAATATAGTTACATGTAATGGACATATATGGGATAACCTTGGAGGGTTTTCCCCATGTGAATGAAGTGTTTGCACACTTATGAAATTTTGTATGGGCAAAATGGTCATAAAGTGACTAGAATTTTGATTCTCCACCTAAGGTTCTATATCTCCTTGTGTCAAATGAATCATGGTATGAAATCTTGGCCACACCTAGAGAACATCTTGAGTTTGAACTGGGACTTTGAATATCTAAATTTGGAGCTCTGTAGCCAATGATATGACATTGAAAATTTGGCTAAGTTACTATTCATTTGGACAGAATTTTGTAACCAAGTTAAAAAAATCCATAACTTGGTACATAGGTGGGCTATTGATGTAAAACAAAATTCCTTGGTTTTCTTTAAGTCTATACTTGATAATGGAGCAAAGGAAACATGGTGTCACATGGCTAGAATGATACATGTTATTAGTGGAAGTTACAGGTGTACTGGCTAGTCACGAGAACTTAACAAGATTGCCTAATGTGTGGAAGCCAAAACTAAGACTTGTGCTAGTGTTTTCCTTTTTAGCTACCCTAGTGTGCATAAATGTAAATAAGTGTGTTATGGTTAGAACAATATGCATGTATTTGTATAGTGCTCAATAGGGTCACTTGACTATGTACACTAGGGGTGTTGTTATGATGACCTACAGGACACACCAATCCTGGGAGTTTGTATGCACAGTTTTGGCACCATAACTAGAACAACCCGGATTGAGTAACAAAGGTTGTGGAGCTATCCTTGGAGGGTGAGACCCTTCAAAAGCAAAATGAAGACACTGTTGCCAATCTCACAAAGGCAGTGGGGATCAACGTTGAGCTTCTCGTCAAGGTTGCGCAGCTGAAGAAGGAAAAGAAGAAGAAGAAGAAATGGGAGAAGGAGGTCAAAGCATTGAAGAAGGAGCTGGAGGACTTGAAGGCTGAAAAGGCAAAGTCTGATGAGGCAACCAAGTCCTCTTTGCAAGATGGCTTTTGCCTTGCCCGTCATCAAGTCCTTTCCCAGTACCCGGACCTTGACGTTTCCTTCCTAAAGGCCCTTGACATTCCCAAAGGTCCTTCCTCCCCTTGGTCGAGGATTAAGTATCTTAATCATTCGACCCTTCTACCTTCGGTCGTCAAGGATGACGATCTGAAGACGAGGACGGTGAAGGTGATTCTACTAAGGAGCCCGATGATGTGCCTGATAATCAATAGAGTGTAACTCTCTCCTCTTTTTTTTTTTGTACTTTGTACTTCATCAATGGAACTTAATGTAGCTTTCCCTTGTTTTTACTCAAAATTTTGGCTAAGTCCACAATGAGTATGACTTCAAGCATCTTTTCAACCTTTGTTACTTAACCATCTTTGGCTATGAGCTTCTTCGATGGTATATTATCTTTAAAAGATACTATCAAGGGTTCACAATCTTAGTTTCTCCAGAGGATGGAATCAACCATATTTGATTAGCCACACTTAGGGTCAGCCATCTTTGGTCAACCTTCTTTGGCTGCCTCACTTTATAAAGTAATAGTTAAGTACGTTCATAATCACCTATGTTCAGTTGACCACCTTCTGTAAAACTTGCATTGTGCAGATCTAGTTTAGTACCTTTGGGATCAACTACATTTGGTTGACCACCTTTGGTAAAACTTGTATAATGCATTTTTGGAAGAAACCACATTTGGTTCGCCTCCTTCGGCATATTCTACATAATTTTTCCCTTGAAAATTTTTCTAAGTGTAGAATTTTTTCAAAGAGTCTGAATGCCATGTGTTTTTCAACTCTTCTCCTTTGGTATTTCCAACCTTGTAAACTCCTAGCTAAACTTCTTCAATGACCAAATAAGGTCCTTCCAATTTGCCTGAAGTACTCCATGAGATGGTCTTCAAGGTTCTAGTTCAGCCTTTCGGAGAACAAGGACCCCTTTTTTTATCCCTTCAGGCTTGACAGGCAAGTTCGTAGTAATGGCTACCCTCTGCTAAAAATCTTTTCTTTTGAGTTTGGCCATCTTTCTATGTCCCTCAATTATATCCAACTTGGTTTTTAAACTGAGGTTGTTGCCTTCTTCGTCAAACACCTGTACTCTGATAGATGGCTGCACAACTTTGATGGGGATGATGGCCTCTGTGCTGAAGATGAATGACAAGGGTGTTTCTCCAGTGGCTCTCCTGGGGGTTGTTCGGTAACTCTAGAGCATGTTTGAAAGCTCTCTGGCTACTTTCCCTTTGCGTCTTTCAACCTATTTTTCAGACCATCTTTTATCATTCTGTTGGACACTTCAACTTGTCCATTACTCTAAGGATGGGCAACTGGGGTGAAATGTGGCTTTAACTCGATGTTGGTTGTCAATTCCTGAAATCCTTTATCGGTGAATTGGGAACCGTTATCAGCTACTATAACCCTTGGCACGCCGAATCTGCATATGATGTTCTTCTAGACAAATTTTTGTATGTCCTTCCTTGAAATTGCTGCCAAAGGCTCTGCCTCGATCCACTTAGTAAAATAATCCACTGCGACTAGGTGAAACTTCACTCCTCCTAGAGCCATTGGGAGAGGCCAGATGAGGTCAATTGCCCAAACAACGAAGGGGCAAGGACGGTTTACCGAAGTTATCACTTTTGAGGGCATTCTCTGGATGGGTGTGTGTCTTTGGCATTTGTCACATTTTTTGATGAACTGCCTTGCATCTTTCCTTAAAGTAGGCCAAAAATATCCTTGCCGAAGTAGTACCCTAGGCAAGGCGTCAGTCCTAATGTGAGAGCCACAGATCCCCTCGTCCTCACTGTCCTCTTCTCTGATACACCTTTGCAGCAGATTTGCGTATGCTTGTTGATATAATTCTTCCCTAGTTAGGAAGTATCTTCCAGACCATTTTCACACCTTCACAACCTCAAAAAGGTCTTCTGGAAGTTTCAAAGTTGCGAGATATTTCTTGATAGGATCCTTCCATCCTCTACTTGAGGCTGTTGTGAACATTATTGCTATGCTCGTTTGATCCATTACTTTGGTAGACTCCTTTAATTTGGACAAAGTATCCGCTTCCATATTATCACATTGAGGTATGTTTTCTATCTGCACCCTATCAAATTCTTGGATAAGCCTTTTTATGAGATCATGGTACTTTGCCAAGTTTGGGTATTTTGCCCCATAGTCCCCCACCATCTGTCAGACCACTAGCCAAGAATCGTTGTGGGCCTTCAGATTTCTCACACCAACTCTTTTTGCCAATTGCAAGCCTGCTATGAGGGCTTCATATTCAGCACCAATGTTATTGGTGACACTGAAACTGAACTTAAGGGACTTTGAAGCTTCCATACCTTTGGGTCCCCGCATAAATACTCGGTCACCATCTACGAAGAGTGTCCACTCAGGTTCATCACTTTTGGGGTCCTCCAGAGTATCTTCAATTTTTGGTACTTTGGCGATGAAATCGGCCAATGCTTGAGCCTTTATTGCCTTTCTTGGGTCATAGGTGATATCATATTCACCAAGCTCAATACACCACTTTGATAATCTTCCAGAGTGGTCTACTTTCCTCATGACATCCCTAAGAGGTAAGTTACTTCGGATAGTGATAGGATGTCCTTGGAAATAAGGCCGCAGCCTCCTGCTTGCCAACACTAGGGCATAGATGGCCTTCTGCAGAAGAAGGTACCTAAGTTTAGCACTGTGCAGTGACTTACTCACATAGCATACAGGCCAATACTTTCCTCCCTCTTCCCTTACAAGTACCAAACTTACTGCCTTTTTGGTGACAGTGAGGTAAAGGATGAGAGATTCTCCTTCCTATGACTACCGAAGTGTCAGCAGACGGGTTAAGTACCTCTTGAGTTCATCCCAAGCTTTTTGGAAATCTTCATTCCAAGGGTGTTCCTCAGTGTCGAAGTTACCTTCATTTTTTTTTGTTTTGGTAGGCACTTTAAAAATGGTCGACACTGGTCCCCGTATTTGAAGATGAATCTATGAAGGGCCGTAATCCTTCCTGTAAGCCTTTGAACATCCTTGGTCATCATGGGAGTTCAGAATCCTATCAGGGCCTTAACGTTTTGTAGGTTGGCATTGATACCTCTTTTAGATACCAAGAACCCAAGGAATTTGTCAGCACTCACCCCGAACACACATTTTTCGGGGTTAAAATAGATTCCGAATTCTCGAAGTTAGTGGAACGTCTCCTTCAAGTCTATGATATGACTACTAGGCTGCTTGCTCTTAACTATCGTATCATCGACATATACATCCATATTTATCCTGATTTGGGAGCTGAATACCTTGTTCATATTGGCCCAACCATCACACGCATATTCACATATAATTTTAGTTAGAAGTAATAATGACAATAAAATTCTTTATTCCTAGCCAATATAGAATTTGAGTAAAGTCCCTAACTGCATATACAATCACACATGATGCTATTGGTGTGTATTTTTTTTTTACAAATTTACACACTGCCTCCAACTCAAATAATACCCATGTTCTCCTATGCCCTAAAGGTTTTAAACTCTTTAATACCCTTAAACCTTCATAGGGAAATAGGTTTGAGACATTAAATCCATCTAAGTTTACAATTATGGATTTTATACTTAACAGGGTAAAAATGACCATAAGAATAGTGCTTGGAAAAATCAGCTAATTTTGACAGGGCATAACTCTATTTACGAGGCACCAAATCTAGTCATTCAAAAGCCAAGTTATTTCTCTTTAAGTTTTCTACGTGTGGTCAAAATTTCATAGCAAAATTATTTATGTACGAAAAGTTATGGCAGCTGGAGTATAGGGTATCAAATTTTAGCCACTATTGACCATTGCGCCCATACAAAATTTCATAATATCCATACACTTCATTCCCAGGTGAAAAACCCGCTTGGTAGTGTCCATTTATGTCTTATACAGATGGAAACACCATTCCGCTGAATTTAGAGCCCTTTTAACCATCATTCATAAAAATGCTATCAAAACAGCTCATAAACACCATATGGACAACATTGTATACACACTTCAAACCACACTCCATTTATCCATATATCCTTCTCACTTACACAAACAACATACCCAGATCATTTACATGAATTTTTTCACCACATACATGAAAATAAGTTAGTTAATACATACACTAAGCTTCTTGGAGAACTTCAAAAGCACTAAGCACTACAAAAACTTGAAGGGACCAGCTGCTGTGAAAGGCAGAAAGTACCATTACTAAAAATAGCTAAAGTACTAAAAAAATCATGAAAATTTCCATTTTACAAATAAACATATGGAAGTTAATATGCCCGAAATTTCACAGAGAAGTTTAAACGAAAGCTATTATTTTGAATGCTCTCTTTCAGGTGCTCCTGAAATGGACAAAAAGGGGGTAAGTGTCTTCGAAGAAACTTAGTAAGGGCTTATCATTAGAGACTTGAATTCCCAGAAAAATAACTGAAATAAAAAAACATAAAAACACAAAAAAAAAACCACATATACAAAAATATAGCCATCCAAATGCACAAACAAATAGGACATAATCAAATGCAATGCTGGCAGCAATACATCATTAGGGTTAGTCCATAAACAATCAAATAAACAATATGTAATCACTATGGAAACCCTCCTCAAGCTAATGCTTGGTCTTAAGAGGTTAATTGGTATTATTTAGTACTAACTTGGGCTCTAGAAACCCCTGTAAACACTGCCAACTTAGTGCATGAAAAATAGTAAGGCTGTAACCTTGTTCATGCTCTCCCCCTTCACCCATACTTGGTTCCTTGAGCTTTTTGCTCTCTTCCAAGCATGGTCATAACTTCATGGATTCTTGATCATGATATTAAGAGATTAAACAACCATGAAATATGAAGATAAAACCCTTATGTAAGATTTGGAGACTAAAATCTTCAAGAGATACACAATAAACCCAAAAACTAGGGTTTTTCTCTTTTTTGTTGCATCCGATTGCCTTCCTTTGTGATTTCTTGGGGGATTGATCTATGGTAGCTATGGAAGCTTATGGAGGAGTTAAGGAACATGTTGTGCCTAGTGGGGGTTGACAATGGGCAAGAAATGGCAAGAAATTAAGATATTTTACTTGACTTGATTAGTTTAACCTTAACCCTCACTTAGGTCACCATAAGTATGTCTTAAGCAAAGACTTTTTAGATAATCTTTAGCCCACCTTTTTGACCATATAACCTAGAAATAAATGGCTAGGATAATGATAGAAATGGCCACCTTTTACTCTTGTAAAAAATAATCCCATCCATAAGTTATTTTTGTGAACAATTGTACACCTAGTTGTCGTAGGTTCTTGAATAATAGCTTTTGTTTCCTTTATGAAATTCAGCCTCCAAAAATTGCTTCCATACCATTCAAATCCTTCAAAAATCTATTTTTAGAGTTGTACAATTGAGTACCCAAGTCTTGAAATCTTGCAATAAGACCCACAGATTACTTGTAAAACAAGTAATCCTTTAGGGCTCCCTTTAGTACCAAGTAACCATTGTAATCTTTTAGGGACGTGTAGATTATTCACTTTACCCCTTACATTTCATTCACTATGGTGAAAATTATGCTATATAATGGTTTATAAACATTATGCCTTTGTACTGTAATTTTCCCATTTGTTGAGGTGGTAAAACTTTCAGTCGAGGGTATTCCAGTGGTGATTGTTTGGATTACTCCTACCAGAGGTGGTGAGTGTTTTCTGCGACTTCGGTTTCAACGTTGGTTTGAATCATAGTCCTCATCATCCCCTTTTTTGGGCGATGGCATCCCCAGATAGTGTCGGAGTTGCCCCTGCTTGATTAAAGATTCAATGTACTTTCTCAGTTGGAAGCAATCCTCGGTATCTTGCCCATGGTTCTGGTGGAATTGATGGAACTTTTTCATGTTCTTTTTGTTGTCCAAGGTCATGGCCTTCAGATGTTCGATCAAGGTTCCTTGTCTTTTGGTGGCCATCAGTATGTTCATTCTTGTAGTGTTCAGGGAAGTGAACGACACTGGCCTCTTCCCCCTTTGTTTTCAAGGTCTGTCCTTGCCCTCGGTGGGCTAGCGAGGTTGTTGACTCTAACCCTCAGTGTGATTATGGTCAAACTTTGGCCCACCCATCCTCAGTTCTTCAACTGTCATGTGTTGCTCTGCCCTTCGATAGAATTCTTCGAGGGTGTCAGGGGAGTCTTTGGAGAACTCATAGAAGAGTTGTCCCTTGATCATGGTGAGGATGCAAGTGTCAGGGCAGAAGTTGGGCACACTAATGCCTTCTCAGTTGAACCTTTCAATATAGTCCTAAAAGGTCTCCCCATTTTTTTGGGCTATGTCAAACATTTGGATAGGCATCTTCATCGTTGGTCTGCTTCCGATAAACTACTAGGTGAATGTGGTGGATAACTCCTAGAAACCCATTATGGTTCTAGAAGCCATGGAGTTATACCACGTAGTTGCCAACCCAGACAAGGTGACTTTGAAACACTTACAAAGGGTGGAATCATCAGCACCATGAAATACCATGTTGTGCCTATATTTCATCAGGTGAGCTTGGGGGTCACTGCGTTCATCATACATTTTGAAGTGTGGTACTAAAAAATTTCTTGGCATTGGTGCCTCTACTACCACATGGATGAAGGCTGACTCTTCTCCCGTGAAGGTCTCCAACAGCGTTGACCAGACAAGCTTTCAAGATACCTGCTCTTCTACCTTTTCCAACACCTTTAGGATCTTCTCCATGCAGATGGTAGTGCCATCCTCTCTTCATTGCCTGGTAGTCACCGGCAATGGAGAGTGACATCTTCTTTTTGGTGAGTAACTTTATTGGTAGGGGGACGGGGACTTCCTATCAAGGGATGGACTTCACCGGTGGGTGGTTCTAGGCCCTTTTGACACCGTTCCACTAGAGCAACATCCTTTAGATGATATGTTCTCCATTGAGGACTCATCGTGAGAACCCTCACTTCCAGAGCTCTGGCAAGGTGACTTAGGGCTCTTCTCCTAATAGGTATTAAGAGAAGGTGTCCTTCCCATTGGAGGTGGTTGTGACCACCTTTGGTCAAGCTATTGGGTCATTTCAGGTACGATAGAGTGCTAAAAGTCACATAGTGTTAGTGTTGTGCCCAAAAAGCCAATCATGAGATGATTGTATTTTTTGCACATTGAGTCATGATATTTTATTAAGGCATTAATCCAGCAATTATGTTTGCTGTTCTATTTCTGCATAACGTAATAAACATAATTGTAACCCTAGAATAATGATATTCTCAAACGTCCTTGGCATAGTATTATTGTGGAGCGGGTTGCAATAATACATAACGACTAGCATATATGGAGACTAATATGAGATATGTAGTCTACATATGGGTACGAGTTGGAGAACTTGTGTACAGGACTGATCCACCATGAGAACACTACATGGATTGTTATATGAGTGTCATAAGTGATTATCATAGTGATCATGGTATATGTAGTCTTTCGACCTAAGATCATCAAGGTTCCCTACATGTGAGTCACATACTTTGATACTTTCCTTTGTTTCTTGTAACTTAGTGAACTTTAAGGAGGTCATTGGGTATGTTACATATCATGCGGAGGGATTTTAGGAGCACATTTGGTACTTTTAATTGTGGTACTTATTATGGTATGCAGCAGCTGTCGAGCATCATGTTCTAGAGTCGACTGTATCTCAAGCACTCCTGTAACTTAGGGTGTGTACTTATCTAAGCTATGACCATTGTGTAGTGCATGTATGGATGTACATGTATTATATGTAAAATGAGACAAGCAAGTGAACATTTGAGTAGTATTTTGGCTATGTAAGTGATGTGGTGCAAAGCTGCCTAAGTGTGATTGATAGGCTCCTTACTTGTAAATTCTATTTTGGGCACATAAAGTTGTTAAAAGTAAGGGAATATAATTCCTACATGTAATGGACATAAATGGTATAACCTTGGAGGGTTTTCCCCATGTGAATGAAGTGGTTGCACACTTAAGAAATTTTGTACGGGCAAAATGGTCATAAAGTGACTAGAATTTGTATTCCGTATTGAAAGTTCTATATCTCCCTGTTTTGAAGGAATCCTGATATGAAATTTTGATCAAGTCTAGAGAACATCTGGAGGTTGAACTAGAATTTGGAATTTCTTGAATTTTGAGCTCTGTAGTGAAAGATATGACGTTGCAAAGTTTGCTAAGTTAATGTTTATTAGGCGAGAATTTTGTAACCAACTTAAAAAATCCATAACTTGGTGCATAGGTGGGCTATTGATGTGAAACAAAATTACTTGGTTTTCTCTAAGTCTCTACTTGATAATGGAGAAAATAAAATATGAGGGTACTATTAGTATTGTACCTAAAAGCCAATCATGAGATGATTGTATTTTTTGCATATTGAGTCATGATATTTTATTAAGCCATTAATCCAGCAATTATATTTGTTGTTTTGTTTCTGCGTAATGTAATAAACATAATTGTAACCCTAGAATAATGATATTCTTAAACATCCCTGGTCTAGTATTATTGTGGAGTGGGTTGCAATAGTACATAATGACTAGCATATGTGAAGACTAATATGAGATATGTAGTCTACATATGGGTTCAAGTTGGAGAACTTGTGTACTGGACCGACCCACCATGAGAACACTACATGGATCGTTATATGAGTGTCATATGTGATTGTCAAAGTGATCATGGCATATGTAGTCCTTCGACCTAAGATCATCAAGTTAGTCTACTCGGTAATCAAGAAACCAAAGATTGGGCTATACAAGAGTGACACATTCCATGTCTCGTGCTTAGTCTTGATATCTTGGACAAAGGGACAATGGCATATATCAGTAATGATCATAAAGGTTTAGTCGAATCACCGACAATCTTGTCACTTGGGTAGCAATGATGTGTTGCTAGACACCACTCATTGCTTATGATCATAAATGTGATTTATGATCATTGCCAACATGGTAAAAGCCTATTGGGTCACACACATAGAGCTATTTGGATCATTAGAGTGCATGGGCTAATAATTTGGGTTTTGGTTTCACAAAAATTTTGTATTAATATGGGCCCAAGAGTTGAGCCATTATTAAGCCTGAAATTAAAGCCTGATTGGATTAGGGCTTTGAAACCCATTTGGCCTGGAAGTTGAGTCTCATTATAAATACAACATTTAGTAAGAAATTCAGAGCTTCTTGCCCTAGCCTCCCAAAAGGGCAGCCACACTTTTCTCTTTCAATTCCATGGAGGACGCAAGCTAGTACTGCGAGCCCAAAAGAAACGAATCTTTTGGGACGTGGTGGAAGTGTGGTGATCCCAAGAGGCTCGTGTGGATACCTTAGAGAGCTTGAACACGTTAACTATTCAGGTTTTGTGATTCAACTCTACAGTTAAGTGAGAGATCTCAACCAAAAATTAGATATGAAAATTTTTGAACACTCGATTTACCCTATTTTACTTGGATCCTGGAGGGCGATTAAATTCCACTACGCTATTTAGCTCCTGAAACCTAAGACGTAGAAAGCCCTTTGTGACCATCAGAGGATGTTTGTCCTCAGGAAAGAAAGTCTCCTCTGCAGGCTGTTCAGTTGCTACTTGAGCTTCAAGCATGGACAAGGACCCTGGGAGTCCCTTGTTCTTTAATCACCGGGTCTCAACAACAGCAATCTGGGAATGTGTTCCTACAGATAGCGCCAAATGATGCTTGGTGGCATCCTCATTGTAGGATATGTTGGCTTGAAGGGAGGATTTCCAATGAGAAGATATCTACAAGACTTTAAAGAATGTGGGTTAGGAGCTCCCTGGAGTATGTTTATGGGGGGAGCCTTCGACGCCCAAGTAAGTTAATGGGAAAAAAGTTGTTTGAGAGGAGAGAGTATGAAGAAGAGAGTCCCATCCTTTTTACCCAAGAGCCTTCAAAGTATTTATAGGAGGGTGGAAGGGGAGGCTGTTTTGCGTAGTCTATCCAGATCATGACACGTGTTCGGTTAGATCTGGTTCATACCTTTGAAGGTAGGTATCTCTAGCTGGCTGTAAGTAGTTCCAGCCAGAGGGTGGGGCGTGTACGAGGTCTCTTTGTCAGAGGTTCCTTAATCACGTTTTTCATTTCTCCGTAAGACTCCTTTGGAGATGTGAAACCACTTCAGATTGAGATTTATCCCCGAGGGCTACTGAAAAAGGCCTTTCAGAAGAGCGAACCATCTTCGAGAGGCTTTTTCCTCTTTCGAGGGTGGTGGATCTTTTTTTTCGAGGTCGGTAGCTTCACAAATATGAGGGTGATGAGGACTCCCTTTTTATAGAGTTGGTCATATAACTCTCTGAGTATAGTGTGGAGAATCCCCCGAAGTTGGGGCTAAGACCCTTCCAAGGGTCGTGCCAAGACAGCAGATTAGGAGGTCTTGCGGGCGATAGCCCTTTGGCTATCATACTTTAGGCCTGTTGAACTTTCCATGACATCAAAAGTGAGTCTACTTAAAAGTTCACCTGTCTCCTTCCTTAGCCGAAACTCTGTATGGTGTCCAGTTTATCAAACTAGCTCAAAACCTTCAACAATCTACACTTTGGTCCTTCCATTCTAACTCATGGATCTAATTACTTACAAAACTTATGGTCTTGATTTTCTGGGTTAGTTTAACCTTCTAGATTCAAGTCTACCATAATCATAATTTTAATTTCACCTAGGGAAAAATTACCAAAATCCCGTAGTGACACTTAGGTGCCAAATGACCTAAGAACCATCAACCCTTGAAGAACTTGCTGAACTGGTTAAATTAAACCAACTGGGGCCTTAAGCTAGGGATTTCTTACCTTGTAACCAAGCCTTCCTTGATCGTCACTGGTCCAATACTTGTAGGGTCATTACATTCTCCCTACCTTGGAAAATTTGGTCCTCCAAATTGTGTCTCCCCACCTTAAGACAACCTAGGATATGGTGCCACAAATCCCAACCAAACCTACCAAGGGGTGTCAACTCCTCAACAACCCAATTGGTGCTCACCTACTTGACTTGTTGGACTAATGGCTCATGGCACTTAAGTCGAGCCCTTTCTTATGTAGGTACTATAGCTAATACTATACTTTGTGCTCACATTTAACAGTACATCAATAACTGCTCACTATACTCCCCATGTTGGCATGAGCTTACTCGGTCTTCATCACCTTTGTGCAACTTCACGTTTGAAGGCTACGGTATGGTCTTCACTATGCCTAGTTTATGGATGCTATTATAGCATGTCTAATAGGTATAGACCTATCTTAGTACGCTTGGTGACCAACAACTTCTTCACACTTCCTCCAATGCCTGAACCTCTTAAGGGTAAGCTAACTTAATGAGCTTAAAGCTTGCCCACTAACGCTTACACCTAAAGCTTACTCTAGGTTTGGCCCCTAACACACTTGTACCAAAACACCTCAGTGTGAGAATAGCTTAACAAGTATATAGCTTGTACACTAACTCTCACATTGATGGTTCCTTACTCAAGCCTGACAGTAGTGAACTTCCTTCAACTTTTCTTCTATGCCCGAACCCACTATTGTAAGCTAACTTAACAAGTTAAACTTGTCCATTCACACTTACACTGCAAGTCTTACTCCAAGTTCGACACCTAAGATCTCTATACCAAACCTCTTAGTGCAAGTTAGCTTAATGAGCATACAACTCATCCACAAACACACACACTGACAATTCCTCACTGTAGGTTTGGTACCTGACATCTTATATCAGTCACTAAGTAAAGTGTGTCACTAGTGTACTATGGCCATGCTACATACACTTCCAGTACCCCAAGGCATACTCCGCTCCATGATCTACTATACTTTAGGCCTTTTCCAAATTAATGGTCTACCAAGAACTGTAAGTCACAACGCACCCTAGAGTATGGGTCTTCAATGCCCATCTCATACATGCCCCTATGCATCAGGCGTACTAGTGTATTAACCAAGTACACATATATCACTTGAGTATCATGATCCTATTGACTATGCTACTCTGGAGTCCTTGACACTTGCGTTCTTACCAGAAAAAATTTCCCTGGCATAAGCACTAGAACCTCCAAGTGGCTAGCAGCCCTTTGGCTTTTGTCCATACCTCCTTAGCTTAGGCCTTCTAGCGCTCAATGATAAGTCTACCATATGCTACCTAAGCTAAAGGTCTTGATGCTTTAGTTGTTTTACTTGGAGTATCCTAGGTGCTCAAAACTTGCACACTAAACCTTGTCACTTCCATACACTCAAAGCCTAACATACTACACACATAGGATTGACTCCTCATGTGCATCCTCAATACATTTCTTCCTCGGCCATCTTCACTTTTATATCATGAACTACAATGTGCCAACTACACACCAAAATAGTGTACCTACAGCTCTTGCCGCATCAACCAACTTACTCAAGGGGGGAACTGACCTTATCATTTTTATTAACTGTCGGTAGGTGGTTAGCAATGTAAAACCTCTCAGGTGGGTCACCTATGGTAACTCTACTTAGTGCACCCACTAGCCTTTAACTAGTCTAACAAGTCACTAACCCTTCTTTTACAGGGTACTAGGGTTAAGTGAGTTGCTCTAGCTTTGGGCTTCAAGCTAGGTTAACCAAAATCTTCACCGACTAGGGTTCCACTGCCGCCCAACTTTCTCTTACTCCGATGAACAAGGCAACTACTGGAGTCAGCATAATGACACTTGAGCAAAACTGTACCTATATAAGACTTGGCACTCTCTACTATTGAGTATGACATTTAACTAGCTGGGAGATTACCTCGTACTACGGCTATTCCAAGCCCTCTTTTGACTGGTCATAGTGAACTCCTCTTCGTGGGCCTTACTCAAATCTAACTCTATAGGTTTAGGCTAAGCCTCTTCTACTTTGGCATCACGAGGTTATTTTTTACAATGTCTCAGCTTTCTACGACCTTCCTGGCACTAGAGCAACAAGTGTTAACCTTACTTGCTCGATCCCATTTGGGACTTTTGTCCTCGACTTGCTCTATCCCACTTGGAACTCAGTTTCTATTACTTGTTTAGCTAGTTTTACCGGCTGAGCCTTCTTCTTTCTTAAGCTATCTTGGTGGCCCATGACTTTAATTAACCCTGGGATGATGACCACCAGTCACCAGGCTATCCCTTAGTCCATGGTAGTCATTACTATTGCTAGTGTTCTTTCATTACCCTTAAGTAGTTAAGCTACACCCCTAGCAACATTTCTCCTTCGATTGGCTCTACAGTAGGGTATGTAACTAATAAATGAATAGGCCCATCCATCCATTCTACCCTTTGGATAAGTTCCCTACTGCACGCTTCCTTCCACAGCTTCCTCTTGCAACTTCTTCCTACAAACAACTGTTAGAAATAAAATTAAAACTTACCGACTTACCTTATCGGAATCTGACTAAATAGCTCCATGGCTTGGCTACTCTAGGGAACTTCTCCACATATCTTAGCTAGCTACTCTTACAACCTAGGCCAACCAAGTTAACCTAAGAAAAGAAATTCAACCTATGGAACCTTTTCAGCCAATCCACTCTAAGACTTTTAGGCCTTCACTTTGGTTCCATAACACGCAACTAGTTCCCAATAAACCACTACCTCACATCCAATGCAACAACTATGCTAGTAAACTGATGCCAAAATTTCCAATTGAAATACAAAACTACTACTAAAGGTTGAAGCCTTACCTCACACTAGGTACTTCCTACCAACTACAAAGGCTACTCTACATCCTTAGTTCTTGCCCAACACAACTGCCCATGAGTTAACCATTTCACCTATCAAGCACAACACTGTAATACACAACTTATTGGTTAGTAATAACTATGTCCTAGCACAAGGGTCTACTATAATCTTAGTTACCTATCCCTCTAGACAACCAAGGCTCTAATACCAACTATGGCAACCCTAGCCACCTACGGCTGCTTGCTACCCAGGATTGCTAATAATTTAGGGAAATTCCCTAGTTTTGGTTCGTAATTGTTGGTTTCTATGCTTGTGATAAAAAGTAATGCACGTGACCTAAACTTACCGACCTAGATACTAGCATTAAAGAATGCATGATTCATTTAGGCATAAAATTTAAACATAAAATAAAACATTCAAAACATTGGCAGATCTGCACTTAAAACAATAGTAAAACTAGCCAAAGCCATAAATAGATTTATGCCCGGAGGCATCGTCGTTGTACGGCATTCTAGCATGAAGGAGAGACTTTCAGTGTGGAGATGTCTACAAGACTTTTTAGAACAAGGGCTAGGAGTTAGGAGCTCCCCAAGTCAATATTCGTGAGAGTAATAGTAGAAAGTAGTAAAAAAAAGAGAGTACCGTCTCCCTACCAAAGTCCCTCCTAAGTATTTATAGGAGTGTGGGGGTGTTGCCATCACACAAAAATGGGAGAATTACAATTGTGTCATAATGGCCAAAAACCATTATATTGTGTAATTCTCATCATAGTGATTAAAGTGTGGGGCGTAAAAGGCATGATCAACACCTCCTTAAAAGTGTTCCAAGTTAATAACTTGGCCCCCAAGAAAAGCCTTAAGGATTGCTTGTTTGTCAAGCAACCTATGGAATTTTTTTTAAGGTTTTGAAAATTCAGACCCTCAATTGCAAAACTCTCAAGAAAGAGCTTTAGAGAGTTATGGGAAGGATATGAATGGCATAAAAGTGCAATTGGAGGACTAAATTGCTCATGGCAGACAAGTTTGGACAAAGGAAACACTAAAGGCAATAAGAAACTAAATGTCCTAGTGTAAACCTCAAGGTGTTCAAGTTTTTTACTTAAGTCAAAGGGTGGAATTGTGGCATTATCCCACCATGGGGGAGGCAGCGACTTGATAAATAGTAAAAAATGTAGGCACATGTGCACCAATGAGTTTAAGAGAAGGAAACCATAATTAGTGAGAAGGAAAATGACATAAAGCAAGGTGAAGCTTGTTAAGTGTGTTTTGTGTCCTTAAGCTCATTGAAGCCCATTTAAGTAGCCAAATCCCTCATCTCTCTCTCATTTTCATCCTGCTCCAGCCCAAGAAGGTAGCCACACTTCCTCCATAGACACCATACCTTCAAACTCAAAACTAGTTGCAATTGAAGTCAAGGAAGCATAATTGGAAGCTATCTGCTGCTATTGCTTGAGTGCACTTGGGATCAAGCTCCAATTTTAGCATACCCATCAAGGTAAGGGATCTCTTGATCTCATGGGTTGTTTTCTATATTTTCAAGCAACCATGGAGCTTGGCCTAAGCTTGGAAGAGAGCCATGAGCTTGATGAACCAAGCTTAGTGAGGCGGGTGCACTTATTGAAGGTTTTGTGACCTAGTGTTAAGTGCACAAAGATGGCAGTGAAATGAGGGTTTCTAGAGCCCAAAGTTAGTACTAAATACTATTAAAAACCACCTAAGGCCAAGAATTAGCTTGAGGTGGGCTGCCATAGTGATTTATTTATGTTTATTGCATGTTTTATGGACTAATACATGGTATATGCTGCTGCATTTCATGTGTTTGTTGGTTCTGAATGGCTGCTGCATTTGGTTGTTATATCTTGTATATATGAATTATGGTTTTGTGTTTTAGTTTCTTTGGATGCAGGTTTTAATGACGGTCACATTGCTTATTGAATCCAAGTGTTACTCTTACTAAGTTTCTCAATGAAACTTACTCTTCTCAATTCTGTCATTTCAGGCCTAGCAGAAAGATCACATTCAAACTAACATTTATGATTTGATTTTTTATCAAAAATTTTAGGTACATTAACTTCCATATGTCTAGTTACGATCTCCAAAAGTTTGGTGATTTTAGGAGCACATTTGGTATTTTTAATGGTGGTAGTTATTGTGTTGTGCAGTTGCTATCCAGCATCCTGTTCTGGAGTCCATTGTCTCTCAGGTGCTCCTATAACCTAGGCTGCATATTTAGCTGAGTTAAGACTATTTTGTAGTTCATGTATGCATGCACATGAACTGTATATAAAATGACACAAGTATGTGAACATTTGAGTAATGTTTTGGCTATGTAACTGATGTGGTGCAAAGCTGCCTAAGTGTGAATGATGGGCTTCTTGCTTGTAAGTTCTGTTTTGGCCACATAAAGTTACTAAAAGAAAGGGAATGTAATTCCTATGTGTAATGTACATATATGGGATAGCTTCGTAGGGTTTTCCCCTTATGACTGAAGTGTTTGCACACTGACAAAATTTTGTATGGGCAAAACGGCCATAAAGTGACCAGAATTTTGACTCTACACTTAAAGTTCTATATCTCCCTGTGTATAAAGAACATGTTTATGAAATTTGGACCACACCTAGAAAAAATCTTGAGGTGGAATTGGAATTTGGAATTTCAAATTTTGGAGCACTGTAGCCAAAGATGTGATGTTCCAAAGTTGGCTAAGTTACTGTTCATTGGTCATAATTTTGTAACCAACTTAAAAAACCGTAAGTTGGTTCATAGGTGTGCTATTGATGTAAAATAAAATTCCTGGGTTTGATCTACGTCTGTACTTGATAATGGAGTAAGGAAAACAGGGGTTACTTGGCTAGAATGACACAGTTTATTAGTGGAAGTTATAGGTGCTATGGTTGGTCATTAGAACTTAACAAGATTGCTTAATGTGTGGTACCCAAGATTAAGACTTGTGCTACTGTTTTCCTTCTTTGTTTCCATGGTGTGCATGAAATGTAAATATGTGTGTGATGGTTGGACCAATATGCATGTGTTTACATAGTGCCCAAGAGGGCCACTTGGGTATGCACACTAAAGGTATGGTTGGGAGTCTACATGCACAATTTTGGCACCATAATTGGACTACCTTGGAGTGGGTAACAAAAGTTGGTATTAGAGCATGGTTCATACATGTACATAGCGCATAGTTGCATTGCATGTATCTACATACATGAACTCAATCTGGTTAGCTACTAGTGTTAAGTACCATTGAAATACCTAAGATCTTTATACGTGCTCTATGATGAGTCATCAATTCAGGAAGTAAACATGGTTAGCACAAGGAGAGGGGAACCACCCAGAAGGCCTCTTACTTGTTATGGAAAACAAAGTAATGGACAGAATAGAGGGAAGGAAGGGCAACAGGGGGTACCAAACCCTGAAGTGCCTCAGGTTTCATTACAGCTTCAGAGAAACTTAGCTCTAATCAATGAGAACTTAGTAAGGCTTATTCAAGCACAACAGCAAGATGTCCAAGTACCTCCAGCAGAACCAGTTAAGGATGCACAACAGCAACCAGAAGAGGATACTAGCAACACATCTGAATATGTTCCTTCTGGAAGCTTAGAAGATACAAATGATGAGACCATTGAGGAGGAAGATGAAGATAGGAGAAATCCAATAGGAAAAAGACTAAGGTCAGAGATTAGTCAGGTATCCAGGACCAATCCCTCAATCTATGACCATTCCTTCACTGGGAATCAGATTGACAAAGGACATGAGAGAGGATCCAGGAGAAGGTAGATGGATCATAAAGAGCATGACCATACAGAGGGCTCTCACAGAACTAGGAGATACAAATCAGAGGATCTAGAAGGCGTAGATGAAGTCAGACTGTTAGAGAGGTTCCAAAGCCTAAGACCTTCACAGTTTGATGGAAGAGCCAGGCTAGAGAGAGTTATGGAGTGGTTAATCTTCATAGAAAAGATGTTTAAGAGGATGCCACTCAACTCCACCAAAAAGGTGTCACTAGCTACTTATAACTTAGTCGGCAGTTTAGAGATATGGTGGAGAAACACCAGAGATAGGTATGCTTTCTAGAAGGGTAGAAGGCCAGGAAGAGATATTGAGATGAGCTGGCCAGAGTTCATACAGCTGTTCTAGGAGCAGTACATTCGTGATGCCATCAAGGATATAAAACAAGCTGAATTTTATTCTCTAAGGCACGACAACCTTAGTGTCCTAGACTATGAGCACAAATTCAATCAGTTGGTGAGGTATGCTCCTCAGTATCATGGACTGGAGTAGTTGAAGGCCAAAAGATTTGTCAGAGGGCTAAAGTTAGACATTAAAAAGGCTGTTAAACCTTTTGGAGCAGTTACATACTGTGAAGCAATGTAGAAAGCTCTATTAGTATAGCAAGAGAAGTATGAGACTAAGTACTTTCCCAGTGGACCATGGGAAAGTAGTTAGGCAGGAGGTAAGCAAAAGAAGCCACCATATGGCAAAGGAATTGCCATGAATTCTCATCTTGGTGGTGAGGGCAAGGTTAAGAGGAAGTTCCCCAGCCTAAGGTACCCTAAATGAAAGAAGTTTGATGGAAAGAAACCTTGCTATTTTGACACCCAAGCCTACCTAAGATGTGGATCCACAAATCATTGGATCAAAGACTACTCACAAGCTCAAAGGAGGCCAAAAGACCAAGGTCCAGTAAGGCCTATTAGGGCAGGACCTAGAAGGGGAGCACATAGGAAGGGAGAGCAGAGGCCAGTTCCTCCAGTGCCTTAGCCTCCAATGCAGAGAGCAGGTAGAGTCTTCCTGCCACAACCCGGCTGCACCCTAAAGACCACCAGCGTTGGACAGACAAAGCCCGACTATGAGCCTGACCGAATCTAGAGCCCATTACAGGCCGACAGAGTCCGCAAATCCATATTGTCCGCTTTGGGCAACACTGGGAGTTGAACTCCCGACCACACAGATTTACTCTTCCTGAGGGAAGATGCGTCTAACCATCAGGACCCGGTCAGGCTCGTAGTCGGGCTCTGTCTGTCCAATGCTGGTAGGCCTTATGGCGCAGCCGAGTTGTGACACAAAAATGTGCATTTTTGTGTCACAACTCGGCTGCGCCCTAAGGCCCACCAGTGTTGGACGGATAGAGCTCGACTACGAGCCTGACCGGATCCAGAGCCCACTACAGGCCGACAGAGTCTGCAAATCCATATTGTCTGCTTTGGCCAACACTGGGTGTCAAACTCCCGACCGCACGAATTTACTCTTCCTGAGGGAAGATGAATCTAACCATTAGGACATGACTAAGATGGTTAGACGCGTCTTCCTTCGGGAAGAGTAAATCAGTACGGTCAGGAGTTTGACTCCCAGTGTTGGCCAAAACGAACAATACGGATTTGCGGACTCTATCGGCCTGTAATGGGCTCTAGATCCGGTCAGGCTCGTAGTTGGGCTCTATCCGTCCAACGCTGGTGGGCCTTAGGGCGCAGCCGGGTTGTGACACTTCCAAGTGGATAGGCTAGAGACATTAGAGCAGGGAGCAGCACTAAGACGTAACATTTACCTTAATGGTATGCCTGCTAGAGTTCTTTTAGATACTGGTGCATATGTGTCTATAGTGGTTAAGAAATTTGTTAATGCCATGAAATTGCCTACTAAAATCATGCCTAGGATATCCTTAGCGAAAACAATAGGTAGTCAACGTTTTTTCACTAATGACCTAGCTAAGGATTGTGAGCTAGTAGTAGGAAATACTAAGGTTATGACTAATATGCTAATGTTGGACATTCCTAAGTATGATTTAGTGTTGGGTATGAATTGGCTTGCCATGCATAAGATAAGAATTGATCATGCTAAGAGGGTAATCACATTGCCTAATAGTGAAGTGCATACATTAGTGAATTATAAGGAATTAGTGTATGAAATGCATGGCATGGAGCTTGAGGTACTAGATGAGATACTTGTGATTTCCCAGGATGATTACTATTATGCATTGAATGAATTGCACTGTAATGAGGTAGTGGACAGAATACTTGTAGTGAGAGACTTTCCAGAAGCCTTACCTAAAGACTTGCTAGGTACTCCTCCACTAAGAGAAATTGAGTTTGTGATCAAGTTGCAACTAGGAGCTAGTCCAATAACCATACCTCCTTATAGAATGCCAATCATACAGATGAATGAGCTCAAGAAACAACTTGATGAACTTCTTGAAAAAAGGTTTATAAGGCCAAGTGTTTCACCATGGGGAGCTCCTATGCTCTTTGCAGAAAAGAAGGATGGATCTTTGAGACTATGCATTAACTACAGGAAGCTCAATGTAGTGACTATTAAGAACAAGTATCCACTCCCTAAGATACAGGATCTTTTTGATTGACTCAAGAGAGCTAAGATCTTCTCCAAGATAGATTTGAGATCTGGATACTTTCAATTGAGTGTAAAGGAAGATGACATTCCTAAGACTACATTTAGGACTAGATATGGGCATTATGAGTACATAGTCAAGCCATTTAATTTGACTAATGCCCCAGTTGCTTTTATGGACCTGATGAACATGGTGTTCATACTACATTTGGACAAATTTATGGATGTGTTCATGGATGACATCCTAGTGTATTCCAAAGATGAAAATGAATGTGAACATCATCTGAAGATTGTCTTAAAGACTCTATTGGAACATTAGCTTTATGCCAAGTTATCCAAGTGTGAATTTTGGATAAGGGAAATGTCTTTCCTAGGACACATAATAGATGCACAATGCCTTAAGGCAAACCTTGAAAAGGTCAAGGCAGCGCAAGAATAGGAAAGACCAAAGACTGTGAAAGAAATCAGAAGTTTCCTAGGATTAGCTAGATAGTACAGGGGATTTATATCAGGCTTTTCCATGATTGCCTCAATTCTTACTCATATAAGCTAGAAGGGTCAAAGGTTTGAGTGGACTAAGAAATGTGAAAATATTTCAGGAGAGTAAAAAGGTTCCTTGTATGAATCCTTTACCTACAAGCAAGGATTACCATATTTCAAGGACCGAATCGATGTGCCTAAAGGACCATAGCCTATGTGAACAAAAGAATGAGAGACTTGAAATTTGAGGTTGGTGACAATGTTTGGCTGAAAGTTGTACCAACCAAAGGCATTGTTAGATTTGGCAGAAGAAGCAAGTTAGCTCCAAGATACATAGGTCCTTATGAGATCTTGCACAGAGTTGGCAAGGTAGCATACAGGTTAGCTCTACCACCAAGCATGTCAAGTGCTCATAATGTTTTTCACATCAGTATGCTTAAAAAGTGTCTATTGGACACAAAGCATGCTATTGTAGTGGAAGAAATACAGTTGGAACCTAACTTGACATATGAAGACAAACCTATAGCTATCTTAGCCAAGGATACCAGAAGATGAAGAAACAAACTTATTCCCATGGTTAAAGTTCAGTGGTCACACCACTCTGAAAGACATCCTAAAGAATACCTGAAGACTTTATGGTTACAAGTTTGTCATAATGGCCAAAAACCATTATATTCTGTAATTCTCACCATTCTAATTAAAGTGTAGGAGGGAAAAGACATGATCAATGCCTCCTTAAAATAGTTCTAAGTTAGTAACTTGGCCCCCAAGAAAAGCCTTAAGGATTGGTTATTTGTCAAGCAACCCATGGACTTTTCTATAAGGTTTCAAAAATTTAGGTACTCAATTGCAAAACTCACAAAAAAGAGCTTTGGAGTGTTATGGGAAGGATATGAATGGTATAAAAGTGCTATTAGAGGACCAAATTACTCATGGAAGACAAGTTTGGACAAAGGAAACACTAAAGGCACTAGGGACCTAAATGTCCTAGTGTAAACCTTAAGGTGTTCAAGCTTTTGACTTAAGTTAAAGGGTGGAATTATGGGGTTATCCTACCATGGGGGAGGCAGCCAAGACTTGAAAAATAGTCAAAAAGGTTGGGCACATGTGTACCAATGAGTTAAAACAAGGAAATCATAATTACTGAGAAGGAAAATGACATAAAGCAAGGTTAAGGTTGTTAAGTGTGTTTTGTGCCCTTAAGCTCATTTAAGCCCATTTAAGTGGCCAAATCACTTATCTCTCTCTCATTTTCATCCTCCTCCAGCCCAAAAACACAGCCACACTTCTTCCATAGCCACCATACCTTCAAACTTAGAACTACTTGCAATTGAAGTTAAGGAAGCACAATTGAAAGCTATTTGGTGCTTTTGCTTGAGTGCACCTAGGATCAAGCTGCAATTTCAGCATACCCATCAAGGTAAGGGATCTCTTGCTCTCATGGGTTTTTTTTTGCATTTTCAAGCAACCATGGAGCTAGGGCTAAGCTTGGAAGAGAGCCATGAGCTTGATGAACCAAGCTTAGTGAGGGGAGTGCACTTATTGAAGGTTCTGTCACCCAGTGTGAATTGCACAAAGATGGCAGTGAAATGAGGGTTTCTAGAGCCCAAAGTTAGTACTAACTACTATTAAAAACCTCATAAGGCCAAGCATTTGCTTGAGGAGGGCTTCCATAGTGATTTATTTATGTTTATTGCATGTTTTATGGACTAATCTATGGTATATGCTGCTGCATTTCATGTGTTTGTTGTTTGTGTTTGGCTGCTGCATTTGGATGCTCTATATTGGATATTTGCATTGTGGTTTTTGTGTTTTAGTGTATTTAGATGCAGTTTTTTATGATGGTTACATTGCCTATTGAATCCAAGTGGTACCCTTACTAAGTTTCTGAATGAAACTTCCTCCCCTCAATTCTGTCATTTCTAGTCCAGCAGAAAGATCACATTCAAATTGACATTTTTGGTTTGTGTTTTGATCTTAAATTTAAGGTACATGAACTTCCATATGTATAGTTATGATCTGGAAATTTTGGTGATTTTAGGAGCACATTTGGTATTTTTAACGGTGGTACTTATTGTGTTGTGCAGCAGCTGTCCAGCATCCTGTTCTGGAGTCCATTGCGTCTCAGGCACTCTTGTAACCTAGGGTGCATATTTAGCTAAGTTAAGACCATTGTATAGTGCATCTATGCATGTACATGTAGTGTACGTAAAGTGAGAGAAATATGTGAACATTTCAGTAATATTTTGGCTGTGTAAGTGATGTGGTGCAAAGCTGCCTAAGTGTGAATGATGGGCTGCTTACTTGTAAATTCTGTTTTGGCCACATAAAGCTGCTAAAATCAAGGGAATGCAATTCCAATGTTTAATGGACATATACAGGATACTTATGGAGGGTTTTCACCTTGTGAATGAACTATTTGCACACTTGTGAAATTTTGTGTGGGCAAAATGGCCATAAAGTGACCAGAATTTTGACTATACACTTAAAGTTGTATATCTCCCTGTGTATAATCAATATTTTTATGAAATTTTGACCAAAATTAGATAACATATATAGGTGGAACTGGAATTTTGAATTTCTGAATTTGGATCTCTATAGCCAAAGATATGATGTTGCAAAGTTTGCTAAATAACTGTTCATTTGGTCAGAATTTTGTAGCCAACTTCAAAAATCCGTAAGTTGGTCCATAGGTGGGCTATTGATGTAAAAAAAAATTCTTTGGTTTTCTCTAAGTCTCTACTTGATAATGGTGCAAAGAAAAGATGGGGTTACGTTGCTAGAATGATACATTTTATTAGTGGAAGTTACAAGTGCAGTGGCTGGTCACTAGAACTTAACAAGATTGCCTAATGTGTCGTAGCCAAGATTAAGACTCGTGCTAGTGTATTCCTTTTTTGCTACCATAGTGTGCATGAAATGTGAATATGTGTGTGATGGTTGGACCAATATGCATGTGTTTACATAGTGCCCAAGAGAGCCACTTAGGTATGCTCATTAAGGGTAGTGTTCTGATGGCCTACAGAACATTACCAATTTTGGGAGTCTACCTGCATAATTTTGGCACCATAATTGGACTACAGTGGAGTGGCTAACAGGAGGGAGGAGGCCATTTGACACAACCTTATCAGATCATTACATGTGTTCAGTCAGAATCGATCCATACCTTTGGAGGCAGGTATCTCAAGCTGGCCAAAGGCCGCTCTAGCCAAAGGGCAGGGGCGTGTGCAAGGTCTCTTTGTCAGAGGCTCCTTAAGAATTTTTTTTGTATCTTTGTAAGACTCCTTCGGGGTGTGGGACCCCTCTGGACAGAGATTTTGCCCCCCGAGGGCTGTTGGGGAAGTCCCTTCGGAAGAGTAGGTCACCTTCAAGAGACTTTTTCCTCTGTTGAGGATGGTGGATCTACTTTTCCGAGGTCGGTAGCTTTGCAAAACCGACGGCCGTGAAGACACCGTTTTCTAAAGTTGGTCATGTTATTCTCCGAGGGTGGTCTGGAGAATGCCACACGGTCAAGGCTAGGCTTTTACCAAGGGTGGCGTCAAGTTTGTTACCACCTCACAAATTAGGAAAATTGCAAGTGTCATAATGGCTAAAAACCATTATATTGTGTAATTCTCAACATAGTGATTGAAGTGTGAGGGGTAAAAGGCATGATCAACACCTCCTTAAAAGTGTTCCAAGTTGGTAACTTGGCCCCCAAGAAAAGCCTTAAGGATTGCTTGTTTGTCAAGCAACCTATGGACTTTTTTGTAAGGTTTTGGAAATTTGGGTACTCAATTGCAAAACTCTTAAGAAAGAGACTTGGAGAGTTATAGGAAGGATATAAATGGTATGAAGGTGCTATTGGAGGACCAAATTACTCATGGAAGACAAGTTTGGACAAAGGAAACACTAAAGGCAATAAGGACCTAAATGTCTTAGTGTAAACCTTAAGGTATTCAAGCTTTTGACTTAAGTCTAAGGGTGGAATTGTGGGGTTTTCCCACTGTGGGGGAGGCAGCCAAGACTTGATAATTAGTCAAAAATGTTGGGCATATGTGTACCAATGAGTTTAAGACAAAGAACCATAATTAGTGAGAAAGAAAGTGACAGAAAGCAAGGTTAAGCTTGTTAAGTGTGTTTTGTGCCCTTAAGCTCATTTTAGGTTATTTAAGTGGCTAAATCACTTATCCCTCTCTCCTTTTCATCATCCCCAAACCCAAGAACACATCCATACTTCCCCCATAGCCACCACATCTTCAAACTTGCAATTGATTGAAATTGAAGGCAAAATGAAGCAATTGGAAGCAAACTAGAGCTATTTCTTGCATACTTCAAGGATCAAGCTTAATTTTTGGCCTACCCACTTTGGTAAGGGTTTTGTTGCTCTCATGGGTTGTTTTCCATATTTTCAAACATCCATGGAGCTATGGGTAAGCTTGGAAGGGAGCCTTGAGCTTGATGAACCAAGCTTATTGAGGGGAGTGCACTTATTGAAGGTTTTGTGGCCTATTGTCAAGCGCACAAATATGGCAGTAAAATAAAGGTTTTTAGAGCCCAAAGTTAGCACTAACTACTGTTAAAATCCTCCTAAGACCAAGCAATAGCTTGAGGAGGGCTGCTATAGTGATTTGGTTATGTTTATTATGTGTTTTATGGACTAAGCTATGGTATATGTTGCTGCGACATTTCATGTGCTTGTTGTTTGTGTTTGGCTACTGCATTTGTTACTATAGGTTGTATATATGCATTGTGGTTTTTGTGTTTTAGTTTATTTGGATGCAGGTTTTAATGATGGTTGCATTGCCTAGTGAATCCAAGTGCTACCGTTACTAAGTTTCTCAATGAAACTCCCCTCAATTTGTCATTTTAGGTCCATTTGAAAGATCACCTTCAAACTAACCTTTGTGGTTTGAGTTTTGATCTGAAATTTTAGGTACATGAACTTCCATATATCTAGTTATGATTTGGGAAGTTTGGTGATTTTAGGAGCACATTTGGTATTCTTAATGGTGGTGCTTATTGTGTTGTGCAGCAGCTATCCAGCATCCTGTTTTTGGAGTCCATTGTATCTCAGGACCTCCTGTAACCTAGGGTGCATATTTAGCTGAGTTATGACCATTGTAGTGCATGTATACATGTACATGTAATGAATGTAAAATGAGACAATTATTTGAACATTTGAGTAATGTTTTGACTATGTAAGTGATGTGATGCAAAGCTGCCTAAATGTGAATGATGGGTTGCTTACTTGTAAATTCTGTTTTCACCACATAAAGTTGTTAAAAGAAAGAGAATGTAATTCCTATTTGTAATGGATATATATGGGATAGCCTTGGAGGGCTTTCCTCTTGTGAATGAAGTGTTTGCATGGTTTGGAAAAATTGTATGGGCAAAATGGTCCAAAAGTTGCCAGAATTTCGACTCTGGACCTAAAGTTTAATATCTCCCTGTGTAGAGTGAATCTTGGTATGAAATTTTGGCCACCCTATAGGACATCTAGAGGGTTAACTAGGATTTGGAATTTCTGGATTTAGAGCCCTGTAGCCAAAGATATAATGTTGCAAAGTTGGCTGATTTACTGTTCATTTGGTCAGAATTTTGTAGCCAACTTAAAAAATCCATAACTTGGTCCATAGGTGGGCTATTGATGTAAAAGAAAATTCCTTGGTTTGTTCTAACTCTCTAGTTGATAATGGAGCAAAGAAAATAGGGTCTATGTGGCTAGAATGATGCAGTTTATTAGTGGAAGTTACAGGTGCAGTGGCTGGTCACTAGAATTTGACAAGATTGCCTAATGTGTGGTAGCCTAGATTAAGACTTGTGCTAGTGTTTTACTTCTTTGCTACCATGGTGTGCATGAAATGTGAATATGTGTGTGATGGTTGGACCAATTTTCATGGGTTTACATAGTGCCCAAGAGGGCCACTTGGGTATGCACACTAAGGGTAGTGTTCTAATGGCCTACAGAACATTACCAATCCTGGGAGTCTAAATGCACAATTTTGGCACCATAATTGGACTACCCCGGAGTGGGTAACAATGTTAGCCGATTAGGAGATCTTGGGGGTGATAACCCTTTGGCTATCACATATTTCCTACAAGCATTAACCCTGTGTACATTATTCAATTATGTACATGAATCACAAACCAAAACATAAAACTAACCAATGTTGCTAGAGGCATCTAGTACAATTAAGCACTCAAGCATAACCTACTGAGATGACCCTACGAGGCTAACCACCTGAGCTCCACCTCTCAAGTGCCTTTAGCCTTGATCTCCCCTTGTGCTTATAAATCAACCACTGCTCAAGGTTAATCCAACATAGTTAATACATGGCATAACCAATAAATCAATAGGAAAATACAAACTAGCAAGTATAATTTGTACCTACTTAGCTAGCTCAACAACCATCTCGGGTTGCTGGCTGGACCACCTAAACCTGCACATGCAAACTAACAGGTGAGAATCATAGATTCCCAGTAAGAGGTCTTTGGGGTACCTGCAAAGAAAACACTAGAGGACACAGGATAATAAATGTCACAAATCTACCGCGAGCTCATTACGGTCTAAGCCCTAATATATGCACATATGCTTGAGTCCCTTGGGACCCTTCCTCATCCTAGTCCTATCCTAGTGAGTTCTGGCCCTGAACTCACTTTAGTAAGCCTTGACTTGCCTACTGTGTCAGGTGGCCACCCAAGCACGTAATAACCTCCCCTTGAATACTATGTCCAGGAGTAATCCAAGTCTACTTGGTAAAACCAAGTTGGGTACACTAAGGTCCCACACTAGTGCCTTGGTCTATGACCCAGCTACGCCACTAGGTGTTACTAACCTTTCACCTTTCCTATGGTGAACCTTGACTAGCACATGGCCAATCTAGTTTGGGTGTACTAGGTTCCCACTCTAGCTCCTTGGGCCTATGACACAAATACGTAGCTAGGCATACTAATCCTCCACCCTTAGGTGTACTAGGCTCCCACTTTAGTCCCTCAGGTCTAAGACCTGACTACGTGACCATGTGTTACTAAGCCTCCACCTTCCTTGGTGAACCTTGTATAATACTAAGCTTGGCACTTGCTACACTCCAATGAGTTGGCCATCACTAGGAATCATGCTTGCTCTAAGTGATCCTTGTGTTTCCTAGCACATATTAAGGTTCCAAATGTACTAAGGTAGCTTAACTACCTTTCTCCTGAAAGACCCCTCAATGTCCCTAAGTAACTTAGCTTGAGTGCTAAGTCACCCATCTACTTAGAACTTTTGGTGTTCCTCTTGAATCCTTAGGGTAACTTGCATTTGCTTGGGTATTAAGCAACTTCCCCAGCCATGCCAAGCTCCCATATTATCCAATATAGGCTTCCCATGGGCCCTAGAGCTTACATTGCTCCCATTATTAGCCTCAAAGTGCCTTCTGTGGCCCTTAGGTGTTTTCCTTAACTCTCTTTCTAGTTCTTGTAGCTCTTGAACTAATCTAGGGTCAATAAAATACTAACCCAAATCATCTTACCAAGCTACGAGAAGTTGTGCTATATGTTGCCCACACTAATCGTGCCATAGTGCACATGTACCTTTCTTAGTTAACTAGGCTATGGTTCTAGTTCACCAATGCTAGTTCACCATGCTCCTTACATAAAATACTTGTTTACTCACTACTAATGTATTTAAACTACATTAGGGATAACTACAAGCCTCAACTAGAGCACCAAAATACCCTTAGAGATACACATGGTTCAACTGTGCACACACCATCTTCTCCTTGCTTCATTTAATCCAATTGTTACTTGTCCTTCATTCTATCTCCATTTTAAATCTTTATCCAACCTTATGAACATGTCTAGGATGTTTAGGAATCAATTAGGAACCAAAAACAACCTTCTTGGATGAGTTCCGAACCAACTGTGGTGCTGCAGCGAGAGCCTGGTGCCTTGGCACCAAAGTTGACTTGATGCTGTCAAAAAATGAGCATCCTTGCACCTAGGCCTTAGGAGCACGACCAGGCCCTGCTTCCCTTTGGCATCTAGGCACCCAAAATGGCACCTCAGCTGTTACCCACTTTAGGGTAGTCCAGTTATGGTGCCAAGATTGTGCATTTAGACTCCCAGGATTGGTAATGTTCTGTAGGCCATAAGAACACTACCCTTAGTGTGCATAACCAAGTGGCCCTCATGGGAACTATGTAAACACATGCAGATTGGTCTAAACATCACACACATATTCACATTTCATGCACACCATGATAGCAAATAAGGAAAACACTAGCGCAAGTCTTAATCTTGGCTACCACACATTAGGCAATCATGTTAACTTCTAGTGACCAGCCACTACACCTGTAACTTGCACTAATAAACTATATCATTCTAGACATGTAACACCCTATTTTATTTTCACCATTATTAAGCAGAGCCTTAGAGCAAACCAAGGATTTTTTAAGTTGGTTACAAAATTCTAACCAAATGAGCAGTAACTTAGCCAACTTTACAATGTCATATCTTTGGCTACGTAGCTCCAAATTCAGAAATTCCAAATTCCAGTTCCAATCCTAGATGTGATCTAGGTGTGGCATAGATTTGATTCTAAGATTCATTATACACAGGGAGATAAATTTTTTTGAGTGCAGAGTCAAAATTTTGATCATTTTATGGCCATTTTGCCTATACAAAATTTCATAAGTGTGCAAACACTTCATTCACAAGGGGAAAGCCTCCAAAGATATCCCATACATGTCCAATACACATAGGAAATACATGCTCTTGCATCTAGAAACTTTATATAGTCAAAAAAGAATTAACAAGTAAGCAACCTATTGTTGACACTTAGGCAGCTTTGCACCACATCACATACATAGTCAAAACATTACTCAGATCTTCACATACTTGTCTTATTTTACATAAACTATATGTACATGCATACATGAACTATACAATGCTCTTAAATCAACTCAATGCACACCCTAATGTATAGGAGTGCCTGAGATACAATGGACTCTAGAAACAGGATGTTAGACAGCTGCTGCATACCACAATAAGCACCACCACTAATAATACCAAATGTGCTCCTAAAATCACAAAAATTTCCAGATCATAGCCAGAAATATGGATGTTTAAGTACCTAAAAATTCAGAGAAAAACTTAAATCATGAAGGTTAGTTTGAATGTGATCTTTCAGCTGGACCTGAAAATGACAGAATTGAATGGAATAAGTTTCATTAAGAAACTTAGTAAGGGTGGCACTTGGATTCAATAGGCAATGTAACCATCATTAAAACCTACATCCAAAGACACTAAAACGCAAAAACCATAATGCATATATACAAGATATGGCAACCAAATGCAGCAGCCATTTACAACCAACAAACACATGAAATGCAACAGCAACATATACCATAGGTTAGTCCATAAAACATGCAATAAACATAAATAAATAACTATGGCAGCCCTCCTCAAGCTAATGCTTGCTCTTAGGAGGATTTTAATAGTAGTTAGTACTAGCTTTGGGCTTTAGAAACCCTCATTTAACTTTCATCATTGTGCACTTGACAATAGGTCACAAAACCTTCAATAAATGCACTCCCCTCACTAGGCTTGGTTCATATACTCATGGCTCTCTTCCAAGCTTATCCCTAGCTGCATGGATGTTTAAAAATTTCAGAAAATAGTGCATGAGAGTAAAAGAACCCTTACCTTGACAGGTATGCTAAAATTGGGGCTTGAGCCTAGGTGCACTCAAGCAATAGCACCAAATAGCTTCCAATTGTGCTTCATTGACTTCAATTGCAACTAGTTTTTAGTTTGAAGGTATGGTGGCTATGGAGGAAGTGTGACTGTGTTCTTGGGCTGGAAAAGGATGAAAATGAGAGAGAGATAAATGATTTGGCCACTTAAATGCGCTTAAATGAGATTAAGGGCACAAAACACACTTAACAAGCTTAACCTTGCTTTATGTCATTTTCCTTCTCACTAATTATGGTTTCTTTGTCTTAAAATCATTAGTACACATGTGCCCAACATTTTTGAGTATTTATCAAGCGTTGGTTGCCTCCCCCACGGTGGGATAACCCCACAATTCCGCCCTTAGACTTAAGTCAAAAGCTTGAACACCTTAAGGTTTACACTAAGACATTTAGGTCCTTAATGCCTTTAGTGTTTCCTTTGTCCAAACTTGTCTTCCAAGAACAATTTGGTCCTCCAATAGCACTTTTACACCATTCATATCCTTCCTATAACTCTCCAAAGATATTTCTTGAGAGTTTTGCAATTGTGTACTTGAATTTCCAAAACCTTACAAAAAAGTCCATAGGTTGCTTGACAAACAAGCAATTCATTGTTTTTTGTGAAAACCATGCACAATTGACCCAAACTTGATTCTAATCACTTCTAGGCTTGGAATTAATGATCCTTAATGCTAAATATGATAGAAATGCATTAACATAACATGGAAAATAGAAAATCCCCTTACCTTAAACACATCTAAAGCAAAATTAAGTAAATTGATCGCCAAATCTTCCATTGAGCTCCAATGGTGTTCTTGAGGTTCCAAGCTAAAATCCTCCATAATGGTCACCCAAAACAACTAAATCAAGACCAATTCAACTTACCCAATCAACTTAGAACTGAACTTGAGCTAGGGAAGAGGCAATTACCTTGGTTTTGAGCTCAAAACTCTTGGAACACCACAAAAATTCCACAATCTCACCATAACTAGCTTGACCTTCAATGAATTAACTTGGGAGCCTCAATTTTCATGAAGAAATGGTGAACATGAAAGCTTGGGAGCTCTATCCATGGAGGTCCAAGGTGGGCTGTGGGTTTAGAAGGTAAGAGATGGTGAACAGTGCCAATCTCTTATCTCCTAATATAAACACATTAACCCACCTCCTCTCCTCTAACTTTGCTCCCTTGGTCACTAGGGTCCCAAATATCATCTTGGCTATACTTTAGGTCTCTTGAACTTTCCATGACATCAAAAGTGAGTTTACTTAAAGGTTCACTTGGCTCCCTCCTTAGTCGAGACTCTGTTACGGTGTCCAATTTACCAAAGTAGCTCAAAACCTTCAATAGTCTACACTTTGGTCCTTCCATTCTAACTCATGGATCTAATTACTTGCAAAACTTATGGTCTTGATTTTTTGGGTTAGTTTAACCTTTTAGACCCAAGTCTACCATAATCATAGTTTTAACTTCACCTAGGGAAAAATTACCAAAATGCCCCTAGTGACACTTAGGTGCCAAATGACCTAGGAACCATCAAACCCTTTGAAGAACTTGCTTGACTTGTTAAACTAAACCAACTAAGGCCTTAAGCTAGGGATTTCTTACCTTGTAACCAAGCCTTACTTGACCATCACCGGTCCAATACTTGGATGGTCGTTACATTATGAACACTTGACATGCTTGGTGGTAAAGCTAACCTGTATGGTACCTTGCTAACTTTGTCCAAGATCTCATAAGGACCTATATATCTTATAGCTAAGTTGGTTCTTCTACCAAATCTAACAGTGCCTTTCGTTGGTGCAACTTTCAACCAAACATTGTTGCCAACCTTAATCTCCAAGTATCTAGTTCTTTTATTAACATAGGTCGTGGTTCTTTCTTTGGCTGCTTTTAGTCTTTCTTGAATCTTCATGATCTTGGTAATAGTCTCCTTAATTATTTTAGCACCCAACTCTAGCCAATCTTAGGCTCCCACCCAACAATTGGGTGTCATGCACCTTCTCCCATAAAAGGGCTTCATAAGATGCCATACCAATGGTGCCTTGATAACTATTGTTGTAAGAGAATTCCACCAAACATAAGTGTTGGCCCCATTCACCTTTGAAATCCAACATACAACTGCTGGGCATGTCTTTTAGTATCTATATCACCCTTTTAGTTTGCCCATCAGTCTGAGGGTGATAAGTAATACTCAGGTGGATTTTGGTACCTAGCCCTTTGTCAATAGCACTCCAAAACTGAGCTATAAATCTTGGATCTCTGCCTGACAATACGGAGTCTGGCATTCCATGCAGTCTTACTATCTCTTGCATATACGTCTGAGCCAACTTCTTTAGAGAATTTGTGAGTTTCATATGTGAGAAGTTGGCTGATACCAACATCTATTACCCACTCTAGGGTAGTCTAGTTATGGTGCCACAATTGCGCGTTTAGAACTCCTAGGGTTGGTATGTTATGTAGGCCATCAGAACAATACCCTTAGTGTGCATACCAAAGTGGCCATCGTGGGCACTATGTAAATGCATGCCTATTGGTTCAACCATTACACACATATTCACATTTTATGTACGCCATGGCAGCAAGGAAGGAAAATACTAGCGCAAGTCTTAATCTTGGCTACCGCAATGTTGTTAAGTTTAAGTAACCAGCCACTGTACCCAAAACTTCCTACAAAAAAAGTATATTGATCTGGCCATGCACCTTCTTATTTTCTCCCCTTCAATATCAAGAAAAGACTTAAACTAAACTAAGGAATTTGGTTTTTCATCAATAGCCCACCTATGGACTAAGTTATAGATTTTGGAAGTTGGTTACAAAATTCTGACCAAATGAATAGTAACTTAGTAAACTTTGGAACATCATAACTTTAGCTACAGGCTCCAAATATAGAAATTTCAAATCCAAGTTAAATATCTAGATGTGTCTAAGTGTGGTCAAAATTTCATACCAAGGTCCATTCTACATAGGGAGATATAGAACTTTGAGTGTAGGGTCAAAATTCTGTCCACCTTATGACCATTTTACCCATACAAAATTTCATAAGTGTGCAAACAATTCATTCACAAGGGATAGGCCCTCCGAGGATATCCCATGCATGTCCAATACATATATGAATGTCACGCTCTTTAATTTAGCAACTTTATGTGGCCAAAATATAATTTACAAACAACCAACCTATCATTCACACTTAGGCAGCTTGTGCACCACATTCACATACATAGAAAAATAGTCCTCAAATGTTCACATACTTATTTCAACTTTATAGGTCTTACATGTACATGCATCCATGCACTACATAATGGCCTGAACTCAGCTAAAACACACACCCAAGTTACAGGAGAGCTTTAAACACAATGCATTCTAGAAACAGGATGTGGGACAGCTGCTACATAGCATAGTAAGCACCATTACTAAAAATACCAAATGTGCTCCTAAAATCACCAACATTCCAGATCACAACTAGATACATGGAAGTCCAATTAACTAAAATTTTAGATCAAAACTAAAACCACAAAGGTCAGTTTGAATGTGATCTTTCTGCTGGACCTAGAATGGGCAGATTTGAGGGGAGTAAGTTTCATTGTGAAACTTAGTAAGGACAAGAGTTATAGTCTTAAGGTAATCTAACCCTTGTTATCACCTTCATCCAAAGACAATAAAACACAAGAAACATAATGCATATATCCAACCTAGAGCATCAAAATGCAGCAGTGAAACACAAAAAACAAACACATGTATGCGGCAGCAAGAATATGCATTGGTTAGTGCATACAACATGTAATAAGCACAAGTAGATTTGATACAACCCCTCATGGGCCTACCCAGGAATCCTATGGGAACTTCTCCCCCATTAGTGACAATTGGCTAGTTGATTACATGCACACTAGTTAAACCTTTATGCTTCTAGTTATTTAATCCTACTATACAATCATGCATGAGTTTATGCTTTGACCTAATTAATAAAATAAATGAACAATACTTGAATCATTGCCCAGGCATATTTGAATAAAAACAATTATCAAAGCAGTCAAAGCATTGAAAGCATTTAAGTGGAATTAACTACACAAAATGAATTGTGTGCAAGCATCCAAACAAGAGTAGACTATGCTTGCACCTAAGAGCGACTCTAGAGTAAATTACTCAACATGACCATTGGAGGCAAACTAGTATATTAAAATGATACACTGAATGACTGTACTGAGATCCAGAACCACGCTTCCACCATAGAGCAAACTTCTACTGGCAAGCCTCGTAAGATCTCCTTCGTGCTTCATTAGCCTCTGTAAGCCAAAAAGACAATTGTAGTTAGTACCATAACTTAACCAACAAGCAACCCATAATCTAGAGTCATAACGAATCAAATAAGCTAAATACCTACTCATAAGCCTAGCTCAATAACCCTTAATGGTTGCTGGCTCAATGACGCCCAAGATTGCACAAAAAACTGTAAGGGAGTAAAAATCAAAGATTCTCAATAAGCGGTCTTCAACGTGCAAGAAAAATCCTAAGGACTCAACATATGAGAACATATGTAACTTGGTGTGAGCTCATACAGCTTGAGCGTCTGATATATATTCATATAACTAGGTCCCTTGAGACCTCTCCTCATCTTATTCCTCCTCACGGGGCGTCACTCCATGCCTAGCAAGTTCTGGCCACTAACTAGCTCCTAGTAAGCCTTAGCTTACTACCTAACACAATAACGTAGCCTTCACTTTGTTGTTGTGCAGGTGAACTTGGTGGATGCTCTTTGCTTGCAATGTAAGAAATCTATAGGTGTACTAGGCCTCCTCATAGTGCCTCAAGTCCTTAGACTTGGCTAGGTTACTTATGTACTCTGCCTCCACCCATTTAACCTACCAAGGATGTATTAGGCTTTCACTTGTACCTCAAAGCATGGTTTGGCTAGGCAACAAGTGCACTAAGCCTTCATCCATGGTGCTCCCCTATCCACCATTACTTGGTTCACACTAGTGGAGTGGAAATAATCATGGTTGGACTCATTTACTAGTTCTTTGGAAGCCCAACTAGGTGCACTAAGGTTTCCACATTGAAGCCTCAAATCCTTAGCCTCAACTAGGCTTCTATTGGTACTAAACCTTGCACCCAACCAATGGTGCTCATTGTGGCCATATTTTCCCTTAAAAACTTGCTTTCAATTTGAGCTAAAATAAATTTACAAAATGGATCATTTTAAATTTTTGAAGGGATGGAGGTGATAGTACTGCCTCTTAGCTTCATGTGGAATCTTAAATCATCTCAATCAGACACCCGAGCAAAAAGTTATGAAGAAAACAAAACTGGGTGTCAATGCTATGGTGGAGGCGCATCGCCACAGTTGTCAACGTTCTGCCATTTTCTGAGGTATTCGCGATGCATCATGGGAACTCGTATTGATTGGTGGCATGTCGCCAAACCTACAAAATGCCCAGAAAACTTCCCATTTTGCTGCTGTGAACTTTGAACACTTTCCAAACATATTAAACATGCATGGATAGCCTTCAAACTTCACATACGTGTAGTATACATTGCACAGACCATAATGCACCATTCAAACCAATCCTATGGTGTCCAAAAACACCACACAAATCCTTAAAAACTCCTTAGTCCAACATGTTCATTACCATCCACCAACTAATGCCATTCATGAAACTACTTGAATTTAACAAGCAACCAAGCTAGGAATGACATCAATTATGCTTGAATCATAAATCCATTACCTTAATTACATAAGAACAAGCAAGAGTCAATCACCAAAAGCTTCATGGTTCAAGCGCAAAGCTCCACTAACATTTCCTATGGTTCCAAGCAAATTCAACTTATAAGGTACCAATTCAAGCTCATTCTAACTAGAACCAAGCTCATGGAAGCTCAAGAAACCAAGAACAACTCAAGTAAATCATTTGGGCAAAATGTACCTAAGCTCTATAAGCCTAAAAAATGTAATCCAAGAGCTTCGACACCAAAACCATGCAAGGGCAAGCCCTTTCATGTATATATACCTCATGGGGCACAAAAAACCATCAAGAATTGATGAACAAATTGAAGTTTTGTCATGGGTTGAAGAGAAGAAGGAGAGCTATGATTTTTAGAGGTTGGGGATGATGAATAGTGACTAGCCAAACCTTCAAAATGGTTTAAATAACCAACTTATCATTTAAGCCCTTCAACTTCTTCAGTTTTCCCAAAAAGTCCCCATGCTCAAATAGTGCCATAAGACTTGGAAATTTAGCCCACCTCTTTGGTTTCTTGTCCTTTAGGTCCAAAAAATTGACTTATGAGCTTAAATACAAGAATTATCATGTCGGGGTACAAAATGACCATTTTGCCCTTAGTGACACTTAGGTTCCAAATTAAACTAGGAACCGTATGTCGTTTAGATAACTTATTGATCTTGCTAATTCACCTTTAATTAAGGCACTTAAACTATGGATTTATGAACTTACCTTACCCACCGAGCATTCCACTATAAGAGCTATAACAACATTGCTATGGTAGCCCTCCTCAAGCATAAGCTTGGTCTTAGAAGAGTTTTAACACTAGTTAGGACTAACTTTGAGCTCGAAAAACCCTTAAATGCGCTGCCATCAGTTTGCACTTCACACTAGGTCACAAAACCTTCAAAAGTGCACTCCCTCACTAAGCTTGGTTCATCCAGCTCATGACTCTCTTCCAAGCTTAGCCCTGCCTCCATGGATGCTTGAAAATATAGTAAACATTCCATGAAAGCAAGAGGACTTCTTACCTTGATGGGTATGCCAAATTTTGAGTTGGATTCTTGGTGCACCCAAGCAATCGCAGTAACATGCTTCCAATTGCTCTTTCTTGATTTCAATTACAACTAATTGCAAGCTTGGAGGTATGGTGGATATCGAGGAGGAGTGGAGAGGGTGGGCTACTAAATGAGGCCAAAATTGGAGAAGAAAAGATGAGTTTGACTAATTAAATTAGCTTAGGTGCACTAAACACCCTTAACAAGCTTAACCATGTCCTACATTTGACCATTGTTTTCCTTGCTACAAGACCATGGTTTCTTAAGCTTAAACTCATGCCCACATTTGACCATCTTTATCTTACTTTGATTGCCTTTTCTTCAGTGGGATAACTCCAAAATGCTTCCATTTGGCTTAACTCATAAGCATAAACAACCAAAGGCATATACTTGAACACTTAAGTCCTTAAACCCTTTATGCTTTTCTTTGTCCATAATTGTCTTCCATAAGCAATTTGGTCCTCTAATAGCACTATCATACTTTTCATATCCTTCCCATAACTATCTAAAGCTCTTTTTTGAGAGTTTTACAATTAAGTACCCAAAATTTTAAAACCTTACAAAAAAAAAATCCATAGGTTGCTTGACAAACAAGCAATCCTTAAGGCTTTTCTTGGAGCCCAAGTTACTGACTTAAAACAACTTTAAGGAGGTATTGATCATGCCTTTTACCCATTAAACTTCAACCACTATGGTAAAAGTTACACAATATAATGGTTTTTGACCATTATGACACATTTTGTAATTTTCCCATTTTTGTGAGGTGGTAACAATCCTCCCCCTCTTAAAAATTTTGGTGTTCCAAAATTGCCTTTAGCTTCAGGTATTCTATAGGATACCTTTTTGTAAGGTCTTTCTAAGTTTCCTAGGTTGCTTCCCACTCAAAATGGTGTGACCACTGAACTTAATCCATGGGAATGAGCTTGTTTCTTAAACTTTTGGTATCCTCGGCTAAGATAGCTATAGGTTTCTTTTCATTTGTCAAGTTAGGTTCCAATGGTATGCCTTCCACTAAAATAGCATGCTTTGTGTCCAACAGATACTTCTTAAGCATACTGATGTGAAAAACATTATGAACACTTGACATGGTTGGCGGTAGAGCTAACCTGTATGCTACCTTGCCAACTCTGTCAAAAATCTCATAAGGACCTATATATCTTGGAGCTAACTTGGTTCTTCTACCAAATCTGACAGTGCTTTTGGTTGGTGCAACTTCCAGTCAAACATTGTCACCAACCACAAACTCCAAGTATCTCATTCTTTTGTTCACATAGGCTATGGTTCTTTCATTGGCTGCCCTTAATCTTTCTTGAATATTTTTGATCTTGGTGGTAGTTTCCTCAATGATTTCAAGACCTAACTCTAGATTATATAAGGCTTCCACTCAACAATGGGGTGTCATGCACCTTCTCCCACAAAGGGCTTCATAAGGTGCCATGCCAATGGTGCTTTGATAACTGTTGTTGTAAGAGAATTCCACCAAATGTTACTGTTCATCCCATTCACCTTTGAAATCCAACACACAACTCCTAAACAGGTCTTCCAGTATCTGTATCACCCTTTAAGTTTGCCATTAGTCTGAGGGTGATAAGTAGTACCTAGGTGGATTTTGGTACCAAATGCTTTGGGAAAGGCACTGCAAAACTAAGCTGTAGATCTTGGATCTCTATCAGATACAATGGAATTTGGTATTCATACAGTCTTATTATCTCTTGGATATACATCTGAGCCAACTTCCCAAAAAAATCTGTGAGTTTCATAGGTAAGAAGTGGGTTCATTTAGTTAGCCTATCCATAATGACCCATATTGTATCATGCCTTAATCTGGTCATAGGCAACCCAGTCAAAAAGTCCATGGTCATACTGCGCCACCTCCTCACTGGTATAGGTAGAGTATGTAAAGTACCAGCTGGCTTTTGGTGCTCTGCCTTTACCTTCTGGCATGTGGCACATTAGGAGACAAAAGTAGCTATGCCTCTCCTCATGTTTGGCCACCAAAAGTGAGTCTTCAAGTCTTTATTCATTTTCTCACTTCTTGGATGGATATTCAACTTGCTTGTGTGAGCCTTTTCAAGTATTTCATCCCTAAGCTTTGGTCCTTTAGGCACATAGATTCAGTCCTTGAAGTACTGTAATCCTTGCTTGTAGGCAAAGGATTCATGCAAGGAATCTCTCAATAGAAAATTAGGTATGAAAATTTTTGAACACCCGGTTTACCCCATTTCATTTTGATCCTGGAGGGTTTCGGTTAAATTCCGCTGTACTGTTTGGCTCCCGAAACCCAACAGTGGTATCAGAGCTACTGGTGCAACCCTAAATCGGGATTGAATGTTGAATCGCATGATGTTATGTGTTTGGTTGCTTTTGGCCTTGATTAATTAGATTGATTCATGATGCATGAAACCGGAACTCATAATGAACATATGACATTTATGAAGAAACGAAACTAATTGGTTAATGAGATTAACCCGAAATTGAATGGTATGAGATACCTATATGGATTAGGATTCTTGCAATAGTTGCAAAAACCCTAGCTTTGTTCGGATTCGGCTTGTTCGGGCACTGAAAGTAAGGTCAGTGGAACACCGTCTGCTTGGGAATGTAGTTTTGACATCCATTTGCCATATCTCATAATCATAGTGTGCAGCAATAGCAAACAAAATTCGGATGAATTTAAGCATAGCATGTCACACCCCACACAGGCCCCAGCCCATGCACACTCAGCACCACTCACCATCCACTACCCAGAAAGTCAAGGACACTTAGGTTTCTAAGTGTTGTTATCAGAGTTTAATTAGCCTACTTTCTTTAGGAAGAGTTTGGGCATTCTTTTTATGGGCCTGGGAGGTGGCCTAGGAGGCTCTGATTAATTTTTTGTTTAGTTACTTGTAGTTTAAGCAAAGCCCAACCCATTAACTTGCAAAACAAGCAATACTTCCACTTTTTCCTTTAAGTGCTTATCTTGTGTGCACATCAAGTGTACTAGTCATATGCATGGCAACAAAGAAACCCATATCCATTTTCAAGCTTAAAAACACATACATAAATGTTCATGAGCATTCGGCCAAGTATAGTACACAAGGATTCCAATTTCATAACAACATGCTCATAGTCATAAAGCCAAGGAAACTTAGCAAACAAGCAGCCAACATAAGTGCAACATACAAAAAGGCCTTCCAAGGCATAAAAGTGCACAAGTCCAACAACCTAGCATCAACTACATGGCAGCATGCCAAGGATGCAAAATAGTCCAAACTTACAAGTCCAAATCTCACAACCTATAAATACACAAACTACCCGTAATGCTCAAAGGTACCGCAAAAGGGTGCACTATAGGTACAAGTCCAAATGAACAAACTAATGGTCTCGAAAGTACACATAACCTCAAAAGCCATAAGTACTCACAACCATCACCTCCTAGCACAAGTCCCACAGCTAAACTCTTGCAAAACTTAAGCCATTAAATTTGGCCTACATAAGCCTTGGATATATATGCACATTTTCAAGCCAATATTAAGTTGGCACACATACCTTGGACAACAAGCAAACTTGGTAGACAAAAACCAAGAAGTCCAAACACAAGCACAACTACTCAAGCTCTTTACCCTTTCCTGAAAAAACAACCAATAAGGCCAGTGAGTTTTACAACTCAGTAAGGATTCACTACAACTCCAAAGGAGTCTATTTAGTTAAGCATAAGCTTAACCTCTATAATCAAGCATGTACCTACATCCAAAGACACAAAGACATAGAAAATACAGTTTGGCCAAAACCTATGATCAACATATATCAATAATAAGTTGGTTAGCATGCATAATCAATCAACAAAAGCACACAAACGCACACACACACCACATTCCATATTCGGCCAAAGGCCACTAGCAAGTGTCCATGTGCATTTGCACCCAATTTCTTCTCCATTGCATTCTCCATTCCCCTTGAGCTCCAAGTACATGGTAGATTGGCCAAACCCACCATGGACTCTAACACTTGCCATTATTGATTAGCTAACCAACCATATAACCATTAGTTCCACCATAGCCCTTCAAGAATACTAAGATCCTATAGTATATCTTGACCATCACTTAGTAGTTCTAATTACTTGCTCATGGAAAAAGTACCAAGTAATCAAGTAATACATGAATCCTTACCATACTTTTGAGCTTGAGTCAATTCGGCCTTGCTTGGATTTCTTCAAAACCAAGCTCTAAACTTCAAGTTCAATGGTATCTAGGCCAATTTCACCAACACAAGCTTGAATGCTTCCTTCCAAGCTTCAATCTCCAAGTCCAAATAACCAAGAATACACAAGAACATTCAAGAACAACATTCGGCCATGTTGTGTTCCTTGATGGCTAAGCTTCAAACTTTCAATCCAAGGTTGCCTCAAGAACAAAGCTCTAAAATTTCAGTCTTGCACTTCCACCTTCAAGAACACCATGCAACTTCAAGAAAACTTCATGAAAACTCCATGAACATGACAAGAACAAATTCGGCCAAGCTTTGATTCTCCAAGAACAAGCTTCAATCTTCATGAATAACAAGACATCTTCAAGACTTTGGCCATGAAATCACATAAGCTCCCAAGAACACTTAAGTTTCAGCCAAGAACACTCAAGAACAAGTGAAGAACAATGATAAACAAGGAAGAGCAAGGTGTTTCAGCGAAGAGCTCTCCAAGCATGCAAATGAAGGAAAATGCCAAGTCCAAGGAATGTTAAGGTGCTTAAGATGGCCGGCCAACATTCCCACAAAATCCCATTAAACAAATCAATTCCTCCACCATCTCATTAAACTATTCATTCCCCATAAACTATTATTTTTCTTCCTCCACTAACTCATTATTATATTGCCTCCAGTAGCCAACTCCAACTTGTTTATTATTTCTTCACGGCCGGCCAAGGACCAAAAGTCCATAAAAATGGCCTAACTCCACACTAGCCTTCACACAAAATTGCATGGCTGATTTTGTCCATTCCTTGTTTGTAGTTTCACTTGCATCACTAGTTTAAGTGTGCAATGTAGTCCTCCAACTTTATTTCTTGCCAAACTTAACATAGTCTTCCATTTAAGTGCACTTAAGGCACATAGTTTTGTAGTCTTGCATTGACATCACTATTACCATGTTCAACTGAGTCCTTCTTGTATTTTATTGTATGTTTCTCATTTTTCTTGGCCTTAGCCAAGTACTGAATGGTGGTCCTGACATAGCAACAGGTGAAAAAGTTTCATCATAGTCAATACCATGAATTTGCTTGAAACCTTTTGCAACCAATCATCCCTTAAAGGTAATCACATTACCATCCATGTCAGTTTTCTTCTTGAAAACCCATTTGTACCCGATGGGTTTTACCCCTTCAGGTAGGTCAACCAAAGTCCATACTTGGTTTTCATGCATGGATTCCATCTTGGATTTCATGGCCACTAGCCACTTCTCAGAGTCAGGCCCCGACATAGCTTGTTGGTAGGTTGTGGGCTCATCCTGATCCATGAGCATCACATCACCAATGTGAGTCACGAGAAATCCATATCTCCTCTCAGGCTCACGCCGAATCCTACCAAATCTACGTGGGCTCTGTGCTATAGGAACAGACTCTTGAACCACAACAACTTGTGGTGTCTGTTTAGGTTCCATTTCAGGTTCAATGTCTCATTGTTGTTCTTAAATTTCTTCAAGTTCTACTTTGCTCCCATTAGTTATTTTAGAGATAAACTCTTTCTCTAAAAAGACACCAGTTCGAGCAACAAACACTTTTTGCTCAGAAGGATTTTAGAAATAGTAACCCTTTGTTTGGTTGGGATACCTAACAAAAAGGCATTTTTGAGATTTGGGACATAGTTTGTCAGAGGATTGACGCTTCACATAAGCGTCACAGCCCCAAATCTTCATAAAAGACATATTGGGATGCCTCCTACTCCATATCTCATATGATGTCTTTTGAACCGATTTAGATGGAAATCAGTTTAGCGTAAAAGTGGTTGTCTCTAAAGCATGTCCTCAAAAGGAGCTTGGAAGGTCAGCTTGACTCATCATGGAGCAAACCATGTCTAACAGAGTTCGATTTCTCCTTTCAGATACACCATTCCATTGTGGTGTACCTGGTGGAGTGAGTTGTGATACTATACCACACTCCTTCAGATAGTCAAGGAATTCTCGATCCAAGTACTCTCCACCTCTATCTGATCGAAGCACTTTGATACTTTTCCCGAGTTGATTCTCTACTTCATTCTTAAATTCTTTGAACTTTTCAAAGGATTCTTACTTGTGTGTCATGAGATACATATAGCCATATCTACTGAAATCATCAGTGAAAGTAATGAAGTATTGAAAACCTCCTCTAGCATGTGTAGACATAGGGCCACATACATCACTATGTATGAGTCCTAGTAAGTCATTAGCCCTTTCACTTTGCCTTGTGAATGGGGCTTTGGTCATCTTGCCCAACAAACATGACTCACATATCTCATATGATTTAAAATCAAATGAGTCCAAGCGTCCATCCTTATGGAGCTTGGATATGCAGGTCTCATTTATATGGCCCAAGCGACAGTGCGAGAGATAGGTCGGGTTTGAATCATTTAAATTTGACCTTCTTGGTATTCACATTATAGATTGGATCTTCAAGGTCTAGAACATACAACCCATTGCTAAGTTGAGCACTACCATAAAAGATTTCATTCAAATAAATGGAACAACATTTGTCGTTTATTATAAATGAGAAACCTTTCTTATCCAAACAAGAAAAAGAAATCAAGTTTCTACTAATAGTAGGCACAAAGTGTTGGGTTTCGGGAGCCAAACAGCGCAGCGAAATTTAACCAAAACCCTCCAGGATCCAAGTGAAACGGGGTAAACCGGGTGTTCGAAAATTTTCATACCTAATTTTTGATTGAGATTTCTCACTCAACTGTAGAGTCGAATCACAAAACCTGAATAGTTGACGTGTTCAGGCTCTCTATGGTATCCACACGAGCCTCTCGGGATCACCACGCTTCCACCGCGTCCCGGTAGATGCGTTTCTCTTGTGCTCGCAGTGCTAGCTTGCGTCCTCCAAGGAATTGCAAGAGAAGAGTGCGGCTGTCCTTTTTGGAGGCTAGGGCAAGGAGACCTGTGAATTTCTCACTTAAAAGTTATATTTATAGTGAGACTCAACTTCCAGGCCTAATAGGTTTCAAAGCCCTAATCCAATTAGGCTTTAATTTCGGGCTTAATAATGGCTCAACTATTGGGCCCATTATTAATACGAAATTATTGTGAAACCATAACCCAAATAATTAGCCCATGCACTCTAATGATCCAAATAGCTCTATGTGTGCGACCCAATAGGCTCTTACCACGTTGGCAATGATCATAAATCACATTTATGATCATAAGCAATGAGCGGTGTCTAGCAACACATCATTGCTACCCAAGTGACAAGATTGTCGATGATTCGACTAAACCTTTATGATCATCACCGATATATGCCATTGTCCCTTTGTCCAAGATATCAAGACTAAGCACGAGACATGGAATGTGTCACTCTCGTATAGCCCAATCTTTGGTTTCTTGATTACCGAGTAGACCAACTTAAACTGATGACATTGATATCGTATATCAACTCATCCGAGCATGGCCATGCATTTTTCTAAGTCTCACTCTATCAAGGGGCCCGAAGATATCACTCCCGTTACATAGGAGGGACAAATCCCATCTTGATCATACAAATCCCTCCGCATGATATGTGACATACCCAATGACCTCCTTCAAGTTCACTCAGTTACGAGCAACAAAGGAAAGTATCAAAGTATGTGACTCACATGTAGGGAACCTTGATGATCTTAGGTCGAAGGACTACATATACCATGATCACTATGAGAATCACTTATGACACTCATATAACGATCCATGTAGTGTTCTCATGGTGGGTCGGTCCAGTACACAAGTTCTCCAACTTGTACCCATATGTAGACTACATATCTCATATTAGTCTCCACATATGCTAGTCGTTATGTATTATTGCAACCCGCTCCACAATAATACTAGACCAGGGACGTTTAAGAATATCATTATTCTAGGGTTACAATTATGTTTGTTAAGTTACGTAGAAACAAAACAACAAACATAATTGCTGGATTAATGCCTTAATAAAATATCATGACTCAATGTGCAAAAAATACAATCATCTCATGATTGGCCTTTTGGGCACAACACTAACAATCTCCCACTTGCACTAAAAGCCAATCATCCATGTATCTAATACCGATGGACCTAGAATGGCTATCATGCTTCTGCTGCGTAAGGGGCTTTGTCAGTGGATCAGCAATGTTGCTGTCTGTCGAAGTCCTGCATATCCTTACATCACCCCTCTCGATGATCTCCCTGATGAGATGATAGCGTCGGAGTATGTGTTTGGATCGCTGGTGAGATCGAGGTTCCTTAGCCTGTGCGATTGCTCCATTGTTGTCACAATAGAGCTCTATCGGGTCGGCAATGCTTGGAACCACTCCAAGTTCAGTGATGAACTTCTTGATCCAAACTGCCTCCTTCGCAGCATCAGAGGCGGCAATGTACTCAGATTCTGTTGTAGAGTCAGCTACTGTCTCTTGCTTTGAACTCTTCCAGCTCACAGCACCACCACCAATACAAAACACATAACCAGATTGCGATCTAAAATCATCCTTATCGGATTGGAAGCTTGCATCGGTGTAACCCCTTACAACGAGCTCATCTTCACCTCCAAAGACCAAGAATGCATCCTTAGTCCTTCGTAAGTACTTAAGGATGTTCTTAACAGCTGTCCAGTGACTCTCACCGGGGTTCGATTGGTACCTACTCGTCATGCTCAAAGCATATGAGACATCGGGATGAGTACATATCATGGCATACATGATAGATCCAATTGCTGAGGCATATGGAATCTTACTCATGCGCTCTCTCTCCTCGGGTGTACTCGGACACTGAGATCTAGAAAGAGTGATACCATGTGACATGGGCAAGAATCCTTTCTTGGAATCTTGCATGCTAAACCTCTTTAGCACCTTGTCAATATATGTACTTTGACTTAGGCCAAGAAGCTTTCTAGATCTATCTCTATAGATCCTGATGCCTAACACATAGGCTGCTTCACCCAAGTCCTTCATAGAGAAACATTTCCCTAGCCAAGTCTTCACAGACTGTAGCTCAGGAATGTCATTCCCGATGAGTAGTATGTCATCTACATACAACACCAAGAAGACAATAGCGCTCCCACTAACCTTCTTGTAGACACAAGGTTCATCTTCATTTTTGATAAAACCAAACTCTTTGATTGCTTCATCAAAACGAAGATTCCAACTTCGAGAAGCTTGCTTCAGTCCATAAATGGACCTTTGCAACTTGCACACTTTATTGGCATTCTCAGGAGTGACAAAACCCTCAGGTTGTGTCATGTACACATCCTCAAGTAGCTTTCCATTTAGGAATGCAGTTTTGACATCCATTTGCCATATCTCATAATCATAGTGTGCAGCAATAGCAAACAAAATTCGGATGGATTTAAGCATAGCAACTGGTGAAAAAGTTTCATCATAGTCAATACCATGAATTTGCTTGAAACCTTTTGCAACCAATCGTCCCTTAAAGGTAATCACATTACCATCCATGTCAGTTTTCTTCTTGAAAACCCATTTGCACCCTATGGGTTTTACCCCTTCAGGTGGGTCAACCAAAGTCCATACTTGGTTTTCATACATGGATTCCATCTCGGATTTCATGGCCACTAGCCACTTCTCAGAGTCAGGCCCCGACATAGCTTGTTGGTAGGTTGTGGGCTCATCCTGATCCATGAGCATCACATCACCAGTGTGAGTCATGAGAAATCCATATCTCTCAGGCTCACGCCGAATCCTACCAGACCTACGTGGGCTCTGTGCTACAGGAACAGACTCTTGAACCACAACATCTTGTGGTGTCTGTTCAGGTTCCATTTCAGGTTCGATGTCTCCTTGTTGTTCTTGAATTTCTTCAAGTTCTACTTTCCTCCCACTAGTTCTTTTAGAGATAAACTCTTTCTCTAAAAAGACACCAGTTCGAGCAACAAACACTTTTTGCTCAGAAGGATTGTAGAAATAGTAACCCTTTGTTTCTTTGGGATACCCAACAAAAAGGCATTTTTGAGATTTGGGCCCTAGTTTGTCAGAGGATTGACGTTTCACATAAGCGTCACAGCCCCAAATCTTCATAAAAGACAAATTGGGATGCCTCCCACTCCATATCTCATATGGTGTCTTTTGAACCGATTTAGATGGAACTCGGTTTAGTGTAAAAGCGGTTGTCTCTAGAGCATGTCCCCAAAAGGAGTTTGGAAGGTCAGCTTGACTCATCATAGAGCGAACCATGTCTAACAGAGTTCGATTTCTCCTTTCAGATACACCATTCCATTGAGGTGTACCTGGTGGAGTGAGTTGTGATACTATACCACACTCCTTCAGATAGTCAAGGAATTCTCGATCCAAGTACTCTCCACCTCGATCTGATCGAAGCACTTTGATACTCTTCCCGAGTTGATTCTCTACTTCATTCTTGAATTCTTTGAACTTTTCAAAGGATTCTGACTTGTGTCTCATGAGATACACATAGCCATATCTGCTGAAGTCATCAGTGAAAGTAATGAAGTATTGGAAACCTCCTCTAGCTTGTGTAGACATAGGGCCACATACATCACTATGTATGAGTCCTAGTAAGTCATTAGCCCTTTCACTTTGCCCTGTGAATGGGGCTTTGGTCATCTTGCCCAACAAACATGACTCACATGTCTCATATGATTCAAAATCAAATGAGTCCAAGAGTCCATCCTTATGGAGCTTGGATATGCGGGTCTCATTTATATGGCCCAAGCGACAGTGCCAGAGATAGGTCGGGTTTGAATCATTTAATCTGACCTTCTTGGTATTCACATTATAGATTGGATCTTCGAGGTCTAGAACATACAACCCATTGCTAAGTTGAGCACTACCATAAAAGATTTCATTCAAATAAATAGAACAACATTTGTCCTTTATTATAAATGAAAAACCTTTCTTGTCCAAACAAGAAACAGAAATCAAATTTCTACTAATAGTAGGCACAAAATAGCAATTGTCTAATTCTAAAACTAATCCACTAGGTAAAGTGAGAACATAAGTCCCTACGGCTAAGGCAGCAACCCTTGCTCCATTTCCAACACGTAGGTCCACTTCACCTCGGGCCAATCTTCTACTTCTACTTAGATCCTGCACATTTGCACAAATGTGAGATCCACATCCACTGTCCAATACCCAAGATGAGGAAGTAGAAAAGTTAGCCTCTATAACAAAAATACCTGAAGTGAAGTCTTACTTCCCTTTTCCTTAGCAAGTTCTTCAAGATAGAGCTTGCAGGTACGCTTCCAGTGTCCAGGTTGCTTACAATGGAAGCACTCCCCTTCCTTTGCCACACCACCCTTTGGTTTCAGTGCAGCTGAAGAAGGATTGGCATTGGACTTTCCATTAGCTTTATCCTTCTTCTTATTGGCTTTTCCTTTTCCATTGCCCTTTTGAACCATCAAAATGGGCTTAGCCTTCTTAAGGTTTTGCTCAGCAGTTCTCAACATGTTGAGCAATTCAGGGAGGGACTTGTCAAGGTCATTCATGTTATAGTTCATGACGAACTGATTGTAGCATTCAGGCAACAATTGCAAGACTACATCAACAGCCAACTCTTTTTGAAGAGCATCAAACCATTGGCACCAACCTCAAATTCCAAGTCTCTCTTTCTTTTATTCACATAGGCTGTGGTCTTTTCATTGGTTGCCTCTAATCTCTCTTGAATTTTCTTGACTTTGGCAGTTGTGCTCTTCAATAATTTTGGGACCCAACTCTAGCCTATGTGAGGCTTCCACCCAAAAGTGGGGTGTCATGCACCTTCTTCCATATCATGCTTCATAAGGTGCCATGCCAATGGTGCTTTGGTAACTATTGTTATATTAGAATTCCACCAATGGCAAGTGTTGGTCCCATTAACCTTTGAAATCCAATACACAGCTTCTGATCATGTCCTCCAATATCTGTATCACCCTTTCAGTTTGTTCATCAGTCTAAGGGTGGTAAGCAGTACTCAGGTGGATTTTGGTTCCTAGTGCTTTATGAAAAGCACTCCAAAACCGAGCTGTAAATCTTGGATCAATATCAAATACAAAGGAATTTGGCACTCCATGTCGTCTCACTATCTCCTAGACATACTTCTGAGCTAACTTCTCCAAGGAGTCTGTGAGTTTCATAAGTAAAAAGTGGGAACATGTGGTTAGCCTATCCATAATGACCCAAATTGTATCATGCCTTAATCTGGTCATAGGCAACCCAGTCAAAAAGTCCATCGTTATGTTTCCCCACTTCCTAATTGGTATAGGTAGAGTCTGTAAGGTACCAGCTGGCTTCTGGTGATCAACCTTTACCCTCTGGCGTGTGGCACAATTGGAGACATAAGTAGCTGTGTCTCTCTTCATATTTGGCCACCAGAAGTGAGTCTTCAAGTCTTTATACATTTTCTCACTTCTTGGATGGATGTTCAACTTGCTTGTGTGAGCTTATTCAAGTATTTCATCCCTGAGCTTTGCTCCTTTAGGCACATATATTCAGTCCTTGAAATACAGTAATCCTTGCTTGTAGGCAAAGGATTGATACAAAGAACCTTTCTCCTCTCCTGAAATCTTTTTCATATCAAGATCTGTCTCTTGTGCCTTTCTGGCTTCTTCAAACCATCCAAACAGAATTGTCAATGTGTAGATTTTGGGCTTCCTCCCACTTATGCCACATGCATAACAGACTATTCAACTCATCATAATCAGTTATGGATCATCCTTTCAGAAGACCTGTGTACTTCATGCTCAAGGCATTTGCTACTAGATTGCCTTTCCCTCAGTATACTCTATACAACAGTCATAGCCCTTGATGTATTCTAACCATGTCCTCTACCTCATGTTCAACTCTTTCTAAGTGAACAAGTACTTTAGGCTCTTATGGTCAGTGTAGATAAAAAAAGAACTACCCATCAAGTAATGCCTCCAATTCTTCAGAGCAAAAATCACTCCTACTAGTTCTAGGTCATGGGTAGGACAATTTTGCTCATGGGGTCTCAACTACCGTGGCCCATAAGTAATGACATTTCTATCTTGCATAAGTACACAACCTAACCCAGATCTAGATGCATGTGTATAGATGATGTAAGGCTTACTTAGATCAGAAAGAGTAAATACTGAAGATTCAATCCGCCTCTGCTTGAGCTCCTAGAAACTCTTTTCACACTTTTGAGTCCACTCAAATCTTTGACACTTCTTGGTCAGATGAGTAAAAACTGAGGCAATCATGGAAAAGCCTGATACAAATCTCTTGTAGTATCCGGCTAATCCCAGGAAACTTTTAATTTCCTTCATAGTCTTTGGTCTTTCCCATTCTTGCACTTTCTTGACCTTTTCAAGGTCTTCCATAAGGCCTTGTGCATTTATGATATGTCCTAGGAAAGACACTTCCTTTATTTAGAATTCGCACTTGGATAACTTGGCATAAAGCTGATGTTCCAATAGAGGCTTTAGAAAAATCTCCAAATGATGGTCGTGTTTATTTTAATCCTTGGAATACACTAGGATGTCATCAATGAACACAACCACAAATTTGTCCAGTTGTGGTTTGAACACCCTATTCATCAGGTCGATAAAAGCAATTGGGGCATTTATCAAACCAAATGGCATGACTGTATACTCATAATGCCTATATCTAGTCCTAAATGCAATATTAGGAATGTCCTTTTCCTTTACTCTTAACGGGAAGTAACTAGATCTCAAATCTATCCTGGAGAAGATCTTAGCTCCCTTTAGTTGATCAAAAAGATCTTCAATCCTTGGGAGTAGATACTTGTTCTTGATAGTCTCTACATTGAGCTTCCTACAGTTAATGCATAGTCTCAAAGATCCATCCTTCTTTTTCACAAAGAGAACAGAAGCTCCCAAAGTGAAATACTTGACCTTATGAACCTTTTTTCAAGAAGTTCGTCAAGTTGTTTCTTGAGCTCATTCATTTCTGTGATTGGCATTTTGTGAGGAGGTATGGATATTGGACTAGCTCCTAGTCGCAACTTGATCTGAAACTTAATTTCCCTTAGTGGTGGAATACCTGGCAGGTCTTTAGGAAAGACTTATGGAAAGTAAGTCACTACAGGTATTCTGTCCACTTCCTCATCATAGTGTAATTCATTTAATGCATAATAGTAATCATGCTCACTGGTATCTCATCCAGTACCTCTAGCTCTATGCCATGCATTTCATACACTAATTCATTAGAATTCACTAATGCATGCACTTCACTACTAGGCAATGTGATTTCCCTCTTAGCACAATCAATTCTTATGCTATGCATAGCAAGCCAATTCATACCTAACACTAAATCATACTAAGGAACTTCCAACACTAGTAGACTAGTCATAACCTTAGTATTTCCTATTGCTAGCTCACAATCCTTAGCTTGGTCATTAGTGAAAAGACATTGACTGCCTACTATTTTCACTAAGGATGTCCTAGGCATGATTTCAGTAGGCAATTTCATGGCATCAAAAAATTTCCTAGCCACTATAGACATAGATGCACTAGTATTAAACAGAACACTAACAGGCATGCCATTAACGTAAATGTTACCTCTTAGTGCTCTTCCCTACTCTGATGTCTCTAGGCTCTCCACTTAGAAGACTCTGCCAGCTCTCTGCACTAGAGGCCAAGGCACTGGAAGAACTGCCCTCTGTTGTCCCTCTTCAGGTGCTCCTCCTCTTGGTCCTGCCCCAATAGGCCTTACTAAACGTTGGTCTTCTGGCCTCCTTTTAGCCTGTGGGCAGTCTTTGATCCAATGATCCATGGATCCACATCTCAGACACACTTGGGTGTCAAAATAGCAAGGTTTCTTTCCTTGAAACTTCTTGCATTTAAGGCACCTTAGGCCAAGGAACTTCCCCTTAGCCTTGCTCTTACCACCAAGATGAGGATTCTTCGCAATTCCCTTGCCATGCGGTGGCTTCTTCTGCTTGCCTCCTGGCTGGTTACTTTCCCCTGGTCCACTGGGAAAGTACTTTTAGCTTCTTCTGCTTGCCTCCTGGCTAGCTACTTTCCCTTAGTCCACTTGGAAAGTACTTAGTCTCATACTCCTCTCGCTCTACTAATAGAGCTTTCTGCACTTCTTCATTGTATGTAATAGCTCCAAAAGGTCTGATAGCCTTTCTAATGTCTGATTTTTGGCCTCTGACAAATCGTTTGGTCTTCAACTCCTTTAGTCCATGATACTGAGGAGCATACCTCACCAACCAATTGAATTTGTGCTCATACTCTAGGAGACTGAGGTTGTCCCTACCTTAAAGCATTAAATTCAGCTTGCTTCATATCCTTAATGGCATGATTAATGTATGTAAGAGTTTCAGGACCCAAACAATTGTAGCAAAATTTAACCAAAACCTTCCAAGATCCAAGTGAAATAGGGTAAACCAGGTGTTCAAAAATTTTCATACCTAATTTCGATTGAGATCTTTCACATAACTGTAGAATCGAATCACAAAACCTAAACAGTTGATGTGTTCAAGCTATTTATGGTATCCACATGAGCCTCTTGGGATCACCACGCTTCCACCACATCCCAATAAATGCATTTCTCTTGCGCTCACAGTGCTAGCTTTTGTCCTCCAAGGAATTGCAAGAGAAGAATGTGGCTGTCTCTTCTGGGAGGCTACGGCAAGGCTATGAATTTCTCACTAAAAGTTGTATTTATAGTGAGACTCAACTTCTAGGTCTAATGGGTTTCAAAGCCCTAATCCAATTAGGCTTTAATTTTGGGCTTAATAATGGCTCAATTGTTGGGCACATTATTAATACGAAATTATTAGGAAACTATAACCCAAATAATTAGCCCATGCACTCCAATAATCTAAATAGCTCTATGTGTGCGACCCAATAGGCTCTTACCACATTGGGAATGATCGTAAATCACATTTATGTTCATAAGAAATGAGCGGTGTCTAGCAACACATCATTGCTACAAAACTGACAACATTGTCAATGATTCGACTAAACCTTTATGATCATTACCCATATATGCCATTGTCCCTTTGTCAAAGATATCAAGACTAAGCACGAGACATGGAATGTGTCAGTCTCGTATAGCCCAATCTTTGGTTTCTTGATTACCAAGTAGACTAACTTAAATTGATGACATTGATATCATATATCAACTCATCTGAGCATAGCCATGCATTTTCTAAGTCTTACCGTATCAAGGGACCCAAATATATCACTCCCGTTACATAGGAAGTACAAATCCCATCTTGATCATACAAAACCCTCCACATGATATGTGACATACACAATGACCTCCTTCAAGTTCACTCAGTTACGAGCAACAAAAGAAAGTATCAAAATATGTGACTCACATGTAGGGAACCTTGATGATCTTAGGTCAAATGACTACATATATCATGATCACTATGAGAGTCACTTATGATGATCATACAATGATCCATGTAGCGTTCTCATGGTGGGTCAGCCTAGACAAAAATTGTCCAACTTCTACCCATATGTTAACAACATATCTCATATTAGTCTCCACATATGCTAGTCATTATGTATTATTGTAACCCACTCCACAATAATACTAGAATAGGGACATTTGAGAATATCATTATTCTATGGTTACAATTATGTTTATTACATTATGTAGAAACAAAACAACAAACACAATTGCTGGATTAATGTCTTAATAAAATATCATGACTCAATGTGCAAAAATACAATCATCTCATGATTGGCTTTTAGGCACAACACTAACAATTTACTACTCCTGAAATAGCTTGGTGAACTCTAGCCCAGTCATTTCCTTGTCTTCTCCTGGCCTTCTGCCCTTCTGGACAGCAAATCTATCTCTGGTGCTCCTCCACCATGTCTCTAAATTGCCTACTAAATTGTAGGTAGCTAGTGACACTCTCTTGGTGGAGCTGAGTGGCATTTTCTCAAACATTTTTTAATGAAGATTAACCATTACTTAGCTTTTTTTAGCCTGGCTCTTCCATCAAACTATGGAGGTCTTAGGCCTTGGAACCTCTCAAATAGTGTGACTTCGTGAAGGCCTTCTAGATCTTCTGATCTATGTCTCTTGGATCTGTGAGAACCCTCTATATGGTGATACTCTCTATGATCTCTCTGCCTTTCCCTGGATCTTCTCTTGTGGCCTCCCTCAATCTTATTCCTTGTGGAGGAATGGTCATAGGCTGAAGGATTGGTCCTGGACACCTGACCAATCTCAGACCTTAGACTTCCTCCTCTGGGATTTCTCCTATCCTCATGTTCCTCCTCAACAGTTTCATCATTTGTATGTTTCAAGCTTCCAGAAAGAACATATTCAGATGTGTTCCTAGTATCCTCTTTTAGTTGTTGCTATGCATCCTGAACTAGTTCTGCTGGAGCTGCTTGGACTCCCTATTTTTGTCCTTGAATTAGCCTCATTAAGTTTTCATTGATTAGAACTAAGTTCCTCTAAATCACTAACCAAACCTGAGGCACTTCAGGATTTGGTACCCCCTGTTGCCCCTGATTCCCTCTATTCTTTCAATTTCTTTGTTGCCCAGAATTAGTATGAGGCCTTCGGGGTGGTTCCCCTCTCTTTTTTGGCAACCATTTTTACTTCCTACATTGATCATTCATCATAGAGCACATATAAAGATCATAGGTATTTCAATGGTACTTGACACTAGCAACTGACTAAATTGAGTTCATGTATGTAGATGCATACAACACAACTATATGCTATGTACATGTACAAACCATGCTTTGATACCAACTTCTGTTACCCACTCTAGGATAGTCTAATTATGGTGCCAAAATTGTGCATTTAGACCCCCAAGGTTGGTAATGTTTTGTAGGTCTTCAGAACATTACCCTTAGTGTGCATACCCAAGTGGCCCTCTTGGGCACTATGTAAACACATGCATATTGGTCCAACCATCACACACATATTCACATTTCATGCACACCATGACAGCAAAGAAGGAAAACACTAGCACAAGCCTTAATCTTGGCTACCACACATTAAGTAATCTTGTTAAGTTCTAGTGACCAACCGCTGCACCTGTAACTTCCACTAATAAACTATATCATTCTAGCCATGTTACCACTTGTTTTATTTACTCCATTATCAAGTAGAGACTTACAGAAAGCCAAGGAATCTTTCTTTGCATCAATAGCCCACCTATGGACCAAGTTCTAGATTTTTTAAGTTGGTTACAAAATTTTGACCAAATAAACAATAACTCAGCGAACTTTGCAATGTTATATCTTTGGCTACAGGGAATGAAATTTAGAAATTCCAAATCCTAGTTCAACTTCTAGATGTTCTCTAGGCGTGGGAAAAATTTCATACCATGATTCACTCTACACAGGGAGATATAGAACTTTAAGTACAGAGTCAAAATTCTGGTCACTTTATAACCACTTTGCCCATACAAAATTTCATAAGTGTGCAAACACTTCATTCACAAGGGGAACACCCTCCAAGGCTATCCCATATATGTCCATTAAAAAATACATTCTCTTACATTCAAGAACCATATGTGGCTAAAATAGAATTTACAAGTAAGCAGCCCTTCATTCACACTTAGGCAGCTTTGTACCACATGACTTACATAGCCAAAACATTACTCAAATGTCCACATACTTGTCTCATTTTACATACATTACATGTACATTCAGACATGAACTCCACAATGGTCTTAGCTTAGCTAAACACACACCCTAAGTTACAGGAATGCTCGAGACACAATGGACTCCAGAATAGGATGCTGGATAGCTGCTGCACAACACAATAAGTACTACCATTAAAAATACCAAATGTGCTCCTAAAATCACCAAAAATTCAAGAACATGGATGAACATATGGAACTTCATGTGCCTAAAATTTTAAAACAAAACTCAAACCAAAAGATGTCAGTTTGAATGAGATCTTTTTGTTGGACCTGAAATGACAGAATTGAGAGGAGTATGTTTCATTGAGAAACTTAGTAAGGGTAACACTTGGATTCATTAGGCAATGTAACCATCATTAAAACTTGCATCCAAAGACACTAAAACAAAAAACCCATAGTGCATATATACAAGATATAGTAACTAAATGCAGCAGCCATTCACAACCAATAAACACATGAAATGTGGCAGCAACAATAACCATAGGTTAGTCCATAAAACACATAATAAACTTAAGTAAATCACTATGGAAGCCCTCCTCAAGATAATGCTTGATCTTAGCAAGATTTTAACACTAGTTAGTACTAACTTTGGGCTCTAGAAACCCTCACTTCACTTCCATCATTGTGCACTTTACACTTGGTCACAAAGCCTTCAACAAGTGCACTCCCCTCACTAAGCTTGCTTCATCAAGCCCATGGCTCTCTTCCAAGCTTAGCCCTAGCTCCATGGTTTCTTGAAAATATAGAAAACAACCCATGAGAGCAAAAGAACCCTTACTTCACTGCCATCATTGTGCATTTCACACTAGGTCACAAAACCTTCAACAAGTGCACTCCCCCACTAAGCTTGGTTCATCAAGCTCATGGATCTCTTCCAAGCTTAGCCCTCACTCCATGGTTGCTTGAAAATATAGAAAACAACGCATGAGAGCAAGAGAACCCTTACCAAAGTGGGTAGGCCAAAAATCAAGCTTGATCCTTGAAGTATCTAGGCAATAGCTCTAGTTTGCTTCCAATTCCTTCCTTTTGCCTTCAATTTCAATCAATTGCAAGTTTGAAGGTGTGGTGGCTATGGAGGAAGTGTGGCTATTTTCTTTGGATAGAGGAGGCCAAAAATGAAAGAGAGATAAGTGAATTGGCCACTTAAATGGCCTTAAATGAGCTTAAGGGCACAAAACACACTTAAATAAGCTTAACCTTGCTTTTTGTCATTTTCCTTCTCACTATTTATGGTTTCTTTGTTTTAAACTCATTGGTACATATGTGCCTAACATTTTTGGCCCATTTACAAGCCATAGCCGCCCCCCCTAGGTGGGAAAACTCCAAATTACTTCATTTGACTTAAGTCAAAGACATATACATCCTAAGGCCTACATTAGAACACTTAGGTCCTTTATGCCTTTTTGTGTTTTCTTTGTCAGTAGTTGTCTTCCATAAGCAATTTTGTCCTCAGGCACTTTCATATCATTCATATCATTCTCATAACTCTCCAAATCATTTTCTTAAGAGTATTGCAATTGAGTACCCAAATTTTCAAAACCTTACAAAAAAGTCCATAGGTTGCTTGACAAACGAGCAACCCTTGATGCTTTTCTTGGGGACCAAGTTACCAACATGGAACACTTTTAAGGAGGTGTTCATTATACCATTTACCCCTCACAGTTCAATCACTATGAAGATAATTACATAATATAAAGGCTTTTTTACCATTATGCCACACTTGTAATTCTCCAATTTTTGTGTGGTGGTAACAATACTGGTAGATAGGTTGGGTTTAGTTATAATTGAGGTACCAGAGATGAGGATCATTGGGATAGTAGGCCCTTATTACATTTTATCAAAGAAAAGGTATTAAGTTGGCCCATTGACATATGTCACCAAAGATTTTACTATGATTTCTGGGTGATGTGACTAGGAAGCCATGACTTGGTACATGGTATGGATTAGTTAGGATGACACCAGGCTAACATTGACTATGCGAGTCAAACCATCACCCTTAAGACTAAAGAAAGGGAGGTGGTGACTTGTGGCAATGGGTTGGCAACTAGTTTCAAGCCCACCTCATTGAGATTGATTGATGTGGTTGTTGTTATGGATGAGGAGGAGTACTATGGCCTGAATGGTGATGAAGTGGTAGAGGAACTGAAGGACATACCAGTTGTCAATATGTTCCCAAAAGTTTCTCCCACTGACTTACCAGGGGTACCACTCATGAGAAAAATGGATTTCTCTATTCATTTATTACCTGGGACTTGGCCCATATCAATTCCTCCATATAGGATGTCTACTCCTAAGATGGGTGAATTGAAGGAACAACTAGAGGAGTTGTTAAGGAAGGCTTCATTAGGCCTAGTGTTTCACCATGGGGTGCCTAGGTGTTATTTGTTAAAAAAGAAATATGCTACTCTTAGGTTGGTGACTGATTACCAAAAGCTAAATCAAGTAATAGTAAAGGACAAGTACCTTTTTCCAAGAATTGATGAACTCCTTGATAGGCTCAAAGGAGCCAAGATATTCTCATAGATTGATCTAAGAATACTTTTAGATCAGAGTCAAAGAGGAGGACATACACAAAACCTCTTTTTGAATGCAATATGGGCACTTTGAGTATATGGTGATGCCGTTTGGGGTTAGCAATGCCCCTGTTGTGTTTATAAAAGCAATGAACAGGATATTCATGCCTTAGTTGGATAAATTTGTGGAAGTTTTCATTGATGATATACTCATATACTCCCAGACTCTTGCTCAGCATGATGAACATCTTAAGATGGTCATGCAAGTGCTTAAGGATAATAAGTACTTTGCATAATTGTATAAGTGTCAATTCTAGGCAAAGGAGATACTCTTCCTTTGTCATGTGATCAGTGACAAAGGGTTAAGTGTGGACCAAGGGAAGGTATAGGCAGTGATGAAGTGGAAACAACCCACCAACCCTACTAAGGTAAACAGCTTTCTTGCTCTAGCGGGCTATTACTGGATATTCAATGAGGGATTCTCCTAAATAGCTAAGCCATTAACTACCTTGACTAAGAAGGCATAGGAATTTGTTTGGACAGAAAAGTGTGAGGTAGCTTTCCAGAAACTCAAACGGAGGCTAACCACGGTGCCAATCTTGACAGTGCTAGACCCAGGCAAAACCAATGCTATCTATACCGATGCATCAAGATTGGACTTGGGTTATGTACTGATGCAAGATAGGCAAGTAGTTGCCTATGGTTTAAGGCAATTAAGGCCAAATAAGGTAAATTGGTCGGCACATGATCTAGAGCTAGCAGCCACAGCCTTTGCCTTAAAACTTTGGAGGCATTATCTCTTAGGATGATCCTTTCAGATATATACTAATGATAAGAGCCTTAAATACCTATTCACCCAAATGATTTGAACATGAGGCAAATGAGGTGGATAGAGTACATCAAGGATTATGATTGTGCCATTGAGTACACAACAGGGAAGGCAATTTTATGGCAGATGCCCTCAGCTAGAAGTATACTCAAGTAGTCTCCAAGGATCAAGTGAGAGATCCTAAGGATGAGAGTTTTATGGCCCTCTATGGGTATTGGTTTACATGGGAAATTAACCAAGTCTTCGAGTTGTGAATTCAATCAGGATGGCTAGATAGGGTCGAAAGGCCTAGGAGTTAGAGCCTGAGATGGGTGAAGTTTCGAGGGAGACCAAGCATTAAACCCTCCATGAAGGGTATGAGTATCAGGTTGGTTTACTTTTCCTCAGGAAAAGACTTTGTGACCAATGTTAATGGATTGAGAGAGGAGGTGCTCTAAGAGGCACATAGTAGTCCCCTTAGTATCCATCTTAAGGTCACCAAAATATAGCATCACCTGATAACTCATTTTTGGTGGCCTAGGTTCAAGGATGATACTAAGAATCTTGTGGCTAAATGTCTTACCTATCAGATGGTAAAGGCAGAAAACCAAAATTCGGGCGGTACCTTGAAAAGCCTACCCTTTCCAAAAAGAAAGTTGGGGGCAATCACTATGGATTTCTTGGTAGGTTTGCCAAGTACAAGGATATAACATGATGCTGTATGGGTCATAGTGGATAGGTTGACTAAGAGTGCCCATTTTCTACTAGTTAAGATCACTTATCCATTAGAAAGGTTGCCAAAGCTATATATCAGAGAGATTGTTTGACTTCATGGTGTGCTAGATTTGATCATGTCTGATCAAGATCCACAATTTGTTTCTAGGTTTTGGAATGCCTTTCAATAGGCAATGGGGTCGAAGGTAAACTTGAGTAGTACTTATCACCCTTAAACAGATGGACAATCAGAGAGCACTGTCCAGACCCAAGAGTTTATGATGTAGAGTTGTGCCTTAGATTTTTTAGGAGATTATGATGACCATCTTCCACTCATTGAATTTGCCTATAACAATAATTATCAGGCATCGATTTAGATGGCTCCATACGAAGCTTTGTATGGCCGGCGATGCTTGACATTGCGTTGCTAGGCCAATAAGGTAGATGTGGACCAAGTAGGACCATAAGTTGTGGGGGAGACCACAGCCAAGATTAAGCAGATTCAAGCCTAATTAAGGGTAGCTATTAATAGGCAGTAGGTACATGCAAATGTTAAGTGACATGAAGTTAACCTTGAAGTAGGGGACAAGGTGTTCCTCAAGATCTCACCAATGAAATGAGCGGTACAATTTGGCCAAATGGTCAAGTTGGCTCCTTGGTACATTGGACCCTATGAGATTCTGGAATAGGTTGGCAAAGTTGCATATAGATTGGCACTGCCACCGAGCCTGGCTCACATATGTATGTGTTCCATGTCAGTGTGTTGAAGAAATGTAATGCACCTGACAGCCAATCCGTTATACCACTTCCTATCAAACCAGTGAGCGAGGGCTTGACCTATGCGGAATGCCCAATTAGATTCCTTGACAGATAGGTTGGGAAGCTAAGGACCAAGCGGATTCCCATGGTCAAGGTCCAATGTCCAATCCTTTGGATGATGAGGCCACTTGGGAGACAGAGCATGATAGGAAACACAATATCCTAGCCTATTCCTAGTGTTAAAGCATGAATTGGAAGACCAATTCTCTAAAGATGGGACGATGTGAGGACCCTAATTTTATTAGGGAATTAATTTATTTTATTTACATAATCCTTGATAAGATTTACACTTGCAAACTAGGTTTAAGTCAAGTTAATGAGTCAAATAGTTGTTGGAGTTCATAGGATTAAAAATCTTTGGTAAATTGACCACAAGGACAACTAGGGGCATTTTGGTATGTAAAAGTTCAAAAAGTGACCAAGACAGATATAATTGAGCTTTTAAAGGTGAAATGAACATCTTGATGAAATTTGAACTTGATTTGACCAAAAATTGGCTTTTTTTTGCTAAAGAAGCAAGGAAGAGAAAAATGGTAATTTTATGTCAAATATGGTCAAAAAGGGCCTGGGAGGGTGATAAATGGTTTTTGAAACCATTTTGTGAAATTTGGTGAAGTTTGGAGTTAAATCGACCAAATTTTAGACTTTTCTTGCATTATAAGCTACGAAGGGCATTTTGGTAATTTTGGTTGGTCAAACTTGGTCAAATTTGAGTCAAACTTGAGAAAAGATTCAAAGCTGGTCAAGGGTATGAAAATACATGGTTGGAAGTGGGGGAAAGAAAATCTAAGAATTTAAGTGCAAATGTGCAAATGGAGACATATTTGAGAATTTTATGGAGGTGACTTCCTTTTAACCAATGGTTATGAGGCCTAAAAGGTTCTTTTAGCCCAAGCACCACTTGGATACTTTAAGGAATGAAAAAACCTGTTTATGGGGTAGTAAATGAGGTTAAGAAACGTTGGTGAGCTCCATTGTCCCTTAGTTAAGTAGCTTAAACTTCTACTAACCACGCAAAAGCCTTAACCATTTACCACTTTAACACGTTCACCCATTTTCTGTCCCCATTCATCCCCAAACACTCCATCTTACTTCCTTCTCTTCCTCTACCCATTTGGCACATCCTAATCCCTAAAAAACACATAAACTCACCAAAAGAATGAAAGAAAAATAAGAGAAGAAGAGCTTGTAAGTGAGAAATCAAGGAAAGAGTGTGTATCTTGTAAGGGAGGGCTTAGGAGTTTGGTTTCTTTCTTCTGCAAGAGGTGGCCACGGTTTTGGGGTATTTATTTTGAGGTGAGACACTTTATTTTACTAGGCTTCGGTTTCCTCTTCTTTAAACAACAACCTTTTTTATCATAAAAACCCTTGGTTGTTAATGTTAAGCCTGGTGGGAGGGAAGAGAACTGTGCAGCTTCAAAAAGGAGTTTTGGTTTGAGATTTTCTACCAAGGTGAGGAGGTCTTTTTTATTTGTTTATGTGCAGTAAAAAATTTTGCCCCTAGGCTCAAAATGAGTTGATGGGTCAAGTGGTTATTTTACTATGTAGTTAAGGGACTCCAAGGACACTAGGCAAGGACTCTTGGTGCCTAAAAGGGTAAGGTTTTCTAGCCCTTCTCCTTTTGGGAAGATTTGGCCATGTTTTAGCTTTTTAAAAGCTAGGAAAAATGGTAGGCCAAAGAGGGCATAGGGTGGCCAGTAGAGCCAAAGAAGGCTCATGTGGCACTAAGGTCTGACCTAGCTCCTAGTTTTGGGCAACAGGTGGTGTCCTTGGTGCATGAGCTGTAAAATGGTGTATGGATCAAGCATTGGGTGCTTGGTAGATAAGTGTGGATGAACTTTCAAGGTTTGGCAAGAATAAGAAAGGTGCCTCAGTTTGGGTGTATAGGTGTTGTGATCCAATTCAAAAGCTTGGTATATTGTTATGTTGTTATGCAATTGTGGCATGGGCTCTTAGGTGCATAAGTGTTTTGGGGTACCTAGGAGCATGGTAAGTTTAGTGTAACAAGGTGCACATGCATGTGCCCAGGGGGGTCAAGCAGCCATGTGTGCCTAAGGGGCTCATAATGGCACACCTAGTGGTGCGCGTGTGCATACACCTACAGGCTCATGTCTGTGTGCACCTAGGAGGTCGTATGGGCATGAACTATGTGCTTGGTTTCCAAGTGGGCCTTTTTTTATGCTTTTGGCATGACCCATGTGGGGGAGCCCACAGTTAAGCAAGGAAAAGGACATAAAGCAAGGTTAAGCCTGTTAAGTGTGTTTTGTGTTGTTAAGCTCATTTAAGCCCATTTAGGTGGCTAACTCACTTATCTCTCTCCCATTGTTAGCATCATCTAGCCCAAGAACACATCCACACTTCCACCATAGCCACCACACCTTCAAACTTGCAATTGATTGAAGTTGAAGGCAAAAGGAAGTAATTGGAAGCAAACTACAGCTATTGCTTGGATACTTCAACGATCAAGCTTGATTTTTGGCCTACCCACTTTGGTAAGGGTTCTCTTGCTCTCATGGGTTGTTTTCCATATTCTTAAGCAATGATGGAGATAGGGTTAAGCTTGGAAGAGAGCCATGAGCTTGATGAACCAAGCTTAGTGATGGGAGTGCACTTTTTGAAGGTTTTCTGATCAAGTGTGAAGTGCACAGTGATGGTAGTGAGGTGAGAGTTTCTTCAGCCCAAAGCTAGTACTAACTAGTGTTAAAATCCTCCTAAGACCAAGAATTAGCTTAAGGAGGTCTACCATATTGATTTGGTTATAAAATCCTCCTAAGACCAAGAATTAGCTTGAGGAGGTCAACCATAGTGATTTGGTTATGTTTATTGCATGTTTTATGGACTAACCTATGGTTTATGTTGCTGGCACATTTCATGTTTTTGATGGTTGTGAATGGCTTCGGCATTTGGTTGCTATATCTTATATATATACATTGTGGTTTTCTGTTTTAGTGTCTTTGGATGCAGGTTTTGATGATGGTTACATTGGCTACTGAATCCAAGTGTTACCCTTTACTAAGTTTCTGAATAAACTTACTCCCCTCACTTCTGTCATTTCAGGTCTAGCTGAAATATCACCTTCAAACTCACACTTGTGAGTTGATTTTTGCCCTAAATTTTCAGTTACTTAGACTTCCATATGTGTAGTTGTGATCTGAAAATTTTGGTGATTTTAGGAACACATTTGGTAATTTTAGTGATGGTGCTTATTGTGTTATACAGTAGCTGTCCAGTTTCCTGTTCTGGAGTCCATTGTGTCTCTGGCACTCCTGTAAATCAGGGTGTGTATTTAGCTAATTTAAGACCATTTTGTAGTTCATGTATGGATGTACATGTAGTGTATGTAAAATGAGACAAGTACATGAACATTTGAGTAATGTTTTGGCTATGTATGTGATTTGGTGCAAAGTTGCCTAAGTGTGAATGGTAGGCTGCTTGCTTCTAAACTCTGTTTTGCCCACATAATGTAATGCCCGGAAAAATCCAAACTGATTAGGTCCCGGGGTAAGTGGATTGGGAGCCAAAGAATTTTCCTAATTTGGGAGTTTAGCTCAATTAATGTGAGGGGACATTAAATTAAGTGTTAAGGATTCATGAAATTAAGCTTGGCTTAGGCCAAGAAAAATAATGGTGAAAATGGTGGATTTTGAAGATGAAGGACTCAATTGAACAAAGGAATTGTTGTAAGTTGGGCTCAATTGCCCAAATTCAAAAGATTGGAGGACTAAGTGGGGAATTGACCCATTTTCATGGCCTTGGATGCCATGGCCAGCCATGTCCATTCAAAATAATATATTTTATGCCACCTCCACCTCCACCCACACCTCCACTCACCTTTGTCCCCCCACCTTCACCACTTCATCATTTAACTTCACCAACTCTTCCAATTTGTCCCCCCACTTTGTCTCCCACTTCCCATTTGAATTATTACTCCACTAAGGTATTATTCCCACCCATTTTGGACACCCATAACCGGACATACACTCCCCCATTCAACAAAATACATTTCTTCACTCATCTCACCTCATTCAAGCCATTTCACTCTCTTTCTTCAATCTCTCTCTACAAACTCTCTCTCCCTTCTCTCTAGTTTTGGCCAACACTTGTTCTTCTCTCCAAGAACATTTCTAACTCTTTTCCTTCCTCCAAAAAAATTCTGCCATCACTAGAAATCACCCTTCCATAAATTAAAACCAAGTGTTCTTGGTGGAATTCATGCTCTAAACACCCAAAAAAGCAAGAATCAAGTAAAAGATTCAAAGAAAACCAAGGAGAGAAATTCGGCCATCTTCATTTCTTGGAGGTTTTGAACTCTTCTCAAGGAGTTCTTTGTGTATATGAGCTTCTAAGCTCATTGGGATGAAGAATCAAGAAGAAAGTCCGAAGAACATCAAGCACACAAAATTCGGTCTCACCTCCTAGTCGAGGTTTCGTAAGTGTGAACCAAGTATTCTTGGTATTTTGATTTCTTTAAGATAATTACCAAGTGTTCTTGGTATTTTATGGATTACTAATTTATTTGGCCATTTTGGTTCTTGTGCTAGAAAATCATTTCTAGAACCAACAAGCGAGGAAATCGAAGGAAAACAAGCTTCTAAGAAGCTTTCGGTATTGGTAAGGATTCCTATACTCTTTGAGTATTCGGGCCCCTAGGTGATGGTCAAAGAACCATATGATCCTAGGTGGGCTAAGAGGGCATAAGTTAAATTATTGCTTCGGCAATTCTGTATCGCTCATGAGCTAAGTTAAGTAAGCAAGCATTATGGGCTAGGATTTAAGTAGGCCGCAAGCATTATGGGCTAGGATTTAAGTAGGCCACCTTAAATTCCTATGCTAAGTGAGATCTCCGAAAATGAAAAGTATGTGAAATTAATGAAATAAAACTTGAGGGATGCTTGCTGCCCTTCTGTAAATCAAGGTGTTAAGTGGCGTGTGTTTGTGTGCCTCTATGAATTTGTTGTGCATGCTAACCCCCGATTTCGATTATTATTGTATATACATGTATCTTTGTGTTTTCTTTGTCTTTATGTTTTCTTTGCAGGAACTTTGGAATAATTATTGCCATTACATTCTTGGCATATGTTGGGCCTTAAAGGCCATAAGTTAGGCTTTGGAAGCCATATGGAATCCTTATTGAGATTTAAATCTCACCCGCCCTACTCTACCTTTGTAGGAAAAAGTGTGCTCGAAAGATTGAGCTAAGAGTCCTAAGTACTCTTTCTGTGGTGTTGAGGTTGAGTATGTAAATAGTATTTGCTCAATTTATTCTAAGTATTTATCTTTAGTTGCTTGAAAATCAAGCTAATAAAATGTGGACTTTGTGTGCAGGCTACGAGTCTAGAAACTGTGGGAACAACGTCTTAAGGTGGATTTGTGTTCTTTGGGTTATGGCTTGCTTTTAAGCATGTAATAGTTGGTCTTAGTTAAATGACCAAATTTATGGACTTAGCTAAAATTCGGCCAAACTTGATTTTGGGCTTGTAATATGGACTATGGACACTTTGGGTGCTTTTATTGCTTGGTGGACTTACCAAGGCCCATGCATGTTTTTTTTGGAAGTATAATTTTCATGAAAATTGGAAGCATATATAAATTGGGCTTAAATGCATGTTTTGGGCTTAAATAAGAAATTAGAAAATTTGAATATGTTCTTGGTTAATTTTGGGCCATATGCATGTTAAGTATGGAAAAAGGCCCATAAGCCCATGTTTATGTGAAAACATGTTATGTTTGGTTAAGTATGTACACACTAAGATGAACATGCAAGAAAACTTAGAAAAGCATGAAATTTGGATGCATGTGTAAGGATTGGCTAATAAGAAGAATAGGTGCACATATGTGAATTAATGTATGTCTAAGCATTAGTTTGCTTTTAAAAGCATTAAGAGATTACGTGCACTAGTGAACACCAAAATACATAAGCATGCGAAGCATATGCATGAAATTAAGTTTTCAAACTTAAGTTGGTGTTTTGGTTGCCATGCATAATCTTGGCTAAAGCTTGGTTAATACCATGAAAATGAACACATGAAATCCACATAGGTGCTAGTTTGTTTCCAAGAGCATTTAAGCTTAAACCTTTAATAAGAACACAACAAGCTAGTACTAGTAAGTATCCTGGGGTTCGTGCCCATAAGTCTTAGTGAGTAATAAAAGCCCCTTCGGTTTAATTAAACTTCCGCTGCATGTCTTATATAATTGGGCCCAAATGGGCCAGAGGCAGTTTAGGGCACGACACATAAAGTCACTAGATGCAGGAGAATATATTTCTTGTGTGTATTGTACATATATGGGGTAGCCTTGGGGGGCTTTCCTCTTGTGAATGAAGTGTTTGCACACTTACGAAATTTGTGTGGGCAAAATGGTCATAAAGTGACCAGAATTTTGACTCTGCACTTAAACTTCTATATCTCCCTGTGTAGAAGGAATATTTGTGTGAAAGTTTGACCACCCTAGAGAACATCTAGAGTTTGAACTGAGATTTGGAATTTCTGAATTTGGAGCACTATAGCCAAAGATACGATGTTACAAAATTGGCTAAGTTACTGTTTATTTGGTCAGAATTTTGTAACCAACTTAAAAAATCCATAACTTGATCCATAAGTGGGCTATTGATGTAAAAAAAATTCCTTGGTTTTCTCTAAGTCTCTACTTGATAATGGAGAAAATAAAATATGGGGTTACATGGCTAGATTAGTACAGTTTATTTGTGGAAGTTTAGGTGCGGTGGCTGGAATTTTTGAACCTAGTAAGAATGCTTAATGTGTGGGAGCCAAAACTTAGACTTGTGCTAGTGTTTTCCTTCTTAGTTGCCATAGTGTGAATAAATCTGAATATGTGTGTTATGGTTAGACCAATATGCATGTGTTTACATATTGCTCAAGAGGGTCACTTGAGTATGTACACTAGGGGTGTCGTTATGATGACCTACAGGACACACCTATCCTGAGATTTTAAATACACAGTTTTGGCACCATAACTAGATTACCCAGGAGTGGGTAACAGTTTCCATTCCATTCCAAATAAGTTTTGAATGTTTCTATTTCAAACTAGTTGTGAATGTTTCCATTCCATTCCATACTAGTTGTGAATGCTTCTGTTCCAAACATGTTGTGAACGTTTCCATTCCATTGTAAACATGTTTTGAATGTTTCTATTCCAAACAAGTTCTGAATGTTTCCCTTCCATTCTAAACTAGTTGTGAATGGTTTTATTCCAAAAAGTTGTGAATGTTTCCACTCCACAAAAGTTGTGATTGTTTACATTCCAAACTAGTTGTGAATGTTTCTAATCCAAACTAGTTATGAATGTGTCCATTCCATTCCAAACAAGTTGTGAATGTTCCTATTCCAAACAATTTGTGAATGTATCCATTCCATTCCAAATAAGTTGTGAATGTTTCCATTCCATTCTAAACAAGTTGTGAATATTTCTATTCCAAACTAGTTTTGAGAGTTTAAATTCCATTCTAAACAAGTTGTGAATGTTTCTATTCTAAATAAACTATGAATTTTTCTATTCTAAACTAGTTTTAAAGGTTTTCATTCCATTCTAAATAGGTTGTTAATGTTTCCATTCCATGCTACACAAGTTGTGAATGTTTATATTCTAAACAAGTTGTAAATGTTTCCATTCTGAACAAGTTGTGAATGTTTCTAGTTCAAACTAGTTCTGACTATTTCCATTCCATTCTAAACATGGTGTGAATATTTCTATTCCAAATTAGTTGTGAAATTTTCTATTCCGAACAAGTTATGAATGTGCCATTCCATTTTAGACATGTTGTCAATGTTTCTATTATAAATAAGTTTTGAATGTTTCTATTCCATCCACGTTATGAATGTTTCTATTCCAAACTAGTTATGAGTGTTTCTATTCCATTATAAACTATTTCTGAATGCCTCTAATCCAAACTAGTTACGAACATTTATATCTGAAACTAGTTGTGAATGTTTCAATTCAATTCTAAACAAGTTGTAAGTGTTTTTATTCAAAACTAGTTATGAATGTTTCCATTCCATTCTGAAGTAGTTATGAATGTTTCTATTCATTCTTAAACAAGTTATGAATGTTTCTATTCCAAACTAGTTGTGAATGCTTCTATTCAAAACAAGTAGCCAATGTTTCCATTCCACTCTAAACGAGTTGTGAATGCTTTTTTTCTGAACGAGTTGTGAATATTTTAATTCTAAACTAGTTATGAATGTTTATATTCGAAACTAGTTGTGAATGTTTCTATTCTAAACTAGTTGTGAATGTTTTCATTCTATTCTAAACAAGTTTTGAATGTTTCTATGGCAAACTAGTTATGAATGTTTTCATTCCAAACTAGTTGTGAAGGTTTCTATTCCAGGCAAGTTGTGAATGTTTCTATTCCAAACTAGTTGTGAATGTTTCCATTCCATTCTAAATAATTTAAGAATGTTTCCATTCCAAACTAGTAAGTAATGTTTCCATTTCATTGCAAACAAGTTGTGAATGTTTTCTTTTCCCCAAATATATCTATTCCAAACAAGTAAGGAATGTTTTCATTCGATTGCAAACAAGCTGTGAATGTTTTCATTCCTAAAGTAGTTGTGAATGTTTCCATTGCAATCTAAACAAGTTATGGGTGTTTCTGTTCCAAATTGGCTGTGAATGTTTCCATTCTATTCTAAACAAGCTGTGAATGTTCCCATTCCAATCAAGTTGTGAATGTTTGTATACCAAAATAGTTGTGAATGTTTCCATCTCATGCTAAACAAGTTGTAAATGTTTATATCCCAAACTAATAGTAAATGCTCCAATTTGATTCTAAACTAGTTGTGAATGTTTCTATTCCAACCAAGTCATGAATGCTTCCTTTCCAAAATGGTTGTGAGTGTTTCTAATCCAAATTAGTTGTGAATGTTTCTACTCCAAGCTGGTTGTGAATGTTACTATTCTAAAGAAGTTGTCTATGCTTCTCATGGATTCCAAATCAAGTACAAATGTTTATATTCCAAACTAGTTATGAATGTTTCCATTGCAATCCAAATAAGTTTTGGATGTTTCCATTCTGAACTAGTTATGAATGTTTCTATTCGAAACTAGTTATGAATGTTTCCATTCCATTGTAAACTATTTGTGAATGCTTCTATTCGAAACTAGTTATGAATATTTATATCACAAACTTGTTGTGAATGTTTCTACTCAATTCTAAACAAGTTGTGAACGTTTATACGCCAAAGTACTTATGAATGTTTCCATTCCATTCTAAACTGGTTGTGAATGTTTCTATTCCAAACAAGTTGTCGATGTTTCCATTCATTTCTAAACAAGTTATGAATGTTTCTATTCCAAACAAGTTGTGAATGTTTCTATTCCAAACAAGTTGTGAAAGTTTTTATTCAAAACAAGTTGTCAATGTTTCCATCCATTCTAAACAAGTTGTGAATGATTTTATTCCAAACTAATTGTGAATATATTTCAATTCTAAACAAGTTATGAATGTTTTTATTTGAAACTAGTTGTGAATGTTTTTCTTCCAAGCTAGTTATGAATATTTTAATTCCGTTCTAAACATGTTTTTAATGTTGCTATTCCATACTAGATGTGATTGTTGTTATTCCAAACTAGTTGTGAATGTCTTCATTCCAATCAAAACTAGGTGTGAACGTTTCTATTCCTGGCAAGTTGTGCATGTTTCTATTGCAAACTAGTTGTGAATCTTTGCATCATATTATAAATAATTTGAGAATGTTTCTAATCCAAGCTAGTAGCTAAGGTTTCCATTGCATTGTAAACAAGTTATGAATGTTTCTTTTTCAAAAGCACTTGTGAATGTTTCCATTGCATTCAAAATAAATTGTAGGTGTTTCCCTTCCAATTCAGTTGTGAATGTTTTCATTCCATTCTAAACAAGCTGTTAATGTTTCAATTCCAAACATGTTGTGAATGTTTCTATTCCAAACTAGTTGTGAGTGTTTCCATTCCATTCTAAACAAGTATTGAATGTTTCTATTCCATTCTAAACTAGTTGTGAATGTTTCCATTCTAAACTAGTTGTAAATGTATATATTCCAAACTAGATATGAATGTTTTCTGTATTTTCAAATATCCATGGGGCTATGGCTAAGCTTGGAAGAGAGCCATGAGCTTGATGAACCAAGCTTATTGAGGGGAGTGCACTTATTGAATGTTTTGTGACCTATTGTCAAGTGCACAAAGATGGCAGTAAAATGAGGGTTTCTAGAGCCCAAAGTTAGTACTAACTAGTGTTAAAATCCTCCTAAGACCGAGCATTAGCTTGAGGAGGGCTGCCATAGTGATTTGGTTATGTTTATTATGTGTTTTATGGACTAACCTATGGTGTATGTTGCTGCCACATTTCATGTGTTTGTTGTTTGTGTTTGGATGCTGCATTTCGTTGCTATATCTTGTATATATGCATTGTGGTTTTTGTGTTTTAGTGTCTTTGGATGCAGGTTTTAATGAGGGTTACATTGCCTATTGAATCCAAGTGCTACCCTTACTAAGTTTCTCAATTAAACTTACTCCCCTCAATTCTGTCATTTGAGGTCCAGATGAAAGATCACCTTCAAACTAACCTTTGTGGTTTGATTTTTGATCTGAAATTTTAGGTACATGAACTTCCATATGTCTAGTTATGATCTGGAAATTTTGGTGATTTTAGGAGCACATTTGATATTTTTAATGGTGGTACTAATTGTGTCGTGCAGCAGCTGTCCAGCATCCTGTTTTGGAGTCCATTGTATCTCAGGATCTCCTGTAACCTAGGGTGCGTATTTAGCTGAGTTAAGACCATTTTTTAGTGCATGTATGCATGTACATTTAGTGTATGTAAAATTAGACAAGTATGTGAACATTTGAGTAATGTTTTGGCTATGTAAGTGATGTGGTGCAAAGCTGCCTAAGTGTGAATGATGGGCTGCTTACTTGTAAATTCTGTTTTGGCCACATAAAGTTGGTAAAAGAAAGGGAATGTAATTCCTATGTGTAATGTACATATATGGGATAGCCTTGGAGGGCTTTCCCCTTGTGAATGAAGTGTTTGCATGGTTTGGAAAAATTGTATGGGCAAAATGGTCCAAAAGTTGCCAGAATTTTGACTTTAGACCTAAAGTTTAATATCTCACTGTGTAGAACGAGTCTTGGTATGAAATTTTGAACAAACCTAGAGAACATCTAGAGGGTTAACTGGGCTTTAGAATTTCTGGGTTTAGAGCCCGGTAGCTAAAGATATGATGCTGCAAAGTTAGCTGAGTTACTGTTCATTTGGTCAGAATTTTGTAACCAACTTAAAAAATCCATAACTTGGTCCATAGGTGGGCTATTGAGCTAAAAAAAATTCCTTGGTTTTCTATATGTCTCTACTTCATAATGGAGCAATGAAAATAGGGGGACATGAGGCTAGAATTATGCAGTTTATTAGTGGAATTTACAGGTGCAGTGGCTGGTCATTAGAACTTAACAAGATTGCCTAATGTGTGGTAGCGAAGATTAAGACTTGTGCTGCTGTTTTCCTTCTTTGCTGCCATGGTGTGCATGAAATGTGAATATGTGTGTGATGGTTGGGCCACTTGGGTATGCACACTAAGGGTAGTGTTCTGATGGCCTACAGAACATTACCAATCTTGGGAGTCTAAATGCACAATTTTGGCACCATAACTGGACTACCCCGAAGTGGGTAACAACTTTTTTAGAGTGGAATGCAAATGTTCAAAATTAGTATGCAATGGCAACATTCATGACTAGTTTGTAATAAAAACATTCATAGCTTCTTTGGAATAGGATGAAAACATTGATAACTTGTTTAGAATGGAATGGAAACATTCAGAAATTGTTTGGAATAGAAACATTCACAACATATTTAGAATGGAATGAAAACCTTAACAAGTAGTTTAGAATAGAAACATTCAAAACTTCATTAGAATAGCAACATTCACAACTTGTTTAGAATAGAAACATTCGCCATTAGCTTCAGAAAAAGCATTCGTAACTTGCTTATAATGAAATGGAATCATTCACAACTAGTTTTGAATAGAGACATTCACGACTTGTTTAGAATAAAATAAAAAATTTCACAAGTAGTTTAAAGTAGAAACATTCACAAGTTGTTTAGAACGGAGTAGAAATATTCACAACTAGTTTAGACTACAAACATTCACAACTAGTCTAGTATGGAAAGGAAACATTCACAACCAGTTTAAAATGGTAACATTCACAACTAGTTCAGAAAGCAAACATTCACAGTTACTTTGGAATGGAATGGAAACACTAGTTGCTGGTTTAGAATAAATTAAAAAGATTCACAAATAGTTTATAATAGAAGCCAAACATACACAACAAGATTAAAATATAAACATTCATAACTTGTTTAGAATAAAGTAGAAACATTCACAACTAGTTTTGGAATAGAAAGATTCACAACATGTTGAAAATAAAATGGAAACTTTCACAGTTTTTTTGGAATATAAACATTCACAATTTGTTTAGAATGGAATGGGATCATTCACAACTAATTTAGAAAGGAACCATTCATAGCTAATTTTGAATAGAAACAACAACGACTTGTTTAGAATGGAATGAAAACATTCACAACTAGTTTAGAATGGTATGGAAACATTTGTAGCTAGTTTGAAGTGGAAAGGAAACATTCATAAATACATTAGAATAGAAACATTAACAACTTATTTTGGAATGGAATGGAAGCAGTCACAACTAGTTCACATTAGAAACACTCGCAACTTTTTAGAATGGAATGAGAACAATCACAACTAGTTTGAAATAAAGACATTCACAAGTTCTTTGGAATAAAATGGAAATATTCGCTACTTGTTTCTAATAGAAATAGTCACAACTTACTTAGAATGAAATAGAAACATTCACTACTTGTTTCTAACAAAAACAGTCACAACTTATGTAGAATGAAATGGAAACATTCAAAGCTAGTTTAGGATAAAACACTCACAACTAGTTTAAAATACAAAGGAAAGATTCACAACGAGTTTGGAAAGGATACAATCATAACTGGGTTAGAGAATAAACATTCATAACTTGCTTATGATGGAATGGATAGATTCACAACTTATTTAGAATGGAATAGAAACATTCAAAAATCATCTAGAATGAAATGGAAACATTCAGAACTAGTTTAGAATTGAAAAGATTCACAACTTATTTTGAGTAAAAGCATTCACAACTAGTCTCGAGTAGAAACATTGACAACTAGTTTGGAATCAAAATATTCAAAACCTGTTTCAAATGTAATGGAAACATTCACAACTAGTTTAGAATGGTATGGAAACATTTGTAACTAGTTTGAAGTGGATAGGAAACATTCATAAATACTTTAGAATAGAAACATTAATAGCTTATTTTGGGATGGGATGGAAGCATTCACAACTAGTTCACAATAGAACCATTCAGAACTTGTTTAGAATGGAATGAGAACAATCACATCTAGTTTGGAATAGAGACATTCACAACTTCTTTGGAATGAAATGGAAAAATTCACTACTTGTTTCTAATACAAAATAGTTAGAACTTACTTAGAATGAAATGGAAACATTCACTACTTGTTTCTAATAGAAACAGTCACAACTTACATAGAATGAAATGAAAACATTCAAAACTAGTTTAGGGTAAAACACTCACAACAAGTTTAAAATACAAAGGAAAGATTCACAATGAGTTTGGAAAGGCAACAATCATAACTGGGTTGGAGCAGAAACATTCATAACTTGCTTATGATGGAATGGATAGATTCACAACTTATTTAGAATGGATTGGAAACATTCAAGACTCATCTAGAATGAAATGGAAACATCCAGAACTTGTTTAGAATACAAAACATTCATAACTTATTTGGAATAGAAGTATTCACAACTAGTTTGGAATAGAAACATTGGCAACTAGTTTCGAATCAAAACATTCAAAATTTGATTAGAATGGAATGAAAACATTCCCAACTTGTTTGGAATGAAATGGAAACATTCAAAACATGTTTACAATGAAATGTAAACACTCATAACTTATTTAGAATGAAACGGAAATGTTAGAAAGTAGTTTGGAATGGAAGCATTCAAAACTAGCTTGTAATAGAAACATTCGCAACTTCTTTGGAATAGAATTAGAAGATTCAAAACTTGTTTTGAATGGAATGAAAACATTCAGAACGTGTTTGGAATAGAAACTTTCACAAAATGGTTGGAATGGAAATAAAACCTTCACAACTTATTTAGAATAGAAACATTCACAACTTGTTTAGAACAAAATGGAAACATTCATAACTCGTTTAAAAATGGAAGATTCCCAACTTGTTTAGAATGGAATGGAAACATTCACAACTAGTTTGGAATGGAAACAATGGCAACAAGTTCTGGATACAAACATTCACAACTTGTTTGGAATGTATTATGAACATTCACAACTTATTTGGAATGTATTGTGAACATTCACCACTTGTTTGGAATTTATTGTGAACATTCACAACATGTTTGGAATAGAATGGAATGGAAACAGTTGCAACATGTTTACAATGAAATAAAAACATTCGTAACTTGTTTGGAAGGGAATGGAAACATTCACAACTAGTTTGGAATGGAATGGAATTTTTTATAACTTGTTTCGAATGGAAAGGAAACATTCACAGGATGTTTAGAATGAAATGAAAACATTAACAACTTCTTTAGCATGGAATGGAAATGTTCAAATTTAGTATGCAATGGAAACATTCACAACTTGTTTGTAACAAAAACATTCATAGCTTTTGTGGAATGGGATGAAAACATTGACAACTTGTTTAGAATGGAATGGAAACATTCAGAAGTTGTTTGGAATAGAAACATTCACAACATATTTAGAATGGAATGAAAACCTTAACAAGTAGTTTAGAATAGAAACATTCATAACTTGATTAGAATAGAAACATTCACAACCTGTTTAGAATAGAAACATTCGCCATTAGCTTCAGAGAAAGCATTCATAGCTTGTTTAGAATGAAATGGAATCATTCGCAACCAGTTTTGAATACAAACATTCACAACTTGTTTAGAATAAAATAAAAACCTTCACAAGTAGTTTAGAATAGAAACATTCACAACTAGTTTAGAATAGAAACATTCACAACTAGTTTAGAATGCAAACATTCACAAATAGTCTACAATGGAAAGCAAACATTCACAACCACTTTAGAATTGTAACATTCACAACTAGTTCAGAAAACAAACATTCACAGTTACTTTGGAATGGAATGGAAACACTAGTAACTTGTTTACAATAAATTTGAAAGATTCACAACGAGTTTCTAATGGAAGCCAAACATTCACAACAAGATTCAAATACAAACATTCATAACTTGTTTAGAATAAAGTAGAAACATTCACAACTAGTTTTGGAATATACACATTCACAACATGATGAAAATAAGGTGGAAACTTTCACAGTTTGTTTGGAATATAAACAGTCATAATTTGTTTAGAATGGAATGGGATCATTAACAACTGATTTGGAAAAGAAACATTCATAGCTAATTTTGAATAGTAACTACAACAACTTGTTTATAATGGAATGGACACATTCACAACTAGTTTAGAATGGTATGGAAACATTCGCAACTAGTTTGAAATGGAAAGGAAACGTTCATAAATACTTTAGAATAAAATTAGTAACAACTTATTTTGGAATGGAATGGAACCATTCACAACTAGTTCGCAATAGAAACATTCACAACTTGCTTAGAATAGAATGAGAACAATCACAACTAGTTTGGAATAGATACATTCAGAACTTCTTTGGAATGAAATGAAAACATTCACTACCTATTTATAATAGAAATATTCACAACTTAGAATGAAATGGAAACATTCACTACTTGTTTATAATAGAAACAGTCACAACTTACTTAGAATGAAATGGAAACATTCAAAGCTAGTTTAGGATAAAACACTCACAACTAGTTTAAAATACAAAGGAAAGATTCACAACGAGTTTGGAAAGGCAACAATCATAACTGGGTTGGAGCAGAAACATTCACAACTTGCTTATGATGGAATGGATAGATTCACAACTTATTTAGAATGGAATGGAAACATTCAACACTCATCTAGAATGAAATGGAAACATTCAGAACTAGTTTAGAATAGAAAACATTCACCACTTATTTGGAACAGAAGCATTCATAACTAGTTTGGAATAGAAACATTGACCTCGAGTATGGAATCAAAACATTCAAAACTTGTTTGGAATGGAATGGAAACATTCACAACTTGTTTTGAATGGTATGGAAACATTCGTGACTAGTTTGAAGTGGAAAGGAAACATTCATAAATACTTTAGAATAAAAACATTAACAGCTTGGATTGGAACAGAATGGAAGCATTCACAACTAGTTCACAATAGAAACATTCACAACTTGTTGAGAATAAAATGAGAACCATTACAACTAGTTTGGAACAGAGACATTCACAACTTCTTTTGGAATGAAATGGAAACATTCACTGCTTCTTTTTAATAGAAATTGTCAGTACTTACTTAGGATAAAATGGAAACATTCACTACTTGTTTCTAATTGAAATAGTCACAACTTACATAGAATGAAATGGAAAAATTCAAAGCTAGTTTAGGATAAAACACTCAGAACTAGTTCAAAATACAAAGGACAGATTCACAACAAGTTTGGAAAGGCAACAATCGTAACTAGGTTAGGGCAGAAACATTCACAACTTGCTTATGATGGAGTGGATAGATTCACAACTTATTTAGAATGGAATGGAAACAATCAAAAGTCATCTAGAATGAAATGGAAACATTTCGAACTAGTTTAGAATGGAACACATTCACAATTTATTTGGAATAGAAGCATTCACAACTAGTTTGGAATAGAAACATTGACAACTAGTTTAGAATCAAAACATTCAAAAGTTGTTTATAATGGAATCGAAACATTCAAAACTTGTTTGGAATGGAATGGAAACATTCACAACATGTTTAGAATAAAATGTAAACACTCACAACTTGTTTAGAATGGAATGGAAATGTTAGGAACTAGTTTGGAATGGAAGCATTCACAAATAGTTTGTAATAGAAACATCGAGAACATCTTTGCAATGGAATGGAAACATTCAAAACTTGTTTAGAATGGAATGGAAACATTCAGAACTTGTTTGGAATAGAAACATTCACAACATGGTTAAAATGGAAATAAAACCTTCACAACTTATTTAGAATATAAACATTTCCAACTTGTTTAGAACGAAATAAAACATTCATAATTCATTTGAAAATGGAACATTCCCAACTTGTTTAGAATGGAATGGAAACATCCACAACTAGTTTGCAATGGAAACATTGGCAGCAAGTTTTGAATACAAACGTTCACAACTTGTTTGGAATGGATTGTGAACATTCACAACCTATTTTGAATGGAATAAAAACAGTCACAACATGTTTACAATAAAGTGAAAACATTCGTAACTTGTTTGAAAAAAAACAGGAAACATTCACAACTAGTTTGGAATGGAATGGAAACTTTTACAACTTCTTTCAAATGGAATGGAAACATTCACAACATGTTTAGAATGAAATGAAAACAATAACAACTTCTTTAGAGTGGAATGGAAATGTTCAAAATTAGTCTGCAATGGAAACATTCGCAACTAGTTTTTAACATAAGCATTCACAGCTTTTTTGGAATGGATGAAGACATCGACAGACAACTTGTTTAGATTGGAATGGAAGCATTCAGAACTTGTTTGGAATAGAAACATTCACAACATTTTTAGAATGGAATGAAAACCTTAACAAGTAGTTTAGAATAGAAAAATTCATAACTTGATTAGAATAGAAACATTCACAACTTGTTTAGAATAGAAACATTCGCCATTAGCTTCAGAAAAAGTATTCATAACTTGTTTAGAAGGAAATGGAATCATTCACAACTAGTTTTGAACAGAGACATTCACAACTTGTTTAGAATAAAAAAAAAACTTTTACAAATTGTTTAGAATATATGTAATGCCCGCACAATCCAAAGTGATTAGGTCTCGGGTTAAATGGATTTGGAGCATAAGAATTTTTCCTTAATCGGGAATTTAGCTCAATTAAATTGAGGAGACAATATGGCATGTGCATAATTGAGTGTTGAACATCTTAAAAATAAGCTTGGCCTAGGCCAAGAGAAATAGTAATGAAAATGGTGGTTTTTAAAGATGAGGGACTCAATTGAACAAAGGGATTTTTAGTGGTTGGGCTCAATTGCCCAAAATTAGAAAGTTGGAGGACTAAAGGGGGAATTAGGCCATTTTAAATGGCCTAGGATGCCTTGGCCAGCCATGCCCCTCCAATTCCCAATATTTTATGTCACCTCCCTCCAAATCCTATTATTTTAATCCACCTCCCACCCTTAGTCATCACCTTGGATTCTTTCTTCACCTACTTTTGACTTTTTCTACTAAACTTACCCAAAAGTCTTCCAATTAGTCTTCATTTCTTTTAATCTTGTCTCCCACTCATTTCAAACACATTATTAATTTCCTACTATTTTAATCCACCTCCCATCCTTAGTCAAGACTTTGGATTCTTTCTTCACCTACATGTCTCCTACTTTTGACTTTTTCTACCAACTTACACAAAAGTCTTCCAATTAGTCTTCCTTCCATTAAATCTTGTCTCCCACTCTTCCAAGCACATTATACACTCATTTTCCTTCCCATATGGCTGGCCATCACCTTCCCACACATTAAAACATAATCAATCCACTCATTCAAAGCCATTTGCTCTCAAACTCTCTCCTTCTCTCTCCATTTTCTTCCATACCAAGTCTCACCATTCCAAACACATTTCCAACTCTTTTCCTCATCTAAATATTCGTCCATAGCTAGAAATAATCATTCCTCAAATTAAAACCAAGTATTCTTGGTTGAATTCAAGCTCTAAGACCATAAAGAGCAAGAATCAGGTGAAGAATTCAAAGAAAACCAAGGAGGAAAATTCGGCCATTTCCATTTCTTGGAGGTTTTAAGCTCTACTCAAGGAACTATTTGTGTGATTGAGTTTCTAAGTTCATTAGAAGCAAGAAATCAAGAAGAAGCTTGAAGAACATCAAGCACAAGAAATTGGCCTTACCTCTTCTGTGAGGTTCTGTAAGTGTACACCAAGTGTTCTTGGTATTTTGTGTTATTTGAGTTAATCACCAAGTGTTCTTGGTACCTTATGGTTACTAATAAAATTTGGCCCATCTTGGTTCTTATGCTAGAAAACAATTTCTAGAGTCAACAAGCAAGGAAAACGAAGGAAAATAAGCTTCTAAAGCTTTCGGTGTTGTGGGTAAGGATTCCTATACTCACTTTATTGCATGGCCTAGTTCCATGGATTTTTTGTGTGAGTATTCGGGCCCCTAGGTGATGGTCAAAGAACCATATGATCCTAGGAGTGCTAAGAGGGCTTAAGTTATGTTATTGCTTCGGCAATTCTGTTTTGCTCATGAGCTAAGTTAAGTAAGCAAGCATTATGGGCTAGGAGTTAAGGCGGCCACCTTAATTCCTATGCTAAGTGAGCTCTCCGAAAACATTAAGTATATGAAATTAATGAATTAAAACTTGAGGGATGCTTGCTGCCCTTCTGTGAACAAAGTGTTAAGTGGTGTGTGTTTGTGTGCTTCTTTGATTTGTTGTGCATGCTAACCCCCGATTATGATATTATTGCTATATGCATGTATCTTTTTGTTTTCTTTGTCTTTATGTTTTCTTTGCAGGAATAAGGATTATTTTTCCATTACATTCTTGGCATATGTTAGGCCTTGGAGGCCATAAGTTAGGCATTGGATGCCACGGAATCCTTATTGAGTTTTATAACTCACCCGCCCTACTCTACTTTTGTAGGTAAAGGTTTGCTTGAAAGATCAAGCTAAGAGTCTTGAGTACTCTTTCTGTATTCTAAGGTTGGATTTGTGTATGGTATTGCTCAAAATATTCTAAGTATTCTAAGTATATAAGTTGCTTGTAAACAAGCTAAAAAAAAAATGTGGACTTTCTGTGCAGGACTTGAAGTCTTAGAATTGTGGGAACAAGGTCTATTAAGGTGGAAATTTGTGTTCCATGGCTTTGTGGATTTATGGCTTGCTTTTAAGCATATTTTTGTTGGTCTAACTTTAGTGACCAAATTATGGACTTAGCTAAAATTTGGCCAAACTTGGCTTTGGGCTTGTATTATGGACTTGGACATTTTTGGGTATTTTTATTGCTTGGTGGACTTACCAAGGCCCATGCATGAATTTATGGGTTATGTTTTCATGAAACTTGAAGCATGTTGAAATTGGGCTTAAATGTACGTTTTGGGCTTAAATAAGAACTTGAAAATTTTGATTTTATTCTTGGTTAATTTTGGGCCATATGCATGTTAAGTACTAAAAGGCCCATAAGCCCATGTCTATGTTGAAAGCATGCAATGTTTGGCTATGTATGCTCACTTAGTAAAGAACATGCAAGTAAACTTAGAAAAAGCATGAAATTGGATGCTTGTGTAAAGTTTGGCTAATAAGAAATTTAAGTGCACGTATGTGAATTAATACATGCCTAAGCATTAGTTGCATTTAAAGGCATTAAGTGGTTATGTGCACTAGTGAACTCCAAAGCGTATAAGCATGCAAAGCATATGCATGAAAATAAGTTTTTAAACTTAAGTTGGTGTTTTAGTTGCCATGCATATTCTTGGCTAAGCTCGGTAAAGACCATGAAAATGAACACATGAAATCCACATAGGTGCTAGCTTGTTTCTGAGAGCACATCAACTTAACCTTAATTAAAGAACTTAACGAGCTACTACCGATAAGTATCCTGGGGTTCATGCCCATAAGTCTTAGTGAGTTTTAAAAGCCCCTTCTGTGTAATGAAAACTTCCGCTGCATGTTTTAAAAAAAAAATCAGGCCCAAATGGGCCAGGGGCAGTTTAGGGCACGACAATATAAACATTCACAACTTGTTTAGAATGGAATAGATACATCCACAACTAGTTTAGAATACAAACATTGACAACTAGTCTACAATGGAAAGGAAATATTCACAACCACTTTAGAATGGTAACATTCACAATAAGTTCAGAAAACAAACATTCACAATTACTTTTGAATGGAATGGAAATACTAGTAACTTGTTTAGAATAAATTCGAAAGATTCACAACTAGTTTAGAATAGAAACATTCACAACTAGTTTATAATGAAAGCCACACATTCACAACAAGATTCAAATATAAACATTCATAAGTTGTTTAGAATCAAGTAGAAACATTAACAACTATTTTTAGAAAATAAACATTCACCACATGTTTAAAATAAAATGGAAACTTTCACAGTTTGTTTGGAATATAAACATTCACAATTTGTTTAGAATGGATTTGGATCATTAACAACTGATTTGGAAAGGAAACATTCATAGCTAATTTTGAATAGAAACAACAACTAGCTTAGAATGGAAAGGAAACACTCACAACTAGTTAAGAATGGTATGGAAACATTCGTAACTAGTTTGAAGTGGAAAAGAAACATTCATAAATACTTAAGAACAGAAACATTAACAAATTACTTTGGAATGCAGCGGAAGCTTTGACAACTAGTTCGCAATAGGAACATTAACAAGTTGTTTAGAATAGAATAAGAAGAATCACAACTAGTTTGGAATAGAGACATTCACAACTTCTTTAGAATGAAATGGAAAGATTCACTACTTATTTCTAATAGAAACAGTTAGAGCTTACTTAAAATGAAATCAAAGCATTCACTACTTGTTTCTAATAAAATAAGTCATAACATACTTAGAATGAAATGGAAACATTCAAAGCTAGTTTAGGATAAAACACTCACAACTAGCTTAAAATACAAAGGAAAGATTCGTAACAAGTTTGGAAAGGCAACAACCATAAGTTGGTTGGAGCAGAAACATTCACAACATGCTTATGATGGAATGGATAGATTCACAGCTTTTTTAGAATGGAATGGAAACATTCAAAACTCATCTGGAATGAAATGGAAACATTCAGAACTAGTTTTGAATAGAAAACATTCACAACTTGTTTGGAATAAAACCATTGACAACTAGTTTGGAAAAGAAATATTGGCAATTAGTTTGGAATCAAAACATTCAAAACTTGTTCAGAATCGAATGGAAAGATTCACAACTAGTTTAGAATGGTATGGAAACATTCGTAACTAGTTTGAAGTCAAAAGGAACCATTCATAAAAACTTTAGAATAGAAATGTTAACAACTTATTTTGCAATGGAATGGAAGCATTCACAACTAGTTCGCAATAAAAACAATCACAACTTGTTTAGAATAGAATGAGAAGAATCACAACTAGTTTGGAATAGAGACATTCACAACTTCTTTGGAATGAAATAGAAACATTGACTGCTTGTTTCTAATAGAAACAGTCAGAACTTACTTAGAATGAAATAGAAACATTCACTACTTGTTTGTGAAAAAATAATTGACAACTTACTTAGAATGAAATGGAAACATTCGAAGCTAGTTTAGGATAAAACACTCACAACTAGTTTAAAATACTAAGGAAAGATTCACAACAAGTTTGGAAAGGCAACAATCATAACTGGGTTAGAGCAGAAACATTCACAACTTGCTTATGATGGAATGGATAAATTCACACTTGTTTAGAATGGAATGGATAGATTCAAAACTCATCCGGAATAAAATGGAAACATTCATAACTAGTTTAGAATAGAAAACATTCACAACTTACTTGGAATAGAAGCATTCAGAACTAGTTTGGAATAGAAACATTCAGAACTAGTTTGGAATCTAAACATTCAAAACTTTTTTAGAATCGAATGGAAACATTCACAACTAGTTTAGAATGGTATGGAAACACTCGTAACCAGTTTGGAGTGGAAGGAAACATTCACAAATACTTTAGAATAGAAACACTGACAACTTATTTTGGAATGGAAATGAAGCATTCACAACTAGTTCGCAATAGAAACATCCACAACTTATTTAGAATAGAATGAGAACAATCACAACTAGTTTGGAATAGAGACATTCACAACTTCTTTCAAATGAAATGGAAACTTTCACTACTTGTTTGTAATAGAAACAGTCAGAGCTTACTTACAATGAAATCAAAACATTCACTACTTGTTTCTAATAAAATATGTCACAACTTACTTAGAATGAAATGGAAACATTCAAAGCTAGTTTAGGATAAAACACTCACAACTATTTTAAAATACAAAGGAAAGATTCACAACGAGTTTGGAAAGGCAACAATCATAAGTCGGTTGGAGCAGAAACATTGACAACTTGCTTATGATGGAATGGGTAGATTCACAACATTTTTAGAATGGAATGGAAACATTCAAAACTCATCTGGAATGAAATGGAAACATTCAGAACTAGTTTAGAGTAGAAAACATTCATAACTTATTCGGAATAAAATAAGTGACAACTAGTTTGGAATAGAAACATTGACAACTAGTTTTGAATCAAAACATTTAAAAAAATTTTAGAATCGAATGGAAAGATACACAACTAGTTTAGAATGGTATGGAAACGTTCGTAACTAGTTTGAAGTGGAAAGGAACCATTCATAAATACTTTAGAATGGAAACATTAACAACTTATTTTGGAATGGAATGGAAGCATTCACAACTAGTTTGCATTATAAACATTCACAACTTGTTTAGAGTAGAATGAGAACAACCACAACGAGTTTGGAATAGAGACATTCACAACTTCTTTGGAATGAAATGGAAACATTCGGTACATGCTTCTAATAGAAACAGTCAGAACTTACTTAGAATGAAATCGAAGCATTCACTACTTGTTTCTAATTGAAATAGTCACAACTTACTTAGAATGAAATGGAAACATTCAAAGCTAGTTTAGGATAAAACACTCACAACTAGTTTAAAATACAGAGGAAAGATTCACAATGAGTTTGGAAAGGCAAGAATCATAACTGGGTTAGAGCAGAAACATTCACAACTTGCTTATGATGGAAAGTATAGATTCACAACTTTTTTAGAATGGAATGGAAGGACTCAAAACGCATCTAGAATGAAATGGAAACATTTAGAACTAGTTTAGAACAGAAAACATTCACAAGTTATTTGAAATAGAAGCATTCACAACTAGTTTGGAATAGAAACATTGACAACTAGCTTGGAATCAAAATGTTGAAAAGTTGTTTAAAATGGAATGGAAACATTCACAACTTGTTTGGACTGGAATTGAAGCATTCACAACTTATTTAGAATGAAATGAAAACACCCACAACTTGTTTAGAATGGAATGGAAATGTTAGAAACTAGTTTGGAATGGAAGCATTCACAACTTGTTTGTAATAGAAACATCCACAACTTGTTTGGAATGGAATGGAAACATTCAAAACTTGTTCAGAATGGAATGGATGTTACCCACTCCGGGGTAGTCCAATTATGGTGCCAAAGTTGTGCATTTAGACTCCCAGGATTGGTAATGTTCTGTAGGCCATCAGAACACTACCCTTAGTGTGAATACCCAAGTGGCCCTCTTGGGCACTATGTAAACACATGCATATTGGTCCAACCATCATACAAATATTCACATTTCATGCACACCATGGCAGCAAGGAAGGAAAACACTAGCACAAGTCTTAATCTTGGCTACCACACATTAGGCAATCTTGTTAAGTTCTAGTGACCAACTACTACACCTGTAACTTCCACTAATAAACTGTATCATTATAGCCACACATCACCCTGTTTTACATGCTCCATTATGAATTAGAGACTTAGAGCAAACCAATGAATTTTGTTTTACATCAATAGCCCACCTATGGACCAAGTTATGGATTTTTTAAGTTGGTTACAAAATTCTGACCAAATAAACAGTAATTCAGCCAAATTTTCAACGTCCTATCTTTGGCTACAGGGCTCTAAATCCAGAAATTCCAAATCCCAGTTAACCCTCTTTATGTCCTCTAGGTGTGGTCAAAATTTCATAGCAAGATTCATTCTACACAGGGAGACATTAAACTTTAGGTCCAGAGTGAAGATTCTGGCAACTTTTAGACCATTTTGCCCATACAATTTTTCCAAACCATGCAAACACTTCATTCACAAGGGGAAAGCCCTCCAAGGCTATCCCATATATGTCCATTACACATAATAATTACATTCCCTCTCTTTTAACAACTTTATGTGGCCAAAACAGAATTTACAAGTAAGTAGCCCATCATTCACACTTAGGCAGCTTTGCACCACATCACTTACATAGCCAAAACATTACTCAAATGTTCACATACTTGTCTCATTTTACATACACTACATGTACATGCATACATGTACTAAAACATGGTCTTAACACAGCTAAATATGCTTTTATGTCCATTACACATAATAATTACATTCCCTCTCTTTTATCAACTTTATGTGGCCAAAACAGAATTTACAAGTAAGCAGCCCATCATTCACACTTAGGCAGCTTTGCACCACATCACTTACATAGCCAAAACATTACTCAAATGTTCACATACTTGTCTCATTTTACATACACTACATGTACATGCATACATGTACTAAAACATGGTCTTAACTCAGCTAAATACGCACACTTGGTTACAGGAGGTCCTGAGATACAATGGACTCCAAAAACAGGATGCTGGACAGCTGCTGCACGACACAATAAGTATCACCATTAAAAATACCAAATGTGCTCCTAAAATCACCAAAATTTCCAGATCATAACTAGACATATAGAAGTTCATGTACCTGAAATTTCAGATCAAAACTCAAACCACAAAGGTTAGTTTGAAGGTGATCTTTCTGCTGGACCTGAAATGACAGAATTGAGGGGAGTAAGTTTCATTGAGAAACTTAGTAAGGGTAGCACTTGGATTCAATAGGCAATGTAACCATCATTAAAACCTGCATCCAAAGACACTAAAACAAAAAAACCACAATGCATATATACAAGATATAGCAACCAAATGCAGCAGCCAAACACAACCAACAAACACATGAAATGCAGCAGTAACAATAAACCATAGGTTAGTCCATAAAACACATAATAAACATAACCAAATCACTATGGCAGCCCTCCTCAAGCTAATGCTTGGTCTTAGGAGGATTTTAACAGTAGTTAGTACTAACTTTTGGGCCCTAGAAACCCAGAAATTCGCTGCCATCACTGTGCACTTCACACTAGGTCACAAAACCTTCAATAAGTGCACTCCCCTCACTAAGCTTGGTTCATCAAGCTCATGGCTCTCTTCCAAGCTTAGCCCTAGCTCCATGGATGCTTGAAAATATAGTAAACAATCCATGAGAGCAAGAGAACCCTTACCTTGATGGGTATGCTGAAATTGGAGCTTGATCCTAGGTGCACTCAAGCAATAGCACCAAATAGCTTCCAATTGTGCTTCCTTGACTTCAATTGCAACTAGTTTTGAGTTTGAAGATATGGTGGCTATAGAGGAAGTGTGGAGGAGAGGGATGGCTTTCTTTTTGCTGGTGGAGGACGAAATTTGGAGAAGCAAAGGTGGTCTTGACTACTTGAATAGTCGAAAGTACACTAAACACACTTAAGTAGTCTTAACCTTGTCTTATGTCATTTTCCTTGCTACAAGACTATGGTTTCTTAGTCTTAATCTCTTGGCCCACATTTTACCATCCTTATCTTCCTTTAGCAGCCCTCTTTATGTGGGATAACCGCACAAAACTTCTATTTGACTTAAGTCATAGACATACACATCTTAAGGCCTACATTAGAACACTTAGGTCCTTTATGCCTTTTTGTGTTTTCTTTGTCCTTAGTTGTCTTCCATAAGCAATTCGGTCCTCCAATAGCACTTTCATATCATTCATATCCTTCCCATAACTCTCCAAATCTCTTTCATGAAAGTTTTGCAATTGAGTACCCAAATTTCCAAAATCTTACAAAAAAGTCCATAGGTTGCTTGACAAACAAGCAATCCTTATGGCTTTTCTTGGGGACCAAGTTACCAACTTAGAACACTTTTAAGGAAGTGTTGATCATACCTTTTACCCCCCACACTACAATCACTATGGTGAGAATTACACAATATAATGGTTTTTAGCCACTATGACACACTTGTAATTCAACCATTTTCTGTGGTGGTAACAATAGAAATGTCCAGAACTTGTTTGGAATAGAAACATCCACAACATGGTTAGAATGAAAAAAAAAACTTCACAACATATTTAGAATAGAAGCATTCAAAACTTGTTTAGAACAAACTGGAAACATTCATAACTCGTTTGGAATGTAAACATTCCCATCTTGTTTAGAATAGAATGAAAATATTCACAACTAGTTTGAAATGGAAACATTACAAACAAGTTTTGAATACAAACATTCACAGCCTATTTTGAATGGAGTGGAAACAGTTGCAACATGTTTGCAATGAAAGAAAAACATTCATAACTTGTTTGGAAGGGAATGGAAACATTCACAACTAGTTTGGAATGGAATGGAAACCATCACAACTTCTTTAGGGTGGAATGGAAATGTTCAAAATTAGTATGCAATGGAAACATTTGCAACTAGTTTCTAATAAAAACATTCACAGCTTCTTTGGAATAGGATGAAAACATTGGCAACTTGTTTAGAATGGAATGGAAACCTTCAGAACTTGTTTGGAATAGAAACATTGACCTCGAGTTTGGAATCAAAACATTCAAAACTTGTTTAGAATGGAATGGAAACATTTAAAAGTAGTTTAGAATGGTATGGAAACATTCGTAACTAGTTTGAAGTGGAAAGGAAACATTCATAAATACTTTAGAATTGAAACATTAACAACTTATTTTGGAATGGAATGGAAGCATTCACAACTAGTTCGCATTCGAAACATTCACAACTTGTTTAAAATAGAATGAGAACAATCATAACTAGTATGGAATAGAGACATTCACAACTTCTTTGGAATGAAATGGAAACAGTCATTACTTGTTTCTAATAGAAACAGTAACAACCTACGTAGAGTGAAATGGAAACATTCACTGCTTGTTTCTAATAAAGATAGTCGTAACTTACTTAGAATGAAATGGAAACATTCAAAGGTAGTTTAGGATAAAACACTCACAACTAGATTAAAATACAAAGGAAAGATTCACAACGAGTTCGGAAAAGGCAATAATCATATCTGGGTTGGAGCAGAAACATTCACAACTTCCTTATGATGGAATGGATAGATTCACAACTTATTTAGAATCGAAGGGAAACATTCAAAACTCATCTAGAATGAAATAGAAACATTCAGAACTAGTTTAGAATATAAAACATTCACAACTTATTTGGAAAAGAAGCATTCACAACTACATTGGAATAGAAACATTGACCTTGAGTTTGGAATCAAAACATTCAAAACTTGTTGAGAATGGAATGGAAACATTCACAACTAGTTTAGAATGGTATGGAAACATTCGTTACTAGTTTGAAGTGGAAAGGAAACATTCATAAATACTTTAGAATAAAAACATTAAGAGCTTAGATTGGAATGGAATGGAAGCATTCACAACTAGTTCGCAATAGAAACATTCACAACTTGTTGAAAATAGAATGAGAACAATCACAACTAGTTTGGAACAGAGACATCGACAACATCTTTTGAATGAAATGGAAACATTCACCACCTGTTTTTAATAGAAATAGTCAGAACTTACTTAGGATGAAATGGAAACATTCACTACTTGCTTCTAAAAGAAATAGTCACAACTTACTCAAAATGAAATGGAAAAATTCAAAGCTAGTTTAGAATAAAACACTCGCAACTAGTTTAATATACAAAGGACAAATTCACAACGAGTTTGGAAAGGCAACAATCATAACTAGGTTAGAGCAGAAACATTCACAACTTGCTTATGATCGAGTGGATAGATTCAGAACTTATTTAGAATGGAATGGAAACATTCAAAAGTCATATGGAATGAAATGGAAACATTCTGAACTAGGTTAGAACAAAAAACATTCACAATTTATTTGGAATAGAAGCATTCACAACTAGTTTGGAATAGAAACACTGGCAACTAGTTTAGAATCAAAACATTCAAAAGTTGTTTATAATGGAATCGAAACATTCAAAACTTATTTGGAATGGAATGGAAACATTCACAACATGTTTAGAATGAAATGTAAACACTCACAACTTGTTTAGAATGGAATGGAAATGTTAGGAACTAGTTTGGAATGGAAGCATTCATGAATAGTTTGTAATAGAAACATCGGCAACATCTTTGGAATGGAATGAAAACATTCAAAACTTGTTTAGAATGGAATGGAAACATTCAGAACTAGTTTGGAATAGAAACATTCACAACATGGTTAAAATGGAAATAAAGCCTTCACAACTCATTTAGAATATAAACATTCCCAACTTGTTTAGAATGAAATGAAAACATTCATAAATCATTTGAAAATGGAACATTCCCAACTTGTTTAGAATGGAATGGAAACATTCAGAACTAGTTTGGAATGGAAACATTGGCAACAAGTTTTGAAAACAAACATTCACAACTTGTTTGGATTGGATTGTGAGCATTCGCAACCTATTTTGAATGGAATAGAAATAGTCGCAACATGTTTACAATAAAGTAAAAATATTTGTAACTTGTTTGAAAAAAAATGGAGACATTCACAACTAGTTTGGAATGGAATGGAAACTTTCACAACTAGTTTGGAATGGAATGGAAACTTTCACAACTTGTTTATAATGAAATGGTAACATTAACAACATGTTTAGAATGAAATGAAAACATTAACAACTTCTTTAGAGTGGAATGGAAATGTTCAAAATTAGTCTGCAATGGAAACATTCGCAACTAGTTTTTAATATAAACATTCATAGCTTTCTTGGAATGGGATGAAACATTCACAGACAACTTGTTTAGAATGAATGGAAACATTCACAACTTGTTTGGAATAGAAACATTCACAACTTGTTTAGAATGGAATGAAAACATTCACAACATTTAGTTTGGAATGGAAACATTCACAACTGTTTAGAATAGAATAGAAACATTCACAACTTGTTTGAAATAGAAACATTCACAACTTGTTTAGAATAGAAACCTTGGCGGTTAGCTTCAGAAAAAGTATTCATAACTCATTTAGAATGAAATGGAATCATTCACAACTAGTTTTGAATATAGACATTCACAACTTGTTTAGAATAAAATAAAAAATTTCACAAGTAGTTTAGAATATAAACATTCACAACTTGTTTAGAACGGAATAGAAATATCCACAAGTAGTTTAGAATACAAACATTGGCAACTAGTCTACACTAGAAAGGAAACATTCACAACCACTTTAGAATGGTAATATTCACAACAAGTTTAGAAAATAAACATTCACAATTACTTGGGCATGGAATGGAAATACTAGTAACTTGTTTAGAATAAATTTGAAAGATTCTTAACTAGTTTAGAATAGAAACATTTACAACTAGTTTATAATGAAAGCGATACATTCACAACAAGATTCAAATATAAACATTCATAAGTTGTTTAGAATAAAGTAGAAACATTAACAACTAGTTTTGGAAAACAAACATTCACAACATGTTTAAAACAAATTGAAAACTTTCACATTTTTTTTGGAATATAAACATTCACAATTTGTTTAGAATGGATTGGGATCATTAACAACTGATTTGGAAAGGAAACATTCATAGCAAATTTTGAATAGAAACAACAACTTGTTTAGAATAGAATGGAAACATTCACAACTAGTTGAGAATGGTATGGAAACATTCGTTACTAGTTTGAAGTGGAAAGGAAACATTCATAAAAAATTTAGAATAAAAACATTAACAGCTTAGATTGGAATGGAATGGAAGGATTCACAACTACTTTGCAATAAAAACATTCACAACTTGTTGAAAATAGAATAAGAACAATCACAACTAGTTTGGAACAGAGACATTCACAATATCTTTTGAATGAAATGGAAACATTCACCACTTATTTTTAATAGAAACAGTCAGAACTTACTTAGGATGATTCACTACTTGCTTCTAATAGATATAGTCACAACTTGCTTAAATTGAAATGAAAAAATTCAAAGCTAGTTTAGGATAAAACACTCGCAACTAGTTTAATATACAAAGGACAAACTCACAACGAGTTTGGAAAGGCAACAATCATCACTCGGTTGGAGCAGAAACATTCACAACTTGCTTATGATGGAGTGGATAGATCCACAACTTATTTATAATGGAATGGAAACATTCAAAAGTCATATGGAATGAAATGGAAACATTCTGAACTAGTTTAGAACAAAAAGCATTCACAATTTATTTGGAATAGAAGCATTCACAACTAGTTTGGAATAGAAACATTGGCAACTAGTTTAGAATCAAAACATTCAAAAGTTGTTTATAATGGAATCAAAACATTCAAAACTTGTTTGGAATGGAATGGAAACATTCACAACATGTTTAGAATGAAATGTAAGCACTCACAACTTGTTTAGAATAGAATGGAAACATTCACAACTAGTTTTGGAATATGGAAACATTCACAACTAGTTTGTAATAGAAACATCAGCAACATTTTTGGAATGGAATGGAAACATTCAAAACTTGTTTAGAATGAAATGGAAACATTCAAAACTTGTTTGGAATAGAAACATTCACAACATGGTTAAAATGGAAAGAAAACCTTCACAGCTTATTTAGAATATAAACATTCCCAACTTGTTTAGAACGAAATGAAAACATTCATAAGTCGTTTGAAAATGGAACATTCCCAACTTGTTTAGAATGGAATGGAAACATTCAGAACTAGTTTGGAATGGAAACATTGGCAGCAAGTTTTGAATACAAACATTCACAACTTGTTTGGATTGGATTGTGAACATTCACAACCTATTTTGAATGGAATAAAAACAGTCGCAACATGTTTACAATAAAGTAAAAATATTCGTAACTTGTTTGAAAAACAATGGAGACATTCACAACTAGTTTGGAATGGAATGGAAACTTTTGCAACTTGTTTCTAATGTAATGGAAACATTAACAACATGTTTAGAATGAAATGAAAACATTAACAACTTCTTTAGAGTGGAATGGAAATGTTCAAAATTAGTCTGCAATGGAAACATTCGCAATTAGTTTTTAATATAAACATTCATAGCTTTTTTGGAATGGGATGAAGATATCGACAGACAACTTGTTTACAATGGAATGGAAGCATTCAGAACTAGTTTGGAATGGAATGGAAACTTTTGCAACTTGTTTCTAATGTAATGGAAACATTAACAACATGTTTAGAATGAAATGAAAACATTAACAACTTCTTTAGAGTGGAATGGAAATGTTCAAAATTAGTCTGCAATGGAAACATTCGCAACTAGTTTTTAATATAAACATTCATAGCTTTTTTGGAATGGGATGAAGATATCGACAGACAACTTGTTTAGAATGGAATGCAAGCATTCAGAACTTGTTTGGAATAGAAACATTCACAACATTTTTAGAATGGAATGAAAACCTTAACAAGTAGTTTAGAATAGAAAAATTCATAACTTGATTAGAATAGAAACATTCACAACTTGTTTAGAATAGAAACCTTGGCCATTAGCCTCAGAAAAAGTATTCATAACTCAATTAGAATGAAATGGAATCATTCACAACTAGTTTTGAATAGAGACATTCACAACTTGTTTAGAATAAAATAAAAACTTTCACAAGTAGTTTAGAATATAAACATTCACAACTTGTTTAGAATGGAATAGAAATATCCACAAGTAGTTTAGAATACAAACATTGACAACTAGTCTAGACTGGAAAGGAAACATTCACAACCACTTTAAAATGGTAATATTCACAACAAGTTCAGAAAAAAATTATTCACAATTACTTTGGAATGGAATGGAAATACTAGTAACTTGTTTAGAATAAATTTGAAAGATTCACAACTAGTTTAGAATAGAAACATTCACAACTAGTTTATAATGAAAGCCACACATTCACAACAAGATTCAAATATAAACATTCATAAGTTGTTTAGAATAAAGTAGAAACATTAACAACTAGTTTTGGAAAACAAACATTCACAACATGTTTAAAACAAATTGAAAACTTTCACAGTCTGTTTGGAATATAAACATTCACAATTTTGTTTAGAATGGATTGGGATCATTAACAATTGATTTGGAAAAGAAACATTCAAAGCTAATTTTGAATAGAAACAACAACTTGTTTAGAATGGAATGGAAAAATTCACAACTAGTTGAGAATGGCATGGAAAGATTCGTAACTGGTTTGAAGTGGAAAGGAAACATTCATAAATTCTTTAGAATAGAAACATTGACAAATTATTTTGGAATGGAACGGAAGCTTTGACAACTAAGCTCACAATAGGAACATTCATAACTTTTTTAGAATAAAATAAGAAGAATCACAACTAGTTTGGAATAGAGACATTCACAACTTCTTTGCAATGAAATGGAAACATTCACTACTTATTTCTAATAGAAACAGTTAGAGCCTACTTACAATGAAATCGAAGCATTCACTACTTGTTTCTAATAAAACAAGTCATAACGTACGTAGAATGAAATGGAAACATTCAAAGCTAGTTTAGGATAAAACACTCACAACTAGCTAAAAATACAAAGGAAAGATTCACAACAAGTTTGGAAAGGCAACAATCATAAGTGGGTCGGAGCAGAAACATTCATAACTTGCTTATGATGGAATGGATAGATTCACAACTTATTTATAATCACAGGGAAACATTCAAAACTCATCTGGAATGAAATGGAAACATTCAAACTGGTTTAGAACAGAAAACATTCACAACTTGTTTGGAATAAAACCATTGACAACTAGTTTGGAATAGAAATATTGACAATTAGTTTGGAATCAAGACATTCAAAACTTGTTCAGAATCGAATGGAAAGATTCACAACTAGTTTAGAATGGTATGGAAACATTTGTAACTAGTTTGAAGTCGAAAGGAACCATTCATAAAAACTTTAGAATAGAAACGTTAACAGCTTATTTTGCAATGGAATGAAAGCATTCACAACTAGTTCGCAATAGAGACATTCACAACTTGTTTAGAACAGAATGAGAAGAATCACAACTAGTTGGGAATAGAGACATTCACAACTTCTTTCGAATGAAATGGAAACATTTTCTACTTGTTTCTAATAGAAGTGGTCAGAACTTACTTAGAATGAAATGGAAAGATTGACTAGCTGTTTGTGAGAAAATAAGTCACAACTTACTTAGAATAAAATGGAAACATTCAAAGCTACTTTAGGATAAAACACTCACAACTAGTTTAAAATACAAAGCAAAGATTCACAACAAGTTTGGAAAGGCAACAATCATAACTGGGATGGAGCAGAAACATTCATAACTTGCTTATGATAGAATGGATAAATTCACACTTTTTTAGACTGGAATGGATAGATTCAAAACTCATCTGGAATGAAATGGAAACATTCAGAACTAGTTTAGAATAGAAAACATTCACAACTTACTTGGAATAGAAGCATTCAGAACTAGTTTGGAATAGAAACATTCAGAACTAGTTTGGAATCAAAACATTCAAGACTTTTTTAGAATCGAATGGAAACATTCACAACTAGTTTAGAATGGTATGGAACCATTCGTAACTAGTTTAGAATAGAAACGTTAACAACTTATTTTGGAATGGAAAGGAAGCATTCACAACTAGTTCACAATGGAAACATTCACAACTTGTTTAGAATAGAATGAGAACAGTCACAACTAGTTTGGAATAGAGACATTCACAACTTCTTTGGAATGAAATGGAAACATTCACAACTTGTTTCTAATTGAAACATAGCTTACTTACAATGAAATCAAAACATTCACCACTTACTTCTAATAAAATAAGTCACAACTTACTTAGAATGAAATGGAAACATTCAAAGCTCATTTAGGATAAAACACTCACAACTATTGTAAAATTTAAAGGAAAGATTCACAACTTGTTTGGAAAGGAAACAATCATAACAAGTTTGGGTTTGGAATGAAATGGAAACATTCACAACTTGTTTAGAATGGAATGGAAACATTCACAACTTGTTTTTTTTGAATGGAAACATTCCCAACATTTTTAGAATGGAATGGAACATTCAAAACTCATCTAGAAGGAAATGGAAACATTCAGAACTAGTTTAGAATAGAAAACATTCACAACTTATTTGGAATAAAATGAGTGACAACTAGTTTGGAATAGAAACATTAACAACTAGTTTGGAATCAAAACATTCCAAACTTGTTCAGAATCGAATGAAAAGATTCATAACTAGTTTAGAATGGTATGGAAACATTCGTAACTAGTTTGAAGTGGAAAGGAACCTTTCATAAACACTTTAGAATGGAAACATTAACAGCTTATTTTCGAATGGAATGGAAGCATTCGTAACTAGTTCGCATTAGAAACATTCACAACTTGTTTAGAGTAGAATGAGAACAATCGTACCGAGTTTGGAGTAGAGACATTCACAACTTCTTTGGAATGAAATGGAAACATTCGCTACATGCTTCTAATAAAAATAGTCATAACTAACTTAGAATGAAATCAAAACATTCACTACTTGTTTCTAATAGGAATAGTCACAACTTACTTAGAATGAAATGGAAACATTCAAAGCTAGTTTAGGATAAAACGCTCACAACTAGTTTAAAATACAAAGGAAAGATTCACAATGAGTTTTGAAAAGCAAGAATCATAATTGGGTTAAAGCAGAAACATTCACAACTTGCTTATGATGGAAAGTATGGATTCATAACTTTTTTAGAATGAAATGGAAACATTCAAAACTTGTTCAGAATGAAATGGAAACATTCAGCCCTAGTTTGGAATAGAAAACATTCATAAGTTGTTTGGAATAAACTGGAAACATTCACAACTAGTTTTTGGAATAGAAACATTTACAACTAGTTTGGAATGAAATGGAAACATTCACAACTTGTTTGGAATGAAATGGAAACATTCACAACTTGTTTGGAATGAAATGGAAACATTCACAACTTGTTTAGAATGAAATGGAAACATTCACAACTTGTTTGGAATGAAATGGACACAAACAACTAGTTTTGAATGGAATGCCAAAAAATAGTTTGGAATGGAAGCATTCACAACTTGTTTGGAATGAAATGGAAACATTCACAACTTGTTTGGAATGAAATTGAAACATTCACAACTTGTTTGGAATGAAATGGAAACATTCACAACTTGTTTGGAATGAAATGGAAACATTCACAACTTGTTTGGAAATAGAAACATTCACAAACATGTTTGGAATGGAAATGGAAACATTCACAACTTGTTTACAATAGAATGGAAACATTCACAACTTGTTTGGAATGAAATGGAAACATTCAAAACTTTCATTTGGAATGGAATGGAAACATTCACAACTTGTTTGGAATAGAATGGAAACATTCACAACTAGTTTGGAATGAAATGGAAACATTCACAACAAGTTTGAATACAAACATTCACAACAACCTATTTGGAATGCAATGGAAACATTCACAACTACTTTGAATGGAATGGAAACATTCACAACATGTTTACAATGAAATAAAAACATTCACAACTTGTTTGGAAGGAAATGGAAACATTCACAACTAGTTTGGATGAAAAATGGAAACTTTCACAACTAGTTTGGAATGAAATGGAAACATTCACAACTTGTTTGGAATGAAATGGAAACATTCACAACTTGTTTGGAATGAAATGGAAACATTCACAACTAGTTTGGAATGCAATGGAAACATTCACAACAAGTTTTAAATGAAATGGAAACATTCACAACTAGTTTGGAATGAAATGGAAACATTCACAACTTGTTTGGAATGAAATGGAAACATTCACAACTTGTTTGGAATGAAATGGAAACATTCACAACATGTTTGGAATGAAATGGAAACAATCACAACAAGTTTGGAATGAAATGGAAACATTCACAACTTGTTTGGAATGAAATGGAAACATTCACAACTTGTTTGGAATGAAATGGAAACATTCACAACTAGTTTGGAATGAAATGGAAACATTCACAACTTGTTTGGAATGAAATGGAAACATTCACAACTTAGTTTGGAATGAAATGGAAACATTCACAACTAGTTTGGAATGAAATGGAAACATTCACAACTAGTTTGGAATGAAATGGAAACATTCACAACTTGTTTTGAAATGAAATGGAAACATTCACAACTAGTTTGGAATGAAATGGAAACATTCACAACTAGTTTGGAATGAAATGGAAACATTCACAACCAGTTTGGAATGAAATGGAAACATTCACAACTAGTTTGGAATGAAATGGAAACATTCACAACTTGTTTGGAATGAAATGGAAACATTCACAACTTGTTTGGAATGAAATGGAAACATTCACAACTAGTTTTGAATAGAAACATTCACAACTAGTTTAGAATGAAATGGAAACATTCACAACAAGATTTTCAAATGAAATGGAATGGAAACATTCACAACTTGTTTAGAATGAATGAAATGGAAACATTCACAACTAGTTTGGAATGAGAAAACATTCACAACAGTTTAAAATGAAATGGAAACTTTCACAACTTGTTTGGAATGAAATGAAAACAATCAACAACTTGTTTAGAATGAATGGGAAACATTCACAACTAGTTTGGAAAGGAAACATTCATAGCTAATTTTGGAATAGAAACAACAACAACTTGTTTAGAATGGAATGGAAACATTCACAACTAGTTTAGAAATGGTAATGGAAACATTTTCAACAACTAGTTTGAAGTGGAATGGAAACATTCACAACTAGTTTGGAATGAAATGGAAACATTCACAACTTATTTTGGAATGAAATGGAAACATTCACAACTAGTTTGGAATGAAATGGAAACATTCACAACTTGTTTGGAATGAAATGGAAACATTCACAACTAGTTTGGAATGAAATGGAAACATTCACAACTAGTTTGGAATGAAATGGAAACATTCACAACTTGAATGGAATGAAATGGAAATATTCACAACTAGTTTGGAATGAAATGGAAACATTCACAACTTGTTTGGAATGAAATGGAAACATTCACAACTTGTTTGGAATGAAATGGAAACATTCACAACTTGTTTGGAATGAAATGGAAACATTCACAACTAGTTTGGAATGAAATGGAAAGATTCACAACTAGTTTGGAAAATGGAAACATTCACAACTTGTTTGGAATGAAATGGAAACATTCACAACTTGTTTGGAATGAAATGGAAACATTCACAACTTGTTTGGAATGAAATGGAAACATTCACAACTTGTTTAGAATGGAAACATGGAAACATTCACAACTAATTTGGAATGAAATGAAAATGGAAACATTCACAACTAGTTTAGAATAGAAAACATTCACAACTATGTTTGGAATAAAATGAAACATTCACAACTAGTTTGGAACAAAATGGAAACATTCACAAGCTAGTTTGGAATCAAAACATTCACAACTTGTTTAGAATCGAATGGAAAAACACTCACAACTTGTTTAGAATGAAATGGAAACATTCACAACTAGTTTGAATGGAATGGAAACATTCGTAAATACTTTAGAATAAAAACATTCACAACTTAAATTGGAATGCAATGGAAGCATTCACAACTAGTTTGGAATATAATTGAAAACATTCAATGCAACTTGTTTCAAGAATAGAATGGAAACAATCACAACTAGTTTTGAATGAAATGAAACATTCACAACTTGTTTGGATAGAAACATTCACAACTTGTGTTAGAATGAAATGGAAACATTCACAACTTGTTTCTCATAGAAACATTCACAACTTTTGAATGAAATGGAAACATTCACAACTAGTTTGGAATGAAAACACATTCACAACTAGTTTGGAATACAAATGAAACATTCACAAGGAGTTTGAATGAAAGGCAACATTCATAACTAGGTTGGAATGCATGGAAACATTCACAACTTGTTTGGTGGAATGGAAAATTCATTCACAACTTATTTTGGAATGAAATGGAAACATTCACAACTCATTTAGAATGAAATGGAAACATTCACAACTAGTTTGGAATAGAAACATTCACAACTTGTTTGGAATGAAATGGAAAACATTCACAACTAGTTTGAAATGAAACAGAAACATTCACAACTTGTTTGGAATGAAATGGAAACATTCACAACTTGTTTAGAATGGAAATGAAAACATTCACAACTTGTTTGGAATGGAATGGAAACATTCACAACTTGTTTAAAATGAAATGTAAACACTCATAACTTGTTTAAAGTGAAATGGAAACATTCAATGTTGGAACTAGTTTGGAATGAATGAAAAACATTCACAACTAGTTTGTAATAGAAACATCCATCACTTTTTTTGGAATGAAATGGAAACATTCACAACTTGTTTGGAAATGGAAAACATTCACAACATGTTTGGAATAGAAACATTCACAACTTGTTTGAATGAATAGGAAACATTCACAACTTGTTTAGAATGGAAATGGAAACATTCACAACTTATTTAGAAAGTGGAAACATTCACAACTTGTTTGGAATGAAATGGAAACATTCACAACTTGTTTGGAATGAAATGGAAACATTCACAACTTGTTTGGAATGAAATGGAAACATTCACAACTTAGTTTGGAATGAAATGGAAACATTCACAACTTGTTTGGAATGAAATGGAAACATTCACAACTTGTTTGGAATGGATTGGGAACATTCATAACATATTTTGAAGGTAATGGAAATAGTCGCAACATGTTTACATGAAATAAAAACATTCGTAACTTGTTTAGAAGGGAATGAAAATATTCATAACTAGTTTCGAATGGAATGGAAACTTCCACAACTTGTTTCGAAAGGAATGGAAACATTCAAAACATGTTTAGAATGAAATCAAAACATTAACAACCACTTTAGAATGGAATGGAAATGTTCAAAATTTGTATGCAATGGAAATATTCCCAACTAGTTTGTAATAAAAACATTCATAGCTTCTTTAGAATGGGATGAAAACATTGACGACTTGTTTAGAATGGAATGGAAACATTCATAACTTGTTTGGTATAGAAACATTCACAACATACTTAGAATGGAATGAAAACATTAACAAGTAGTTCGGAATAGAAACATTCATAACTTGATTAGAATAAAGACATTCACAACTTGTTTAGAATAGAAACATTTTCCATTAGCTTCAGAAAAAGCATTCATAACTTGTTTAGAATGGAATGGAATCATTCATAACTAGTTTTAAATAGAGACATTCACAACTTGTTTAGAATAAAATAAAAACTTTCACAAGTAGCTTAGAATAGAAACATTCACAACTTGTGTAGAACGGAATAGAAACATTCACAACTAGTTTAGAATACAAACATTCACAACTAGTCTACAATGGAAAGGAACCATTCACAACCACTTTAGAATGGTAACATTCACAACTAGTTCAGAAAACAAACATTCACAGTTACTTTGGAATGGAATGGAAACACTAGTAACTTGTTTAGAATAAATTCAAAAGATTCATAACTAGTTTAGAAAAGAAACATTCACAACTAGTTTTTAATGGAAGCCAAACATCCACAACAAGATTCAAATATAAACATTCATAACTTGTTTTGAATAAAGTATAAACACTAACAACTAGTTTCGGAATAAAAACATTCACAACATGTTTAAAATAAGATGGAAACTTTCACAGTTTATTTGGAATATAAACATTTACAATTTGTCTAGAATAGAATGGGATCATTCATAACTAATTTACAAAGGAAACGTTCATAGCTAATTTTGAATAGAAACAACAACAACTTGTTTAGAATGGAATGGAAACATTCACAACCAGTTTAGAGTGGTATGGAAAGATTCGTAACTAGTTTGAAGTAGAAAGTTAACATTCAAAAATACTTTAGAATAGAAACATTAACAACTTATTTTAGAATGGAGTGGAAGCATTCACAACTAGTTCGCAACAGAAACATTCACAACTTGTTTAGAATATAATGAGAACAATCACAACTATTTTGAAATAGAGACAGTCACAACTTCTTTGGAATGAAATGGAAAAAGTCACTACATGTTTCTAATAGAAACAGTTAGAACTTACCTAGAGTGAAATGGGAACATTCACTACTTGTTTCTAAAAGAAACAGTCACAACTTACTTAGAATGAAATAGAAATATTCAAAGCTAGTTTAGGATAAAACACTCACAACTAGTTTAAAATACAAAGGAAAAATTTACAATGGGTTTGGAAAGGCAACAATCATAGCTGGGTTGGAGCAGAAACATTCAAAACTTGCTTATGATGGAATGGATAGATTCACAACTTATTTAAAATGGAATGGAAACATTCAAAACCCATTTGTAATGTAATGGAAACATTCAAAACTAGTTTAGAATAGAAAACATTCACAACTTATTTGGAATAGAAGCATTCGCAACTAGTTTTGAATAGAAACATTGAAAACTAGTCTGGAATCAAAAAGTTCAAAACTTGTTTAGAATCGAACGGAAACATTCACAACTAGTTTAGAATGGCATGGAAACATTCGTAACGAGTTTGAAGTGGAAAGGAAACATTCATAAATACCCTAGAATACAAACATTAATAACTTATTTTGGAATGGATTGGAATCATTCACAACTTGTTCGCAATAGAAAGATTCATAACTTGATTACAATAAAATAAGAACAATCACAACTAGTTGGGAATAGAGACATTGCCAACTTTTTTGGAATGAAATGGAAACATTCACCACTTGTTTCTAATAGAAACCGTCACAACTTACTTAGAATGAAATGGAAACATTCACTACTTGTTTCTAGTAGAAATAGTGATAACTTGCTTAGAATGAAATGGAAACATTCAAAGCTAGTTTAGTATAAAACACTCACAACTAGTTTAAAATAAAAAGGAAAAATTCACAACGAGTTTGGAAAGGCAACAATCATAACTGGGTTGGAGTAGAAACATTCACAACTTACTTATGATGGAATGGATAGATTCACAACTTATTTAAAATGGAATGGAAAGATTCAAAACTCATTTGGAATAAAATGAAAAACATTCAGAAATAGTTTAGAATAGAAACATTCACAACTTATTTTGAATAGAAGCATTTACAACTAGTTTGGAATAAAAGCATTGACAACTTGTTTGGAATCAAAACATTCAAAACTTGTTTAGAATCGAATGAAAACATTCACAACTGGTTTAGAATGGTATAGAAACATCCATAACTAGTTTGAAGTGGAAATGAAACATTCATAAATACTTTAGAATAGAAACATTAACAACTTATTTTGGAATGGAATGCAAGCATTCACAACTTGTTCACAATAGAAACATTCATTACTTGTTTAGAATAGAGTGGGAACAGTCACAACTAGTTTGGAATAGAGACATTTACAACTTTTTTGGAGTTAAATGGAAACATTCACTACTTATTTCTAACAGAAATAGTCATAACTTACTTAGAATGAAATGGAAACATTCACTACTTGTTTTCAATAAAAACAATCACAACTTACTTAGAATGAAATGGAAACATTCAAAGCTAGTTTAGGATAAAACACTTACAACTAGTTTAAAGTACAAAGCAAAGATTCACAACGAGTTTGGAAAGGCAACAATCATAACTGGGTTGGAGCAAAAACATTCACAACTTGCTTATGATGGAATGGATAGATTCACAACTTATTTAGAATGGAATGGTAACATTCAAAACTCATCTGGAATGAAATGGAAACATTCAGAACTAGTTTAGAATCAAAAACACTCACAACTTTGAAGCATTCACAACTAGTTTAGAATAGAAACATTGACAACCAGTTTGGAATCAAAACATTCAAAACTTGTTTAGAATGGAATGAAACATTCACAACTTGTTTGGAATGGAATGGAAACATTCACAACATGTTTAAAATGAAATGTAAGCACTTACAACTTATTTGGAGTGGAATGGAAATGTTAGAAACTAGTTTGGAATGAACGCATTCACAACTAGTTTGTAATATAAACATCCGCAACTTACTTTGAATGGAATGGAAACATTCAAAACTTGTTTAGAATGGAATGGAAAACTTCAGAATCTTTTTGGAATAGAAACATTGACAACATGGTTAGAATGGAAATAAAACCTTCACACCTTATTCAGAATAGAAACATTCACAACTTGTTGAGAATGAAGTGGATGCATTCATAACTTGTTTGAAAATGGAACATTCCCAACTTGTTTAGAATGGAATGGAAACAATGGCAACAAGTTTTGAATACAAACATTCACAGCCCATTTGGAATGGATTAGGAACATTCATAACCTATTTTGAATGGAATGGAAATAGTTGCAACTTGTTCACAATGAAATAAAAACATCCGTAACTTATTTGGAAGGGAATGGAATTATTCACGACTAGTTTTGAATGGAATGGAAACTTTCACAACTTGTTTCGAGGGGAATCAAAACATTTATAGCTTGTTTAGAATGAAATGAAAACATTAACAACTTCTTTAGAGTGGAATTGAAATGTTTAAAATTAGTATGCAATGGAAAGATTTACAACTAGTTTGTAATAAAAACATTTATAGCTTCTTTGGAGTGGAATGAAAACATTGACAACTTGTTTAAAATGGAATGGAAACATTCAGAACTTGTTTGGAATTGACCCATTCACAACATATCTAGAATGGAATGAAAACCTTAACAAGTAGTTTAGAATAGAAACATTCATAACTTGATTAGAATAGAAACATTCACAACATGTTTGGAATAGAAACATTTGCCACTAGCTTCAGAAAAAGCATTCATAACTTCTTTAGAATGAAATGGAATCATTCACAACTAGTTTTGAATAGAGACATTCACAACTTGTTTAGAATAAAATAAAAACTTTCACAAGTAGTTTGGAATAGAAAACATTCACAACTTGTTTAGAATGGAAACAAACATTCACAACTTGTTTAGAATGAAATGGAAATATTCACAACTAGTTTAGAATGGAAACAAACATTCACAACCAAGAATGAAATGGTAACATTCACAACTAGTTTAAAAAGGAAACATTCACAACTACTTTGGAATGGAATGGAAACATACTAGTAACTTGTTTAACATTGAAACTTTTTAAAATGGAATGGAAGATTCACAACTTGTTTGGAATGAGAAACATTCACAACTTGTTTTGAATGAAAGCCAAACATTCACAATTTGTTTAGAATGAAATATAAACATTCACAACTAGTTTGGAATGAAATGGAAACATTCACAACTAGTTTTGAATGAAATAGAAACATTCACAACTTGTTTGGAATGAAATGGAAACATTCACAACTTGTTTGGAATAGAAACATTCACAACTTGTTTTTGAATGGAATGGGAAACATTCACAACTAGTTTGAAATGAAACATTCATAACTAATTTTGAATAGAAACATTCACAACTTGTTTATAATAGAATGGAAACATTCACAACTAGTTTAGAATGGTATGGAAACATTCACAACTTGTTTAAAATAGAAACAAAAACATTCATAACTAGTTTAGAATAGAAACATTCACAACTTATTTAGAATAGAATGGAAACATTCACAACTAGTTCGAAATGAAATGAAAACATTCACAACTTGTTTAGAATAAAATGGAAACATTCACAACTAGTTTGGAAATAGAAACATTCACAACTTGTTTGGAATGAAAATGAAAACTATAGTCACAACTTGTTTCTAATAGAAACAGTCAGAACTTACCTAGAGTGAAATGGAAACACTCATTATTTGTTTCTAATAGAAATAGTCACAACTTACTTAGAATGAAATGGAAACATTCAAAGCTAGTTTAGGATAAAACACTCAAAACTAGTGTAAAATACAAAGGAAAGATTCACAATGAGTTTGGAAAGGCAACAATCATAACTGGGTTGAAGCAGACACATTCATAACTTGCTTATGATGGAATGGATAGATTAACAACTTATTTAAAATGGAATGGAGATATTCAAAACTCATTTGGAATAAAATGGAAACATTCGGAACTAGTTCAGAATACAAAACATTCATAACTTATTTAGAATAGAAGCATTCAAACTAGTTTGGAATAGAAACATTGACAACTACTTTGGAATCAAAACATTCAAAACTTGTTTAGAATCAAACGAAAACATTCACAACTAGTTTAGAATGGTATGGAAACATTCATAACTGGTTTGAAGTGGAAAGGAAACATTCATAAATACTATAGAATAGAAACATTAACAACTTATTGTGGAATGGAATGCAAGCATTCAAAACTTGTTCACAAAAGAAACATTCATACCTTGTTTAGAATAGAAAGGGAACAATCACAACTAGTTTGGAATAGAGACATTCACAACTTCTTTGGAACGGAATGAAAACATTCACTACTTCTTTCTAAAAGAAACAGTCACAATCTAGAATGAAATGGAAACATTCAAAGCTAGTTTAGGATAAAACACTCACAACTAGTTTCAAATACAAAGGAAGGATTCACAATGAGTTTAGAAAGGCAACAATCGTAACTAGGTTGGAGCAGTAACATTCACAACTTGCTTATGATGGAATGGATAGATTTACAACTTATTTAAAATGGAATGGAAACATTCAAAACTAGTTTACTGTAGAAAACGTTCACAGCTTGTTTGGAATAGAAGTATTCATAACTAGTTTGGAATATAAACATTGACAACTACTTTGGAATCAAAACATTCAAAACTTGTTCACAACTGGTTTAGAATGGTATGGAAACATTCGTAACTAGTTTGAAGTGGAAAGGAAACATTCATAAATACTTTAGAATAGAAACATTAACAAGTTATTTTGGAATGGAATGCAAGCATTCATAACTTGTTCGCAACAGAAACATTCATAACTTGTTTAGAATAGAATGTGAACAATCACAACTAGTTAGGAATAGAGACATTCACAACTTCTTTGGAATGAAATGGAAACATTCACTGCTTGTTTCTAATCGAAACAGTCACAACTTGCTTAGATTGAAATAGAAGCATTCAAAGCTAGTTTAGGATAAAACACTCACAACTAGTTTAAAATACAAAGGAAAGATTCAAAATGAGTTTGGAAAGGCAACAATCATAACTAGCTCGGAACAAAAACATTCACAACTTGCTTATGATAGAGTGGATAGATTCACAACTTATTTAGAATGGAATGAAAACATTCAAAAGTCATCTGGAATGAAATCAAAACATTCAAAGCTAGTTTAGAATAGAAAACATTCATAACTTTTTTGGAACAGAAGCAATCGTAACTAGTTTGGAATAGAAATATTGACAACTAGTTGGGAATCAAAACATTCAAAAGTTGTTTAGAATGCAAATGGAAATTCACAAGGAAACAATCACAACTTCACAAAAATGGAATGAAAACATTCAAAACTTGTTTAGAATGGAATGGAAACACTCACAACTTGTTTGGAATGAAATGAAACATTCACAACTTGTTTGGAATGAAATGGAAGCATTCACAACTTGTTTGGAATAAATGAAACATTCACAACTTGTTTGGAATGTGGAAACATTCACAACTTGTTTAGAATGGAATAGGAAACATTCACAACTAGTTTGGAATGAAACATTTTCAAACTTGTTTGGAATGAAATGGAAACATTCACAACCTGTTTGGAATAGAAACATTCACAACTTGTTTAGAATGAAATGGAAACATTCACAACTAGTTTGGAACAGAAACATTCACAACTTGTTTAGAATGAAATGGAAACATTCACAACTAGTTTGGAATGGAAAAATTCACAACTTGTTTGGAATGAAAAACATTCACAACCTATTTGGAATGGAATGGAAACATTTATAACTATTTTGAATGGAATGGAAACATTCACAACTTGTTTGAATGAAATGGAAACATTCACAACTTGTTTGGAATGGAAAGGAAACATTCACAACTAGTTTGGAATAGAAACACAACATGGAAACATTCACAACTAGTTTAGAATGGAAATGGAAACATTCACAACTAGTTTGGAATGAAATGAAAACATTCACAACTTGTTTAGAATGGAATGGAAATGTTCAACTTGTTTGGAATGAAATGGAAACATTCACAACTAGTTTGGAATAGAAACATTCACAACTTGTTTGGAATGGAATGGAAACATTCACAACTTGTTTAGAATGGAATGGAAACATTCACAACTTGTTTAGAATGAAATGGAAACATTCACAACATAGTTTGAATTGAATGAAAACATTCACAACTAGTTTGGAATAGAAACATTCACAACTTGTTTAGAATGAAATGGAAACATTCACAACTTGTTTAGAATAAATGGAAACATTCACAACTTGTTTAGAATGAAATGGAAACATTCACAACTTGTTTAGAATGAAATGGAAACATTCACAACTTGTTTAGAATAGAATGGAAACATTCACAACTTGTTTGGAATAAAATGGAAACATTCACAACTAGTTTGGAATGGAAACATTCACAACTTGTTTAGAATGAAATGGAAACATTCACAACTAGTTTGGAATAGAAACATTCACAACTTGTTTAGAATGAAATGGAAACATTCACAACTTGTTTAGAATGTAGAAACATTCACAACTTGTTTAGAAATAGGAACATTCACAACTTGTTTAGAATGGAATGGAAACATTCACAACTAGTTTAGAATGGAAACATTCACAACTAGTTTGAAATGAAATGGAAACATTCACAACTAGTTTAGAATGGAATGGAAACATTCACAACTAGTTTGGAATGGAAACATTCACAACTTGTTTGGAATGAAATGGAAACATTCACAACTTGTTTGGAATGAAATGAAACATTCACAACTAGTTTAGAATGAAATGAAAAAATTTTCACAACTTGTTTGGAATGAAAAAGGAAACATTCACAAATTGTTTGGAAGAAATGGAAACATTCACAACTTGTTTGGAATGGAAATGGAAACATTCACAACTTGTTTGGAATGGAAACATTCACAACTTGTTTGGAATGAAATGGAAACATTCACAACTTGTTTAGAATAAAATGGAAACATTCACAACTAGTTTAGAATGAATGGAAACATTCACAACTAGTTTAGAATAGAATGGAAACATTCAAAACTTGTTTGGAATAGAAACATTCACAACTTGTTTAGAATAAAAACAATCACAACTAGTTTAAAATAGAATGAAATGGAAACATTCACAACTTGTTTTGAATAGAAATGAAAACATTCACAACTTGTTTAGAATGAAATTAAAACATTCACAACTAGTTTGAATGAAATAGAAACATTCACAACTTGTTTAGAATGGAAAGGAAACATTCACAACTTGTTTAGAATGAAATGGAAACATTCACAACTTGTTTGGAATGAAATGGAAACATTCACAACTAGTTTGGAATAAAATGGAAACATTCACAACTAGTTTGGAATGAAATGGAAACATTCACAACTAGTTTGGAATAAATGGAAACATTCACAACTTGTTTGGAATGAAATGGAAACATTCACAACTAGTTTGGAATGAAAACATTTACAACTTGTTTGGAATAGAAACATTCACAACTTGTTTAGAATGAAATGGAAACATTCACAACTTGTTTAGAATGGAATGGAAACATTCACAACTTGTTTAGAATGAAATACATTCACAACTTGTTTGGAATGAAATGGAAACATTCACAACTTGTTTAGAATGAAATGGAAACATTCACAACTATTCAATAACTTTTTGAAATGGAAACATTCACAACTTGTTTAGAATGAAATGGAAACATTCACAACTTGTTTGGAATGAAAACATTTCACAACTTGTTTAGAATGGAATGGAAACATTCACAACTTGTTTAGAATGAAAAACATTCACAACTTGTTTAAATCAAATGGAAACATTCACAACTTGTTTGGAATGAAATGGAAACATTCACAACTAGTTTGGAATGAAATGGAAACATTCACAACTTGTTTGGATGAAATGGAAACATTCACAACTTGTTTGGAATGAAATGGAAACATTCACAACTAGTTTGGAATGAAATGAAACATTTAGGAACTTGTTTGGAAATGGAATGGAAACATTCACAACTAGTTTGGAATGAAATGGAAACATTCACAACTTGTTTACAATGGAAACATTCACAACTTGTTTGGAATGAAATGGAAACATTCACAACTAGTTTTTGAATGAAATGGAAACATTCACAACTTGTTTGGAATGAAATGGAAACATTCACAACTTGTTTGGAATGAATAGAAACATTCACAACTTGTTTATTAATGAAAATAGAAACATTCACAACTTGTTTAGAATGGAATGGAAACATTCACAACTAGTTTGGAATAAATGGAAACATTCACAACTAGTTTTTGGAATGGAAACATTCACAACTAGTTTGGAAGAATGGAAACATTCACAACTTGTTTCGAATGAATGGAAACATTCACAACTTGTTTGGAATGAAATGGAAACATTCACAACTTGTTTGGAATGAAATGGAAACATTCACAACTAGTTTGGAATGAATGGAAACATTCACAACTAGTTTGGAATGAAATGAAAACATTCACAACTTGTTTGGAATGAAATGGAAACATTCACAACTAGTTTGGAATGAAATGGAAACATTCACAACTTGTTTGGAATGGAATGGAAACATTCACAACTTGTTTGGAATGAAATGGAAACATTCACAACTAGTTTGGAATGAAATGGAAACATTCACAACTTGTTTGGAATGAAATGGAAACATTCACAACTTGTTTGGAATGAAATGGAAACATTCACAACTAGTTTGGAATGGAAACATTCACAACTTGTTTGGAATGAAATGGAAACATTCACAACTTGTTTGGAATGAAATGGAAACATTCACAACTAGTTTGGAATGAAATGGAAACATTCACAACTTGTTTGGAATGAAATGGAAACATTCACAACTTGTTTATAAATGAAATGGAAACATTCACAACTAGTTTGAAATAGAAACATTCACAACTTGTTTGGAATGAAATGGAAACATTCACAACTTGTTTGGAATGAAATGGAAACATTCACAACTTGTTTGGAATGAAATGGAAACATTCACAACTAGTTTGGAATGAAATGGAAACATTCACAACTTGAATAGAATGAAATGGAAACATTCACAACTTGTTTGGAATGAAATGGAAACATTCACAACTAGTTTGGAATGAAATGGAAACATTCACAACTAGTTTGGAATGAAATGGAAACATTCACAACTTGTTTGGAATGAAATGAAACATTCACAACTTGTTTGGAATGAAATGGAAACATTCACAACTAGTTTAGAATGAATGGAAACATTCACAACTAGTTTGGAATAGGAAACATTCACAACTAGTTTAGAATGAAATGAAACATTCACAACTAGTTTGGAATGAATGGAAACATTCACAACTTGTTTGGATTGAAATGGAAACACAACTTGTTTGGAATGAAAATTTCAACAGCCAACTAGTTTGGAATGAAATATAAACATTCACAACTAGTTTCCAATGAAAATGGAAACATTCACAACTAGTTTGGAATGAAATTTTTCATACATTCAAACTTGTTTGAGAATGAAACCCAAACATTCACAACTAGTTTGGAATGGAAACATTCATGTTGTTTGGAATTCAAACATTCACTTTGGAATCCAAATGGAAACATTCACAACTTGTTTAGAATGAAATGGAAACATTCACAACTTGTTTGGAATGAAGTGCTAACATTCACTCCAAGTTTGGAATGGCATGAGAACATTCACAACTTGTCTTAAAATGAAATGAAAACATTCACAACTTGTTTAGAATGGAATGGAAACAATTCACAACTAGTTTGTAATGAAAGTGAGAACATTCACAACAAGTTTAATGGAAATTCAAAGCCCTAATCCAATTAGTTTTAATGAAATGGAAAATTCACAACTAGTTTGGCCAATTATTACATTCACAAATTATTACAATGAAATGGAAACATTCACAACTTGTTTGGAATGAAATGGAAAAATTCACAACTATGTTTGGAATGAAATGGAAACATTCACAACTTGTTTAATGGAAACATTCACAACTCACATTTATGAATAAGAAATGAGCGGTGTCTAGCAACACATGGAATGCTAACAAGTGACAACTTGTTTAGTCGAAAAACATTCACAACTTGCTGGAAATGGAAACATGCACAACCCTTTGTCCAAGATATCAAGATTCACAACATGTTTAGAATGGAATGGAAACATTCACAACTAGTTTGGAATTGAAATGGAAACATTCACAACTTTAGAATGGAATGAAATTGAAACATTCACAACTAGTTTGGAATGGCCATGAAACATTCACAACTAGTTTATCAATGAAATGGAAACATTCACAACTTTGGAATAGGAATGGAAAAATCCAACATCTTGATCATTCACAACTAGTTTGGAATGATATGGAAACATTCACAACTTGTTTCCTTGAAATGGAAAATATTCACAACTTGTTTTGGAATGAAATGGAAACATTCACAACTTGTTTGGAATGAAATGGAAACATTCACAACTAGTTATTCATGAAATGAGAAACATTCATGAACTAGTTTGGAATGAAATGGAAACATTCACAACTGGTTTTTAATGTCCAGGACAACAAGTTCACAACTTGTTTGAATATGAAATGAAACATTCACAACTTGTTTGGAATGAAATGGAAACATTCACAACTATTGTTTAGAATGAAATGGAAACATTCACAACTTGTTTGGAATGGAATTAAACATTCACAACTAGTTTGGAATTAAACATTCAAACATTTAGAATGAAATGGAAACATCACATTTAGATTGGTAATGGAAACATTCAAAAATATTTTGAATGAAATAGAAACATTCATGACATCTTTTGAATGGAAACATTCTTTTTGGAAACACATGGAAACATTCACAACTTGTTTGGATTGAAATGGAAACATTCACAACTTGTTTGGAATGAAATGGAAACATTCACAACTTGTTTGGAATGAAATGGAAACATTCACAACTTGTTTGGAATGAAACGGAAACATTCACAACTTGTTTGGATAGAAATGGAAACATTCACAACTTGTTTGGAATGAAATGGAAACATTCACAACTAGTTTGGAATGAAATGGAAACATTCACAACTTGTTTGGAAATGGAAACATTCACAACTTGTTTGGAATGAAATGGAAACATTCACAACTTGTTTGGAATGAAATGGAAACATTCACAACTAGTTTGGAATGAAATGGAAACATTCACAACTAGTTTGGAATGAAATGGAAACATTCACAACTAGTTTGGAATGAAATGGAAACATTCACAACTTGTTTGGAATGAAATGGAAACATTCACAACTTGTTTGGAATGGAAAAACATTCACAACTTGTTTGGAATGAAATGGAAACATTCACAACTTGTTTGGAATGAAATGGAAACATTCACAACTTGTTTGGAATGAAATGGAAACATTCACAACTTGTTTGGAATGAAATGGAAACATTCACAACTAGTTTGGAATAGAAAAACATTCACAACTAGTTTTGGAATGGAATGGAAACATTCACAACTTGTTTGGAATGGAAACATTCACAACTAGTTTGGAATAGGAAACATTCACAACTTGTTTAGAATGAAATGGAAACATTCACAACTTGTTTGGAATGAAATGGAAACATTCACAACTAGTTTGGAATGAAATGAAACATTCACAACTATTTGAAATGAATAGAAACATTCACAACTTGTTTGGAATGAAATGGAAACATTCACAACTTGTTTGGAATGAAATGGAAACATTCACAACTTGTTTGGAATGAAATGGAAACATTCACAACTAGTTTGGAATGAAATGGAAACATTCACAACTTGTTTGGAATGAAATGGAAACATTCACAACTTGTTTTGAATGAAATAAACATTCACAACTAGTTTGGAATGAATGGAAACATTCACAACTTGTTTGGAATGAAATGGAAACATTCACAACTTGTTTGGAATGAAATGGAAACATTCACAACTTGTTTGGAATGAAATGGAAACATTCACAACTTGTTTGGAATGAAATGGAAACATTCACAACTTGTTTAGAATGAAATGGAAACATTCACAACTAGTTTGGAATGAAATGGAAACATTCACAACTTGTTTGGAATGAAATGGAAACATTCACAACTAGTTTGGAATGAAATGGAAACATTCACAACTTGTTTGGAATGAAATGGAGACATTCACAACTTGTTTGGAATGAAATGGAAACATTCACAACTAGTTTGGAATGAAATGGAAACATTCACAACTTGTTTGGAATGAAATGGAAACATTCACAACTAGTTTGGAATGAAATGGAAACATTCACAACTTGTTTGGAATGAAATGGAAACATTCACAACTAGTTTGGAATAAATGGAAACATTCACAACTTGTTTGGAATGAAAACATTTCACAACTAGTTTGGAATGAAATGGAAACATTCACAACTTGTTTGGAATGAAATGGAAACATTCACAACTTAGATTGGAATGAAATGAAACATTCACAACTAGTTTGGAATGAAATGGAAACATTCACAACTAGTTTTGAATGAAATGGAAACATTCACAACTTGTTTGGAATGAAATGGAAACATTCACAACTTGTTTGGAATGAAATGGAAACATTCACAACTTGTTTGGAATGAAATGGAAACATTCACAACTTGTTTGGAATGAAATAAAAACATTCACAACTTGTTTGGAATGAAATGGAAACATTCACAACTTGTTTAGAATAAAAAACATTCACAACTTGTTTTAGAATGAAATGGAAACATTCACAACTAGTTTGGAATGAAATGGAAACATTCACAACTAGTTTGGAATGAAATGGAAACATTCACAACTAGTTTGGAATAGAAAAACATTCACAACTTGTTTGGAATGAAATGGAAACATTCACAACTAGTTTGGAATGAAAAGGAAACATTCACAACTTGTTTGGAATGAAATGGAAACATTCACAACTTGTTTGGAATGAAATGGAAACATTCACAACTTTGTTAGAATGGAAACATTCACAACTTGTTTGGAATGAAATGGAAATTCACAACTTTTGGAATGAAATGGAAACATTCACAACTTGTTTGGAATGAAATGGAAACATTCACAACTAGTTTAGAATGAAATGGAAACATTCACAACTAGTTTAGAATGAAATGGAAACATTCACAACTTGTTTGGAATGAAATGGAAACATTCACAACTTGTTTGGAATGAAATGGAAACATTCACAACTTGTTTGGAATGAAATGGAAACATTCACAACTAGTTTGGAATGAAATAGAAACATTCACAACTTGTTTGGAATGAAATGGAAACATTCACAACTAGTTTGGAATGGAAACATTCACAACTTGTTTGGAATGAAATGGAAACATTCACAACTTGTTTGGAATGAAATGGAAACATTCACAACTTCTTTGGAATGAAATGGAAACATTCACAACTAGTTTGGAATGAATGGAAACATTCACAACTAGTTTGGAATGAAATGGAAACATTCACAACTTGTTTGGAATGAAATGGAAACATTCACAACTAGTTTGGAATGAAATGGAAACATTCACAACTTGTTTGGAATATTAATGGAAACATTCACAACTTGTTTGGAATGAAATGGAAACATTCACAACTAGTTTGGAATGAAATGAAACATTCACAACTTGTTTAGAATAGAATAGAAACATTCACAACTAGTTTGGAATGAAATGGAAACATTCACAACTTGTTTGGAATGAAATGGAAACATTCACAACTTGTTTGGAATGGAAACATTCACAACTTGTTTGGAATGGAAAGGAAACATTCACAACTAGTTTGGAATGAAATGGAAACATTCACAACTTGTTTGGAATGAAATGGAAACATTCACAACTAGTTTTGATTTTCACAATGTTTAGAATGGAACAAAACATTCACAACTAGTTTGGAATGAAATGGAAACATTCACAACTTGTTTGGAATGAAATGGAAACATTCACAACTTGTTTGAATGAAATGGAAACATTCACAACTAGTTTGGAATAGAAACATTCACAACTTGTTTGGAATGAAATGGAAACATTCACAACTAGTTTGGAATGAAATGGAAACATTCACAACTTGTTTAGAATGAAATGGAAACATTCACAACTAGTTTGGAATGAAATGGAAACATTCACAACTTTGTTGAAATGGAATGAAATAGTTTGGAATTGAAACATTCACAACTTGTTTGGAATGAAATGGACATTCACAACTTGTTTAGAATGAAATGGAAACATTCACAACTTGTTTGGAATGGAATGGAAACATTCACAACTTGTTTGGAATGAAATGGAAACATTCACAACTAGTTTGGAATAATGGAAACATTCACAACTTGTTTGGAATGAAATGGAAACATTCACAACTAGTTTGGAATGAAATGGAAACATTCACAACTTGTTTGGAATGAAATGGAAACATTCACAACTAGTTTGGAATGAAATGGAAACATTCACAACTTGTTTGGAATGAAATGGAAACATTCACAACTTGTTTAGAATGGCAATGGAAACATTCACAACTTGTTTGGAATGAAATGGAAACATTCACAACTTGTTTGGAATGAAATGGAAACATTCACAACTAGTTTGGAATGAAATGGAAACATTCACAACTTGTTTGGAATGAAATAAAACATTCACAACTTGTTTGGAATGAAATGGAAACATTCACAACTTGTTTGGAAAATGAAACATTCACAACTTGTTTAGAATGGAATAGAAACATTCACAACTTGTTTGGAATGAAATGGAAACATTCACAACTTGTTTATAATGAAATGGAAACATTCACAACTTGTTTAGAATGGAATGGAAACATTCACAACTTGTTTGGAATGAAATGGAAACATTCACAACTAGTTTGGAATGAAATGGAAACATTCACAACTAGTTTGGAATGAATAGAAACATTCACAACTAGTTTAGAATGAATGGAAACATTCACAACTAGTTTGGAATGGAATAACAACATTCACAACTTGTTTGGAATGGAAAAATTCACAACTAGTTTGAAATGAAATGGAAACATTCACAACTTGTTTGGAATGAAATGGAAACATTCACAACTTGTTTAGAATGGAATGGAAACATTCACAACTTGTTTAGAATGGAATGGAAAACATTCACAACTTGTTTAGAATGAAATGGAAACATTCACAACTTGTTGGGAATATGGAAACATTCACAACTAGTTTGGAATGAATGGAAACATTCACAACTAGTTTGGAATGAAATGGAAACATTCACAACTTGTTTAGAATGGAAACATTCATAACATGTTTGAATGAAATGGAAACATTTTCAACTAGTGTGGAATAGAAACATTCACAACTTGTTTGGAATGAAATGGAAACATTCACAACTTGTTTAGAATGAATGGAAACATTCACAACTAGTTTAGAATGAAATGGAAACATTCACAACTAGTTTGGAATGAAAAAACATTCACAACTTGTTTGGAATGGAATGGAAACATTCACAACTAGTTTAGAATGAAATGGAAACATTCACAACATTGTTTTTGGAATGAAATGGAAACATTCACAACTTGTTTGAATGGAATGGAAACATTCACAACTAGTTTGGAATAGAATGGAAACATTCACAACTTTATTTAGAATAGAATGGAAACATTCACAACTTGTTTGGAATGAAATGGAAACATTCACAACTAGTTTGGAATGGAATGGAAACATTCACAACTAGTTTAGAATGAAATGGAAAACATTCACAACATTGTCATTTAGAATGGAATGGAAACATTCACAACTTGTTTGAATGAAATGGAAACATTCACAACTTGTTTAGAATAGAATGGAAACATTCACAACTTGTTTAGAATGAAATGGAAACATTCACAACTAGTTTGGAATAGAACCATTCACAACTAGTTTAGAATGAAATGGAAACATTCACAACTAGTTTGGAATAGAAACATTTCACAACTTGTTTGGAAACATGAAATGTTTTGACAAAACATTCATAACTTGTTTGAATGGAATGGAAACATTCACAACTAGTTTAGAATGGAATGGAAATTTTCACAACTTGTTTAGAATGAAATGGAAACATTCACAACTATTTGGAATAGAAACATTCACAACTTGTTTGAAATGAAATTCTCAACTTGAAAAATTCACAAACTTTTTTGGAATAGAAACATTCACAACTTGTTAGAATGGAATGGAAACATTCAAAACTTGTTTGGAATGAAATGGAAACATTCACAACTTGTTTGGAATGGAATGGAAACATTCACAACTAGTTTGGAATAAAAATTTCACAACTAGTTAGAATGAAATGGAAACATTCACAACTAGTTTGGAATAGAAACATTCACATCTTCTTTCCAATTTGGAAACATTCACAACTTGTTTTGAAATACATTCACAACTAGTTTGGAATGGAAACATTCACAACTTGTTTAGAATGGAATGGAAACATTCACAACTTGTTTAGAATGGAATGGAAACATTCACAACTTGTTTGGAATAGAAATGGAAACACTCACAAATTAGTTTGGAATGAAATGAAACATTCACAACTAGTTTGGAATGAAATGGAACATTCACAACTTGTTTGGAAATGGAAACATTCACAACTTGTTTGGAATAGAATGGAAACATTCACAACTTGTTTAGAATGAAATGGAAACATTCACAACTAGTTTTGAATGATAAACATTCACAACTTGTTAACAATGGAATGAAAACATTCACAACTGAGTTTGGAATGAAATGGAAACATGCACAACAAGTTTAGAATAATGAAATGGAAACATTCACAACTTGATTGGAATGAATGATGAAACATTCATAACTAGTTTGGAATATAAAAACATTCACAACTTGTTATAATGGAATAGAAATATTCACAACTTGTTTAGAATGGAATGGAAACATTCACAACTTGTTTAGAATGGAATGGAAACATTCACAACTAATTTGGAACAGAAACATTCACAACTTGTTTGGAATGAAATGAAACATTCACAACCTAGTTTTGAATGAAAGCACTCACAACTAGTTTGGAATGTAATGGAAACATTCACAACTTGTTTAGAATGAAATGGAAACATTCACAACTTATACAGAATGAATTGAAAAGATTCACAACTTGTTTAGAATGGAATGGAAACATTCACAACTATTTTGGAATAAATGAAACATTCACAACTTGTTTAGAATGGAATGGAAACATTCACAACTAGTTTTGAAAAGAAACATTCGTAACTTGTTTATAATGGAATGGAAACATTCACAACTTGTTTGGAATAGAAATATTCATAACATGTTTTGGAATGGAATAGAAACATTCACAACTTGTTTAGAATGAAATGGAAACATTCACAACTTGCTTTGGATTGGAATGCAAACATTCACAAGTTGTTTGGAACAGAAACATTCACAACTTGTTTTGAATGGAATAAAACATTCACAACTAGTTTGGAATTGAAACATTCACAACTTGTTTAGAATGGAATAGGACATTCATCACAACTTAGATTGGAATGAAAACATCAACAACTTGTTTAGAATGAAATGGAAACATTCACAACTAGTTTGGAATGAAATGGAAACATTCACAACTTGTTTAGAAATGAAATAGAAACTTTCACAACTATTTTGGAATAGAAATAGTCATAACTAGTAGAGAATAGAATGGAAACATTCACAGCTAGTTTTGAGTAGAATGGAAATAGTCACAAATAGTTTAGAATGGAATGGAAACACTCACAACTAGGTTGGAATAGAAAGGAAACATTCTCACCTTGTTTAGATTGGAATGGAAACATTCATAACTAGTCTAGAACAAAAACATTCACAACTTGTTAGAATCTAATAGAAACATTAATAACTTGTGTAGAATGGAATGGAAATAGTAATAACTTATTCAGAATGGAATGGAAACATTCACAACTAGTCTAGAATGGAAACAGTCAGAACTAGTTTAGAATAGAAAGGAAACTTTCACAACTAGTTTGGAATAGAAATATTCACAACTAGTTTTGAATAGTAGCATTCACAACTAGTTTGGAACAAACACATATAGCATGGAATAAAAACATTTACAACTAGTTTGGAATAGAAACATTTACAACTTGTTTGGAATAGAAACATTCACAACTTATTTGTAATGGAAACATTCTCAACAGGTTTCGAATGGAATGGAAACATTCACAACTAGTTTGGATGGAAACATCCACAACTTGTTTGGAATAGAAACATTCACAACTTGTTTAGAATGGAAAGCAAACAATTAGAACTAGTTTGGAATAGAAACATCCACAACTTTTTTTTAATAGAATGGAAACTATCACAAGTGGTTTTTTTCCTAACTAGTTGTGAATGTTTCCATTCATGTCTAAACAAGTTGGGTTTATATTCTAAACAAGTTGTAAACATTTTTTAGGGTTTAGGGAGCGAAGTAAATGCAGCGGAATATAACTCAAACCCTTTAGGATCCAAGTGAAAAAAGGTAAATCAGGTGCTCAAAATTTTATACCTAGTTCAGTTGAGAACTTTCACCCAACCATTGAGTCGAATCACAAAACTTGAACAGTTGATGTGTTCAAGCTCTCTATGGTATCCAGATGAGCCTCTCAAGATTACCACACCTGTCATGCCCAACTTAGCCCCCAGCCCATTTTGGGCCCAATTACTTAATCATGCAGCGAAATTTCATAGAAGGGACATTTATTCATTTCTAAAACATATAGGCATGTTCCCAGGACATTATTAGTACTAGCTCATTAAGTATTTACTTAAAGGTTTATATTGTGCTCTTGGAAATAAGCTAGTGCTTATGTGGAACTTGTGTAATCATTTCAAGCTCGTTATCCAACATGGCCAAGTACATGCATGGCAACCAAAATGCTAGATTCAAGTTTTGAAAAAAAAAAACTTGTTTATGATCAAAATGCTAGATTCAAGTTTTGAAAAAAAAAAACTTGTTTATGATGCATACTTCTTGCATACTCATATGTGTCTTGGTATCCTACTATTGCACATAAACACATACATGTCTTTAATTTCAATGGTTACCATTTTCACTCATTATAGGCATGCATTTCCTTTCCAGTTCATGTTTACTTAATGTTCATCTTTAAATATACATATAAGGCTGAGACATACATGATTCGATATTTCAACATGTGCTTAGAACACAAAATCATGCATAACTATCAAATTTTTACTTAGGCCCAAAGATGACTACCAACTAGAATGTCCAAGAGTTCATATATATGCCATAGACATACTACATGGCCGAATATACGTAGATTTGAATTTAGCATGCCATTTTACTTAAATACCGTAAAGGGTCCATAAACACTTAAAATCACAAATTTGGTTTTTAAGACAAACCAAAATACATAGCACATGATTATACATGGCAAATCACACATAGAACACATTTCCACCTTAGAGACTTTGTTCCCACAACCTAGACTCCAAGTCCTGCACATAAATTCCACACTTATTAGCTTGTTACACAAGCAACCAATAACACTTAGAATACTTAGGATATTGAGCAAATACCACACAGATGCATAATACCTTTACCACAGAAAGAGTATAAAATACTCTTGACCTTAGTGCCTTTCAAGTACTCCTTTTCCTACATGAAGTAGAGAAGGGCGAGTGAGTAAAACTCAGTAAGGATTATGTATGGCTCCTAGAGCCTAACATATGGCTTCCAAAGCCTAATATAGCCAAGAATAACACGACAACAAATATTCCATGCTCCTGCAAAGAAAACACTAAGACAAGGAAGATACAATTACATGCATATAACAATAATAATAATAATCGGGGGTTAGCATGCACAATCAAACATAAAACCATACAACACACACACAACTTAACACCTTATCGCCCTGAAAGGTAGAGCAAGCATGATCCATATTTCTTATTTCTTAGGTTAACCATTTTATTAATCCATTTTAAAATCTAAGCTCTTTATGCTTGGGAATTAAGTTGGCCAACTCAATTCCTAGCCGTAATGCTTGCACAAAGCTAGCTAGCATAGAGTTGCCTAAGCAACAAAACATAGCCCTCTATAGCCTTCTTAGGATCACATGGAATCGAATGTCCATCAGCCAAGGGCCCGAACACTCAAAGAGTATAAGAATCCTTAACAAAACCATTAGCAACTTTTGTTGCCCGAAAGCTTTAGAAGCTTGGCTCTTTGTTTTTCCTTACTTGTTGTAACTAGAACTTGTGTTCTACCTTAAGATCCTACAAAGGAAAAAAATTAGTAAGCCATATTCTTGCTTAACATAACTTAGAAACATAGGAAATACCAAGAACACTTGGTAGAACACACAATACCTCAACCAAATGAGGTATGGCCAAATCCTTCGGCTTGATTTCCTTAGAGCTCCCGCTTGTCTTTTCTTGAATCCACCACTTGATTTCTTGCCTTGGAAGGCCTTATAAGCTTATGTCTATCAAGAACACAAGCTTCAAACACAAGAATTCCAAGAATAGGACTTGGCCAAAACTCCTTTTGGTTGATGATTTCCAAAAATTTCTCATTCTGTCAATCTACTTCTTGATTATTGCTTAAGGTGTTCTCAAGAGTTTGTGGACACCAAGAACACTTGGTTTAATGTTCAAGAATGCCAAGGAATGATCTTGGCCAAATGAAAAAGTAAGGAGAATTTGGAAGAGTGTTTGAGAGCAAATGTAAAGAGAGATTGAAGAGAGAGAGTGAAATGTGTTGAATAAAGTTTTGAAGAGTGAATGGTAATGTATTTTGGGTAGTATGGATGAATTTTGAGGGGAGAGAATAAGGGAGATCATGTGATTCACATGGGGTGAGTGGGAGACAAATTGGGAGACTTTGGTGAAAGTTAGGTGAATTTGTCAAAGGTAGGGGACAAGTAGGTGGAGGAAGGAATCCTAAGTGATAAGTTGGAGGAGAGGTGGATTAAAATAATAGGAAAGGGAGGGAGGTGACAGCCATGGCATCCAATGCCTTTAAAATTGACTAATCCCCCCTTATCCCTAAATTCCTCATATTTGGGCAATTGAGGCCAACCACCAAAAGTCCCATTTGTCCAATTGAGTCTGTCACCTTATATTTTCATCATTTTGCTTGGCCTAAGCCAAGATTAAATTCTGAGAGTGTCTAGCACTCATCATACTCCCCAATCCCACATAATTTAGTCTCTCCTAAGCTCAATGAGCTCAATTCCCAAATTGGAAAAAATTCTCTTCATAGCCCGAGGCTTAAATCTCTTAGGAATTTGTGGGCATTACACAACTTGTTTAGAATGGAATGGAAACATTCACAACATATTTAGAATGGAATAGGGACATTCGCAACCAATTTGTAATAGAAATATTCAAAACTTGTTTAGAATTGAAGGGAAACATTCACAACTAGTTTGGAAAAGGAACATTCACAACTTGTTTAGAATGGAATGGAGGCATTCACAACTTGTTTGGAATAGAAACATTCACAAGAAGCTTAGAATACAATGGAAACATTCACATCTCGTTTGGAATAACATCATTTACCACTTGTTTCGAATAGAAACATTCACAACATGTTTAGAATGGACTGGAAATGATAAAAAGTCATTTAAAATAAAATGGAAATAGCTGCAACCACTTTGGAAGGGAATGGAAACATGCATAACAACTTTCGAATGGAAACATTCACAACTTCATCAGAATATAATGGAAAGATTCACAACTAGTTCAGAATAGAAACATTCACAACTTGTTCTAAACTGAAACATTCACAACTGGTTTAGAATTGAATTGAATCATTTAGAACTAGTTCAGAATGTAATGATTCACAACTAGTTTGGAATAGAAACATTCAAAACTTGTTTGGAATGAAATGGAAACATTCACAACTAGTTTAGAGTAGAAAGATTCATTACACATTTGGAATGGAATGGAAACATTCACAACTAGTTTGGAATAGAAGCATTAACAACTTGTTTAACATGGAAAGGAAACATAAATAGCTAGACTGGAATGGAAACATTTACAACTAGTTTGGAGTCTAAACATTCACAACATGTTTAGAATAAAATGGAAACATTCGTAACTTGTTTAGAATAGAATGGAAACAGTCACAACTTCTTTAAAATGGAATGAAAACATTCACAAGTTGTTTGGAATAGAAACAATCGTAACTTGTTTAGAACAGAATGGAAAAATTTAGAACTTGTTTAGAATGGAATGGAAACATTCACAAGCTATTTGGAATAGATTTATTCACAACTTGTTTAGAATGGAATGGAAACATTCACAACTAATTTAGCACTAACAACTTGTTCAGAATGAAATGCAAAAATTTCAAAGCTAGTTTGGAATAGAAACATTCACAGCTTGTTTAGAATTTAATGGAAACATTCACAACTTGTTTAGCATATCACAACTAGTTTAGCACTAACAACTTCACTAGATTGGAAAGGAAACATTCACAACTAGTTTCGAATAGAGGCATTCACAACTAGTTTGCAATTGAAAAATTCACAACTAGTCTAGAATACAAAGTAGATGCTCATAGGTAGTTTGGAATAGAAACATTCACAACTTGTTTAGATTGGAATGCAAACATTCACAACTGCTTTAGAATATAAACACTCACAACTAGTTTAGAGTAGAATGGAAACATTAACAACTGGTTTAGAGTAAAAACTTTTGCAACTGGTTTACAATGGAATGGAAACAAACACAACTAGCTTGGAATAGAAACATTCACAAGTAGTTTAGAAAGGAATGGAAACATTCACAACTTGTATAGAATAGAAAGATTCATAACTTGTTTAGAACAGAATGGAAATGCTCACAACTAGTGTAGAATAGAAGCATTCACAACTAGTTTAGAATATAATGGAAACATTAACAACTAGTTGGGAATAGAAACATTCACAACTAGTTTGGAATGGAATGGAAACAACACAACTAGTTTGGAATAGAAACATTCATAACTTGTTTAGAATAGAATGGAAACACTCACAACTAGTTTGTAATAGAAACTTTCACAACATGCTTGGAATAGAGACATTTATAACTTTTTTAGAATGGAATGGAAACATTCACAACTAGCTTGGAATAAAAACATTCACAATTAATTTAGAATGGAATGGAGACACTGACAACTAGTTTTGGAATAGAAACATTCACAACTAGTTTAGAATAAAAACATTCATGATTAGTTTAGAACAAACTGGGAACGTTCACAATTGGTTTTGGAATGAAATAGAAACACTCACACCTTGTTGAGAATAAAATAGAAACTTTCCCAACTAGTTTAGAATAGAAACATTCATGACTAGTTTAGAATAGAATGGAAAGATTCACAACTAGTTTAGAATGGAATAGAAACATTCACAACTTTTTTAGAATGGAACGGAAACATTCACAACTAGTTTGTAATAGAAAGATTCACAACCTGTTTAGCATGGAATTGAAAGATTCACAACTAGTTTATAATGGAATGGAAATGTTACAACCCTTTAGGTAATAGACCTTTAATGGTCAGGTGAGACTTGTTAAACAAGTCAAAATCCCTAGTTTAATTCCTCAATTTATTTGATTAAAGCGAGTCTACTAAGTGCTAAATGGTTCCTTGGCCTTTTCGGCACCAAAGTGTGACAAGGGGAAAAATGGTCATTTTGTAACCCAAGGTGATAAGTTTGGTATTTAGGCTCATGAGTTGTTCTTTAGGGCGAAAGTGACAAGAAACCAAATAGTTGGAATAAATTGCCAAGTCTTATGGCACTCTTTCAGTATGGAGTCTTTTTGGCAAAACTAAAGAAGTTGAAGGACTAAAGTGAGAGGTTGGGCTTTTAAACCATTTTCAAGGGTTTGGAGCTTCGCTATTCAACATCTTCAGCCTCAAACCCGTAGCTCCCCCTTTCCTCCAAAATTCCATGGCCAAATCTTCATAAAATCATCAATTCTTGGTACAAATTGAAGTCCCATGAGGAACCCATGAAAGAAAGATCTTGTTTTTTGCATGGTTTTTGGTATGGCGAGCTTGGGATGACATTTTTTAGGCTTGTGGAGCTTAGGTACATTTTTTCCAAGTAGTTTACTTATTGATTTTGTGAGAATGAGCTTGAATTGGTGCCATTTGTGTTGACTTTTTGTGGAATTGTAGGAACACCCTTAGAGGAGTGCAATTTGCTTTGATGTGCTTAATAAAGCTTATTTCACTTCAATTAAGGCAAGGGATTTAGTTTACACACTTCATTGATGCATTTCTTAGCTTACTTGCTCATGGGTTTAAGTGAATTGTGAGAATTGCATTGAATGTTGTGTGGATTGTTATGGTGGACTAGCTAGTTTGGAGGCCAAGTGTGGTGTGATTAAACACCTAAAGCCTAGTTTGTATGGCATAAAAATGTTCATTGTAGTCATATGTAAAGATTTGGAGCTTGGGACAACATCGCTAAGACCTTGGGAGGCCATTGGAGACCTCCTAAGAGGTATGAAAGCAAATTAGTAGCAACAGGGCATCTTTGGAACCCGAGAGGTGTTGCCGTTGGTGACACGTTGCCACTGTGTCGTCCAGACCCCAACAACATTGAGATGTTATAGTATTTTTGGCATAACTTTTTGTTCGGGGATTTGATTGAGGTGATTCAAAATTCTATGCATTTTTCAAGTCCTAAATAAGCCCAGATATGGTGGCATTTTAGTCGGAAGTGGGGGCATTATGACAAGGGGAAATGAGTTTGGTTGGATGTCTAGCATTAGTGAACTACTATGACTACAATAGCATGCCATTAGTATGATTAAAAAATTTAGGAACATTGGCAGCCTAATTTTGAGGCTTTGTCAGTGTTGTGGCCAAAACCTAATCATGAGATGATTATATTTAGCACATTGACGCATGATATTATATTGAGGCATTAATCTAGTAATTACGTTTGTTGTTTTGTTTCTACATAACGTAATAAACATAATTATAACCCTAGAATAATGATATTCTTAAATTTCCTTGGTCTAGTATTATCGTGGAGTAGGTTGCAATAATACATAAAGACTAGCAAATGTGGAGACTAACATAAGATATGTAGTCTACATATGGGTACAAGTTCGAGAACTTGTGTACTGGACTGACCCACCATGAGAATGTTACATAGATATTATATGAGTGTCACAAATGGTTCTCATAGTGATCATGGTATATGTAGTCCTTTGACCTAAGGTCATCAAGGTTCCCTACATGTGAGTCACATACTTTGATACTTCCCTTTGTTGCTCGTAACTGAGTGAACTTGAAAGAGGTCATTGGGTATGTCACATATCATGTAGAGGGATTTGTATGATCAAGATGGGATTTGTCCCTCCTATGTAATGGGAGTGATATCTTCAGGCCCCTTGATACAGTAAGACTTAGAAAATGCATGGCCATGCTCGATGAGTTGATATATGATATCAATGTCATAGTTTAAGTTAGTCTACTCGGTAATCAAGAAACCAAAGATTGGGCTATATGAGAGTGACACATTCCATGTCTTATGCTTAGTCTTGATATCTTGGACAAAGGGACAATGGCATATATCGGTAATGATCATAAAGGTTTAGTCGAATCACCGACAATCTTGTCACTTGGGTAGCAATGATGTGTTGCTAGACACCGCTCATTGCTTATGATCATAAATGTGATTTATGATCATTGCCAACGTGGTAAGAGCCTATTGGGTCGCACACATAGAGCTATTTGGATCATTAGAGTGTATGGGCTAATTATTTGGGTTATGGTTTCACAATAATTTCGTATTAATAATGGGCCCAAAAGTTGAGCCATTATTAAGCCCGAAATTAAAGCCTAATTGGATTAGGGCTTTGAAACCCATTAGGCCTGGAAGTTGAGTCTCACTATAAATACAACTTTTAGTGAGAAATTCGTAGCTTCTTGCCCTAACCTCCCAAAAGGACAGCCGCACTCTTCTCTTGCAATTCCTTGGAGGACGCAAGCTAGCACTGCGAGCGCAAGAGAAACGCATCTGCCAGGACGTAGTGGAAGCGTGGTGATCCCGAGAGGCTTGTGTGGATACCATAGAGAGCTTGAACATGTCAACTATTCACGTTTTGTGATTTGAATCAAACAATTGGGTGAAAGATCTCAACTGAACAACGTATAAAATCTTGAGCACTCAATTTACCCCATTTCACTTGGATCATGAAGGGTTTTGGTTATATTCCATTGCGGTTGCTTGGCTCCTGAAACCCTACAGGCGTTAGGGCTAAGGTACCAATGTAGGATCCTAGTGCACTCAAGGAAGTCCCTTGTAACTTAGTAAACAACTATCTCACCGTGGATAGTATGAACCATGTAATGGTAGATAAGGGAACGCCATGGATGAGGGCTTAATGTACTTGTTGCCTAGCCAAGTTGTGACTTGAGGTAGAAGTGAAAACCTAGTACATCCTTGGTAGGTTAAATGGGCAATGCTTAGTACCTTGGTAGTGTAGGCGAGCTTGTTAGTTTGACACACCAAGTGGAAGCCTAGTGCAGCTATTTAGGTGGAGGCTTAGTACCATAGTTGCCTAGACAAGGCAAGGGCTTGAGGCACTATGTGGAACACTATTACACCTTGTGAGTTCCTTGGAACTCAAGCAAGGAGCATCCATCATGTTCACCTGTACAACAACAATGGGAAGCATATTTAGGTAGCAATGCTCACTAGGACATCAGCAAGCCAAGGCTTCCTAGGAGCGAGTTGGTGACCAAAACTTGGTAGGCAAGAGGTGATGTCCATTCAAGGACGAAGGGGAGGTTGGTTCCCAAGGAACTCGAACATATGCACAGATTTTAGACCTTAAATTACATAGGGCCTACAACAGATTTCATATACTATATATCAGTGTTCTCATGTTTTTGCTGCAGGTTCTGACGTTTCCTTTTAGGTACATAAAGCCCTTACTGGAAATCATCGGATTCTCACTCCTTTTATTGTTGTTGTGCAGATTTCATCTGTTTCGAGTTAGTGACCATAGGGGGTTGCCGGGCTAGCATTTTACTTGTAGGTAAACCACCAAGTGAATCATTATCAATTCTAGTTTTACTGGTTAAGTTGTTTATGCTAACTATAATTGTCTTACAGCCTTGCAAAGGCAAGTGGAATAGGGATGGACATAGTTGACCAAGGAACTCAGTAGTAGTCCTTTAGTATACATCTGTACGCCAGTTTGGCCTCCAATGTCTCCAGGTCAAGTAGTATTTTAGTGGCTTTTGGGCATGTAAATAGTCTTTACCTATGTAATGATGCACGTGCACGTTTATTACTTGTAGTAAAAAAACTTATTTTTTTTGCTTTCACTTGTGGATTGTTTATGTTTTGTAAAAGCTGCGGCAATGTTTGATTTATTTTTTTTATGGTGAAATTCAAGTCAATGCAAGTGCATGCATAGTGCATTATAGGTTAACAACTAGCTTGGAATAGAAACATTCACACATTCACAACTAGCTTAGAATAGAAACATTCACACATAGTTTATAATCGAATAAAAACATTCACAATTAGTTCAGAATAAAAGCATTCAAAATTAGTTTATAATAGAATGGAAACGTTCACAACATGTTGTGAATAAAAACATTTACAACTTGTTTAGAATGGAATGAAAACATTAACAACTAGCTTTCAATAGAATCATTCACAACTAGTTCAAAATTGAATAAAAATGTTCACAACTTGTTTAGATTGGAATAGAAACATTCACAGCTAGTTTGGAATGAAAACATTTGTAACTAGTTTATAATGGAAATGTTCACAACTAGGTCGGAATGGAAAGATTCACAACTTGTTTCAAATGCAACTAGTTTGGAATAGGAACATTCATAACTTGTTTAGAATGAAATTAAAACATTTAGAACTACTTTGGAATAGAAACAATTATAACTAGTTTATAGTCAAATGGAAACATTCACAAGTTTAGAATGGAATGAAAAAATTCACTACTAGTTTCAAAAAGAAACATTGAAAAATAGTTTGGAATAGAAAAATTCAAACCTAGTATAGATTGCAATCGAAACATTTACAGCTTTTTTAGAATAGATTGAAAAAATTCACAACTACTTTAGAATAGAAATACTCACAACTTATTTAGAATAGAATGGAAACATTTATAGCTTATTTGGAGTGGAAACATTCATAACTGGTTTACAATGGGATGGAAACAATCCCAACTAGATTCGATTAGAATGGAAACACTCACAACTAGTTTGGAATGGAATAGGAACATTCACAAGCTATTTAGAATAAAATGGGAACACTCACAACTAGTTTAGAATGCAATGCAAACATTCACAATAGTTTGGAATAAAAAGATTTAGAACTAGTCTCGAATAGAGACTTTCAGAACTAATTTACATTAGAAAGAAAACATACATAACTTGTTTGGAATAGAAACATTCACAACTTATTTAGACTGAATGGAATCATTCACAACTAGTATAGAAAAGATCTAGTCACAACTGGTTTGGAACAAAAACATTATGAACTAGCATACAATGAAATGAAAACATTCACAACTAGTTTGGAAATGAAACATTCAGACGTAGTCTAGACTAGAATAGAGACTTTCAGAAATAGTTTGGGATATAAACATTCCCAACTTGTTTAGAATATAATTTAAACATTCAAAACTAGTTTAGAACAGAAAATTTAAAAAATATTTTGGAATAGAATGGAAACATTCAAAACTGGTTTGGAATAGAACCAATCACATCTACATTAGAATATAATGGAAACATTCACAACTAGTTTGGAATGGAAAGGAAACATTCACAACTAGTTTGGAATGGAAAGGAAACATTCATAACTAGTTTGGAATGAAATGAAAACATTCACAATAAGTTTAGAATAAAAACATTGATAATATGTTTGGAATGGGGTGAAAACATTCACAACTAGTTTGGAATAGAAACATTAACAACTTGTTCAGGATTCAAAAGGAAACATTCACAAATAGTTTGGAATGGAAACATTTACAACTAGTTTGGAATAGAAACATTCATAACATGTTTAGAATGGAATGGAAACATTCACAACTAGTTTGGAAACGAAACATTCACAACTTGTTGAGAATGAAATGGAAATATTCACAACTTTTTACAAATAGAAACATTCACAACTTGTTTAAAATTAATTGCAAACATTTACAACTAGTTTGGAATGAAAACATTGACAACTAGTTTAGAATAGAAACATTTGCAACTTGTTTGTAATTGAATTGAAATATTCACAACTAGTTTGGAATAGAAGTATTCACAACTTGTTTAGTACAGAAACATTCACAACTAGTTTAAAATAGAAACATTCACAACATATTTAGAATGGAATGGAAACATTCATAACTAGTTTGGAATAAAAACATTCACACATAGTTTAGAATCAAATAAAAACTTTCACAACTAGTTTAGAATAGAAACATTCACCACTTGTTTAGAATATAACATAAACATTCACAAGTAGTTAATAATATAAACATTCACAATGAGTTTAGAATAGAATGGAAACATTCACAACTAGTTTGGAATAGAAAAATTGAAAACTAGTTTAGAATAGGGTGGAAACATTCACAACTTGTTTTGAATAGAAACAATTACAACTTATTTACAATGGAATGGAAGGAGTCACAAATAGTTTGTAGTAGAAACATTTATAACTAGTTTAGAATGGAATAGAAACATTCAAAACATTTTTAGAATGGGATGGAAATGTCCACAACTAGTTTGGAGTACAAGCATTCATAACTAGCTTAGAATGCAATGGAAACATTCATAACTTGTTTAGAATGGAATGAAAATATTCACAACTAGTTCAAAATAGAAACTTTTACAAGTAGTTTGGAGTAGAAATGTTTAGAACTCATTTAGAATAGATTAGAAACAATCACAACTAGATTAGAATAGAAACATCCACAACCTATTTAGAATGAAATGGAAACATTCACAACATGTGTAGAATGGAACAAACACGTTCAGACTAGTTTAGAATAGAAACATTCACAACTTTTTTAGAATGGAATTGAAACATTCACAATTGGTTTGGAATAGAAATATTCACAACTAGTTTAGAATAGAAAAATTCAAAACTAGGTTAGAATGCAAAGGAAAAATTCACAACTATGTTTGAATAGAAACAATCACAACTTGTTTAGAATGAAATTGAAACATTCACAACTAGTTTAGAATAGAAACACTCATAACTTATTTATAGTGTAAAGGAAACATTCACAACTACTTTAGAGTAGAAACCTTCACAACTATTTTACCATGGAACGGAAACAATCATAACTAGTTTAAAACGGAATGACAACATTCACAACTAGGTTAGAGTGGAATCGAAGTATTAACAACTAGAATGGAATGGAAACTTTCACAACTAGTTTACAGTGGATTGGAAACATTCACAACTATGTGGAATAGAAACCTTCAAAACTAGTTTCGAATAGTAACATTCACAACTAATTTACATTGGAATGGAAACATTCACAACTAGTTTGGAATAAAACATTCACAACTTGTTTAGAATGGAATGGAAATATTCACAACTAGTACAGAATAGAAACATTCACTACTAGTTTAGAATGGAATAGAAACATTTAGAACTAGTTTACAATGGAAATGAAACAATTGCAACAACTTTGGAGTATAATCATTCACAACTAGTCTAGAATGGAATAGAAACTTTCACAACTAGTTTGGAGTAAGAACATTCGCAACTTGTTTAGAATATAACGGAAACACTCATAATTATTTTAGAATAGAGACATTCACAACTAGTTTGGAATCAAGTGGAAACGTTCACAACTTGTTTGGAAAATAAGCATTCACACCTAACTTAGAATAGGATGGAAACATTTTAACTAGCTTGGAATAAAAACATTCATAACTTGTTTAGAATGCGATGGAAACATTCACAGCTAGTTTGGAATAGAAACATTCACAATTTTTTTGGTATGGAGCGGAAGCATTCACAAGTTGTTTGGAATAGAAATATCCACAACTTGTTTGGAAGAGAAAACATTCACAACTTGTTTAAGATGGAATGGAAACATTGACAACTGGTTTGGAATAGAAATATTCACAAGTTATTTGGAATGGAACGGAAGTGTTCATAACCTATTCGGAATAGAAACATTCACCACTTGTTTGGAACATAGACGTTGACAACTTATTTAGACTGGAAAGGAAACATTCACACCTTGTTTTGGAATAGAAATAATCACAACTTGTTTAGAATGGAATAAAAAATGTCACAACTAGTTTGGAATAAAAACCATCACAAGTTATTTGGAATGGAATGGAAGCATTCGTAACTTGTTTGGAATAGAAATATTCATAACTTCTTTGGAATATAAACATTCATAACTTGTTTAGAATGGAATGGAAACATTGACAACTTGTTCGGAATAGAAACACTCACAAGTTGTTAGGAATGGATCAGATTCACTCACAACTTGATTGGAATAGAAACATTCAAAACTTGTTTGGAATATAGACATTCACAACTTGTTTAGAATGGAATGGAAACATTTGACAACTAGTTTGGAATACAAACATTCATAACTAGTTTAGAATGGAATGGAAACATTCGCAACTAGCTTGGAACAGAAACATTCACAACTAGTTCGAAAGAAAAACATTCACTAATTGTTTTGGAATGGAAATATTCACAACTAATTTGGAATAGAAACATTTAGAACTGATTTGGAATAGAAACATTCATCATTGATTTTGAATACAAACATTCATAGCAAGTTTGGAATGGAATGGAAATATTCGCAACTAGTTTACAATAGAAACATTCACAACTTGTTTGGAATGGAATGGAAACATCCAAAATTTGTTTAGTATAGAAACATTCACAACTAGCATAAATTTAAAGGGAAACAATCACAACTAGTTTGGAATAAAAACATTCACAACTTGTTCCGAATAGAAACATTGACAACTTGTTTACAATAGAACCGAAACATTCGCAACTAATTTGGAATAGAAACATCCAAACCAAGTTTGCATCTGAAACGCTCACAACTAGTTTGGAATAGAAACATTCACCATGAGTTTATGATGGAATGGAAACATTCACAACTAGCCTAGAAAAGAAAGATTCATAACTAGTTTAGAATGGAATGGAAGCATTCATAACTTGTTTGGAATGTAATGGAAACATTCATAAATTGTTTAGAAAAGAAATATTCACCACTTGTTTAGAATGGAATGGAAACGTTCACAACTAGTTTGAAATGGAATGGCGAGATTCATAACTTGTTTGGAATAGAAACATTGACAACTTGTTTAGATTGGAATGGAAACATTCACATCTAGTTTAGAATAGAAGGATTCATAGGTCATTTAGAATGGAATAGAAACATTGACAACTTGCTTAGAATTGATGAAAACATTCACAACTTGTTTGGAAAGAAACAATCACAACTCGTTTCAAATGAAATAGAAACATTCACAACTTGATTAGAATCAAAAAAATTCATTCAGAACTTCTTTAGGATGGAATCGAAGCATTCACATCTTGTTTAGAATATAAACATCCACAGCTTGTTTAGTTTGGAAAAGAAACATCCACAACTAATTTTGAATGGAATGGAAACACTCACAACTAGTTTTGAATAGAAATGCTCACATAACTTGTTTAGAATGGAATTGAAACATTCAAAACAAGTTTAGAATTGAAACATTCACAACTAGTTTGGAATGGAAACATTCACAACTTGTTTAGAACGTAAAGGTACGATCGCAACTAGTTTGGAATAGAACCTTTCACAACTTGTTCAGAATCAAATCAAAACATTTACAACTTTTTTTGAATAAAAACATTCACACCTTGTTAAGAATATAATGGAAATATTCACAGCTAGTTTGGAATAGAAACATTCACAACTTACCTAAATTGAAATGGAAAGATTCACAACTAGCTTTGAATAGAAACATTCTCAACTTGTTTAGAAGTGAATGAAAACATTTACAACAATTTTGAAATAGAAAGGTTCAAAGCTTGTATGGAATAAAAATATTTACAAGTTATTTAGAATGGAATGGAAACATTCACAAATTGTTCAAAATGGAAGCGTTCACAACTTGTTTGGAATGGAAACAAAACATCACAACTAGTTTACAATTGAGTGGAAACAAACACAACTAGTTTAGAGTGAAATGGAGATATTCACAAGTTGTTTGGAATGGTATGCAAACATTCACAAGTTGTTTGGAATGGAAAGATTCACAACTTGCTTAGAATAGAATCATTCACAACTGGTTTGGAATGGAATGGAAACAATTACAACTGGTTTAGAATACAAACATTCACAACTTGTATGGAATAGGAACATTCACAACTTATCAAAAATAGAAACATTCACAACTTATCTAGAATGAAATGCAAACATTCACAGCTTCTTTTGAATAGAAATATTCACAACTAGTTTAGAATAGAAACATTAATGACTAGTTTATAATAGAAGCATTCCTAACTTGTTTAGAGCGGAATGGAAATATTCACAACTTATTTTGAATAGAAACATTCACAACTTGTTTAGAATGAAATGTAAACATTCACAACATGTTTAGAATGAAATGTAAATGTTCACAACTTGTTTAGAATGAAATGGAAACATTCACAACTTGTTTGGAGTGTAAACATTCACAATTAGTGTGGAATAGAAACGTTCGTAATTTGTTTGGAATAGAAACATTCATAGCTAGTTTAGAATAGAATGAAAACAATCACAACAAGTTTTAAATAAAAACATTTACAACTTGTTTAGAATAGAAACATTGACAACTAGTTTCGAATAAAAAGCATTCACAACTTATTTAGAACGGCATGGAAACATTCACAACTAGTTTGGAATATAAACATTAACAACTTGTTAGGAATACAAACATTTAGAACTTGTTTGGAATGAGAACATTCCCAACTTGTTCAGAATGGGAACATTCTTAACTAGTTTAGAATAAAAATACTCATAACTAGTTTAGAATATAAATATTCACAACTAGTTTAGAATAGAAACATTCACAACTTTTTTGGAGTGGAATGGCAACATTCACGACTTGTTCAGAATGAAGTGGAAATATTTACAACTTGTTTGGAATAGAAACATTTACAACATGTTTAGAATATAAACATTCACAATTAGTTTGGAATAGAAACATTCACAACTGGTCTAGAATGCAATGGAAACAATTACAAATAGTTTGGAATAAAAATATTCACAACTTGTTTATAATGGAGAGATCCACAACTTCTTTGGATGAGAAATACTCACAACTTGTTTGGAATGGAAAGGAAACACTCACAACTAGTTTGCAAAAAAAACATTCACAACTTGCTTAGGATGGAATGAAAACATTAACAACTAGTTTGGAATAGAGGCATTCACAACTTGTTTAGAATGGAGTGGAAACATTCACAACTAGTTTGGAGTTAAATAGAAACATTCACAACTAGTTTGGAATAGAAACATTAGCAAGTAGTTTAGAATGGACTTGAGATGTTACGCCTTCACAAAATAGGAAAATTACAATATAAGGACCTATACTTATATGCTTTAATTTTCACCATAGTGTATGAATTATGAAATGTAAAGTATTCAATAAACACTCCCTTAAGTGGCGAAAACAATGATAGCTTGGTCCTTAAGAAAGCATTGGCACATCGCCTAATTTTCAAGTAACCTATGGACTAAATTGTAAGATTACAAAGGTTGGGTACTTAATTGCACAAATTTCTAAAGATGGCTATGTGAAGGACATGGATGGAATTATGAGGAAAGGACATGGATGGAATTAATGATATTGTTGGGGACCAAAGTTCTTAAAGAGGCAAAGTTTACCAATTTTGGCATAATGCCAACTAAGGTGCTTAAGTGTCCACATTTTTTACTAAAGTGAAAATGATTTTTTGACAAGGTTAAAAGAGGCCATAATTTGTTATTTTCTCAGCCAAAATGGCTAGAAATAACCTGTCCAAGTGTTGGCTAACTTTTCAAAAAGTTGCATATATACCACATTGGTCAAAATGATATATAAATGAAGAAAAATCTTCATTTCATTGCCATTTTCCTTAAATTTTGGCCTCCAGCATCTAAGACCTCTTCTTTAAGCTCTTCCATCATCCTCCATAGCCACCATACCTTAAGAAAATAAGAGGAAACATGAGAAAGCAAAGAAGACATCAAAGAGTGCAAGAAAACCTAATTTTGGTTCTATTTGGGTTTTCAGATTTCATAGCAAAGGTAAGGGTTTTCTAAAGTTTCCTGGATTGTTTACTATATTTTCAAACATCCATGAAGCTAGGACCATGCTTGGAAGAGAGCAAAAAGCTCAAGGAACCAAGTATGGGTTAAGGGGTAAGAAGCATGGCAAGGTTTTGGCCTTAGTGTTACCATGATAAAGTTGGCAGCAAGAAAGAAGGGTTTCTAGAGTGCAAGTTAGTACTAACCAAGGCCTAAAAGACTCCTAAGACCAAGAAAAAGCTTGAGGAGGGCTGCCATAGTGTTACTAAAGTGATATCTTATAGTTTTATTGAATGATTATGGACTAAGCCTAATGTGTTATTGCTGCCAGCATTACATGTATTTGTTGTTGTGTTTATTGGTGCATATGGTTGCCATATTTATGAGCATGTTTTTTTTTACGTATCTTCATGTCTTTGGATTTTAGGTGGTACCTTGCTATGGAAGACTTTATATTGAATGCCCTTACTAAGTTCTTTACGAAGAGCTTACTTCCCTTTCTATCCATTTTCAGGAACACCTGAAATAGAATGTTGAAACTAATAGTTCTAGTTTGATTTTTCTTGTGACATTTTGGGTACATAAACGACAGTATGTCTATTATTAAATTGGACTATTTCATGATTTTTAGAGCACATTTGCTAACTTTAGTGTTAATACTTTCTGCCTTACGCAGTAGCTGCCTTTTGAAGTTCAAGAGTGCATTGTGTTTGTAAGGCTCTCCAAGAAGCTAGTGTACATACCCAACTAATCTAGGACATATGTATGATGCATCTATGCATGTAAATACACTATGGATGGTGTATGGATGATATATGAACAATAAAGCGATGTTTGAGGTTGAGTGTTCAATTCTGTCCATTTTGCAACTCATTAGCTGTTCCAAAGAAAATTATGTTTAATGCTTATGGAATGCCTCTAAATTTATGGGAATGACTTTCCCAAGTGTTTAAGACATGTAAGAACCTGCCCATGTTGGTTTTGTACCTAGAAATTGAGGGTATGAATTTTATGAAATTTTGTGTGGGCATTATGGTCATTAGCTGTACAGATTTGGTACCCTATAATCCGAGGGCAATAACTTGTTGGACATAATGAGTTTGGTTATGAAATTTTGACCACACTTAGAAAACTTCAAGATGAAGAATCTGGATTTTGAATCATTGGATTTGGTGCCCTATAGCCAGAGTTATAACCTGTCAAAGTTCACTGATTTTGCTGTGTACTGTTCAGATTGTCAATTTTACCCAGTTAAGTATAAAATCCATAATTGAAAACTTGTATGGATTTAATGCCTCAAATTTGTTTCCCTATAAAGGTTTAAGTGTATTAAAGTGTTTAAGACCTTTAGGGCATAGGGAAACATATGTAGAATTTGATTTGGACATAGTGTTAAAGTTTGGACACGTGAAATGGGCACGAATGATACCAAGTGTGCATATGATTGTACATGCACTTGGGGATTTTACTCAAATCCCTTACTAAGCAGGAATAAAGAAATGATTGTCATCATTGTTACTTTTAGATGAAAGACCAAGAGGGCCACTTGGGTAATATAGTGAGCATTGTTCTGATGGCCTACAAAACATGCATAGCTCCTGGGAATTGACACATTAAATATTGTCACTGTATTTAAGCACTAAGAGTGGTAATAGGAGACATTCATAACTAGCTTGGAATAGAAACATTCACAACATGTTTAGAATGGAATCAAAACATTCACAACTAGTTTGTAATAGAAACATTCGCAACTAGTTTGGAATATGGACATTCATAAATTGTTTGGAGTGGAAATAGTCACAACTTATTTGTAATAGAATCATTCACAACTTGTTTGGAATAGAATGAAAACATTTGCAACTTGGTTAGAGAAGAAACATTCATAACTAGTTTAGAATAGAAAAATTCATAACTTGTTTGGAGTAGAAACATTCACAACTTATGTAGTATGGAAACATTCACAACTAGTGTGGAATAAAAACATTCACAACTTGTTTGGAATTGAAGCATTCACAAATTGTTTAGAATAGAAGGGAAACATTCACAACTATTTCTGAATGTCCCCATTGCATTCTAAGCAAGTTGTAAATATTGTTTCCATTCTAAACTTGTTCTGAATATTTTCTTTCTATACTAAACAAGCTGGGAATGTTTCTATTCCATACAAGTTGTGAAAGCTTCTATTCCAAACTAGTTATGAATGTTTCCATTCCATTCCAAAATAGTTGTGAATGTATCCATTCCAAACAATTTTTCAATGTTTCTATTCCAAACTTGTTGTGAATGTTTCCATTCTATTCTAAACTAGTTGTGAATCTTTCCATTCCATTCAAATCTAGTTGTTAATGTTTCCATTCCACTCCAAACAAGTTGTGAATGTTTCAAATCTAAACTAGTTGTGAATGCTTCCACTCCATTCATAACTAGTTTGGAATAGAAACATTCAACTCCAAGGCTGTTTCTTGAAGGTTTTACAATTAAGTATCCAAATTTCCTATACCTTACAAAAAGGTATATAGGTTACTTGAGAAATAAGCAATCCTTAAGGCTTTTCTTGGAGGCCAAGTTACCAACTTAGAACACTTTTAAGGAGGTCTTCATTATACCTTTTACCCTTCAAACTTTAATCACTATGAAGAGAATTACAAAATATAATGGTTTTTTCACCATTATGCCACACTTGTAATTCTCCCATTTTTGTGAGGTGGTAACAATCCTCCCCCCCTTAAGAATTTTGGTCCTCCAAAATGGCCTTTAGCTTCAAGTATTCTATAGGATACCTTTCTATACGGTCTTTCTTAATTTCCCAGGTTGCTTCTATTTTAGAGTGGTGTGACCACTGAACTTTAACCATGGGAATGAGCTTGTTTCTTAACCTTCTGGTATCATTGGCTAAGATAGCTATAGGTTTCTCTTCATATGTTAAGTTAGGTTCCAACTGTATGTCTACCACTACAATATCATGCTTTGTGTCCAACAGACACTTCTTAAGCATACTGATGTGAAAAACATTATGAACACTTGACATGCTAGGCGGTAGAGCTAACCTGTATGCTACCTTCGAACTTTGTCCAAAATCTCATAAGGACCTATATATATCTTGGATCTAAGTTGGTTCTTCTACTAAATCTGACAGTGCCTTTGGTTGGTGCAACTTTCAGCCAAACATTGTCACCAACCTCAAACTCTAAGTCTCTCATTCTTTTATTCACATAGGGTGTGGTTATTTCATTGGCTACCTTTAATCTTTCTTGAATCTTATTTATCTTGGAAATAGTTTCCTCAATAATTTTGGGACCCAACTTTAGCCTATATGAGGCTTCCACCCAGTAGAGGGCGCCATGCACCTTTTTCCATATAATTCTTCATAAGGTGCCATGCCAATGTTGCTTTGATAACTATTGTTATATGAAAATTCCACCAATGGCAAGTGTTGGTCCCATTCACCCTTGAAATCCAGCTCAAAGCTCTTGAGCATGTCTTCCAATATCTATATCACCCTTTGAATTTTCCCATTAGTCTGAGGGTGATAAGCAGTACTCAAGTGGATTTTGGTACCTAGTGCTTTATCAGAAGCACTCCAAAACTCAGGTGCAAATCTTGGATCTCTATCAGATACAATGGAATATGGCACTCCATGCAGCCTCACTATCTCTTGGATATACATCTGAGCCAACTTCTCTAGAGAATCTGTAAGTTTCATAGGTAAGAAGTGAGCATATTTGGTTAGCCTATCCACAATGACCCAGATTGTATCATGCCCTAATCTAGTCATAGGCAACCCAGTCAAAAAGTCCATGGTTATGTTACCCCACTTCCTCACTAGTATAGGTAGAGTCTGTAGTGCTCAACCTTTACCCTTTAGCATGTGGCACATTTGGAGACATAAGTAACTATGTCTCTCCTCATATTTAGCACTAAAAGTGAGTCTTTAAGTCTTTATACATTTTTTCACTTCCTGGATGGAGGCTCAACTTGCTTGTGTGAGCTTTTTCAAGTATTTCATCTTTGAGCTTTGGTCCTTTAGGCACATAGATTCGGTCCTTGAAGTACAGTATAAGGGGTAAAATGCATAGATAGCTTGAACACGTCAGCTGTTCAAGTTTTCTGATTTGACTCAACAGTTACTTGAAATATCTCAACCGAACTAGGTATAAAATTTTGAGCACCCAATTTATCCTATTTCACTTAGATCCTAGATGGTTTTGGACACATTCCGCTATGCTTGCTTGGCTCCTGAAACCCTGCATGTTCCTACTCCAAACTAGTTGTGAATGTTTCTATTCCATTCTAAACAAGCAATGATTGTTGCTATTCCAAACTAGTTGTGAATGCTTTTGTTCCATTCTACACAAGTTGTGAATGTTTACATTCTAAACATGTTGTGAATGTTTCCTTTCCATTCTAAACAAGTTGTGAATGTTCCCATTCTAAACAAGTTGAGAATGTTTATATTTCAAACTAGTTGTGAATTTTTCCATTGAATTCTAAACAACCTGTGAATGTTTCTATTTCAAACTAGTTACCAATGTTTCCAATCCATTCTAAACTTGTTGTGAATGTTTTTACTTTAAAATAAGTTGTGAATGTTTATATTCCTAACAAGTTGTGAATGTTTTTATTCTAAACAAGTTGTGAATATTTCTATTCTAGACAAGTTGTGAATGTTTCTATTCCAAACTAGTTGTTAATGTTTCCATTCCATTCTAAATCATCGTGAATGGTTTTATTCCAAACCAGTTGTGAATGTTTCTATTCCAAACTAGTTGTGAATCTTTCCACTCCATTCCAAACAAGTTGTGAACATTTCCATTCAATTATAAACAACTTGTGAATGTTTCCATTCCAATCTAAACAAGCTATCAACATTATAAAGAAGTTGTAAATGTTTGCATTCCAATATAAACTAGCGGTCAATGATTCTAATCCGAACAAGTTATGAATGTTTTCAGTATAAACTGGCCGTGAATGTTTCCATTCTATTATAATCAAGTTGTGAATGTTTCTTTTCTAAACAAGTTGTGAAGGTTTCGATTGCATTCTAAACAAGTTGTGAATGTTTATATTTCAAACTAGTTTTGAATGTTTCCATTCCAGAAAAGTTGTGAATGTTTCTACCCAAAAAAGTTTGGAATGTTTCCATTCCATACTATTTGTGAATGTTTCCATTCTAAACTAGTTGTGAATGCTTTCGCCCAAAAAATGGTGGCAATATTTCCAATCCAAACAAGTTGTGATTGTTTCCATTCCATTGCAAACATGTTGTGAATGTTTCCATTCCATTGCAAACATGTTGTGAGTGTTTTTGTTCCAAACATGTTGTGATTGTTTCTGTTGCAAACAAGTTATGAATGTTTATATTCCAAACAAGTTACAAATGTTTACATTCCATTCTAAACATATTGTGAATGCTTCCATTCTAATCTAGTTCTGATTGTTTCTATTTCATTCTAAATTAGTTGTGATTGTTTCTATTCCTACCAAGTGAATGTTTCTTTTCCAAACAAGCTGTGACTATTTCCATTACATTCCAAACTAGTTGTGAATGTTTCTATTCTAAACTAGATGTAATTTTTCAATTTCAGTCCAAACAAGTTGTGATTGTTTTTATTCCAATCTAGTTGTAAATGTTTCCACTGCATTCCAAATTAGATGTAAATGTTTCCATTCCAAACAGGTTGTGAATGTTTTTCTTCCACACTGGTTGTGAATGATTCCATTTTATTCCAAACAACTTATGATTGATACTATTCTTAAAAAGTAGTGAATGTTTTCATTCTATTCTTAACAAGCTATGGATGTTTCCTTTCCAAACAAGTTGTGAGCATTTCTATTCCATTCCAAAGTAGTTGTGAATGTTTTTATTCCAAACTTGTTGTGAATGCTTCCTTTCCATTCTAAACTGGTTTTCAATGTTTCTGTCCTAAACTAGTTGTGTATATTTCAATTCTATTCTAAACAATTTCTAAATGTTTATATTCCAAACAAATTGTGAATGTTCTAATTCCAACCTAGTTGTAAATGTTTCCATTCCACTCTAAACAAGTTGTTAATTTATCTATTCCAAAAAATTTGTGAATGTTTCTATTCCAAACAAGTTATGAGTGTTTCCATTATATTCTAAACAAGTTACGAATTTTTCTATACCAAACCAGTTGTTAATGTTTCGATTCCACTCTAAACTAGTTGTTAATGTTTCTATTGCAAACATTTAGTGAACATTTCTTTTCCAAAGTAGTTGTGAATATCTCCAATCCATTCAAACCAAGTTGTGATTGTTTCTATTCCAAACTATTTATGAATGATTCAATTCCAGTCTAAACAAACTATGAATGTTTCTATTCCAAACTTGTTGTGAATCTTTCCATTCCATTCTAAAGTAGTTGTTAATGTTTCTATTTCAAACAAATTATGCATGTTTTTTTTCCAAACTAGTTGTGAATGTTTCCATTCTATCCTAAACAAGTTCAAAATGTTTCCATTCCAAACTAGTTGTAAGTGTTTCTACTCGATTCTAAACTAGTTGTTAATCTTTCTATTCCAAATTAGTTGTGAATGTTTCCATTCCATTCTAAACACGATGTTAATGTTTTCATTTCAAACTTCTTGTCAACTTCTTGTCAATATTTCCAATCCAAACAAGTTCTGAATGTTTCCATCCCATTCAAACAAGTTTTTAATGGTTCCATCCCATTTTAATCAAGTTTTCACTCTTTCCATTCCATTCTAAAGAAGTTGTAAATGTCTCTATTCGAAACTAATTGTGAATGCTTTCATTGAATTCTAAATGAGTTGAGAATGTTTCATTCCAAACAAGTTATGAATATTCCCATTCCGAACTAGTAGTGAATGTTTGTAATCAAAACTAGTTATCAATGTTTTGATTCCAATTTAGACAAATTGTGAATGTTTCTTTTTCCAAACTAGTTGAGAATGTTTCTATTTCATTTTAAACAAGTTGTGAATGTTGCAATTCTAAACAAGTTGTGAATGTTTCTATTCCAAACAAGTTGTGAATGTCTCTATTCAAAACTAGTAGTGAATGTTTCCATTCAATTTTGAACCAATTGTGATTGTTTCTTCCCCAAAGTAGTTGTGAATATTTCCATCCTATGCCAAACAAGATGTCAATTTTTCTATTCCAAACTATTTTTGAATGTGTTTATTCCACTCTAAACCTTTTGTGAATGTTTCAACTCTAAACAGGTTGTGAACATTTCCATTCTAAACATATTGTCAACGTTTCAATCCTAAACTAGTTTTGAACATTTCCATTTGGAATTCTTTTTAGTGTTTCTATTCTGAACATTCAAACCTATATTGTAGTGGAATGGAAACATTCACTACTAGCTCAAAACAAGAACATTTAGAACTTCTTTAGAGTGGAATAGAGACAATCATAACTAGTTTGGACTAGAAATATTTACAAATTGTTTGGAATCGAAAAATTCACAACTAGTTTGGAATGGAATGAAAGTAATCATAACTGATTTGGAATAGAAACTTTCACAACTTGTTTAGAAAAGAATAGAAGCATTCACAACTAGTTTCCAATGCTTCAACGTTCACAAATTCTTTAGAATGGAAGGGAAAAATTCACAACTAGTTTCCGTTCCACTCTAAAGAGGTTGTGAATGTTTTCATTCCAAACTAGTTCTGAATGCTTTTATTCCAAACTAGTTGTGATTGTTTCAATTCAAAGCTAGTTGCGAATATTTCCATTCCATTCTAAACTAGTTGTGAATGTTTCCTTTCCAAACAAGTTATGAATGTTTCCTTTCAAAACAAGTTATGAATGCATCTATTCCAAATTTGTTGTGAATGTTTCCATTCCATTCTAAATAGGTTTTGGTTTTTTCTATTCCAAACTAGTTTTGAATGTTTCCATTCGATTCTAAACTAGTTGTGAATGTTTCTATTCCAAAGAATTTGTTAAAGTTTATATTTCGAACTAGTTGTGAATGTTTCCATTCCATTCCGAACAAGTTGTGAATAGTTTTATTGCAAACTTGTTGTGAATATTTCCATTCCATTCTAAGTAGGTTCTGAATGTTTTTATTCAAAACTTGCAATGAATGTTTCCATCCTATTCTGAACAAGTTGTGAATGTCTCCATTCCAAACAAGTTGTTAATGTTTCTATCCCTTTATAAACAAGTTTGTAATGGTTCCATTCCATTCTATGCAAGTTGTTAATGTTTATATTCCCAACTAATTATGAAAGTTTCCATTCCATACTAGTTTTGATTGTTTCCATTTTATTCTAAACAAGTTGTGAATGTTTCTACACCAAACTTGTTGTGAATGTTTCCATTCCATTTTAAACAAGCTGTGAAGGTTTCTATTCCATACTAATTGTGAATGTTTCCACCCCATTCTAAACAAGTTCTGAATGTTTCTACTCCCATCAAGTTATGAATGCTTCAATTTGAAAGTAGTTGTGATTGATTCCATTGCATTCTAAACTAGTTGAGAAAGTTTCTATTCCAAACAAGTTGCCAATGATATTATTCCAAACTAGTTGTGCATGTTTCTATTCAAAACTTGTTGTGAATGTTTCAACTCGAAACTGGTTATGAATGTTTCTGTTTGAAACCAGTTGTGATTGTTTCCATTCCATTCTAAAGAAGTTATGAGTGTTTATATTCCAAATAAGCTGCGAATGTTTAGATTCCACTATAAGCATGTTGTTAATGTTTCCATTCTAAGCTCATTTTGATTGTTTCCATTCCATTCTAAACTAGTTGTGATTGTTTCTATTTATACAAAGTGAATGTTTCTCTTCCAAACTAGTTGTGACTGTTTCCATTCCATTCCAAACAAGTTATGATTGTTTTTATTCAAAACTAGTTAGGAATGTTTCCATTTCAATCCAAATTAGTTGTGAATATTTCCATTCCAAATAGGTTCTAAATGTTTCTATTCTGCACTGGTTGTGAATGATTCCATTCTATTCTGAACAACTTATGATTGTTTATATTCTTAACAAGTTGTGAATGTTTTCATTCCATTCTTAACAAGTTGTGGATGTTTCCTTTCCAAACAAGTTGTGAGCATTTCTATTCCATTCCAAAGTAGTTGTGAATGTTTTTATTCCAAACTAGTTGTGAATATTTCCTTTCCATTCTAAGCTAGTTTTGAATGTTTCTATTCCAAAATAGTTGTGAATATTTCAATTCCATTCCAAACAATTTGTGAATGTTTATATTCCAAACAAGTTATGAATGTTATAATTCTGACCTAGTTAGAAATGTTTCCATTCCATTCTATACTAGTTGCTATTGTTTCTATTCCAAACAATTTGTGAATGTTTCTATTCTAAACAAGATGTGATTGTTTCCACTCCATTACAAACAAGTTGCAAATGTTTCTACAGCATTCTAAACAAGTTGTGAGTGTTTCTATACTGAACTAGTTGTTAATGTTTCCATTCCACTTAAAACTAGTTGTTAATGTTTCTTTTCCAAAGTAGTCATGAATATTTCCAATCTATTATAAACAAGTTATGAATATTTCTATTCCAAACAATTTAGGAATGATTCAATTCCAATCTAAACAAACTGTGAATGTTTCTATTCCAAACTAGTTATGAATGTTTCCATTCAATTCTAAACTAGTTGTTAATCTTTCTATTTCAAACTAGTTGTGAATGTTTCCATTCCATTACAAACAAGTTGTGAATATTTCCATCACATGCAAACAAGTTTGTAATGGTTCCATTGTATTTTAAACAAGTTGTCATTATTCCATTACATTGTAAAGAAGTTGTGAATGTCTCTGTTCCAAACTAGTTGTGAATGTTTTCATTCCATTCTAAATGAGTTATGAAGGTTTCCATTCCAAACAAGTTATGAATATTTCCTTTTTGAATTAGTTATGAATGTTTTTATTCAAATCTAGTTATCAATGTTTCGATTCAAACTTAAACAAGTTGCAAATGTTTCCAAGCCAAAGAACTTTTGAATGTTTCTCTTCCAAAACTAGTTGTGAATGTTTCTATTTTATTTTAAAGAAGTTGTAAATGTTTCAATTCTAAACAAGTTGTGAATGTTTCTATTCTAAACTAGTTTGAGAGATCAATGAACCTGCTAATGTCAAGGGCAGGTATGACAAGGGAGAGCCATCAGGCACCAAGGTCTAGGGCAAGAGGCCAGGTACCCCTGAGATGGGAGGCAATGGAAACAATGCTAACAAATCCAAATCTGGGAAAGGCCCATGCAAAACTTGTGGCAAGTTTCACGGCAAGAAGCCATGCCTCTGCTTGGGAGTACAGTAGCAGCCTGGCAATCACCCAGTGGGATGCTGGACATGCTAGGAGTTAGACCACTAGATCGAAGATTGCCCCCAAGCACATTGTGATGGGCAGGGTATGGCCTAGAGGCCTATGCCCAGGCGAGGGCAAAGAGGAACTGGTAGAGGTAAAGCACCCCGAGCAGGAGGAGCACAACATGGAGCTAGAGGATGAGCACACAGACCAGAACCACCCCAGTAGCAAGTGTTCGCCCTGGTGGACTGAGACGGGCGTCCAGCAGTATAAGGTACTTTTATGTTAGATAATACTAGTGTTAGAGTATTATTTGATACTGGTGCATCACTATCTATTATATTTACTAGACTGGTAGATAGGTTGGGTTTAGTTATAATCGAGGTACCAGAGATGAGGATCATTAGGACAACAGGCCCTCGTTTGGCTTTCATCAAAGAAAAGGTATTGAGTTGCCCCTTTGACATAGTTCACCATAGATTTTACTATGACTTCTAGGTGATATCACTAAGGGAATGACTTGGTGCTCGGTATGGATTGGCTAGGATGACACCAGTCTAACATTGACTGTGTAAGTCAAACCATCACCCTTAAGACTGTAGGGGGGCAGGTGGTGACTTATGACAGTGGGTTGGGAACTAGTGTCAAGTCAACATTATTGAGATTGATTGATGTGGTTCCTGTTGTGGATGAGGATGAGTACTATGGCCTGAATGGCAATGAAGTGGCAGAGAAACTGAAGGACATACCAGTTGTCAATAGGTTCCCAGAAGTTTTTCCCGCTGACTTACCAGGGTTACCACCTAAAAGAGAGTCGGAGTTCTATATTCACTTATTACCTGGGACTCAGCCTATATCATTTCCTCCACACAGGATGTCTGCTCTTGATATTGATGAATTGAAGGAACAACTAGAGGAGCTGTTAAGGAAGGGCTTCACCAGGCGCAGTGTATCACCATGGGGTGCCCCTGTGTTATTTGTTAAAATGAAAGATGGTACTCTTAGGTTGGTGATTGATTACCGAAAGCTAAATCAAGCAAGGTAAAGAACAGGTACCCTCTTCCAAGAATTGATGAACTCTTTGATAGGCTCAAAGGAGCCAAGATATTCTCAAAGATTGATCTAAGAAGTGGTTACTTTCAAATCAGGGTCAAGGAGGATGACATACACAAAATCACTTTTTGAACGCGGTATGGGCACTTTGAGTATACGGTGATTCCATTCTGGGGAAGGAATACCCCAGTGGTGTTTATGGAGGCAATGAATAGGATATTCATGCCTTATTTAGATAAATTTGTGGAATTTTTCATTGATGATATACTCATATACTCCCAGACTCCTGCTGAACATGATGAACATCTTAAGATGGTTTTGCATGTGCTAAACAATAATCAGTACTATGCAAAATTATCTAAGTGTCAGTTATGGGCAAAGGAGATACCTTTCCTTGGTCATGTGATCAGTGACAAAGGGGTAAGTGTAGACCAAGGGAAGGTACAGGCAGTGATGGAGTGGAAACAACCCACCAACCCCACCGAGGTGAGGAGCTTTCTTAGTCTAGTGGGCTATTACTGGAGATTCATTGAGGGATTCTCCCAAATAGCTAAGCCATTAACTACCTTGACTAAGAAGGCATAGGAATTTGTTTGGACAAAAAAATGTGAGGTAGCCATCCAGGAACTCAAATGGAGGCTAATGATGACACCAATCTTGATAGTGCCAGACCTAAGCAAAACCTATGCTATCTATACAGATGCATCAGGATCAGGCTTGGGTTGTGTACTGAGGCAAGATAGGCTAGTAGTGGCCTATGGTTCAAGGCACCTAAGGTCAAATAAGCTAAATTGGCTTACACACGATCTGTAACTAGCAGCCATGGTTTTTGCCTTAAAACTTTGGAGGCATTATTTGTTAGGACAATCCTTTCAGATATATACTGATCATAAAAACCTTATGTACCTATTCACCCAAAAATATTTGAACATGAGGCAAAGGAGGTGGATAGAGTACATTAAGGATTATGAATATGCCATTGGGTACACAGTAGGGAAGGGCAATGTTGTGGCTGACGCCCTCAGTTTGAAGTATACTAGAGCAGTAGTCTCTAAGGATCAAGTGAGAGATCCTAAGGCTGAGAGTTTTATGGCCCTATATAGGTATTGGTCTAGATGGAAAATTGACCAAGTCTTAGAGCTGCGAATTCAGTCGGGATGGCTGGATAAGGTCCGGGAGGCCCAAGAGTTAAACCCTAAGATGCATAAGGTTTTAGGGGAGACCAAGCATGGAACCCTCCGAGAAAGGTATGAGTATTAGGATGGTTTACTTTTCCTTAGGAAAAGACTTTATGTGCCCAATGTTAATGGGTTGAGAGAGTAGGTGCTCTAAGAGGCACACAGTAGTCCCATTAGTATCCACCTTGGAGTCACCCTCTGAAAAGGGTAACTTGCGAAGCCTACCCATTCCAGAAAAGAAGTGGGGGGCAATCACTATGAATTTCTTGGTAGGTTTGCCAAGTATAAGGAAACAACATGATGCTATATGGGTCGTAGTGGATAGGCTAACTAAGAGTGCCCATTTTCTACCGACTAAGATCACCTATATATTAGAAATGTTTGCAAACCTATATATCAGGGAGATTGTTTGACTTCATGGCGTGCTAGATTCGATCATATTTGATTGAGATACACGGTTTGTCTCTAGGTTTTGGAATGCCTTTCAAGAGGCAATGGGTCAAATGTAAATTTGAGTACTGCTTATCACCCTCAAACAGATGGACAGTTGGAGAAGACTATCTAGACCCTAGAGGACATGATGTGAAGTTGTGCCTTAGATTTCAGAGGAGATTGGGATGACCATCTTCCACTCATTGAATTCACCTATAGCAATAATTATCAGGCATTGATTCATATGGCTCCATATGAGGCTTTGTATGGCCGGCGATGCATGACACCGCATTACTGGGCTGATAAGGTAGACATTGACCAAGTAAGACCACAGGTTATGGAGGAGACCATAGCCAAGATTAAGCAAATTTAGGGCCGATTAAGGGCAATTATTGACAGGCAGCAGGCACATGCCAATGTCAAGCCACGGGAAGTTAACCTTGAAGTAGGGGACAAGGTGTTCCTTAGGTGTTACCAATGTTCAGCCAAAAGGGCAAGTTAGCTCCTAGGTACATTGGACCCTATGAGATTCTAGAACGGGTTGGCAAAGTCGCATATAGATTGGCACTGCCACCAAGCCTGGTTCATATACATAATATGTTCCTTGTTAGTGTATTGAAGAAATCCTATGCACTTGACAGGCAATCAGTGATATCCCTTCCTATCGAGCCAATGAGCGAGGACTTGACTTATGCAGAATGCCCAATTAGATTTCTTGATCAACAAGTCACAAAGCTAAGGACCAAGTTGATACCCATGGTCATGGTCCAACGGTCTAATCATTCAGGGGATGAGGCCACTTGGGAGACAGAGCATGATATAGAGACTCAATATCCCAGCCTATTCCTAGAGTTAAAGTATGAATTGGAGGACCAATTCTCCGAAGAGGGGGAGGATGTGAGAACCCTTATTTTATTAGGTAATTAATTTATTTTGTTTACATAATCCTTGATAAGATTACACTTGCAAGCTAGGTTTAAGTCAAGTCAATGAGTCAAATTGTCCTTGGAGTTCATAGGATTAAAAATCTAAGGTAAATTGACCACAATGGCAACTATAGGCATTTTGGTAATTTGGTATGTCAAAGGTCAAAATGTGACCAAGAGAGATATAATTGAGCTTCTAGAGGTGAAATGAACATCTTGATGAAACCTGAACTTAGTTTGACCAAAGATTGGCTTTTTCTTGTTAAGGAAATGAGGAAGGGAAAAATGGTAATTTTTAGGTCAAAGATGGTCAAAAAGGGTCTGGGAAGGTGAGAAATGGTATTTGAAACCATTTTGTGAAATTTGGTGAAGTTTGGAGTTAAATTGACCAAGTTTGAGACTTTTCTTGCATTAGAAGCTAAGAAGGGCATTTTGGTAATTTTGGTTGGTCAAACTTGGTCAAACTTGAGTCAAACCTGGGAAACCAGATTCAAACCTGGTCAAGGGTATGAAAATACATGGTTGGAAGTGGAGGAAAGAAAATCTAAGAATTTAAGTGCAAATGGAGACATATTTGAGAATTTTATGGAGGTGACTTCCTTTTAACCAAGGGTTATGAGGCCTAAAAGGTTCTTTTACCCCAAGCACCTCTTGGATACTTTAAGGAATGAAGAAACCTATTTATGGGGCAGGAAATGAGCTTAAAAAATGTTGGTGAGCTCCATTGTCCCTTAGTTAAGTAGCCTAAACCTCTACTAACCATGCAAAAGCCTTAACCCTTTACCACTTTAACCCTTTCACCCATTTTCCATCCTCATTCATCCCCAAACACTCCAGCTCACTTCCTTCTCTTCCTCTACCCATTTAGCACATCCTAAACCCTTAAAAACATAGAAACTCACCAAAATAATGAAAGAAAAATAAGAGAAAAAGAGCTTGTAAGTGAGAAATCAAGGAGAGAATGTGTTTGTTGTAAGGGAGGGCTTAGGAGTTTGGTTTCTTTCTTCTCCAAGAGGTGGCCATGGTTTTGGGCTGTTTATTTTGAGGTGAGAAACTTTATTTTACTAGACCTTGGTTTCATCTTCTTTAAACAACAACCTTTTTTATCATAAAAACTCTTGGTTGTTGAGGTTAAGCCTGGTGAGAGGGAGGAGAACTGTGGAGCTTCAAAAAGGAGTTTTGGTTTGAGATTTTCTACCAAGGTGAGGAGGTCTTTTTGATTTGTTTATGTGCAGTAAAAAATGTTGCCCCTAGGCTCAAATTGTTGATTGGTCAAGTGGTTATTTTACTATGTAGTTAAGGGACTCCAAGGAGACTAGGAAAGGACTCTTGGTGCTTGAAACTTGAGCTTGCAAGGTGGTGATCTACACAAGGGTAAGGTGTTCTAGCCCTTCTCTTTTTGGGAAGCTTTGGCCATGTTTTAGCTTTTTAAAAGCTAGGACAAATGGTAGGGCAAAAAGGGCATAGGGTGACCAGTAAAGCCAAAGAGGGCTCATGTGGCACTAAGGTCAGACCTAGCTCCTAGTTTTGGGCAATAGGTGGTGTCCTTGGTGCATGGGCTATAAAATGGTGTGTGGATCAAGCATTGGGTGCTTGGTAGATAAGTGTGGCTGAACCTTCAAGGTTTGGCAAGCACAAGAAAGGTGCCTCAGTTTGGGTGTATAGGTGTTGTGATCGAGCTCAAGAGCTCGGTATGTGGTTGTGCATGTGTGGCATGGGCTCCTAGGTGCATGAGTGTTTTGGGGTACCTAGGAGCATGGTGAGTTCAGTGTGACAAGGTGCACATGCGTGCGCCCAGGAGGGGTCACGCAGCCATGTGTGCCTAAGGGGCTCCCAATGGCACACCCAGGGGTGCGCGTGTGCATACGCCTACGGGCTCGTGTCTGTGCACACCTAGGAGGTCGTATGGGCATGCCCTAGAGGCTTGGTTTCCATGTGGGCCTTTTGTTATGCTTTTGGCATGACCCATGTGGGGGAGCCCACGATAGAAACCCTAGGGCCCAAATGGCACTCAAGCCTACTAAATGACATGGGCCACAAATAAGCACACACATCGGCCCAATGGGGCATAGGTCCCAAGATGGGGCAAAATACATCCAAGGGCACTAGGACACACATCAAATTGGGTCAAACCCTGCTGCATACAATAAGGGAGTTTTGAGCTAGCAAAAGCTGGCAAGCTCAAGGGCAAATGCAAGGATGCATGCTCAAGGGCAAAAATGGACCAATGGGTATTTTGTTTGGTTTTTTTTGTTTTTGTTTGTTTGCTTGCTTGTGTGAGAAGTATGAGGAGTCATGCACCCAAAGGGGCATGATATGATGATCATTATATAATACTCCATGCCATATGAGCTCATGGCATGCTCATATAGTTTATGGGCAAGGTTTATGCATGCATGGCAATGTGTGCATATGGTCCATTATGTGTGATGTTGTTATGTATTGTTTGTTTTAGAATGCCTTACTAAGTATTTTATATACTTACCCTTATTGTTAATGTGCAGATAACATCATCCAGGAGACAAATAATCCACAGTGATTATTTGATACTTGTTTGTTAGTTTCTCATAGGTACATTTTGCATACACTACATGTTCATTTTTCATATGTTGCATGCACTTATGGTCAGAGTCTAACTCCAAACTTATTTGCCTTATACTGCAAGGTAGTCGTGCAAAGACTTCTTGAGTCACTCCTCGCTTGGGTTTCTTTCTGCTAGGAATAGATAGGCCTACTGACCATTTGGGTCATGACTATTTTGTAGCACGATGGTAGTAGCTAGTATGAGGTCTACTGGTATTGACTTTGACTTAGCATAACAATGGCTTGTATTATTATTAATTTGGGTTAGGCTTATCAACCCATGAGATTACTTGCTTAGGTTGATAGGTAAAACACTTAGACATTGTGTTGCCATAGTATTTACTTGCTATAAGTGTAGTTTTCATCCACGGTTTGGCATGATATATTATTTGTGCGTGCATGAACATTAAAAATGTTTTTATTACACAGCCACACATATTTATTTCATGTTTTCTTTAAATCTCACCAAGTCACTATCTTAGTTTAATAAACTTATGTATTTTATTGGAACTAAGTAAATTTTTTCTTAAGTCTCAGGTAAATAATAAATGCTAGGCAAGTGGCTAGGATTTAAATAGTAAATCTCGGTAAAAGATCTTGGAAATGAGGAACAATTCTTGCCTAATTAAGAGTTGGATTAGGCAACAAAATAATTTAGCCTTTAATTAGGTATTTATTTGGATGGTTCCTCGCACATAATAGAAACATTTAGAACTTGTTTAGAATGGAATAGAGGCAAATAACAACTAGTTTGAAAGAGAAATATTTACAAACTATATGGAATGGAAAAATTTACAACTAGTTTGGAATGGAATGGAAGTATTCATAACTGGTATGGAATACAAACTTTCATAACTTGTTTAGAAAAGAATAGAAGAAGCATTCACAACTACTTTCCAATGCTTCAACATTCACAAATTCTTTAGAATGGAATAGAAAGATTCACAACTAGTTTCCATTCGATTTTAAACAAGTTGTGAGTGTTTCCATTTAAAACTAGTTGTGAATGATTCCATTCCAAACTAGTTGTGATTATTTCAATTCAGAGCTAGTTGCGAATATTTCCATTCCATCCTAAACTAGTTGTGAATGTTTCCATTCCAAACTAGTTATCAATGTTTCCTTTCAAAACAAGGTGTGAATGCTTCTATTGCAAATTAGTTGTGAATGTTTCCATTCCATTCTAAATAGGTTTTGGTTTTCCCTATTCCAAACTAGTTTTGAATGTTTCCATTTGATTATGAACTAGTTGTGAATGTTTCCATTTCATTCCAAACAAGTTGTGAATATTTTTATTCCAAACTTGTTGTGAATAGTTCCATTCCATTCTAAATAGGTTGTGAATATTTCTATTCAAACCTGCTATGAATATTTCCATTCTATTTTGAACAAGTTGTGAATGTCCCCATTCCAAACAAGTTGTTAATGTTACCAACCCATTCTAAACAAGTTTGTAATGGTTCCATTCCATTCTAAGCAAGTTGTTAATGTTTCTATTCCCAACTAATTGTGAAAGTTTCCTTTCCATACTAGTTGTGATTGTTTCCATTTCATTCTAAGTAAGTTGTGAATGTTTCTATACCAAACTTGTTATAAATATTTCCATTTCATTCTAAACAAGTTGTGAATGTTTCTATACCAAACTTGTTGTGAATGTTTCCATTCCATTCTAAACAAGTTGTGAATGTTTCTATTCCACACTAGTTGCGAATGTTTCCAGTCCATTCTAAACAAGTTTTGAATGTTTCTATTCCCAACAAGTTTTGAATGCTGCAATTTCAAACTAGTTGTGATTGATTCCACTCCATTCTAAATTAGTTGTGAAAGTTTCTATTCCAAATAAGTTGTCAATGATACTATTCCAAACTAGTTGTGAATGTTTCTATTCAAAACTTGTTGTTAATGTTTCAACTCAAAACTAGTTGTTAATGTTTCTATTCCAAACCAATTGTGATTGTTTCCATTACATTCTAAAAAAGTTGTGAATTTTTATATTCTAAACAAGTTGCGAATGTTTACATTCCATTCTAAACATGTTGTGACTGTTTCAATTCTAAGCTAGTTTTGATTGTTTCCATTCCATTCTAAACTAGTTGAGATTGTTTCTATTCCTACCAAGTGAATGCTTTCCTTCCAAACTAGTTGTGACTGTTTCCATTCCATTCCAAACTAGTTATGAATTTTTTTATTTTGAACTATATGTGAGTGTTTACATTCCATTCCAACTAAGATGTGATTATTTTTATTCCAAACTAGTTATGAATGTTTCCATTGCATTCCAAATTAGTTGTGAATGCTTCCGTTCGGAACAGGTTGGGAATGTTTCTATTCCACATTAGTGAATGTTTTTTATTCTATTCCAAACAAGTTATGATTGTTTCTATTCTTAAAAAGTGTGAATGTTTTAATTCCATTCTTAACAAGTTATGGATGTTTCCTTTCCAAACAAGTTCTGAGCATTTTTATTCCATTCGAAAGTAGTTCTGAATGTTTTCATTCCAAACTAGTTGTGAATCTTTCCATTCCATTCTAACTGAGTTTTGAATGTTTCTATTCCAAATTAGTTGTGAATATTTCAATTCTATTCCAAACAATTTATAAGTGTTTCTATTCAAAACAAGTTATGAATGATGTAACTCTAACCTAGTTGTAAATGTTTCCATTCCATTCTAAACTAGTTGTTAATGTTTCTATTCCAAACAATTTCTGAATGTTTCTATTCTAAACAAGTTGTGATTGTTTCAATTCCTTTCTAAACAAGTTGCGAATGTTTCTATACCAAACTAGTTGTTAATGTTTCCATTCCACTCTAAACTATTTGTTAATGCTTCTATTGCAAACAATTAGTGAACATTTCTTTTCCAAAGTAGTTGTGAATATTACCATTCCATTCTAAAAAAGTTGTGAATGTTTCTATTCCAAACTATTTATGAATGATTCAATTCCAATCTAAAAAAATTGTGAATGTTTCTATTCCAAACTAGTTGTGAATGTTTCCATTCCATTGTAAAGTAGTTGTGAATGTTTCTATTTCAAACAAGTTTTGCATGTTTCTTTTCCAAACTAGTTGTGAATGTTTCCATTCCATTCTAAACAAGTTTAGAACATTTCCATTCCAAACTAGTTGTCAATGTTTCTATTTGATTCTAAACTAGTTATTAATCTTTCTATTCCAAACTAGTCGTGAATGTTTCCATTTAATTCCAAACATGTTGTGAGTGTTTTTATTCCAAACTTGTTGTTAATATTTTCCATCCAAACAAGTTTTGAATGTTTCCATCCCATTCAAACAAGTTTGTAATGATTCCATTCCATTTTAAACAAGTTGTCACTGTTTCCATTCCATTCTAAAGAAGTTCTGAATGTCTTTGTTCCAAACTAGTTGTGAATGTTTTCGTTCCATTCTAAACGAGTGGTGAATGTTTCCATTCGAAAGAAGTTATGAATATTTCTATTCCGAGCTAGTTGTGAATATTTGTATTCAAAACTAGTTATCAATGTTTCGATTCCAATTTAAACAAATTGTGAATATTTCCAATCCAAAGAATTTATGAATGTTTCTTTTCCAAACTAGTTGTCAATGTTTCTATTTCATTTTAAACAAGTTGTGAATGTTTCAATTCTAAACAAGTTGTGAATGTTTCTATTCTAAACTTGTTATGAATGTTTATATTCTAAACAAGTTGTGAATGTTTACATTCCATTACAAGCAAGTTGTGAACATTTTCATTCCAAATAAGTTGTGAATGTCTCTATTCAAAACTAGTACTAAATGTTTAAGTTCAATTATAAACCAGCTGTGATTGTTTCTTCTCCAAACTAGTTGTAAATATTTCCATTCTACTCCAAACAAGATGTGAATGTTTCTATTTTAAACTATTTGTGAATGTTTCTATTCAACTCTAAACTTGTTGTGAATGTTTGTATTCTAAACAGGTTGTAAACGTTTCGATTCTAACATATTGTGAACGTTTCTATCCTAAACTAGTTTTGAACATTTATATTTGAAAATTTTTTTTAATGTTTCTATTCTGAACACTCACATCTATATTGGAATGGAGTGGAGACTTTCACCACCAATTCGGAACAGAGCCATTTAGGACTTGTTTAGAATGGAATAGAGATAATCGTAACTATTTTGGAATAGAAATATTTACAAACTATTTGTAATGGAAAAATTAACAACTAGTTTGGAGTGGAATGGAAGTATTCACAACTAGTTTGGAATAGAAACTTTCACAACTTGTTTAAGGAGGAATAGAAGACTTAACAACTAGTTTTCAAGGCTTCAACATTCACAAATTCTGTAGAACGGAATGGAAAGATTCACAACCAGTTTTCATCCACTCTAAACAAGTTGTGAATGTTTCCATTCCAAACTAGTTCTGAATGCTTCTATTCCAAACTTTTTGTGATTGTTTCAATTCAAAGCTAGTTGCAAATATTTCCATTCCATTCTAAACTAGTCGTGAATGTTTCCACTCCAAACTAGTTACGAATGTTTCCTTTCAAAACAAGTTGTGAATGCTGCTATTACAAATTAGTTGTGAATGTTTCCATTCTATTCTAAATAGGTTTTGATTTTTTCTATTTTGAACTAGTTTTGAATGTTTCTATTCAATTCTAAACTAGTTGTGAATGTTTCTATTCCAAAGAATTTATGAATGTTTATATTCCAAACTAGTTATGAATTTTTTCATTCCATTCCAAACAAGTTGGGAATATTTTCATTCTAAACTGGTTGTGAATATTTCCATTGCATTCTAAATAGGTTGTGAATGTTTCTATTCAAAACTTGCTATCAATATTTCCATTCTTCTTTGAACAAGTTGTGAATGTCTCCATTCCAAACAAGTAGTTAATATTTCCATCCCATTCCAAACAAGCTTGTAATGGTTTCATTCCAATCTAAGGAAGTTGTTAATGTTTATATTCCCAACTACTTGTGAAAGTTTCCATTCCAGACTAGTTGTGATTGTTTCCACTTCAGTCTAAACAAGTTATGAATGTTTCTATATAAAACTTGTTGTGAAAGTTTCCATTCCATTCTAAACAAGTTATGAATGTTTCTATTCCAAACTAGTTGTGCATGTTGCCAGTCCATTCAAAACAAGTTTTGAATGTTTCTATTCCTAACATGTTGTCAATGCTTCAATTCAAAGCTAGTTATGGTTGATTCCATTTCATTCTAACCTAGTTGTGAAAGTTTCTATTCTGAACAAGTTGTCAATGACACTATTCTAAACTAGTTGTGAATGTTTCTATTAAAAACTTTTTGTGAATGTTTCAACTCGAAACTAGTAATGAATGTTTCTATTCCAAACTAGTTGTGATTGTTACCATTCCATTCTAAAGAATTTGTGAATGTTTATATTCCAAACCAGCTACGAATGTTTACATTCCATTCTAAACATGTTGTGAATGTTTCTATTCTAAGCTAGTTCTGATTGTTTCCAATCCATTCTAAACTAGTTGTTATTGTTTCTATTCTTACCAAGTGAAGGTTTCTCTTTGAAACTATTTGTGACTATTTCCATTCCATTCCAAACTAGTTGTGATTGTTTCTATTCTAAACTAGATGTGAATGTTCCCATTCCATTCCAAAAAAGTTGTGATTGCTTTTATTCCGAACTAGTTGTGAATGTTTCCATTCCATTCTAAATTAGTTGTGAATGTTTCCATTCCAAATGGGTTGTGAATGTTTCTATTCCACACTAGTTCCGAATGATTCGATTTTATTCCAAAAAACTTATGATTGTTTCTATTCTTAACAAGTGGTGAATGTTTTCATTCCATTCTTAACAAGTTGTGGATGTTTCCTTTCCAAACAAGTTGTGAGCATTTCTTTTCCATTCCAAAGTAGTTATGAATTTTTTTATTCCAAACAAGTTATGAATGTTTTGCATTCCATTCTAAACTAGTTTTAAATGTTTCTATTTCAAACTAGTTGTGAATATTTCAATTCCATTCAAACAATTTTTGAATGATTCTACTCCAAACAAGTTGTGATTGTTGTAATTCCAACCTAGTTGTAAATGTTTCCATTCCATTCTAAACTAGTTGTTAATGTTTCTATTCCAAACAGTTTTTTGAATGTTTCTATTCCAAACAAGTTATGATTGTTTCCATTCCACTCTAAACAATTTATGAGCGTTTCAATACCAAACTAGTTATTAATGTTTCTGTTCCATGCTAAACTAGTTGTTAATGTTTCTATTGTAAACAATTAGTGAACGTTTATTTTCCAACATAGTTGTTAATATTTCCATTCCATTCTAAAGAAGATGTGAATGTTTCCATTCCAAACTATTTATGAATGATTCAATTGCAATCTAAAAGAATTGTGAATGTTTCTATTTCAAACAAGTTGTGAATGCTTCCATTCCATTCTAAACAAGTTTAGAATGTTTCCATTTGATTCTAAACTAGTTGTTAATGTTTCTATTCCGAACTAGTTGTGAATGTTTCCATTCCATTCCAAACAAGTTGTGAACATTTTTACTCCACACTTGTTGTCAATATTTCTAATCCAAACAAGTTCTGAATGTTTCCATCCCATTCAAACAAGTTGTAACAAAGTTGTTATTATTTTGATTCGATTCTAAAAAAGTTATGAATGTCTTTGTTCCAAACTAGTTCTAAATTTTTTTATTCCATTATAAACGAGTTGTGATCAATTCCATTCCAAACAAGTTATCAACATTTCTACGCTGAACTAGTTATGAATGTTTGTATTCAAAACTAGTTATCAATGTTTTGATTCTAATTTAAACAAATTGTGAATGTTTCCAATCCAAAGAGTTTGTGAATGTTTCATTCTGAAACTAGTTATGAATTTCTATTTCATTTTAAACAAGTTGTGAATGTTTCTAATCCAAACTAGTTATGAATGTTTATATTCTAAACAAGTTGTAAATGTTTACATTCCATTGTAAGCAAGTTATGAATGTTTCTATTCCAAACAAGTTGTGAATGTCTCTATTGTAAACTAGTAGTGAATGTTTCCATTCTATTGCAAACAAGTTGTGAATGTGTCTATACCACTCTAAACTTCTTGTGAATGTTTCTATTGTAAATAGGTTATGAACATTTCCATTTTGAACATATTGTGAACGTTTCTATCCTAAACTAGTTTTGAACATTTTCATTTAAAAATGTTTTGAATGTTTCTATTATGAACATTCACATCTATACTGGAATAGAATGGAAACATTCACAACAGTTTGGAATAGAAACATTTAGGACCTGTTTAGAATGGAATAGATACAATCACTAATAGTTTGAAATAGAAATATTTACAAACTGTTTGGAATGGAAAAATTCACAACTAGTTTTGTTACCACCTCACAAAAATGGGAGAATTACAAGTGTATCATAATGGCTAAAAATCATTATATTGTGTAATTTTTACCATAGTGATTGAAGTGTGGGGGGTAAAAGACATGATCAACACCTCCTTAAAAGTGTTCCAAGTTGGTAACTTGGCCCCAAAGAAAAGCCTTAAGGATTGCCTATTTGTCAAGCAACCTATGGACTTTTTTTGTAAGATTTTGGAAATTTGGGTACTCAATTGCAAAACTTTCACAAAAGAGATTTGAAGAGTTCTGGGAAGGATATGAATGGTATGAAAGTGCTATTGAAGGACCAAATTGATTATAGAAGACAAGTATGGACAAAGGAAAACACAAAAAGGCTTTAAGGACTTAAGTGTCCTATTGTGTGCCTTAAGGTGTTCAAGCTTATGACTTAAGTCAAAGGGTGAAATTTTGTGGGTTTATCCCACCAAAGGAGAGGCTAGCCAAGACTAGATAAATAGTAAAAAATGTTGGAAACATGTGCCCAATGAGATTAAGACAAAGAAACCGTAATTAGTGAGAAGGAAAATGACATAAAGCAAGGTTAAGCTTGTTAAGTGTGTTTTGTGCACTTAAGCTCATTTAAGGCCATTTAAGTGGCCAAATCATCTATCTCTCTCTCATTTTTTTCCTCCACCAACCCAAGCCAGCCCATCCTTCCACACTTCCTCCATAGCCACCATACCTTCAAACTCAAAACTACTTGCAATTGAAGTCAAGGAAGCACAATTGGAAGCTATTTGGTGCTACTGCTTGAGTGCACCTAGGATCAAGCTCCAATTTCAACATACCTATCAAGGTAAGGGTTCTCTTGCTCTCATCAATTGTTTTCTGTATTTTTCAAGCAACCATGGAGCTAGGGCTAGGCTTGGAAGAGAGCCATGAGCTTGATGAACCAAGCTTAGTGAGGGGAGTGCACTTATTGAAGGTTTTGTGACCTAGTGTGAAGTGCACAATGATGGCAGTGAAATGAGGGTTTCTAGAGCCCAAAGTTAGTACTAACTAGTGTTAAAATCCTCCTAAGACCAAGCATTAGCTTGAGGAGGGCTGCCATAGTGATTTGTTTATGTTTATTGCGTGTTTTATGGACTAATCTATGGTTATTGTTGCTGCTGCATTTCATGTGTTTGTTGGTTGTGAATGGCTGCTGCATTTGGTTGCTATATCTTGTATATATGCATTATGGCTTTTGTGTTTTAGTGTCTTTGGATGCATATTTTGATGATGGTTACATTGCCTATTGAATCCAAGTGCTACCCTTACTAAGTTTCTCAATGAAACTTACTCCCCTCAATTCTGTCATTTCAGGTCCAACAGAAAGATCTCATTCAAACTGACATTTTTTGTTTGAGTTTTGATCTGAAATTTCAGGTACATGAACTTCTATATGTCTAGTTATGATCTGGATGGTTCAGTGATTTTAGGAGCACATTTGGTATTTTTAATGATGGTACTTATTGTGTTGTGTAGTAGCTGTCCAGCATCCTGTTCTGGAGTCCATTGTGTCTCATGCACTCCTGTAACCTAGGGTGCATATTTAGCTAAGTTAAGACCATTTTGTAGTGCATGTATGCATGTACATGTAGTGTATGTAAAATGAGACAAGTATGTGAACATTTGAGTAATGTTTTGGCTATGTAAGTGATGTGGTGCAAAGTTGCCTAAGTGTGAATGATGGGCTGCTTACTTGTAAATTCTGTTTTGGCCACATAAAGTTGTTAAAAGAAAGGGAATGTAATTCCTATGTGTAATGGACATGTATGGGATAGCTTTGGAGGATTTCCCTCTTGTGAATGAAGTGTTTGCATACTTATAAAATTTTGTATGGGCAAAATGGTCATAAAGTGACCAGAATTTTGACTCTACACTTAAAGTTCTATATCTCCCTGTGTAGAAGAAATCTTTATATGAAATTTTGACCACACCTAGAGAACATCTAGAGGTTAAATTTGATTTGGAATTTCTGAATTTGGAGCCCTGTAGCCAAAGATATGACATTTCAAAGTTGGCTAAGTTACTGTTCATTTGATCAGAATTTTGTAACCAACTTCAAAAATCCATAACTTGGTCCATAGGTGGGCTATTGATGTAAAACAAAATTCCTTGGTTTGATCTATAAGCCTTTACTTGTTAATGGAGCAAACAAAACAGGGGGTTATATGGCTAAAATGATACAATTTATTAGTGGAAGTTATAGGCGCAATGGCTGGTCACAAGAACTTGACAAGATTGTCTATTGTGTGGTAGCCAGAATTAAGATTTGTGCTAGTGTTTTCCTTATTTACTGCCCTGGTGTGCATGAAATTTGAATATGTCCATGATGGTTGGACCAATATGCATGTGTTTACATGGTGCCTAAGAGGGCTACTTGGGTATGTGCACTAAGGGTAGTGTTCTAATGGCCTACAAAACAATACCAATCCTGGGAGTGGGTAACAAGTTTATAATGGAATGGAGGTGTTCATAACTGGTTTGGAATAGAAACTTCCACAACTTTTTTAGAAAAGAACAGAAGCATTCACAACTAGTTTCTAATGCTTCAACCTTCACAAATTCTTTAGAATGGAATGGAAAGATTCACAACTAATTTCCATTCCACTCTAAACAAGTTGTGAATGTTTCCATTACAAACTAGTTGTGAATGCTTATATTCCAAACTAGTTGTGATTGTTTCAATTCAAAGCTAGTTGCAAATATTTTCATTCCATTCTAAACTAGTTGTGAATCTTTCCATTCCAAACTAGTTATGAATGTTTTCTTTCAAAATAGTTGTAAATGCTTCTATTCTAAATTAGTTATGACTATTTCCATTCCATTCTAAACAGGCTTTGATTTTTTTGATTCTGAACTAGTTTTGAATGTTTCCCTTCGATTCTAAACTAGTTGTGAATGTTTCTATTCCATAGAATTTATAAATGTTTATATTCCAAACTAGTTGTGAATGTTTCCATTCCATTCCAAACAAGTTGTGAATATTTTTATTCCAAACTCGTTGTGAATATTTTCATTCCATTCTAAATAGGCTGTGAACGTTTTTATTCAAAACTTCCTATGAATGTTTCCATTCTATTCTGAACAAGTTGTAAATGTCTCCATTTCAAACAAGTTCTTAATGTTTCCATCCCATTCTTAACAAATTTGTAATGGTTCCATTCCATTCTAAGCCAGTTGTTAATGTTTCTATTCCCAGCTAATTGTGAAAGTTTCCATTCCATACTAGTCATGATTGTTTCTGTTTCATTCTAAACAAGTTGTGAATGTTTCTATACCAAACTTGTAACGAATGTTTCCATTCGATTCTAAACAAGTTGTGAATGTTTCTATTCTTAATTAGTTGTGAAGGCTTCTATTCCATTCTGAACAAGTTGTGAATGCTTTCCTTCTAAGCAAGTTGTGAGTGTTTCTATTCCAAACTAGTTATGAATATTTCTACTCCATTCTAAACATGCTGTGAATGATTTTATTCCAAACAATTTATAAATGTTTAGAATGGAATGGAAACATTTATAACTTTTTAAAATAGAAACATTCAAAAGTTGCTTAGAATGGAATAGAGACAGTCACAACTGGTGTGGAGTGGGAACATTCCCAACTAGTTTGGAATGGAAACATTTACAAATTGTTTGGAATGCTAACATTGACAAATAGTTTGCAGTAAAAACATTCACTACTTGGTTAGAATGGAATGGAAATATTCATTACTAGTTTGGAATATAAATGTTCACATCTTGTTTAGCATGGAATGGGAAGATTCACAACTAGTTTCCACTCCACTCTAAACAAGTTGTGAATGTTTCCATTCCAAACTAGTTGTGATTGTTTCCATTCAAAGCTAGTTGTCAAAGTTTCCATTCCATTCCAAACTAGTCATGAATGTTTCCAACCTAAACTAGTTGTGAATGTTTCCTTTGAAAACTTCTTGCGAATGCTTATATTCTAGACCAGTTGTGAATGTTTCCATTCCATTCTGAACAAGTTATGAATGTTTCTACACCAAACTAGTTGTGACTATTTTCATTCCATTCTAAACATGTTGTGAATGTTTGAATTCCAAACTAGTTATGAATGTTTGTATTCTAAACTAGTTGTGAATGTTTGCATTCCATTCTTAACAAGTTGTGAATGTTTCTATTCTAAACTAGTTATGAATGTTTCTATTCTCAACTAGTAGTGAATGATTTCATTCTATTCAAAACTAGTTGTGATTGTTTCTGTTCTTAGCAAGGTTTCAATGTTTCTATTCCAGACTAGTTGTGATTGTTTCCATTCTAAACTAGTTGTGAATGCTTCAATTCCTTTCCAAACAAGTTGCGATTGTTTCTATTCCAAAATAGTCGTCAATGTTTTTGTTTCATTCCAAATTAGTTATGAATGTTTCCATTCCAAAGATGTTGTAAATGTTTCTATTCCACACTTGTTAAGAATGTTTCCAATATATTCTAAACAAGTTGTGATTGTTTCTATCCTAAATAAGTGGTGAATGTTTCAATCCCATTCAAAACAAGTTGTCAATGTTTCTATTCCAAACAAGTTGTGAACATTTTTATTCTATTCGAAACTAGTTGTGAATATTTTATTCCTAGCAAGTTGTGATTGTTTCCGTTCCATTCTAAACTAGTTGTGAAAGTTTCTATTCCAAACAACTTGTGATAGTGAATGTTTCTATTCAAAACAAATTGTGAGTTTTTCAATTTTATTCCAAACAAGTTGTGAGTGTTTCTATTCCAAATGAGTTGTGAATGTTTTATTTTGAGCAACTTATGAATGTTTCCATTTCATTCCAAACAAGTTGTGAATGTTTCCATTTCATTCCAAACTAGTTGTGAAGGTTTCCATTTCATTCCAAACTAGTTGTGAATGTTTCCATTTCATTCCAAACTAGTTGTGAATGTTTCCATTTCATTCCAAACTAGTTGTGAATGTTTCCATTTCATTCCAAACTAGTTGTGAATGTTTCTATTCCAAACTAGTTCTGTATGTTTTCATTTCATTCGTAACAAGTTGTGAATATTTCCTTGCCAAACTAGTTGTGAACTTTTCCATTACATTGAAAACTAGCTGTGAATGTCTCTATTGGAAACATGTCATTTATGTTTCTATTCCAAACTAGTTTTGAATGTCTTTATTCCATTCTAAATAAGTTGTGAAAGTTTCTATTCCAAACTAGTTGTGAATGCTTCCATTCCATTCTAAACACCTCGTCAATCTTTCTATTCTGAACAAGTTGTGGTAGTTTCTATTCCAAACTAGTTGTGAATCTTTCCAATCTATTCTCAGCAAGTTTTTGTTATTTCTGTTCCATTCTAAGCAAGGTGTGAATGTTTTTAACCCAAACTAGTCATGAATGCATCCATTCCATTATAAACAAGTTGTGAATGTTTCTCTTCCAAACTAGTTGTGAATGTTTCTATTCTATTCCAAACAAGTTGTGAATGTTTCCATTCCAAAACTAGTTGTGAATGTTTCCATTTCATTCCAAACAAGTTGTGAATGTTTCCCATTCCATTCTAAACTTGTTGTGAATGTTTCCATTTCATTCCAAACAAGTTGTGAATGTTTCCATTTCATTAAAAACAAGTTGTGAATGTTTCCATTCCATTCTAAACTAGTTATGATTGTTTTTCATTCCAAATAGGTTGTGAATGTTTCCATTCTAAAACAAGTTGTGAATGTTTCCATTCCATTCCAAACAAGTTATGAATGTTTCCATTTCATCCAAACAAGTTGTGAATGTTTCCATTTCATTCTAAAAAAGTTGTGAAAGTTTCTATTCTAAACTAGTTGCGAGTTGTGAATGTTTCCATTCAAGAAACATGTTATGAAAGTTTCCATTTCATTCCAAACTAGTTGTGAATGTTTCTATTTCATTCAAAACTAGTTGTGAATGTTTCCATTTCATTCCAAACAAGTTGTGAATGTTTCCATTTCATTCCAAACTAGTTGTGAATGTTTCCATTTCATTCCAAACAAGTTGTGAATGTTTCCATTTCATTCCAAACTAGTTGTGAATGTTTCCATTACATTTCAAACAAGTTGTGAATGTTTTTTCATTCCAAACAAGTTGTGAATGTTTCCATTTCATTCCAAACTAGTTGTGAATGTTTCCATTTCATTCCAAACTAGTTGTGAATGTTTCCATTCATTACCAATATTTTTATTCTAAACAAGGTGTGAAGGTTTCCATTCCTTTCTAAACAAGTTGTGAATGTTTCTAGTCTATTTCAAAAGATTTATGAATGTTGCTATTCCAAACTATAGGGTTTTGGGAGCCAAACAAGCACAGCAAAATATAACCAAAATGCTCCAGGATCCAAGGGAAATGGGGTAAACTGGGTGTGTTCAAAATTTTCATACCTAATTTCGGTTGAGATCTTTCACCCAACTATTGAGTTGAATCACAAAACCTAAACAGTTTACGTGTTCAAGCTCTCTGGGCTATCCATATGAGCCTCTCGGGATCACCACGCTTCCACCACATCCTTGTGATGTTTTCTCTTGCGCTTCGCAGTGCTAGCTTGCATCCTCCAAGGAATTGGAAGAGAAGAGTGCGGTTGTCACTTTTGGGAGGCTAGGGTAAGAAGTTACGAATTTCTCACTAAAAGTTGTATTTATAGTGAGACTCAACTTCCATTCCTAATGGGTTTCAAAGCCCTAATCCAATTAGGCTTTAATTTCGGGCTTAATAATGGCTCAACTTTTGGGCCAATTATTAATTCAAAATTATCATGAAACCATAACCCAAATAATTAGCCCATGCACTCAAATAATCCAAATAGCTCTATGTGTGTTTCCAATAGGCTCTTACCACATTGGCAATGATCATAAATCACATTTATGATCATAAGCAATGAGCAATGTCTAGCAACACATCATTGCTACCCAAGTGTTTCCATTGTCGGTGATTCGACTAAACCTTTATGATCATTATCCATATATGCCATTGTCCCTTTGTCCAAGATATCAAGACTAAGCATGTTTCCATGGAATGTGTCACTCTCATATAGCCCAATCTTTGGTTTCTTGATTACTAAGTAGATTAACTTAAACTGATGACATTGATATCGTATATCAACTCATCCAAGCATGGGCATGCATTTCTCTTAGTCTCACTCTAATAAGGGGCCCGAAGATATCACTCCCATTACATAGGAGGGACAAATCCCATCTTGATCACACAAAACCCTTCATATGATATATGACATACCTAATGACCTCCTTCAAGTGCACTAAGTTACAAGCAACAAAGGGAAGTATCAAAGTATGTGACTCACATGTGGGGAACCTTGATGATCTTAGGTTAAAGGACTACATATACCATGATCATTATGAGAATCACTTATGACACTCATATAACGATCCATGTAACATTCTCATGGTGGATCGGTCCAGCACACAAGGTCTCCAACTTGTTCCCATTTGTAGACTAGATATCTCATATTAGTCTCCACATATGTGTTAGTATTGTGCCCAAAAAGCCAATCATGAGATGATTGTATTTTTGCACATTGAGTCATGATATTTTATTGAGGCATTAATCCAGCAATTATGTTTGTTGTTTTGTTTTTGCGTAACGTAATAAGCATAATTGTAACCCTAGAATAATGATATTCTTAAACGTCCCTAGTCTAGTATTATTGTGGAGCGGGTTGCAATAATACATAATGACTAGCATATGTGGAGACTAATATGAGATATCTAGTCTACATATGGGTACAAGTTGGAGAACTTGTGTACTGGACCGACCCACCATGAGAACACTTCATGGATCGTTATATGAGTGTCATAAGTGATTCTCATAGTGATCATGGTATATGTAGTCCTTCGACCTAAGATCATCAAGGTTCCCTGCATGTGAGTCACATACTTTGATACTTTCCTTTGTTGCTCGTAACTGAGTGAACTTGAAGGATATCATTGGGTATGCCACATATCATGCAGAGGGATTTGTATGATCAAGATGGGATTTGTCCCTCCTATGCAACGGGAGTGATATCTTCGGGCCCCTTGATAGAGTAAGACTTAGAAAAATGCATGGCCATGCTCGGATGAGTTGATATACGATATCAATGTCATTATTTTAAGTTGGTCTACTCGGTAATCAAGAAACCAAAGATTGGGCTATACGAGAGTGACACATTCCATGTCTCATGCTTAGTCTTGATATCTTGGACAAAGGGACAATGGCATACATCGAGGATGATCATAAAGGTTTAGTCGAATCATCGACAATCTTGTCACTTGGGTAGCAATGATGTGTTGCTAGACACCGCTCATTGCTTATGATCATAAATGTGATTTATGATCATTACCAACGTGGTAAAAGCCTATTGGGTCGCACACATAGAGCTATTTGGATCATTAGAGTGCATGAGCTAATAATTTGGGTTTTGGGTTCACAATAATGTCGTATTAATAATGGGCCCAATAGTTGAGCCATTATTAAGCCCGAAATTAAAACCTAATTAGATTAGGGCTTTGAAACCCATTAGGTCTGGAAGTTGAGTCTTACTATAAATACAACTTCTAGTGAGAAATTCGCAGGTCTCCTTGCCCTAGCCTTCCAAAAGGACAGCCGCACTCTTCTCTTGCAATTCCTTGGAGGACGCAAGCTAGCACTGCGTGCGCAAGAGAAACGCATCTGCCGGGACGTGGTGGAAGCGTGGTGATCCCGAGAGGCTCGTGTGGATACCATAGAGAGCCTGAACACGTCAACTGTTCAGGTTTTGTGATTCGACTCTACAGTTGAGTGAGAGATCTCAACCGAAAATTAGGTATGAAATTTTCGAACACCCGGTTTACCCCGTTTCACTTGGATCCTGGAGGGTTTCGGTTAAATTCCGCTGCGCTGTTTGGCTCCCGAAACCCAACAATATGCTAGTCATTATGTATTATTGTAACCAGCTCCATGATAATACTAGACTAAGGACATTTAAGATTATCATTATTCTAGGGTTATAATAATGTTTATTACATTACGTAGAATCTAAACAAGAAATGTAAATATAGGATTAATGCCTTAATAAAATATCATGACTCAATGTGAAAAATACATTCATCTCATGATTGGCTTTTGGGCATAAATACTAACAATCTGCCACTTGCACTAATGCCCATCATCCATGTATCTAATACTGATGGACCTAGAATGGCTGTCATGCTTCTGCTGTGTAAAGGATTTTGTCAGCGGATCAGCAATGTTGCTATTTGTTGATGTCCTACATATCCTCACATCACCCCTTTTGATGATTTCCCTGATGAGATGATAGGGTCGAAGTATGTTTTTGGATCACTAGTGAGATCGAGGTTCCTTAGCCTGTGCGATTGCTCCATTGTTGTCACAATAGAGCTCTATCGGGTCGGCAATGCTTGGAACCACTCCAAGTTCAGTGATGAACTTCTTGATCCAAACTGCCTCCTTTACAGCATCAGAGGCGGCAATGTACTCAGATTCTATTGTAGAGTCAGCTACTGTCTCTTGCTTTGAACTCTTCCAGCTCACAGCACCACCACCAATACAAAACACATAACCAGATTGTGATCTAAAATCATCCTTATCGGATTGGAAGCTAGCATCGGTGTAACCCCTTACAACGAGCTCATCTTCACCTCCAAAGACCAAGAATGCATCCTTAGTCCTTCGTAAGTACTTAAGGATGTTCTTAACAGCTATCCAGTGACTCTCACCGGGGTTTGATTGGTACCTGCTCATCATGCTCAAGGCATATGAGACATCGGGATGAGTACATATCATGGCATACATGATAGATCCAATTGCTGAGGCATATGGAATCTTACTCATGCGCTCTCTCTCCTCAGGTGTACTCAGACACTGAGATCTAGAAAGAGTTATACCATGTGACATGGGCAAGAATCCTTTCTTGGAATCTTGCATGCTAAACCTCTTTAGCACCTTGTCAATGTATGTACTTTGACTTAGGCTGAGCAATCTTTCTAGATCTATCTCTATAGATCCTAATGCCTAACACATAGGCTGCTTCACCCAAGTCCTTCATAGAGAAACATTTCCCCAGCCAAGTCTTCATAGACTGTAGCTCAGGAATGTCATTCCCGATGAGTAGTATGTCATCTACATACAACACCAAGAAGACAATAGTGCTCCCACTAACCTTCTTGTAGACACAAGGTTCATCTTCATTTTTGATAAAACCAAACTCTTTGATTGCTTCATCAAAATGAAGATTCCAACTTCGAGAAGCTTGCTTCAGTCCATAAATGGACCTTTGCAACTTGCACACTTTATTGGCATTCTCAGGAGTGACAAAACCCTCAGGCTGTGTCATGTACACATCCTTAAGTAGCTTTCCATTTAGGAATGCAGTTTTGACATCCATTTGCCATATCTCATAATCATAGTGTGCAGCAATAGCCAACAAAATTTGGATGGATTTAAGCATGGCAACTGGTGAAAAAGTTTCATCATAGTCAATACCATGAATTTGCTTAAAACCTTTTGCAACCAATCATCCCTTAAAGGTAATCACATTACCATCCATGTTAGTTTTCTTCTTGAAAACCCATTTACACCCTACAGATTTTACCCCTTTAGGTGGATCAACCAAAGTCCATACATGGTTTTCATACATGGATTCCATCTCGAACTTCATGGCCACTAGCCACTTCTCAGAGTTAGGCCCCAACAAAGCTTGTTGGTAGGTTATGGGCTCATCCTAGTCCATGAGCATGACATCCCTAGTATGAGTCACGAGAAATCCATAGCTCTCGGGCTCATGCCGAATCCTACCAGACCTATGTGGGCTCTATACTATAGGAATAGACTCTTGAATCAGAACATCTTGTGGTGTCTATCCAGGTTCCATTTCAGGTTCGATGTCCCCTTGTTGTTCTTGAATTTCTTCAAGTTCTACTTTTCTTTCACTAGTTCCTTTAGAGATAAACTCTTTCTCTTTCGAGCAATAAACACTTTTTGCTCAGAAGGATTGTAGAAATAGTAACCTTTGTTTCTTTGGGATACCCAACAAAGAGGAATTTATGAGATTTAGGCCCTAGCTTGTCAGAGGATTGACGTTTCACATAAGCGTCATAGCCCCAAATCTTCATAAAAGACAAACTGGGACACCTCCCACTCCATATCTCATATGGTGTCTTTTGAACCGATTTAGATGGAACTCGGTTTAGTGTAAAAGTGGCTGTCTCTAGAGCATGTCCCCAAAAGGAGTTTGGAAGGTCAGCTTGACTCATCATAGATCGAACCATGTCTAACAGAGTTCGATTTCTCCTTTCAGATACACCATTCCATTGAGGTGTACCAGGTGGAGTGAGTTGTGATACTATACCACACTCCTTTAGATAGTCAAGGAATTCTTGATCCAAGTACTCTCCACCTCGATCTGATTGAAGTACTTTGATACTCTTCCCGAGTTGATTCTATACTTCATTCTTGAATTCTTTGAACTTTTCAAAGGATTCTGACTTGTGTCTCATGAGATACACATAGCCATATCTACTGAAGTCATCAGTAAAGGTAATGAAGTATTGGAAGCCTCCTCTAGCATGTGTAGACATAGGGCCACATACATCACTATGTATGAGTCCTAGTAAGTCATTAGCCCTTTCACTTTGCCCTGTGAATGGGGCTTTGGTCATCTTGCCCAATAAACATGACTCACATGTCTCATATGATTCAAAATCAAATGAGTCCAAGAGTCCATCCTTATGGAGCTTGGATATGCAGGTCTCATTTATATGGCCCAAGCGACAGTGCTAGAGATAGGTCAAGTTTGAATCATTCAATCTGACCTTCTTGGTATTCACATTATAGATTGGATTTTTGAGTTCTAGAACATACAACCCATTGCTAAGTTGAGCACTACCATAAAAGATTTCATTCAAATAAATAGAACAACATTTGTCCTTTATTATAAATGAAAAACCTTTCTTGTCCAAACAAGAAACAGAAATCAAATTTCTACTAATAGTAGGCACAAAGTAGCAGTTGTCTAATTCTAAAACTAATCCACTAGGTAAAGTGAGAACATAAGTCCCTACGGCTAAGGCAGCAACTCTTGCTCCATTTCTAACACATACGTTCACTTCACCTTTGGCCAATCTTCTACTTCTACTTACATCCTATACATTTGCACAAATGTGAGATCCACATCTAGTATCCAATACCCAAGCTGAGGATGTAGAAAAGTTAGCCTCTATAACATGAATTGTTGAAGTGGAAACCTTACTTCCCTTCTCCTTAGCAAGTTCTTCAAGATAGCGCTTGCAGTTGTAGTTCCAGTGTTCAAGTTGCTTATAATGGAAGAATTCCCCTTCTTTTGACACACCATCATATGGTTTCATTGTAGCTAAAGAAGAATTAGCATTGGACTTTCCTTTAGCTTTATCTTTCTTCTTGTTGGCTTTTCCCTTTCCCTTGCCCTTCTGAACCATTAAAATAGTTTTAGCCTTCTTAAGGTTGTGCTCAGTAGTTGTCAACATGTTGAGCAATTCAGGGAGGGACTTGTCAAGGTCATTCATGTTATAGTTCATGATGAACTGATTGTAGCTTTTAGGTAACGATTGCAAGACTACATCAATAGCCAACTCTTTCTGAAGAGCAAATCCCAAACTCTCAAGATTCTCAATGTACATGATAATGTTGAGCACATGAGGACCCCTGGGACTTTTCTAAAAAATTTTGCACTAAAATAATGCCTTAGAAGTCTTAAACCTCTCATGCCTAACTTCCTCTTGGAATAGCATTTGACGATGTTTGATCGTATCGAATGCCCCCACATTTTCATGTTGCTTCTGAAGCTCAAATTCCATGGTAATAAGCATGAGGCAAGCAACATCCAAGGCATCATCAAAATGCCTCTTGTGAGCATCCCTTTCAGCTCTTGGAGCAGTGGCAGCAGGCTCATTTGGAATGGGCTAGTTTAGGACAACTTTTCGGCAAATTATTAATACAAAATTATCATGAAACCATAACTCAAATAAATTAGCCCATGCACTCAAATAATTCAAATAGGCTTTATGTGTCTGACCCAACAGGCTCTTACCACATTGGCAATGATCATAAATCACATTTATGATCATAAGCAATGAGTGGTGTTTAGGAATGCCTCATTGCTACACAAGTGACAAGAATGTCTGTGATTCGACTATACCACTATGATCATTATCCATATATGCCATTGTCCATTTGTCCAAGACATCAAGACCAAGCACGAGACATGCATTATGTCACTCTCGTATAGCCTGATCTATGGTTTCTTGATTATCGAGTAGACTAACCTAAACTGATGATATTGATATCATATATCAACTCATCCAAGCATGGCCATGCATTTTTTTAGTCTCACACTATCGAGCGGCCCGAAGATATCACTCATGTTACATAAAAGGGACAAATCCTATCTTGATCATACAAAACCTTCTGTATGATAGTGACATACCCAATGACCTCCTTCAAGTTCGCTCAATTACGAGCAACAAATGGAGGTATCAAAGTATGTGACTTACATGTATGGAACCTTGATGACCTTAGGTCAAAGGACTGTATATACCGTGATCACTATGAGAATCACTTATGACACTATAATGATCCATGTAGCATTCTCCAACTTGTACACATATGTAGACTACATATCTTATATTAGTCTGCACATATGCTAGTCTTTAAATATTAGTGCAACCTACTCTATGATAATACTAGGCCAGGGACATTTAAGAATATCATTATTCTAGGGTTATAATTACGATTATTACGTTACACAAAAATAGAACAACAAACATAATTACTAGATTAATGCCTTAATAAAATATCATGCCTCAATGTCCAAAATACAATCATCTCATGATTGGCTTTTGGGCATAACACTAATAGAAAGGGCGTCCAATGCTATCATGTGTAGTGCCTTCAGCTCTACACTGATGGGGCCATTGCCTTTTGGTTTGGTACCAATTGGGGGCACTGCTTCACCTCATTTTGAGATCTTTCCCATGTGTACCTTAGACATTTCTTAGGAAGCCTACTGATCCCACAAACAGTGGCCTACATACTGAAGATCCAACAGGGTCAAGAAGAGTCCCTAAAGGACTTTGTCAGAGTCCCTCAAATTTTGGTATCATTTGAGAAAGTTAGTCCCATTCAATTTTTCCTTTTCCAGGATCGATTGCAACAAAAGTGTCGATGTGTTTTGTGCCATGGTTTTCTACAATAGTAAATATATAGTGTAAGAGTCATGGATTTTAATTCATTTAATAAGGACTTTTATTAAATGATACTCTCAGTATCTTACTCAAAATAATAAGCCTCGATATTATTTTGAAACTCCAATTATCTTAACTAGTTGTGAATGTATCTATTCTTAACTAGTTATGGATATTTCCATTCCATTCTAAACAAGTTGTGAATGTTTCTATTCCAAACTAGTTGGGAATGTTTCCATCCTACATAATTTGTGAATATTTCTATTCTAAAGAAGTTATGGATGTTGGAATGGAAACATTCACAACTAGTTAAGAATAGAAACATTCATAACTTGTTTAGACTATAAACGTCCACAACCTATTTGGATTAGAAACATTAAGAATTTGATTAGAATACAGTGGAAGCATTCACAGCTAGTTTCAAATAGAAACATTGACAATTTGTTTAGAATCGAATGGAAACGTTGACAGCTAGTTTACAATAGAAAGCAAACATTGTACTCAAAACTGGTTGTGAATGCTTCCATCCAATTTAAATAAGTTATGAATGTTGTGAATGTTTCTATTCCTAGCAAGTTGTAAATGTTTCCAAAAGATTCCAAACAAGTTGTTAATCTTTCTATTCCAAACAAGTCATGAATGTTCCCATTGCATTCTTAAGTAGCTGTGATTGATTATATTACAAACAAGTTGTGAATGTTTCTATTCCAAACTAGTTGTGAACGTTTCCATTCCAGTCTAAGCAAGTTGTTCGTGTTTCTTTCAAAAACTAGTTGTGAATGTTTCCAGACTATTCTAAACATGTTGTGAATGTTTGTATTCTAAAAAAGTTGTGAATTTTTCTATTCCAAACTAGTTATGAGTATTTCTATTCCATTCTAACCAAGTTGTGAATGTTTCTATTCCAAATTAGTTATGAATGTTTCCATTCTTTTTCGAACAGGTTATCAATGTTTGTATCCCAAACTAGTTATGTATGTATTTATTCCACACTAGTTGTGAATGTGTAGTTTCTATTCTAAACTAGTTGGAATGTTTCTATTTTGAACTAGCTAGGAATGTTGTGAAGGTTTTTGTTATAAACTAGTTTTGATTGTTTGCACTCCATTCTAAACTATTTGTGAATGTTTCTTTTCCAAACTATTTGTGAATGTTTCCATTCCATTCCAAACAGGTTACGAATGTTTGTATTCCATACTAGTTGTGAATGCTTATACTCAAAACTGGTTGTGAATGTTAACTTTCTATTATAAACTACTTGTGAATGTTTCTATTCCAAACTAGTTATGAATGTTGTGAATATTTCTTTTATAAACTATTTGTGAATATTTATATGCTAATCTGGTTATGAATGTTTCCATTCCCTTCTAAACTAGTTGTAAATTTTTCTATTCCAAACTAGTTGTGAATGTTTCCATTCTATTTAGTTTATGAATGTTTATACTCTAAACAATTTGTGAATGTAGGGATAGAAACATTCACAACTAGTTTAGAATTGAAACATTCACAACTTGTTTGGAGTAAAAACATTCACAACCTATTTAGAATAGAAACATTCAAAGCTTGTTAAGAAAAGAATGGAAGCACTTACAACTAGTTTAGAATAGGAACATCGACAATTTGTTTAGAATAGAATGGAAACATTCACAACTAGTTTACAATAGAATGCAAACATTGTATTTGAAACTAGTTGTAAATGATTCCATTCCATTCTATACTAGTTATGAATGTTTCCATTCTAATTTAAACAAGTTGTGAATGTTATGAATGTTTCTATTCCTAACAAGTTGTAAATGTTTCCATTCCATTCCAAAGAACTTGTGAATCTTTATATTACAAACAAGTTATGGATATTTCCATTCCATTCTAAAGCAATTGTGAATGTTTCTATTCTAAACAACTTGTGATTGTTTTTATTCCAAAATTAGTCATGAACATTTCCACTTCATTCCAAACAAGTTGTTCATGTTTCCTTTAAAAACTAGTGGTGATTGTTTGCAATCTATTCTAAACAAGTTGTGGATGTTTCTAGTCTATTCTAAACAAGTTGTGAATGTTTATACTTTGAACAAATTGTGAATGTTTCCACTCCAAACTTGTTGTGGCTGTTTCTATTCAATTCTAGACAAGTTGTGAATGTTTTTATTGCAAACTAGTTGTGAATGTTTCCATTTCATACCGAACAAGTTGCGAATGTTTTTATTACAAACTAGTTGTCAATGTTTCTATTCTGAGCTAGTGGTGATTGTTTATTTTTTATTCTAAACTAGTTGTCAATGTTTCTATTTTAGACTAGTTCTGAATGTTGTAAATGTTTCTATTCTAAACTAGTTGTGATTATTTACACTGCATTCTAAAATGTTTGTGAATGTTTCTTTTCCAAACTAGTTGTGAATGCTTCCATTCCATTCTAAACTAGTTGTAAATTTTTCTATTCCAAACTAGTTTTGAATGTTTTGCATTCCCTTCTAAAAAATTCATCAATTTTTCTAATCCAAACTAGTTGTGACTGTTTCTACTCCAAACTAATTGTGAATGCTTCCATTCCTTTCTAAGCAAGTTGTTAATGTTTCCATGTCAAAAAATTTATGAATGTTGCTATTCCAAACTAGTAGTGAATGTTTCCATTCCATTGTAAATAAGTTGTCAGTGTTGGAATGGAAACTTTCTCAAGCTGTTTGGATTGGAAACATTCATAACTTGTTTAGAATATAATAGAAGCATTCACAACTAGTTTGGAATAGAAACATCGACAACTTGTTTAGAATGGAATTGAAACATTGACAGCTAGTTTATAATATATTGCAAACATTGTATTCAAAACTAGTAGTGAATGATTAAATTCCATTCTAAACCAGTTATCAACATTTCCATTCCAATTTAAACACGTTGTGATTGTTGTGAATGTTTATATTCCTAACAAGTTATAAATGTTTCCAAAAGTTTCCAAACAAGTTGTAAATCTTTCTATTCCAAACAAGTTATGAATGTTCCCATTCCATTCTAACACAAATGTGAATGTTTCTGTTACAAACAAGTTGTGAATGTTTCCATTTGAAACTAGTTGTGAATGTTTCCATTCCATTCCAAACAAGTTGTGCATGTTTCTTTTAAAAGCTAGGTGTGAATGCTTCTAGTCCATTGTAAACAAGTTGTGACTATTTCTAGTCCAAACAAGTCCTGAATATTTCCACTCCAAACTTGTTGTGATTGTTTCTATTCTATTTTAAATACACTATGAATGTTTGTATTCCAAACTAGTTGTAAATGTTCCCATTCCATTCTAAACAGGTTGTGAGTTTTCGTATTCCACGCTAGTTGTGGATGTTTTTATTGCAAACTAGCTGTGAATGTTTACTTTCTATTATAAACTAGTCATGAATGTTTCTATTCCAAACTAGTTATGAATGTTGTGAATTTTTTTTTTCTAAACTAGTCGTGATTGTTTCCACTCCATTCTAAACTATTTGTGAATGTTTCTTTTCTGAACTAGTTGTGAATGTTTTCATTCCATTCTAAACTAGTTATGAATTTTTTTGTTCCGAACTAGTAGCGAATGTTTACATTCCGTTCCAAAAAGGTTGTGAACTTTTCTATTCCTAACTAGTTATGAATGTTTCTATTCTAAACTATTTATGAATGTTTCTGATCTTTTTTAAGCAAGTTATGATTGTTTCCACTCAAAAAACTTGTGAATGTTTCTATTCTAAACTAGTTATGAATATTTCCATTCTTTTCTAAACAAGTTGTGAATGTTGGATTGGAAACACTCACAACTAGTTAAGAATAGAAAGATTCACAAATTGCTTCGAGTTAGAACATTCATAACCTGTTTGGATTAGAAACATTTAGAACTTGTTTAGAGTAGAGTGGAAGCATTCACAACTAGTTTGCAATAGAAACATTATAATTTGTTTAAAATGTAATGGAAACATTGACAGCTAGTTTCCAATAGAATGAAAACATTGTATTTAAAACTGGTTGTTAGTGATTTCATTCTTTTCTAAACTAGTTGTGAATATTTCCACTCCAATTTAGACACGTTGTGAATGTTGTGAATGTTTCTATTCCTAACAAGTGATAAATGTTTAAACAAGATTCCAAACAAGTTGTTAATCTTTCTATTCTAAACAAGTTATGAATGTTCCCTTTCCATTCTAAAGTAGCTGTGAATGTTTTTATTCCGAAAAAGTTGTGAATGTTTCTTTTACAAACTAGTTGTGAAAGTTTCCATTTCATTCCAAGCAAGTTGTTCATGTTTTTTTCAAAAACTAGTTTTGAATGTTTCGAATCTATTCTTAACAAGTTGTGAATTTTTCCACTCTAAACTAGTTGTGATTGTTTCTATTCAATTCTAGCAAAGTGGTGAATGTCTTTATTCCAAACTAGTTGTGAATGTTTCCATTCCATTCTGAACCAGTTATGGATGTTTGTATCTGAAACTAGTTGTGAATGTATCTATTACATATTAGTTGTGAATATCTCCTTTCTATTCTACACTAGTTGTGAAAGTTTTTATTACAAACTAGTTATGAATGTTGAGAATGTTTCTATTCTAAACTAGTTATGATTGCTTGCACTCTATTCTAAACTATTTTCTAAATGTTTCTTTTCCTAACTTGTTGTTCCATTCCATTCCAAATAGGTTACAAATGTTTGTATTCTAAACTAGTTGTGAATGTTTCTATTCTAAATTGGTTTGTGAATGTTTAATTTTTATTCTAAATTAGTTGTGATTGTTTTTATTCCAAACTAGTTATGAATGTTGTAAATGTTTCCATTTTAAACTAGTTGTGATTGTTTCCATTTCATTCTAAACAATTTGTGAATGTTTATACTCTAATCTGGTTACGAATGTTTCCATTCCCTTCTAAACTAGTTAGGAATTTTTCTATTCCAAACTAGTTGTGAATGTTTCAATTCCCTTCTAAACTAGTTGTGAATTTTTCTATTCTAAACTAGTTGTGAATCTTTCTATTCCAAACTAGTTGTGAATGTTTCCATTCTAAACTAGTTGTGAATGTTTCCATTCCCTTATAAGGAAGTTGTGAATGTTTTCATTCCAAAAAAGTTGTAAATGTGGCTATTCCAAACAAGTTGTCAATATTTCCATTCCATACTAAACAAGTTGTCAATGCTTCTATTCCAGACTAGTTGTGAATGTTTCCATTCTATTTAATTTATGAATGTTTCTATTCTAAACAAGTCATCAATGTTGGAATGGAAACATTTACAACTAGTTTAGGATAGAAACATCGACAATTTGTTTAGAATGCAATGGAAACACTAACAACTAGTTTACAATAAAATGCACACAGAGTATTTGAAACTAGTTATGAATGATTCCATTCCATTCTATACTAGTTCTGAATGTTTCTATTCCTAATAAGTTGTAAATGTTTCCATTCCATCCGAACAAGTTGTGAATCTTTCTATTCCAAACAAGTTTTGAATGTTTGCATTGCATTCTAAAGTGGTTGTGAATGTTTTTATTTTAAACAAGTTGTGACTGTTTCTATTCCAAACTAGTTGTTCATGTCTCCTTTAAAACTAGTTGTGAATGTTTCCATTCCATTTTAAACAAGTTGCCAATGTTGTGAATCTTTCTATTATAATCTAGTTGTCATTGTTTGCAATCCAAACTATTGCCAATGTTTTCATTCCATTCTATGAAATTTGTGATTCTTGTTACTTCAAACAAGTTATGTATGTTTCTCCTGCTAAGAAGTTGTGAATGTTTCCATTCAATTCTAAACAAGTTGTAAATGTCTCTATTTTGATTTAGTTGTGAATATTTCTTTTCCATTCTAAATAAGTTGTGAATGTTCGTATTCTAAACTAGTTATGAATGCTTCTATTCCAAACAGGATGTGAAAGTTTCCATTCAATTTTGAGCAATTTGTGAATGTTTCTATTGCGATCAAGTTGTTAATGTTTTCATTCCAAAACTAGTTGTGATTATTTCCATTTCAATGTAAGCAAGTTGTGAATGTTTCTATTCCAAAAAAATTGTAAATGCTTTTATTGCATATAAGTTAGGAATGTTTCTTTTCTAAACTAGTTATAAATGTTTCCATCCCATTCTAAATAGGTTGTGAATGTTTTTTTTCCAACGTAGTTGTGAATGTTTCCATACCATTCAAAACATGTTGTTAATGTTTTTATTCTCTTTGAAACTGGATGTGAATGTTTCCAATCCATTGTAAACAAGTTATCAATGTTTTTATTTAAAACCAGCTGTGAATGTTTCAATTCAATTCTAAACATGTTGTGAATGCTTCTATTTGAAACTAGTTGTGATTGTTTGTATTCCAAACTAGTTGTGAAAGTTTCAATTCCATTCTAATTAAGTTGTGAGTGTTTCTTTTCCAAACTAGTTGTGAATCTTTCCTTTCCATTCTAAACAAGCTATTAATGTTTCTATTCTAAACACTTTTGGCAATGTTCTATTCCAAATAGGTTGTGAGTGTTTCTATTAAAAAGAAAATTGTGAATGTGTCTATTCCAAATTTGTTGTGAATGGTTCCATTTGATTCCGAACAACTTGTCAATGTCTCTATTCAAAACAAGTTATGAATGTTGCTATTCCAAACTAGTTGGGAATGCTTGAATTCCATTCAAAATAAACTATGAATTTTTCCATGCCATTCCAAAGAAGTTGTGAATGGTTCTACTCAAAAGTACTTGTGATTGTTTCCATTACATTCTAGACCAGTTCGAAATGTTTCTATTCTAAGCTAGTTGTGAATGTTTCTATTTGATTGCAAACAAGCTCTGAATGTTTCTATCCCAACCTAGTTGTGATTGTCTCTATTCCGAACTGGTTGTGAATGTTTCCATTCTATTCTAAACTAGTTGTGGATGCCACCACTCTGAACTAGCTACGAATGTTTGGAGTAGAAACATTCACAACTTGTTTGGAATAGACACATTCACAGCTAGTTTAGACTGGAATGGAAACACTCACAACTACTTTGGAATAGAAACATACACAACTAGTTTGGAATGGAAACATTCACAACTTGTTATGAAAGTTTACATTCCATTCTAAGCAAGTTGTGAATGTTTCTATTCCAAACTAGTTGTGAATTTTTACATTTCATTCTAAACAAGCTATTAATGTTTCTGTTCCAAAATAGTTGTGAATGTTTGCATTGCAACCTAAACAAGTTGTGAATGTTTATATTCTATACAAGTTGTTACTATTTTTATTCTAAACAAGTTGTGAATGTTTCTCTTCTAAACAAATTGTGAGTGTTTCCATTCCACTCTAAACTAGTTATGAATGTTTTCATTCCATTCCAAACAAGTTCTACATGTTTCCATTTCAAACTAGTTGTGAATGTTTGCATCCAAACTAGCTGTGAATGTTTCTATTCTAAACTAGTTGTGATTGTTTCTTTTCCTAACAAGTTGTGAATGTTTCTATTCCAAACTAGTTGTGAATGTTTCCATTCATTTCTAAAAGTGTTGTGAACTTTTCTATTTTTTGAATTTTTCTATTCCGAACTAGTTATGAATGTTTCTATTCTAAACTAGTTGTGAATGTTTCAATTCTAAACAAGTTGTGAATGTTTCTATTCCAAACTATTTGTGAATGTTCCCAATCCCTTCTAAGCAAGTTGTGATTGATTCCATTTGAAAAAATTTGTGAATGTTGCTATTCCAATCCAGTTGTGAATATTTTCATTTCATTCTAAACATGTTGTGAATGTTTCTATCCTAAAATGGTTGTGAATGTTTCCATTCCAAATAATTTGTGATTGTTTCTATTCCAAACAAGTTTTGAATGTTGGAATGGAAACATTTACAACTATTTTAGAATAGGAATATTACCAACTGGTTTAGAGTATAAACTTTCACAACCTATTTAGACTAGAAACATTCACAACTTGTTTAGATTAAATTAGAAGCATTCCCGACTAGTTTGGTATAGGAACATCAACAACTTGTTTAGAATGGAATGGAAACATTCACAACTAGTGTATAATGGAATGCAAACATTGTATTCAAAATTAGTTGTAAATGTTTCCATGCCATGCTAAACTCGTTGTGAATGTTTCCATTCAATTCTAAACAAGTTGTCTATGTTTCTATTCCAAACTAGTTGTGAATACTTCCATTCTATTCAAAAGAAGTAGTAAATGTTTCTTTTCCTAATAAGGTGTAAATGTTTATGCATGTTTCTATTCCAAGCTAGTTGTGAATGTTTCTATTCTAAGTAACTTATGAATGTTTCCATTCTATTCTAAACAAGTCGTAAATGTTTCTATTCCAAGCAATTAGTGAATGTTTCACCTCCAAACAACTTGTGGATGTTTCCATTCCATTCTAACCAAGTTATGGATATTTCTAATCCATACTAGTTGTAAATGTTTCTACTTTATTCCAAACAAGTTGTGAATACTGGGTGTCAATGTTTCCATTCCATTCTAGACAAGTTATGAATCTTTCCACTCCAAACTAGTTATGAATGTTGTGAATGTTTCTATTCTAAACTAATTGTGATTTTTTCCACTCTGTTCTAAACTAGTTGTGAGTGTTTCCATTCCATTCTAAACTAGTTGTGAATGTTTCTATTCCAAACAAGTTCTGAATGTTTCCACTCCATTCTAGACTAGTTGTGAAAGTTTGTATTCAAAGATAGTTATGACTGTTTTTATTCTGAACTAGTTGTGAATGTTTCCATTCCATTCTGAACTAGTTGTGGAGTAGAAGGAAGTTGTGAATGATTCCATTCCATTCCATTCCAAAGTAGTTGTGACTATTTTCATTCCATTCATAACTTGTTTAGAATAAAAACATTAACAAGTTGTGAATGTTTCTATTCTATACAGGTTGTGAATGTTTATATTGTAAACAAGTTGTGAATGTTTCTATTCCAAAGAGGTTGTGAGTGTTTCTATTTCAAATAAGTTGTGAATGTTTTTATTCCAAACTTGTTGTGATTGTTTCCTTTTCAATCTAAGCAAGTTGTGATTATTTCCCTTCCAAACAAGCTCTGAATATTTCTACTGCAAATAAGTTGTCAATGTTTCTATTCCAAACTGGTTATGCATGCTTCCATTCCATTCTAAATAGATTGTCAATGTTTCATTTTGCAAACTAGTTATGAATGTTTCTTTTCCAATCTAGTTGTGAATTTTTCCATTCCATTCAAAACAAGTTGTGAATGTTTACATTCAATTCAAAACTAGTTGTGAATGTTTCTAATCCATTGTAAACTAGTTATGAATGTTTCTATTTCAAACTAGTTGTGAATGTTACCATTCCATTCTAACCATGTTTTAAGTGTTTCTATTCCAAACTAGCTATGAATGTTTCCATTCCACTCTAAACAAGTTTTGAGTGTTTCCATTCCATTCTACATAAGTTGTGAGTGTTTCCATTCCATTCTAAACAAGTTATGAATGATACCATTCCATTCTAAGCAAGTTATCATTGTTTCCATTCTAAACAAGTTGTGAAGGTCTTCATTCCATTCTAAACAAGTTGAGAAGATTTCTAGTCCAAACTAGTTGTGAATGTTTCTATTCCATTCTAAACTATGATCATTTCTATTCCAAACTAGTTGTGAATATTTCCAATGAATTCATAACAAGTTGTAAATTTTTTATTCCAAACAAGTTGTGAATTCTTCTATTTCATTCTAAACAACTTAGGAATATTTTTATTCTAAATAGCTTGTTACTGTTTCCATTCTATTCCAAACAAGTTGCAAATGTTTTTATTTCAAGCAAGTTATGAATATTTCCATTTTATTCCAAACAAGTTATGAACATTTCTATTCCATTCAAAAGAAGCTGTGAATGTTTTTATTCCAACACGTTATGAGTGTTTCTATTCCAAACTAGTTCTGAATGTTTTCATTCCATTCTAAACAGGTTGTGACTGTTTTTTTTCAAACCAGTTATAAATGTTTTTTGTCCAAACTAGTTGTGATTTTTCCACTCAATTCAAAAGAAGTTATCAAAGTTTCCATTATATTCGAAACTAGTTATGAATCTTTCTTTTGGCAAAATGGTTGTGAATGTTTCCATTCCATTCTGAATAAGTTTTGAGTGCTTCTATTCCAAACTAATTGTGAATGTTTCTATTCCAAACAGGTTGTGAATGTTACCATTCCACTCTAAACAAGTTATGAATGTTTCCATTCTAAACAAGTTGTGTATGTCTCCATTCCATTCTAAACAACTTGTGAATGTTTCTATTCCAAACTAGTTATGAATGTTTTCATTCCATTCTAAATAATGAATGTTCCTATTCTAAACTAGTTGTGAATGTTTCATCTGGATTCAGAACATGTTATGAATGTTTCTGTTCCAAACTAGTTATGAATGCTTCCATTCCATTCTAAACAAGTTGGAAATATTTCTATTCTAAACAAGTTATGAAAGTTTTCATTATATTCCAAATAGGTTGTGAATGTTTTTATTCCATTCAAGTTGTGAATATTTCCAGTCTATTCCAAAAAAGTTGTGGAAGTTTCTATTCCAAGTAGGTTGTGAATATTTTCATTCCATCCAAAACAAGTTATGAATGCTTCTGTTTTGCACTAACTGTGAATGGTTCCATTCTATTCTAAAAAGGTTATGAATAATTCTCTCTTTATCATGTTGTGCCATTCCACTCTAAATAAGTTGTGAATGTTTCCAAGTGATTTTAAACAAGTTGTGAATGTTTCTATTCCAAACTAGTTGTGAATGTTTTAATTCCATACTAGTTATGATTGTTTCCATTTCATTCTAAGTAAGTCGTCAATCTTTCTATCCCAAAAAAGTTATGAATGTTTACGTTCCATTCTAAACAAGTTGTGAATGTTTCTTGACCAAATTTACTATGAATGTTTGCATTCTATTCTAAACAGGTTGTGAATGTTTCTAATACAAACTAGTTATGAATGTTCCCCTTCCATTCTAAAGAAGTTGTGAATGTTTATATTCTAAACTAGCTAGTTTCTATACAAGTTGTGAATGTTTATACTCCTAACTAGTTGTGGATGTCTACATTTCCTTCTAAACAGGTTGTGGATGTTTCCATTCTAAACAAGTTGTGAATGTTTCTACCCCAAAATAGTTGTGATTCTTTGCATTCCAAACAAGTTTGAATGTTTCTATTCTAAACTAGTTGTGAATGCTTCGAATCCTTTCTAAACAAAATGTGAATGTTTCTATTTGAATCTAGTTGTGAATGTTTCAAATCCAAACATGTTGCGAATGTTTCTTTTCCAAAATAGCTTTCAATGTTTCCATTTCTTTTTAACCAAGTTGTCAATGTTTCTATTTTGAACAAGTTATGAATCTTTCTATTCCAAACTAGTTATGAGTATTTGCATTCCATTCTAAACAAGTGTTGAATTTTCTTTTTGAAACTCCTTGTAAATGTTGTCATTCCAAAAAATTGTGAATGGGTCAATTCTAAACAAGTTGTGAATGATGGAATGAAAACATTCACAAGTTGTCTGAAATAGAAATAATCACAACTTGTTTGGAATGGAATAAAAATGTTCACAACTACTTTAGAATGTAATGGAAACATTATAGAAGGTTTGCTTTCCATTCTAAACTAGTTGTGTAATAGAACATTATAGAATGTAATGGAAACATTAAAGATGGATGGATCATTGAGACTATGCATTGACTACAGAAAGCTTAATGCAGTGACTACCAAAAACAAGTATCCACTCCCTAGGATTGAGGATCTGTTTGATCAACTCAAGGGAGCTAAGATCTTCTCCAAGATAGATTTGAGATCTGGATACTTCCGATTGAGAGTAAAGGAAGAAGATATTCCTAAGACTGCATTCAGGACCAAATATGGGCATTATGAGTACACAGTTATGCCATTTGGTTTGACTAATACCCCAGCTGCTTTCATGGACCTGATGAACAGGGTGCTCATACAACATCTGGACAAATTTGTGGTTGTGTTCACTGATGACATCCTAGTGCATTCCAAGGATGAAAATGAACATGAACATCATTTGAAGATTGTCCTAAAGACTCTATTGGAACATCAGCTTTATGCTAAGTTATCCAAGTGTGAATTCTGGATAAGGGAAGTGTCTTTCCTAGGACACATCATAGATGCACAAGGCCTTAAGGAAGACCATGAAAAGGTCAAGGCAGTGCAAGAGTGGGAAAGACCAAATACTGGGAAGGAAATTTGAAGTTTCCTAGGATTAGCTGTGTCAGTGTTGTGCCCAAAAAGCCAATCATGAGATGATTGTATTTTTGCACATTGAGTCACGATATTTTATTATGGCATTAATCCTGCAATTATGTTTGTTGTTTTGTTTCAGCATAACATAATAAACATAATTGTAACCCTAGAATAATGATATTCTTAAATGTCCCTGGTCTAGTATTATTGTGGAGCAAGTTGCAATAATACATAACAACTAGCATATATGGAGACTAATATGAAATATGTAGTCTACATAAGGGTACAAGTTGGAGAACTTGTGTACTGAACTGACTCACCATGAGAACACTACATGGATCGTTATATGAGTGTCATAAGTGATTCTCATAGTGATCATGGTATATGTAGTCCTTTGACCTAAGGTCATTAGGGTTCCCTACAAGTGAGTCACATACTTTGATACTCTCCTTTGTTGCTCATTATTGAGTGAACTTGAGGGAGGTCATTGGGTATGTCACACATCATGCGGAGGGATTTGTATGATCAAGATGTGATTTGTCCCTCCTATATAACGGGAGTGATATCTTTGGCCCCCTTGATAGAGTAAGACTTAGAAAAATGCATGGCCATACTCGGATGAGTTGATATACGATATAAATGTCATCAGTTTAAGTTGGTCTACTCTATTAGTGTTGTGCCCGAAAAGCCAATCACGAGATGATTGTATTTTTTTGCACATTGAGTCATGATGTTTTATTAAGGCATTAATCCAGCGATTATGTTTGTTGTTTTGTTTCTGTCTAACTTAACAAACATAATTGTAACCAAGAATAATGATATTCTTAAACGTCCCTAGTCTAGTATTACTGTGGAGCGGGTTGCAATAATACATAACGACTAGCATATGTGGAGACTAATATGAGATATGTAGTCTACATATGGGTACAAGTTGGAGAACTTGTGTACTGGACCGACCCACCATGAGAACACTTCATGGATTGTTATATGAGTGTCATAAATGATTCTCATAGTGATCATGGTATATGTAGTCCTTCGACCTAAGATCATCAAGGTTCCCTACATGTGAGTCACATACTTTGATACTTTCCTTTGTTGCTCGTAACTGAGTGAACTTGAAGGAGGTCATTGGGTATGTCACATATCATGCGGAGGGATTTGTATGATCAAGATGGGATTTGTCCCTCCTATGTAACGGGAGTGATATCTTCGGGCCCCTTGATAGAGTGAGACTTAGAAAATGCATGGCCATGCTCGGATGAGTTGATATACGATATCAATGTCATCAGTTTAAGTTGGTCTACTCGGTAATCAAGAAACCAAAGATTGGGCTATACGAGAGTGACACATTCCATGTCTCGTGCTTAGTCTTGATATCTTGGACAAAGGGACAGTGGCATATATAGGTGATGATCATAAAGGTTTAGTCGAATCATCGACAATCTTGTCACTTGGGTAGCAATGATGTGTTGCTAGACACCGCTCATTGCTTATGATCATAAATATGATTTATGATCATTGCCAATGTGGTAAGAGCCTATTGGGTCGCACACATAGAGCTATTTGGATCATTAGAGTGCATGGGCTAATAATTTGGGTTTTGGTTTCACAATAATTTCGTATTAATAATGGGCCCAATAGTTGAGCCATTATTAAGCCCGAAATTAAAGCCTAATTGGATTAGGGCTTTGAAACCCATTAGGCCTGGAAGTTGAGTCTCACTATAAATACAACTTCTAGTGAGAAATTCATAGGTCTCCTTGCCCTAACCTTCCAAAAGGAATAGCCGCACTCTTCTCTTGCAATTCCTTGGAGGATGCAAGCTAGCACTGCGAGCGCAAGAGAAATGCATCTACCGGGACGTGGTGGAAGCGTGGTGATCCCAAGAGGCTCGTGTGGATACCATAGAGAGCTTGAACACGTCAACTGTTCAAGTTTTGTGATTCGACTCTACAGTTGAGTGAGAGATCTCAACCGAAAATTAGGTATGAAAATTTTTGAACACCCGGTTTACCCCGTTTCACTTGGATCCTGGAGGGTTTCGGTTAAATTCCGCTGCGCTGTTTGGCTCCCGAAACCCAACAGTGGTATCAGAGCTACTGGTGAAACCCTAAATCGGGATTGATGTTGAATCGCATGATGTTATGTGTTCGGTTGCTTTTCGGCCATGATTAATTAGATTGATTCATGATGCATGAAACCGGAACTCGTAATGAACATATGACATATATGAAGAAATGACACTAATTGGTTAATGAGATTAACCTGAAATTGATAGGTATGAGATACCTATATGGATTAGGATTCTTGCAATAGTTGCAAAAACCCTAGCTTTGTTCGGATTCGGCCTGTTCGGGCACCGAAAGTAAAGTATTTTTGGTGGCTCAAATGGAGGAGTCTCGGGACCGCCGTATGCAAAGTGCCACATAAATAAAAACTGGTTAATCAACGTGCGTCAATTGGCATGCATTTTTGTTGAATGAGATTTGACATGATATGCTGATTGGTGTTTGAAGCATGGTGCATGGTTATAGCCCTTGATTGGTTGTACTTGTAAATACGGCCTGTGAGTCATGCCTTCTCTTGTTACTCTCATTGTACATTCTCTTCTCACCTTACTCCCCTCGAATGTAACTCAAGGTTTCTATTATTGATGTAATGGTACATTATGGGATCATCCAACGTGGTATGTCCAAGGATCGTCCAAGGTGATATGTCCAAGGAGGTGACAACAAAAGGGCAACCAAGAAAGGAAGAGAAAGAGCTTGTGAAGACCCTTTTCTTTTCTTAGGCTTTTATGATATTCTCATTGGCTTGAGAATATCGCATAGTTTGGGCTATAACCATGTCACGTTTATTTCTTGTAAGCATGAGATGCATGTTTTATATTTGTATGTGATGCATGTATAAGACAACCGGAGATAACAAATTGGTGAGATCAAAAGAAAAATCCCTCAAACAAATATTAAGTCATTAAATGTGATGCCTTCCAAATGTTGGCACTCGTCAAGACTTTGATCAACATTAGGTGGGTTTGCCAAAGCAAAGCACCTATGTTCATCTTGGTAAGGCGCGATGGGATAATAGTGATATCCAAACTGCTAACTTTGGGTTCGACTTAACTAAGTCATCCTAATAGGATTAGGGACTTAGAGGCATAGAGTTGGGCTTAAGTTCATGCGATGAGCTTGGACAAGTGTTGTTCACCCAACTATCCAAGAGTTGCATAAGATGCAATTGGCAAGGAGTTGGCTACCAAAATAGCTGTAACTTGAGAGAAAAGCTAAAGCTGACTCAGGTTGTGGTCAAATATGGATCTTGGCCCACTAGAATACCTTAGCGCCGAGGTGTTCTAAAATAATATCGAGGGTTATTATTTTGAGGAAAATAGTGGGAGTATCGTTTAATAAAAGTCCTTATTAAATGAATTAAGATACATGACTCTTACACTGCTTATTTACTGTTGTAGATAACCATGGCACAAAACACATCGACACTTTTGTTGCAATCGATCTTTGAGAAGGAAAAACTGAATGGGACCAACTTTCTCAAATGGTACCGAAACTTGAGGATAGTCCTCAAACAATAGAGAAAGGCTTATGTCCTAGAGCAGTCCATTCCGAATGAGCCTACTGCCACTACTCCAAGAGCTGAAAGGGATGCTCACAAGAGGCATTATGATGATGCTTTGGATGTTGCATGCCTCATGATTATTACCATGGAATCTGAGCTTCAGAAGCAACATGAGAACATGGGGGCGTTCGATATGATCGAACATCTCAAAATGCTTTTCCAAGAGCAAGCTAGGCATGAGAGGTTTGAGACCTCTAAGGCATTGTTTCAGTGCAAGATGTCTGAGGGAAGTCCCGTGGGTCCTCATGTGCTCAAGATGATTGGGTACATTGAGAATCTTGAGAATTTGGGATTTGCTCTTCAGAAAGAGTTGGCTATTGATGTAGTCTTGCAATCGTTGCCTGAAAGCTACAGTCAGTTCGTCATGAACTATAACATGAACGACCTTGACAAGTCCCTCCCTGAATTGCTCAACATGTTGAGAACTGCTGAGCAAAACCTTAAGAAGGCTAAGCCCATTTTGATGGTTCAAAAGGGCAAGGGAAAAGGAAAAGCCAACAAGAAGAAGGATAAAGCTAATGGAAAGTCCAATGCTAGTTCTTCTTCAACTGCACTGAAACCAAAGGGTGGTGTGGCAAAGGAAGGGGAGTGCTTCCATTGTAAGCAACCTGGACACTGGAAGCGCAATTGCAAGCTCTATCTTGAAGAACTTGCTAAGGAAAAGGGAAGTAAGACTTCCACTTCAGGTATTTTTGTTATAGAGGCTAACTTTTCTACTTCCTCATCTTGGGTATTGGATACTGGATGTGGATCTCACATTTGTGCAAATGTGCAGGATCTAAGTAGAAGTAGAAGAGAAGATTGGCCCGAGGTGAAGTGGACCTACGTGTTGGAAATGGAGCAAGGGTTGCTGCCTTAGCCGTAGGGACTTATGTTCTCACTTTACCTAGTGGATTAGTTTTAGAATTAGACAACTGCTACTTTGTGCCTACTATTAGTAGAAATTTGATTTCTGTTTCTTGTTTGGACAAGAAAGGTTTTTCATTTATAATAAAGGACAAATGTTGTTCTATTTATTTGAATGAAATCTAGTATGGTTGTGCTCAACTTAGCAATGGGTTGTATGTTCTAGACCTCGAAGATCCAATATATAATGTTAAAACCAAGAAGGTCAGATTAAATGATTCGAACCCGACCTATCTCTGGCACTGTCGCTTGGGCCATATAAATGAGACCTGCATATCCAAGCTCCATAAGGATGGACACTTGCACTCATTTGATTTTGAATCATATGAGACATGTGAGTCATGTTTGTTGTGCAAGATGACCAAAGCCCCATTCACAGGGCAAAGTGAAAGGGCTAATGACTTCCTAGGACTCATACATAGTGATGTATGTGGCCCTATGTCTACACAAGCTAGAGGATGTTTTCAATACTTCATTACTTTCACTGATGACTTTAATAGATATGGCTATGTGTATCTCATGAGACACAAGTCAGAATCCTTTGAAAATTTCAAAGAATTCAAGAATGAAGTAGAGAATCAACTTGTTAAAAATATCAAAGTGCTTCGTTCAGATCGAGGTGGAGAGTACTTGGATCGAGAATTCCTTGACTATCTGAAGGAGTGTGGTATAGTATCACAGCTCACTCCACCAGGTACACCTCAATGGAATGGTGTATCTGAAAGGAGAAATCGAACTCTGTTAGACATGGTTCGCTCTATGATGAGTCAAGCTGACCTTCCAAACTCCTTTTGGGGACATGCTCTAGAGACAGCCACTTTTACACTAAACCGAGTTCCATCTAAATCGGTTCAAAAGACACCATATGAGATATGGAGTGGGAGGCGTCCCAATTTGTCTTTTATGAAGATTTAGGGTTGTGATGCTTATGTGAAACGTCAATCCTCTAACAAACTAGGGCCCAAATCTCAAAAATTCCTTTTTGTTGGGTATCCTAAAGAAACAAAGGGTTACTATTTCTACAATCCTTCTGAGCAAAAAGTGTTTGTTGCTCGAACTAGTGTCTTTTTAGAGAAAGAGTTTATCTCTAAAGAAACTAGTGGGAGGAAAGTAGAACTTGAAGAAATTCAAGAACAACAAGGAGACATCGAACCTAAAATGGAACCTGAACAGACACCACAAGATGTTGTGGTTCAAGAGTCTGTTCCTGTAGCACAGAGCCCATGTAGGTCTGGTAGGATTCGGCGTGAGCCTGAGAGATATGGATTTCTCATGACTCACACTGGTGATGTGATGCTCATGGATCAGGATGAGCCCACAACCTACCAACAAGCTATGTCGGGGCCTGACTTTGAGAAGTGGCTAGTGGCCATGAAATCCGAGATGGAATCCATGCATGAAAACCAAGTATGGACTTTGGTTGACCCACCTGAAGGGGTAAAACCCATAGGGTGCAAATGGGTTTTCTAGAAGAAAACTGACATGGATGGTAATGTGATTACCTTTAAGGGATGATTGGTTGCAAAAGGTTTCAAGCAAATTCATGGTATTGACTATGATGAAACTTTTTCACCAGTTGCTATGCTTAAATCCATCCGAATTTTGTTTGCTATTGCTGGACACTATGATTATGAGATACGACAAATGGATGTCAAAACTGCATTCCTAAATGGAAAGCTACTTAAGGATGTGTACATGACACAACCTGAGGGTTTTGTCACTCCTGAGAATGCCAATAAAGTGTGCAAGTTGCAAAGGTCCATTTATGTTCTGAAGCAAGCTTCTCGATGTTGAAATCTTCGTTTTGATGAAGCAATCAAAGAGTTTGGTTTTATCAAAAATGAAGATGAACCTTGTGTCTACAAGAAGGTCAGTGGGAGCGCTATTGTGTTATTCACGTTGTATGTAGATGACATACTACTCATCGGGAATGACATTCCTGAGCTACAATCTGTGAAGACTTGGCTAGGGAAATGTTTCTCTATGAAGGACTTGGGTCAAGCAGCCTATGTGTTAGGCATCAGGATCTATAGAGATGGATCTAGAAAGCTTTTTGGCCTAAGTCAAAGTACATATGTTGATAAGGTGCTAAAGAGGTTTAGCATGCAAGATTCCAAGAAAGGATTCTTGCCCATGTCACATGGTATCACCCTTTCTAGATCTTAGTGTCCAAGTACACCCGAGGAGAGAGAGCGCATGAGTAAGATTCCATATGCCTCAGCAATTGGATCTATCATTTATGCCATGATATGTACTCGTCCCGATGTCTCATATGCTTTGAGCGTGATGAGTAGGTACCAATCAAACCCCGGTGAGAGTCACTAGACAGCTGTTAAGAACATCCTTTAGTACTTATGAAGGACTAAGGATGCATTCTTGGTCTTTGGAGGTGAAGATGAGCTCGTTGTAAGGGGTTACACTGATGTAAGCTTCCAATCCGATAAAGATGATTTTAGATTGCAATCTGG